>CANTUZ010000009.1:16376314-17010480 GCA_947846985.1 Fratercula arctica
GAATTTGGAGACTTTTCATTTACTATTAACAAAGTTGAAACATAACATCAGGTATAACTGCTGCCTGACTGTGGTTGTAGGGTTTCACGGTGAGTTTTTTATAAGTTACCTGTATTTCATAGGAACGTGGTTTAAAGCCATTTAAACTCTACCTGTTGGGTATTTGCTATTATATTATCTGCTAAAGGCTGCAGTAATGTTTGTAAGTACACATCTAGTCAATGCGGAGTAGTAGCGGATTTCAATATAACAAAATGCTTTTCTAATAATATTAAAAATATACTTCAAATAACTTCTCAAACAGTGAGGAGAAAAATTTAATAATGGCAAAATTGAAGTCAATGCTTAAGGTGTTACCTTTTTTTAAGGTCTCGTTCCACACTTGGACACACAAGGTCACACTGGGGACAAAGCTCTACTTCTCATGCTGCACGACCTCAAGAACAGCGGAACCGCAGTAGGGTTTCCACAGTCATCCAGCCGCTGAGGCAGAATGCAGCAGAGGTAGTGGACCTCACGGTGGATGAAGATGGTACGTTGCTTTTTCAGAAGCAGGATGATCAGTGTAAGGGGAGTGGAAGTAATTGCATCAGTTATAATATAGCATTCTGTGAAAAATTCTCAATTCTAAACAAACTCATTTCCAAGCCTGTCAGAAAATCCTCTTGCAGCCTTCCTTTAAAAACTAAAAGTTTAGCCATTCCCAGTGGGCCTACTAGATCTAATTTTTCTTCCAAAACAGACTTGGGTGTGTGTCTGATGGCTGACTCACCAGGCAAAAATTACAGAACAGGTTGGAACTACTTCTTTAAAAATATGCACTTACTTTAATACAGCACTATAAAAGGAAAACTTACCACTGCCTATGCTTCGGAATATCTACTGTTCTTTCAGGCCTCGGAATAAAAATAATTTTAAAAGAAAACAAAACAAAGCTACACCAAACTAGTAAAGTATGCTAGGTTTCTGAAGCTGTAACCTTTCGATTGTTTCCTACCATTAAAACCTACTGGTGCTTAATAAGTCTATTCCTGATGAAAATCATAAGAGCAAATTTCAGTTACTGTCAAACATTGAGAAAAGGAAAAACTAAAGCTCGTGTACATTTTTGCAGGTTTATTTTTGTGGTGGTGGTTTTGGGGATTTCTTGGGTGCACGCTACTTTTAATGTTTAACAGAAGTTTTGTCCTGTTGTGGTTCTGTCCCTGAGTACATCACAAGCTAGTATCTTGCAGTATTTCATTCTTCAAGTTGATTTGTTTTTTGCAGTGGGTTGGAGAGTTGGAAGGGCATGGAATGGGTTTTGTTTGTTTGATGTTTTTTAAGGAAGAGGATGGGTTGATTTACAGATTCTTTTCTTTATGGATTTACTGTGAAGTGTCGCAACAGCTCTTTGATTGAAGGTGAATAGGTATCTATTGCTTTAATATACTCTTTAAACTCAAATTATAAAATTTAGTCTTAAATTCTGTAATGTGTATATTTAAGACTAACTGTTTATCCCTCCACTAGAGGAAATGCCTTTATAAGATGAGGGATATTATTTTTGGGTTTAGGCATCAAATTTCACACAAGAACTAGTGTAAAACAACAAAAATTCTGAATTAACACTGTTACAAGGCAGCTTTATCATAACTTTACTGATACCTTCAAAGATACTTCTTTTAAAACTTTCCTAGCTACTTCCATGAGCATAAGGATCATATCTCCATCTATGTTACTAGAATAATATCTGTGAAATGTGTTGAAATTAAGTTTCTCTTAGCTGGTAGTTTGAGATTGACCAATCCCCCGCTGGCTTTTACTGGTTTTAGGAGAGAGAAACAGAACTGTCTGTATTGCTGATGGTGATTCAAAACAGTAACAGACTAGCAGGATGACGGAGGCTGATTAGAATTGAGAATTGTCTGACTGCAGGATTGCTTTCAGAACGTATTAGCATCCAGTTTTGAGCACTGTGTGATCACATAGCAATGTTAGGCTATACGTCCGATATATTTGCTGGGTTTTTTCTGAATTTAAATGTTAATACATTTCTCCCAAAATATTTTCCTTCAAATAAAATTAGTATATTGGAATTTAAATGTAGGTATCAGATCATGTTTTTTTTAATGTGAGGAGTTGGAAGGCTTGCAAGAACGGAGGTATATTTATTCCCTTGCTCACTGACTTGCTGATATACCTACTAGCTATAGAGAGAAATCTTGAAAACTAGTCATATTTTATTTTGAGACTTTGTGTAAGGCAAGTATTTGAAGTGTCTTGATGCTTCCCCCTCTACACCGCAATATCAATGCAGACATTTTTAACCAAAAAAAAAAAAAAAACCCAAAAAAAAAAAAAAAAACAAAAACCAAAACCAACCTGAGCTGCTTCTGATTATATTACCTTTTATGGTATCTCATATTCAGAGTGATATCATTGCCTTGTCAGTAATTAGAGAGAAATTTCAAACTTACAGTCAAAGGCAGACTTTTTCAAAACTAAATTTGAATTATGTCACCAAGTATCTTTTTAAATATTAACCTGTTTACAATTGTGTAGTAAAGAACAAGATGTATCAAGTGTGTTCTTGTATTTCCCTAGGTACAATTAAATATGTTGCTGACTATTACCTTTCCAGTATGCAAAATGAACGTGTATGTGCTTTTAACAGAAGTTGCAAAAAATTATTTAATGAATCTGCTTTTAATGTGTATTGAGACCAGAAACCCAAATTTATCTTGCTATGACCTTTAGTACTATGCATCTAGAGTGACTGAAATTTGTGAAGTAGTACTGCTAGTTTAGATGTTATTATGCTGTTCTTGGTTAGTTATCTAAAAGTTTTTCTGTGCTTTGTAGGCATTAAAAAAATGGTAAGTGTAATACTTAATCGTAGAGTAGTTTGCCTGTGGGTCTGTGAAAGATTTCAGCAAGTGTTTTCATCATAAAGTACCAAAGTAAGTTAATTTCTTGTCAAGGAGTATTTTATACAGTAGATAAAACTTGATATGTCAGATTTGATTGGGAATTGATTTTATATTAATTATTAAAACTTGAGTTGATTTTTTTAAAAAAATTTTCTTTTTCCAATAAATGAGTGAAACAGCATTAAGTTCTGTATTTTGTACCTGTCAGGCTTTTGTGTTCTGACTTTCTGAGCATCTGGCAAGACCAGAAATGAGAATTTCTTGTAAAATAATTAAAAAACACCAGCAACAATAAAAAGCCCCAGCAGCTTTTAAAGCTTTAAAGAACATGAAAGCTTTTTTGTTTTGCTAGAGCCGACAGTTGTGCCAACCACGTCAGCTAGAGTGGAGCCGCAGGTCGTGAGTTCTGCTTCCAGTAACAGTTCTAGTACGTCTACCTCAGAGCAGGCCTCTGATGCAGCTCCCAGCGTCTCCAGCAGCCAGCCCTCTGCAGCACCAGAGACGACTTCCAGTCTTCCCAGTGGTGGCACTGCTGGGACTTCAGCTGGAGGTACAGAATAAAAGAGCTTTCTACACTGTTGTGTTGCCTCCTAGTACAAAGGAGATAGAGGAAGTTAATCAGAATTCTGTAGGTTAAACGTCATGTGAATTTTTACTACTGAACGTAACAGTAATAAATTGAGAGGACAGGTATCTGAAAAAGATCATTGATTTCTCCCCAAAGCTGAAGGAAGTTGTGCTGGAGCATTCTGCTTTCAGCTGTTGGAATGTTTTGGTCATACCTAATGAATCACATCCTTGCTTTTTGAGGAGGTAGAATGTAGTTCACAGGGAATTATGTCTTCCATTGCAGTGCGTTACAGGAGTGGGATTTTTTAATGTGTATTGTAAAGAAGTGAAGGATGTATACAGATTCTGTGAACCACCCCTTGTAGATTACTTCAATGGAAGCACATTTATACAGATCTGTATAGATATTGACCTATAACAGAGCTGTATATACAAGTAGCACTCATAACATCTCTGAAATGTGGATGATTTGGCCCTATCTGCAAGTCAGGTGAGGTACAGTAAACCCAATCTGACCACAATTCCACAAGAATTTGACGTCTCTGCACACTAATCACAGGAACAATCTTTCCTCCTTTGCCTACTGATGTCTTAAATTAGTGGAATAAGGCAAGTGTCAGTTCACGTCCTCTAGTGGTTCCCATGAGAACATCCACCTGAACCATTCAGATTTGATTCATTTGGCAGGCATAGCTAAATCTTCTCTTTTTGTATCCAGTTTGGTTTGTTTTAGTCTAGATCTGTTTTTCAATCAGTTAATTATCTAATTGCAAAGTAATTTTTTTTCTATTTAAGACACTACTTTACAGTGATCGGCTTTACTACTTTCTTTCACTTCAATATTAACTTTCTTTATCTTCAAGATGACATAAGAAGAACTGCATCTAATACAACACTGGAAACTGGCCCTCCGGCCATGCCAAGGTTACCATCGTGCTGCCCTCAGCATTCTCCTTGTGGAGGACCTTCACAGACTCATCATGCACTGGGGCACCCCCATACAAGCTGCTTTCAGCAGCATGGCCACCACTTCCAACACCACCACCACCACCACCACAACCCTCACCCAGCTGTTCCACTATCTCCTTCATTCAGTGACTCCAGCTGCCCTGTTGAAAGGCCTCCTCCAGTGCCTGCACCTTGTGGAGCAAGCAGCAGTTCTGGCACCAGTTACCATGACCAGGCATGTTTAATTCTTGTGACTCTCCCTTTGTGATTTGAAGTTGTTGTAGATATGAGAGAATAGATTAGGATGCTGAATTGTGGATTACTGTCTTGTTCTGTAGTGGGCATTATAGAAGGGAACTAAAAGGAAAATTTGAGCTATAATATATGGACACAAAAATTTGAAATTTTACAGAAAGTCGTAATGCAACAAGTAATCATTGAGCTGACATCCTCTTGATGACTGTAAGATGATAGTGGCTGTTTAAGCAAACCAAACATAAATACCTTGAAATATACTTTGCTGGTTGTAGCAGTTCTGCAATGCAAATAATTGAGTTGCTCTAAGGGAAGAAAAAAATCAAGTCTAATGTTCTGTTTATAAAAGATATAAAAGAGTTGCTTTTTTTAAGACTTTTTAAGTAACTGAAATGACGGCTTGTTGTGGTTTAACCCCAAGCAGCAACCAGGGCCACACAGCCATTCACTCCCTCCCTGCCTCCCCCAGTGGGATAAGAGAAGAGAATAAAAGAAAAAAAGGGAAACCTCATGGGTTGAGAAGAAGACAGTTTGATAGAACAGTAAGGCAAGAGAAAATAATAATAACAATAATGATAAAAGAATATACAAAATGAGTGATGCAGTACAATTGCTCACCCCCAGATGCCCAATTGCCCAGCACATCCCAAGCAGTGATCATGGATTCCTGGCCCCTGGCCAGCCCCAATTTCTATAGTGAGCATGGTGTCTGTGGTATGGAATATTCCTTTGCCAGCTTGTCCTGTCTATGCTCCGTCTCTGCTTCTATGGGAAGCTGAAAAAATCCTTGACTTCGGATAAGCATTACATAGCAACAACTAAAACAATATGTGTTATCAATGTTATTCTCATATTAAGTCCAAAGCACAGCAGCTACTAGGAAGAAAATTAATTTTATCCCAGCTGAAACCAGGACACAGCTTTAAAATAGTACGGTTATAAGTAAGAACAATACTATGCAAACTTAATTTACAACATGCAGAACTCTCAGTCCATTTTCTGTTAAAGTGTAATACATTAGGCACACCTGAAAACGCTAATGATTGTTTTTTGCCTCCAAGTATTTCAGTGCATGTAGCTCCCATGTACTCACTGACTTAACCATCATAGGGGTTTTGTGGGTTTTGTTGGTTTTTTTTCTTACACAATCTGGTGTAATGAATTTAGTGTCTCTCACCAGATTTAGGAACTTAGGAATAAGAAATGTTAACCATAACTAAAGAATGTTTCAGAGTTGAGCCCAGTTGCTTGCAATAGTATTTACTTTTACTTTTTATCACATTATGTTTGAGGGTGACTTTGTTTTCAGTGTCTGAAGAATTGCTTGAAAAAGATGGTTTGTTTACACAGCAGGCATTGCCAGTAGACCTAAGCAGCAGTGGTATAAGAAGTCATGGAAGTGGTGCTTTTCATGGAACATCTGCTTTTGATCCCTGCTGTCCTGGTTCTTCATCTCGGACTGCAATTTATGGGCACCAGGCTGGTGCAGGCCCAAGCCAATCAATAACAATAGACGGATATGGATCAAGTATGGTTGCGCAGCCACAGCCCCAACCCCCTCCTCAGGCATCGCTCTCCTCCTGTCGGCATTATATGCATTCTCCTTGTAAGTACATAAAATTACTGGGTACCTGGGCGGGGATGACAGATGAAACGAAAAAGAAAACAGACTCCCTGACAACGTAGGAACACTCTTACTATCCGTTTGCTTTGATCTTAGAACTAGCCTAGCAAAACATGCATTAAGAAATGTATTTAAACAGTTCAGCTTCTGTAGAGGATTTGAACAGGATCAAGGTGAAGTTAAATATTTTCTTTTGGGTGACCTTAATACCATTCAGACTTCAGAAACTGTATTTACTAAGACAATATCTTCCACCTCCTTTGTATTTTAGCAGTGCCTTTCTTTTTCCTTGGTCTGTCCCCTGTCCCATCCTCCCAATAAGTTCTGCTTCAGCACGCTCAGAGAGTCAATTTGCTTGTTAGATCATGATTTCTTTTTTTGGATTTTATTGTCTCTACAGAATAGTGGACTTCGGGAGGGTGGGGGATGGTGGTGAATTTTTAAAAAAATTAAACAACAAACTTGAAGTAAAACTTCTCACCATATATACCCTTTTCAGCATGCATCACACAGATTTTATTTTTTTAATTTTTACCAACATTGGCAATTGGAGTACTTCTGGCTGCAGAAATTGTGGGTTTCTTGTAGGGTGTATTGCTGGAATTGCTTTACTTAAAAAAATTGCATAAACACATATTCCTATGTTGCCAATGTTTACACTAGTGTGATAATATTGAAGCACCTGTATGAAGATACTTTTTTGAATAAATTTAGGTCAAAACCTGCTACTGACCAAATTAAAAGCACCTAATGTTTTCATTGCAGATGCTTCTTTGACCCGACCTCTTCACCATCAAGCTTCTGCATGTCCTCACTCTCATGGAAATCCTCCTCCACAGCCACAACCTCCACCTCAAGTAGATTATGTTATCCCTCATCCAGTGCATCCCTTCCATCCTTCAATCTCCTCTCATGCATCTTCTCATCCCGTTCCACCCCCACCTCCACCACCAACTCATCCTTTAGCCAATGCAGCTGCTCCAATACCACAGCATCTTCCCGCAACACACCAGCCTATATCCCATCACATCCCTGCAACAGCACCTCCAGCACAGAGGCTACATCCTCATGAAGTGATCCAGAGGATGGAGGTCCAGCGAAGAAGAATGATGCAACACCCAACGTATGTCACAAATGTACTCAGAACAATATCTAAACATATAATTCATTTCCCTCAGGTTTGTAAAATGTTGCATGTGAATCTCAAACTGTTAATTGCATGGTTAGGAACTTTTAGTATTAAACCATGGTAAGAAGTGTCTTTATATACCATCACAGTCGGGTGAGCCTTAAGAGTGAACCATTACATCTCTCAACAGCGTCTCCAGGTAAGGCACGAATGGGGCATGGAAGAGAAGGGAAGCTTATATTTCTCTTGCCCATTACTCATCTTCCAGAAAACAGGCAGGAATTACTCTTCAAGCTGGACAGCCCAAAAAGTACATCATAAGCTCCTTTCAAATATGTTTTGCCTTGTTGATGCTGTTAAGATTCTTTTTGTCTAACTAATACTTTAAAATAAAACAATTTATCACAAGAGACCATTTACCAGGTTTAATTCAGATTTAACCTTAGATTTATCTAGCTTTACTATGCCTTTATGTCTTTAGAAGAGAAGGAAGACACTATATGAGAATGTGACCAATATCAGATGTAGCTTTGGTGATACTCTTTAAGAGATGCTACTGTTGTTGCTAAACTAGATTCACTAGATGACACTAGTATTGACAGAAATCAGTTCAGTACTGGCTTGGTATTCAGTCACAAAGTAACTGAAGTTATTTTAATTCTGGAGATAATGCTTTTAAATATTCAAGAGACTTTTTCAAGAATGAGCTCTCTAGTTGTCACTCCTAACTTTGTTACACAATTTCTACTGGTAACTAACTTAAAACTGATTTAGTTTGCTTTAAACTTTTGAGGCAGTTTCCAGGTAATTCATAGAAATATCTATAGGCAGTAACTGCTCATGAAGTGGCACGTAAGACTTCCCCCTCTGTCGCCCCCATCCCCTCCCCCCCCACCCCCAGTCCCCCAAGAAGTCATATATAACTTTGCTTTCTTGGTCATTAAATGTTTGATCTATCTGAACCCACACCTGTTCTTTTGTTATCTTTGCTATGCAAATGGCACAACCTCTAAACACCCTAACCTAAACATACAGGCATACTGTATGTATGCCCATGATTATCCAATCATACCCAAAAATTAATTTTGGAACCTTCAAGCCAATGAATGTGAAATGGCAAGAGAGCGTTTTAAGGAAAAATAATAGTGGTAGCTATCTTATCAGTTTTGGAAACTTTCTGGTAGTTTGAGGATTGGAAATGTGAATATTGGCATTTTTTAGCCTAGTGAATTTCCTTTGTATGTATAGAAACTGTAGTCAAATGTTGACAATAGGTTCTTCCTCAACATTCTCTCCAAAGTCACCATCTCAGGTCAGTGTCAGTTTGCTCCGTGAGGTTTCTTCTCTATAGTTTTGTTTTGTAACCTTATGAAATTGTTCAGCCCTTGGTCTTTCTTCCCCCCCCCCCAATCCTCATACAAATTACATGCAAAACCAATACTGCAGTGTCTTGGCCTAACCTCATATAAATCAGGTTATACTCTGAGAACCAGAAACTTGCATTTATTTGGTTTTTTATTTAATACACAGACTGAGACTGCCAGCAGACTTGCAGTTCCTTTGGTTCCATGTCCCAGCACCTCAGAGTGTTCTTAAGATGTTGTTTCATCCTTCATTTCTAGAAACTGCATCTGAGATTGTGTAGCTTGTATACCTTCTGTCTGAAAATACAGGACTTTTTCAGGATTGGAAGTACAGAATGGTTTGTGTCCTCACTGTCATGTCTCAAGTGTGCGTACAACAGCTGTAACTTTGTAGGGTCTTGGAATCAGCCACAAAATGTGCAAAAGGCAATGTATGAGGGTGCACTGCATTGTCATAACATACAGGTTTTCTGTTTATTTTAAATCTGATGACCCACTTTATGCTAGTAGTGTGGGATGGACGGCCTAGGAGTTTTATATTCATAGAAATAATTTCAAATGTGTGCCTCTTCAATTAAGACTCATCTTAGGAAAAATGGCCCTACGTGGCACTTAGTTTTTATGGAACTACAGAAGTTGTTTTGCTATGTTTTGTCATTAAAATACATTCTTACAGATTTTTCCCTATAGTTATTTGATAAACTGAAAGGAGGTGACACTAGGAGTAGGTTCTGCTGATAGATCTGTTCCCACGTTGGTCTGTACCACTGCAGAAAACTAATACTTGTCACATAATTTATACAAGCTTGACAGATTTCTCTGGAGAAATGTCAATTTACAGTGATTAGAACAGTGTGCTGTTAAGTAACTTTTTACTTCTCTAGACATGTAAATTTACAAAATATCTAGCCTACTTTGTCAGGTAGTTTAAAGTGGTACCAAATCTGAAGACAGCATACGGCTTTTGGCAAAATCCAAGTTTCTAGGTTGAATAAAAAAAAAAGTACTTTCTGCATTTAAAGCAATAAAAGCAATGGAAAGAAAAATACCAATCCATTTCTTTCTGTAACTGGAAAATGGCAAAGTAACAGAAGTCAGCCAACATAGTTTGTTTGAAGATTTTTTTTCCAAAACTGTAGTTGTTCTATACCAGCTGGCATGGAAAAAACCTGTGTTCTCATATTACTTGAGCTATAACACAAACATGTTTCAAGGAAGATGTCCTCTGATTAGTGTTTTAAGTTTCCCCTAATTACTTTTGCTGGTATAGTTTTGCTAGAAATAAACTGCAGCATAATTGTGAATGCTGCTGAATCTCAACATGACTGACGTCTGGCCTTTGCTTTCCTACCTGTAGTTTGCGGTTAGGATTAGACGCTGTCAGTCCTTCTGTAGTTACATCTGCCAAGTGAAGGGCAGAGCACAATAGCTGAAGCTGGTTTTGTCTTTGAATATGAAATCTTTATTAGAGTTAGTTTCTAACACATCTAAAGTTGAGATTAAAATACTGTGTGGAGAGTTTTATTTTTTTCCTTTTAAATGTATTCCAGTAATTCAATCTGTAGTGTTTTGATTATGGATGTTGCTTTCTTGACACTAACAAGTATGTAAAATTAACTGTTGCTGTGTTACGTTGTTTAGACGTGCTCATGAACGGCCTCCTCCGCATCCTCACCGAATGCATCCCAATTATGGTCATGGGCATCACATTCATGTGCCTCAGACAATGTCTTCCCATCCTCGACAAGCTCCAGAGAGATCTGCCTGGTTAGTAATCAGATGCTATTTTAGTTCTTTGGGACTCGGGACAAAAGACCGTAATGTGCTGATCACAGTGCTGATAATGCTAGCTGTGATTTTTAAAAGCGCTGTGTGCACCTGTAGTTTAAAATTTGTTGTAGATGTTGATATGACTTCCAAATACTGCTTTGAGTACTCAATATCTTAAATATGTTTCTACGGATTTTTATCCATTGCTTTTAAAATGGAATTGAGTTTTACTGACTCTAGGTAGTTATTTCAAGATTTGATTTTTAAAATAGGCATGTCAAACATAATATTGATGTTCTTTGTAATACTGAGGTTTGGATTTGAGTATCAAACTAACTTATTCTTTCTCCATTTTGTCTGAACTAATTTAAAATTGCATCAGGCCCACTCATGAACATTACATTTAAGTTCCGCAATATATTTATTAAAGAAAAAAAAAAGCTTTTGACCATTAGGGAAAAGGTGCATGTGTGACAACGGCTGTACCCACAGCATGAGCTACAGAGAAGACTCCACGTTGATAATAATACTGGGCTGAATAAATGGGAGTTGTCTCATCTCACAGATGATTTAAAAACAACTTTTATTTATGGTCGGATTAAGATGATTCTTTAGCAAAGTTTAAATAAGTTTAAAAAAAGTTCTTATGTAAAACTGTGTCATGTCTTATGTAAAAGCTGTGCCATGTTGTATGCTTTCCAAAGCAGTGGAATTGTGTCTAGGAGTCAAGATGTACCTTTACTGTAATGCCACTTTCATTCATGTGACAGGGAACTGGGAATTGAAGCTGGTGTGACTGCAGCTACTTACCCTCCAGGGCCTTTGCATCCTCACTTGGCCCACTACCATGCACCTCCTCGACTTCATCACTTGCAAATAGGGGCTCTTCCTCTAATGGTAAGGAGATAGCTTATGAAAAGTGATTATCATTGGTCATTGTAATTATTTGGTTTGTCAGGAAAATTATTTTAAGGCTTACTGCATTTAATTGGATGTGTATACATTGCTGCAAAAGTTAGTGGTTCAATTGAAGAAGAAAATACTCCAGTGTTTCTGTGTGTTGCTCCCAGATAGGGAGCTAGAACAGGCTCATAATAAAAGACTAATAAGAGAAAATAGTTTAGGACACTAACATTCTAACTTCAGCTCCTGTAAAATGAAACATACTTGAATTAAATTATCACTTGCATTGCAATGCATTGACCCTCTGCATCTGATTTTTAAAGTTCAGATTCTTCTTAATGAGTTCTGGGTTGTTAAAGATACCAACTTTCCACCCAGTGCATGAGGATTAGCACTGGTGCTTTATTTTCACAGTGTGTATACAGCACAGCTAGAATTCCATCCAGAGATTTGGTTGTTCTCAAATAACACTTGGTGTTCATGAACCTAATTCTGTGTGATAAAGCATATAGTTTAGTAGCATGAAGTGTTATAAACAACAGGAAGGGTGAGGGTAAGCTAATCCCTTGTTACACATAACTTTTTTTTTCATCTACAGTAGTAAAACAAGGAAAATGAGCGTAACTCTCTGACTTCTACAGATTATTATTTTTGAAAGAATGTAGATTTATTTAAAATATTCTTAATTTTGTTTAATGGAAATCCACAGAGACACAAATTTAGTTTAACAGAGTGTGTTTAGTGTTTATATCTGGTATTCTGTGTGGCTCATTAAAGAAGTTTCATTGCCCTAGGCTTCCTGTAGCAGTGTCTCAGGCAAAAAATCACTCCAAAAATAATTTATTCAAGTGGTACAGCAGCAAGGACAGCTTGAGCTGGGTGCTGTCGGGGAGGGACCCAGAACAAAGGAGAATTCCTGGGTAACTGTACCCTTAGAATCCATGCATCCACCCTTTGCACAGCTTGCACGCACCCCTCGGTCCAGTGGTAATTCATGGTCTGGGGTCATCTTATTCCTCACTGGATTCTTTCTCTGTCTCCAGGTGGCTGTTAACTGTTCTTAGCTTATTGCTTTGCAGCCTATGCTGACGGTAGTAGCTTTTTTATCTCTTGGTTTGTACTGGTCTCAGGGCCTTCCTTTGTGTAACTAAGTTCAGCTTATCTAGGTGAAAGTTAGCAGCTTGTGGCAGAAGGCTTCAGCAACTTTACCTCCTAATCAAGCTAGATAATCAAAACTGGGCTCTTCTGTAAACGTGTGCTAAAATTGTAATTAACAATCAACCTGCAAGTCTTGCCCATCCAAAATTCCTCTGTCAGAATTGACATCTAGGAATCGAAGTGTAAATTTATAATCAGTCCTGGAATAGCTGTCTCTTCATAGTCTAGGCTTAAGTTGCTTGTTTCTTCCTATTTAACTAAGAAACACGATGATAATCCTCAAGTACTTTCATGATATATCAGGGTTAGTAATTCATTGAGGCACAGCTTGCATGCTTATCACAGGCTTTCTAGAGCAGCCTGTAGAATTTGGTATTTTGGTGTAGGCAACAAGATTCTTTCTGCATAACCTTATCTCCTGTGCATCATCTATTCAAATTAGGATTTTCTGCATTCTTCTTCAGTTAGCTGTCTGTTTTTTCAAGTGGATGAAAAATGGCTGCCTCTCTCACACTTATTTCATGTGTTGTACTGTAACAGATAGCATAATTTGCTTTAGATTTTCAAAGAGAAGGGACCCCCCTAATAGTTCAGGGAACTGCAAATGCATTAGGGGACAGCACATTAGATGTATGCCTATTTTATCTCATTTTCTATCAGGGCTAATTAGTCAATGATGTGACTTATTTCCACTATAGTGAAGTTTCTAGAAACGTCAGAGTTCAGCTGATCCTTATATTGCAGTATGATAAGAAACTTTTAACTGTATTTTAACTTTCGTAGGGTTATTCCTACAACTAAAATGTTACACAAGTAAGTAGTTGAGACCCTACTGTTTGTCTTCTTTTTAGCACTAGAATGGAAGAAAACTGTGATAGAGAAATTTCAGAAGTATTTCCTGAATATGTGATAAAATATTCTAGGGAGTCTTGCCCCTCTGCTTGGTCACTGCTGTTACTAAGTGACAGAAGTGTCAGATGCAATAGGGTTCTTTAACTCTACAGAAACTTGTGCATGTGTTTGTGTAGGGATATCTAATCCTTGTAACAGTAATTCATTAGTCTCTGGATGAAATGGAATTGAAGTTGTTTGTATGTTGAGTTTTTGTGCGCACTGTACTGACAGCATGTTTTACAGGGTATAGACCATTGTAAGCAGTGCTTCCTCAGATCTTTGGGATCTGGTTTGAACCTTGCTGTGATCACACTGAGTGTTACGACTTTGAAGTTGTGTTCTGAGTCTCAGACTAATTTGAAATGTACTCAGATTGCGTGCACTAGAAGAACATAAAGGCAGGTTAGAGCGCTGCTGCAAGTTATATATACAATGAGTTCAAAGTATTACAAATGCATTTGATGATTCTACCCCTTCTATGGCAATCATGAAAGCTGAAGTTTTCTTCATTTGCATGCGTGTGAGAGCACAGCAGATCTGTCGGCAAAATTGACTTGGAATATAGACCAAGTAGTCAGTGAGGTTTTTCATGTAACAAACTTAACTGGATAATAAATAGTGCCATTTCAGTTTTTATTAAAGAGCAACAGATTAATTGCAGCTGTCACCTGGGTTTTTTCATTGTAACTTTCGGAATAGGGGCAGGGGAGGAGAGGCGAGGCTGAACTGTGATTAGAGTCCCTCTGCTAAGTGGTTCGTGTTACGAGGAGTGCTTTCTTTCAGTAAGTACAGAGTGTACTAAATAGCAATTTACAAGGCTTGTGTGCTGGATTCTTGATGCAGATATCAAATGTTGATCTTCTCCCTTCTTTATTTGGTGGGAGGGGAGTCTTTTAAAGCAACTCATGCAGTAGCTCAACTGAAAAATTAGTTTGTGTTGAATCGCTTTCTGAAATAGCCTGCTGACCCATAGGCAGCGTGCATTTTTCCTGTCTGCTCTGGAGTACTAAAACCCCTTCAAACTACTGCCAGGCCATAAAGGGCATAATGGGTTATTTGGGCTTTAATGACACTAGTACTCTGTATCAATTTCAGATTTTAATTGTATTGCAGATAACCTAATCTTCATCCAGTCAGTGCTGGAATGTAGACTGCAGTTTTAATCCTCAGGGACATAAAACAAGAAAGATATGTTGGGGGAGATAATTAGTGTTTGACAGTCCAAATAGAGAGTGAAGGAAAAAAAGAATCTCCTTTTCTATTAGCTTGATTGAAGAAACTTTCACCTGTTTAAATGTTGCTTCACAAGGAATCCTAGATTAAAAATAGTTAAAAGAGCTTCCTTTGTATCTGTGTAGGCAAGGATTAGGCTGCTTCCCTGGTTGATTTAATATAATTACTTTAAGTGTGATCCTGGCTTACAGTAGTTTGTGTTCCCATTGTTATTCCTTTAATGCCATGTATGTGCTGAGAAAGGTCTTCTGTCAAAGTGATTTTTATGATGGATTCCATTCTGGACAAATACCCATTCTGTGAACTTGAACATTTTTAGGAAGAATCAACTGAAGATCAGTGCATGGCGTAACTAATGAAACATCAGACAAAAATGACACGGGACAACAGAGGATTTCCTGTTCCTCAGTTCTTAGCTGATGCTGGTGCTTGTTGTTAGATGCCACTTCAATTTCTGTTTACTCTGAGTGACTCTGGCCGCTCTTTTGGTGCTGCTTTTTGACTCGGAGTGCCCAGCACCAGTTATCACATTTAGGCGGACAGGATGGGAATTTCTATAATATAATAAGCTGAGATGGATGTTCAAAGGAATGTGACTTTTTCTTAATGACAGCTATATGCAGCTATATGCCAGCTATAATTTTGACTAGCTAAAATGTGCTTATGGCTGTAATGCATATGCAAGCAGAATTCCTCGTCTTCTGTTGCTTCAGGAGAGAAAAGGCATCCTAGTTTGTAGTGAAATCTGGAGGGGAAAAGTCTAAAAAGAAATCTCCAGGTGTTTCTAAATTTGACCTGAGGACAGCCTGAAATGGGCCCCTTCTCTATACTGCCATCTCTCCTGTGTCTCACTGTCGTGGGTTAACCCCAAGCAGCAACCAGGGCCACGCAGCCATTCATTCCCTCCCTGCCTCCCCCAGGGGAATAAGGGAGGAGAATCAGAAAAAAGGAAACCTTGTGGGTTGAGAAAAAGATGGTTTGATAGATCAGTAAGGCAAGAGAAAATAATAACAATAATGATAACAGAATGCACAAAATGAGCGAGTTAAGCAATGCAATTGGTCACCATCCAATGACCGATTACCCAGCCTGGATTCCTGCCCCCCGGCCAGCCCCAATTTCTATAGTGAGCATGGTGTCTATGGTATGGAATATTCCTTTGCCAGCTTGTCCTGTTTATGCTCCGTCTCTGCTTCTGTGGGAAGCTGAAAAAATCCTTGCCTTCAGATAAGCATTACATAGCAACAACTAAAACAATATGTGTTATCAATGTTATTCTCATATTAAATCCACTGTGAAGAAAATTAACTCTGTCCCAGCTGAAACCAGGAAACTCATGTTTTCCAGATGTTATCCATTTACCTGAATGACCAGAATGCCATGTTTAGCTGTAAAATCAGTTACTTCTTGTAATTTCAAAGATGAGAATATCTCTAACATTTTTCCGGCTTCAAAAAATAAGAAAGGATTAGAAAAATGGAGAATAATGTGTTACTTGCTATAAAATTTCAAAAGTTTGCAGACATTCCTTTTGAAATTGTAATTTAGTTCAGCTTTGAAACAGGAACTTGCTCTGGATATGAGCTTGTTACTAGGACACTTTAAAAAAAAAAAACAGTGCTTTATATTTTAAATGTGCTCTGTTAAGGAAAGAGTTATTTTTATGAATTTGATTTGTTCCTTTTTGTTATTTAATGGGGGGTGGGGTGGAAGGTTAAAACCAGAAGGTTGTCATTCTCCTCCCCTCCATCTTATCCTTTTCATAATCAGCGAAGAAAAACAAAGTCTCTTCAGCTTTAAATTGATAACTAAATTTTAAAAGGAATGTAGGCCTGCAGTGAGCAGTATTCCCTTTCTACCTTTTAATTTAGTATACTTTTACTCTTGTTTAGGTGAATAACCGATTATAACTGGTCTGGGATTTTGACTATTTAAAAATTAAGCAACAGACCTGCCACTAAAATAGTATTCTATTCAGCTTGTTTTTGGAATATGCATAGCTGTCATAAATATAATTTTCAGATCGTATTATGCATAGTACTGGGATTTGGTGGTGGGTGGTTTTATGGGGTTGTTTTGTGGTTTTGGTGTGCTTGGGGTTTTTTTTTAGTTTCTGTTTTATAAAACAGATTTTTAATAATGGAGGCTATCTACATGCCCCTCAAATTGTTTCAGCTACCTGTTAATCAGAGAAGTTCCTGGGATATGCTGTTCCAGTCTCTAGATTCCATTTTCTTCTGCCTTTTGAATAGTGTCCTGTTGGTTGTGAATTTTGGGGTGGGGGGGGTGGGGGGGGTGGGGAATTATCTGAACTTTAGTTTGCTAGCTGTGGTGTAATAAATCTCTACAGGGTGGATGCAAGCCTTGAGAAGACTCCTTAACTGTGAACCTAAACTGCAGTTTGCCAGTCTGAGGGAGATCTCTGGGTCATAACTAAAAGAAAATAAACTTATGGTAACTTAACCTCTCTCAGGTGTTGTATATTCAGCTTTCATATGCTGTCCCCCCTTTTTTTCCTATTTCAGAGCCTTACTAATTTGTTCCTTTAACTGTTGAATGACTCAGAGTGGTTAAGGCCATCTTTACCCTTAGTTGTAAAAATTGGGAGGGATTTGGAGGTATAGGCCAGTAGGTCCCAGTACATTACGGTAGATGTGTGCTGGTCAGAATAGTATCACTGACACTGTAGTCATACAGGCATCACAGCTCTAAGAGATGCAACTGCTCCATACAAAAAAAGCTAACAAACTTCCTGTAAAATATCTGAACGCTTAGCTTAAGGCTGTAACTTAATATAGCAACAGTAGTTCAAGGGGGACTTTAGATTTGAAATAGCCTTGATTAGCTGCATCAAATTTAACTGCATTTTTCAAATAAGAAAATGGACTTTTGCAATGCAGCTGATACTTTTTTCTTAATATAAACTTGAATTACTGTTCTTCAGTTTTTCGTAGAATATAGGCTATTGAAGAGTGCTGATTTTTTTGTTGCACTCAGACACAGATACAGTTAGGTTTTAGCTATGCAGCACACATTACTTGTTCCTTCACGCAGTGTGTCTCTATGAAAACTGCAAATTTCCCTTGTTTCAGTGTGGCTTATTAAGATTTTTAGTTGATTAGCTTTACTGTTTTTTGAGTACTGATGTGGACCTAAGTGGTTAACTGGATAAGCTTATTGTTTGGATTTGTTTTAATATGTATGAAGATCATACTTAATGTGAACCATTGAATAAAAGGCTGGGATGGACAAGATAAGTAGTACCGTACCACAGAAGAATCTCTTCACTGACTGTGGCAACTGAAAGGCAAAAAGATCCTGGGAAGATGGAAGGTGTTTAAGGGAAGGTAGCAAGGAAGAAAATCTTTCCTGCAGATTAGCTGTTTTAAATTGTTTCAGAATGTTTGTGTTGTAAATTGTTCAGACTTAGCCTTGAATTTTTTAGTTGTTGCAAATTCTTGTGGTAGTGGGAAGTGTCAATACATAGTGCAAAACAAGAAATGGTTGATACTTGTTCTGTGGAGGCAAACAGTTCTTGGCAAACTTATACTGGAATTTGCAGGTCCAGAGTGTGTTGCTTTGAAATATATAGCATGATTTCACTGTATCCAAAAGAACCATATACAAGTACTTAGTGCAGGCTGGCATTACCTTTAACTCTTTATTTTCTTCATTAGCTTTAAGATTTTCCTTTTCTCTTATGTTCAATATGAGAACTTACTGAAAGCATAATTCCTTTTGTGTGTGAAGCTATTTCAAGAGAGCTGAAATCTTCTCCTTACATTTGAAGCTGTCAAAGGGATTTTGGTTAGACTGGTCTTGGTTGGGAATTATTGATAGTTCTCTCTTGCCCATCCTTCCTCCAGCTTGTGGTCACAAATGTAATTAGTTAAAATCTTGCTATGTTAGCAGACTTGCTTTTTCTGCAGGTGCAAAGGAGCTATTTTTTTCTTACAGAGATGGTTTTTTTAAAATACAGTGCTTTACTTGGCCAGAAATGTAAGTTGTGCTCTCACAATATTTTATAAAAGAGCCTGTACATAATGTATGTTCAGATAATTTTGCAGAGGTGTTATGCCATTCCCCATCAGGATAATATGAAGGTCCACTTATTAGCATGAAAATGTATTTCATTTATGTATTCCCACTCAGTATTTCTGTTGTCTAAGTCCAGTAGTTTGTTGTGGAGTAAAATTCTTTGTTGGTTTTGTAGTGTTAAATTTAGTAGGTTTCTTAAATAGATAGTCTCCAGTAGCAGAATTTTTTTCCAAAGGAGAGACCTGGCTGGGTGCATGGAAACTCTGACGTTTGAGGCAGCTGGAACTGTAATTAATGCATTGCAGCGAAACACCTGTGACTTTACAGCTCCTGTAGTGATCTGTGCTATCAGATCCATTGTTTTCCAACAGACTGTTTTCAAATCCTGGTGAATCAAAAAACCGAGCAGTGGAGATCACTCCGGAGACTTGGGGAAGGTTTTACCAGGAGTTTCCATTCCTCTGAGTGGACGCAATAGATTCACAGGCAATGGAAACTTCCAAATCATGCCAACCAGGCCTGTGCCTAGTAAAAACCTGGGACAAAAAATATGTTCACAGTGTGGATGAGCAACCTAGTTCTTTAAATGTGTTTTCTGTAATTGGAGGACAAAGTAGAATTAGATGCTTAAATGGAGACTGAATCATAAATTGCTGATTATCTGAGACAGATTTCTTACAATGTAATTTTTCCAAATTATCTTATTTTTAATGCACTCTCCCAAATTCCTTTGTTACAGCTGCAGTTTATATTGTCAAACAGTAAGACCCATGACACCAACAGATGTCATGTGAAAAGTTTGGGCATGCAGATGAATATACCTATCTTGTGATTTAAAGTCCTGTATTTGCCATCATACTGAATTCATGTGTTAGTATATAATCTTTGTAAATACATTCTACATACTGCATAACTTAGATCTTTAAATTGATGTGCTGTTGGAGTTTGCAGCAGTCATACTGTCTTGCTTGTTTTCCATCTCCAGCTCTAATTAGTACCAGACCAACAGATATTTAGGCTACTTATGAGAGAGCCATCTCCTGTATTAGGATTCTGGAAGTTAAATCCTCAGTTTCTATTACTCTGGTTTGTAAAAATCTAATGCTAATATTGTGGCTGTATTTGTGGCTTGTATTGGCACTACATGGTCATCATTCGACAAGCACCATGTACACTGCTTTAAAATAATCACGTTCTGGTTTTCTTTTCTGAAAAAAAAAAAAAATATTTAGGGCAGAGAAATATTTTCTATCCCTGTCAGCTTTTAGTTACCAGACTGGATTTGGAAAACATAGAAAGGTAGCATATTGGTCTGCTATATTATGTGAGTAACTTTGTCTAGGCCTGTGCTTTCTCCCAATGCATTAATTCATTTTTATGCTCTTATATATGTTAATCTTAGAAGAGTCTGCTGGAAATAAGAAAAGCCACACAGGAGTACCTGACTTCATGAATAATATCTGGGATGTCTGACTTGTTGACAGCCTCATGAGATGAATTTTGAGCTGTCACACGCAGCACAGAGATGATACCAGCTGATAGCACAGAAAGGAAGATAGTACTAGTACTTCTCAAATACTGACTGTTATTTCCAAATGAGCAGCTGCTACTTACAGTGCTCGTATCGACGCACTCTACATGATTAAGCAAACTGAATCTGCTGATCATTTGAGGTGTTTTTTTCACCTGTTCATTAAAAAGTGCTGCTGGTGTGGTTCTGACAAAAAGTCAATACCACTATTCACTCGTCTTGAGAGGGTAAAAATAGAACACAGAAGCCCTGCTGTGCAGGTGGCCCTTAGTATTTTAACTACCTTTCTGCTTTCCTGGATGAAAAGCGCTGGTGCTTGAAGTGCCTGTAGGGTGTTTCACTGGATGCTGGTATTTTGTTCACTGCTTGTATCTCTTAATGCGCAAGGAAGTCAGTGGATGCTTGAATACGGACTGTATGTAGAGTTGTCTGTGACTTTAGGTGGGAGTTTTGAGTGTTACTTTTTTTTTATCTGCCTCTAAATTTGAAGCGTGTCTGAAGATGTTTGGTTGTTTTGGGTAAGATAAGGATATTGGCTGTTTTTTCCAGATTAAGTATTAGCCTTGTTTCCTCTGTGGTACCAAAAACTTACATTTGAGAATCTATAGCAAGTCCTTTTCGTAACTCCATGCACGCTTTTAGGTGTTTTGTTTATAAAAATAGGTAGATATTTATGGCGGTTTATACAAAGTAGGTTGAGATTTTGAGACTTGAAGTGAGGCCAAGCAATATGTAATGCAGATGTGGAGAGATTATAACAGAGGATCTCGTCTCACTTCTGTGTTGCTTCTGGTTATGTTTAGAGAGCTCGGAGTGGTGGTGTGTTATGCTGTCAGTTGGAATTGTATGCTCAAGGTGAGGAGTATAAATAATAAGTCACTCAATGAAAGCAAAAGGATCTTAAATTTTACAAAGTGAACAGTAAAATACTGAAACTGTTCTGAATAGGTTTAACTTAACATCTGCTGTTTGAATAGGTACCAGACATGGCGGGCTACCCTCACATCCGTTACATTTCATCGGGATTGGATGGAACATCATTCAGAGGCCCTTTCAGGGGCAATTTTGAGGTTTGTAATAGAATAAAACTAGATACGTGTCAAAATGTGTCATGAGGGAATATGGGGAGGGTGTATGGTAGAGCTAGTTCTATATATAGATTTAAAAGAATCATAAAGAAAATACACTTTATTTATAGAATGACCTCACTATTGTGAACTGGGATAAAAAAAGCACATTGAAAAGCTGGTCAATAAAAGGTGCCCTCGACAATGTTGGTGTAGGTAATTAACTCCCAGTACGTCTTGCTCTGCCCACCAGCCTAGTTCGTAGGATGCATTATTCACATGATACATTGGTAAAAGGTAGTGCTGTCTCTGAATAACTGTGCCATGATCCTCCTAGTGAGGGTGTGACTTGGCAGCTTTAATGCTGCTGTCCTGTTTATGTAGTGCAGGAACTGAAACTGAGGGAAGGAGAGGGGGCAAAAAAGAGAAAGAAAATAAAGGGTATCAGATGCAGAGAGTTAATGACCTAGTCCACTGAAAACATCTTCAGTGACATCTCATGCTTCTAATAAACTCATTGCTGGAGAAAAATAAATCAGTCGTATTTCAATTTAAGCAACTTTTTTTTTTCTTCTAAGTTGTAATGACTGTTAGAGAGCAAGTATTTACATAGTGTATTTTAATTGCATTTTCCTCATTAGACACGCAAGTATGTGTGAACATACTGATAACCATTCCTAGATGACAAACAATTTATTATTTTTTTTTTTTTAGTAGTAAAATAGTGTTTCCGTATAACTTAAAATACCAGGCAGTGTTGTATGGGCTTTTCTACAGAAACCCATCACTTCTCCCACACAACATACTCTTTTTTGCTTTGCCTGAATTTGAATAAGTTGGGAATTGAGAGTTTGTCTTTCTGTAAAAGGGTTAGAACAAAACTAATACTTACTGAAGGTAGCTGAAATAACAGTTCTTATACTGTTTATTCCTTGATAATTTTTTAGGAGCTGATTCACTTGGAGGAACGATTAGGCAACGTTAATCGTGGAGCAACACAGGGAACTATAGAAAGATGCACGTATCCACATAAATACAAAAAGGTGAGGATTTCTCAAATTGTGGACTGCCTGTAATATTTCTTTGAAAATGTAATAACATTTACATTTAGCTTAAATCTGCAGGAATGCCAACTTCAAAGAGCGCATGTTTTCTGTATCTTGCAATTTCAAGGATTGTAAGCAAAGCTTACAATGCCACTTCTTTTACAAATAAAATGAAAAATTTGGTCCCTAGATAAAGAGCTACTGTAATGTGATAAACAGAAGTGTTTTGATATGATTAAATAACCTGTCCAGCAGTTAGGAATAGCCTTGTGAGCAATGAAATAACTGTTGGTAATAGCTAAATTGTCAACAGACTTCAGTGAGAACTCATAAAGTGAGACTTTATCTTTGCAATAAATTGTTCACAGTGCTTACCTGCTTGGTATGTATCATCTTAACCTTTACTCTGGTTACATTGGGAAGACTGTGGGACACTTGAAAGTTTTGAATCTGGTACAAACTTTTGGCAACTGAAGTTGTCTCTGGGTTGGAGTTTATTATACCATAATATAGAATCCCATCCACATTTACATAGTGCTCTTTCACACTTGATAAAAAGTGACTGAAGATACTAGGTTTGAAAGGACTTTTTTTTTTTTTTTTTTTCCCTCTTCATGAATGAAATTGATATTTTTATACGTAGACCACAAGTAAAAGGACTGGTTGCAACAATATGAAATATATATGTTCACAATCCAGGAGACTTTTGTAACTAACACTAGTTAAATCTGAAATGTCCTGTGATTTTGCTCCAAGTGCTAGTTCTTGATTCTTTTTGGTTCAAATACATTTGAATAAATATTATGAAATGTTTTCAAAGAAGTATGTGTTGAATATGTATTAAAAACAGATTTTACTCAGTTTGTCAATAATGTCATCTCTACTAATAAGGTAACAACTGATTGGTTCTCACAGAGGAAACTGCACTGCAAACAAGATGGGGAAGAAGGAACAGAAGAAGACACAGAGGAAAAGTGTACCATCTGTTTGTCTATATTGGAGGAAGGTGAAGATGTCAGGTAAATAGTACCACTGAATATCAGATTATAAAATTATTGTTGTGGCTTTGAGACCATACTTGAATATGGTGCACTACTCCCTAGGTTAACAGTTACAATTAAAGACTATCTGTCATTGAACCTAAGTAAAATGAGTTGCAGTCACAAAGACACGTTGTTCAATCTGTATTGTCTTTGGGTAGAATTTTCTGGTCTTCTGTAAGTTGACTGTCTGTCTTGGAACATGAGCCCAAGATGATACCCTGAGTTAATCGGGACTGTCAATTTTTGGTTTTCTGGAGTAATGCTACTTAAGCTAGAGCAGGCTTAAATCAGTGTAATACAGCAGAAGCTAGCTGATGCTTGACTTCATTACCCATATCCATTGCTTCTTGGAACTAGGCAAAAAAATGCAGGTTCAACTGGAAAGGCTAGTGAAACTTGTGGAAAAACATGCACGTGCAAAAAGAATAGACAGCTCAATAGCAAAACCCACATTACCATTTTTCCAGTGGATATGTTGATGGAAATGCTTTATTAACACAAATGTTTTTCTGTTCTGATGACAGGCGCCTTCCATGTATGCACCTTTTCCACCAAGTATGCGTAGATCAGTGGTTGATTACTAACAAGAAGTGCCCCATTTGCAGAGTGGACATTGAGGCTCAACTGCCTAGCGAAAGTTGACAGCGCTTTCCAGAACTCTTGTCCTCCCTCTCGCTCCCTCTCATCCTTCCTGGTACTGCAGTCAACCAAAGATGGCATGACTTACCTGCGCAGATTTGGAAGCATTGAACCTAGAGTGCTGGCTCTGCTATATGGTACAACTAATGCTAGACCTACAGTTTATGTAGAAGACGGTTGAGTTTCAGTGTATTTATAAAAAATTTTTTTAGGTTTTACATTTTTTTCTTTCATTACTGTATTTTTGCATGGTTCCTTGTATTGCATTTGTTTGCACATATTACGGGCTTTGTGACCCCAAACTTGCAGGCAAGATTAGCTGCTTTAGTAAGTAGAGTTGTGTGGTCTCTTTTGGTTTGTTTTACATAGTATCGAGCTTTGAAAGTATGATTTCACTCATTACTAACCTCGGATTCCTTAATTTAATCGATCATATATTTTAGTTTAAATGTATAAAGATCATCTAGAAAAGGATAATATTATGTATTGAGACATTCCTTAATTAGGAAAAATGGCTGCTGTATATTTACAATATCAGTTCTGAGTCAAATAACATCCTTAATGCTGGGAACAGAATATGAACTATATTCAGTTTGACTGATACATATAGCATACTCATCACCAGAGTTTTTTGTCTGTTCAGATTTTTGTGTTCGTTTTTAAAATTTCAGCACAATGCAGATATATTTGAATGTCAATATTAAACATTTAGACTGCTGTTCAGATTGTATTTATCATTTTCTTCCTATGTCTAGAAATTTGAATCCCTAACTTAAATATTTGCTGCTGTGAAACAGCTCTAGTGAACACTAAATGTTGATTTCAGTTAGCTGGATTGTAGATACTTGCAGATTAAAAGAATTATTAGGGAAAGGGAAAGAGAGCTTAGAATCTGTTTGGTCTTCTGCTAACTTAAGTTGAAGTATCTGCGCACATTGAGGGGTTTTTTTTGGTTTGTGTCTTTTGTTTTCTTTTTGGTGGTTTTTTAAACTATAAAACCATTCAATAAGGTCTTAGAGCTGCAGGGTTTTTGGTTTTTGGTGGTTTGGGGGTTTTTTTTGGGGGGGTGGGGGGGAAGGTTGGCAGATACACATGCATTCATAGAACTTCTAAGGATTCCAGGCTTGTCTTGGGATTTTTATTAGTTTTAAAGTTAATAAAGGTAGCTAAATCCACTTGTCTCTTGTTTTATTTTTCATTAGTAAATTGAAAGCCTGTAAATTTCTGTAGAAAATGAGACACAAATTCTGTGGTTACCTAGTTTTTGCCTTGATCATAGATTCCCTCTTTATAAATTACCAACAGTCCATCACTGATTGAAATATTTTCTATAGTTAAGATTTGCTGCATAATATAGTATATAGAATTAAGTTATAATGTACTAACATTTCACCTTTGGAGGAGGTTTTAATCCACATCAGGATTCAAGTTGCTCATGAACATTCTTTCACATATGATAGATTATAGTTTATTTAAATGTGCTCAACATTGCAAAATGCAAATGCGCAAAAACATCGAGACAGTATTTCTGTCACTTTGGAAAAGATGTTCCTCGGGGATCATATATGAACATGTCAATAAGCTTGCATTAAGCCACCTGCTTTGTAAGTGGATTGAATAATAAATACCTTCAGTTTCTCTTGTCTTTGTCTTTCATAATCAGATTAAGTGTACAATGGTTTACAGTAAACCTAGAAGATGAACTGTTATGTTTACACTAAAAAAAGTGATCCATTTATAAATATTACCTTAATTGATTTGATGCCTGGTTTTGTCTGGTTAAAGCTGCTTCCCTTTTACATATATTTTTTTTTTTTTTTTAATCTGTTAGGAGTAGCATTTGCCAGTGCAGTGTCTATTGCTGGCAACAAACTTAACACCTCTGGCACTGAGGCTTTAAGTGGAGGGAAATTTTATTCCAGCATGTGTGATAAATGGACATTTTCAAGCTTAATTGCATTGCTAAAACTGAACTTAAAACCACTTTGTGCTTGTATGACGGGATATGGGAGAGAGGCAACACATGATTTGACTGCTTCAAAACCTGACGTGGTTTTATGCTAAAGCTTCTTGAATGTTATGGATGTAGGAAAAACTGAAAATGAGCATGAAGCTGGAGCTGTATTGGTAAAAATGAATAAAAGTAACTGGAAGGACTGAGCGGAGACTTTCTGTCCTTCAGTGACAGTAGGAATAGGAAGAAAGTTAGTTGACCACTGATGCTTGAAGTCTGATGATACTCACTTCTAAACATTTCCAAGAAGGTACTTGAGAGACATGGGACAAAAAACCCCAGGGCCTCTGAAATAACGGAGACCCTGGGTATGTGGTAGAATCTATTTCGGCTTCCTTACAGGACAAAGAAGCACAGGTTTGGGGGATTTTTATTTTATTTTTTTTAGGAAATCTTTTACGCTCCTGATTGGGGTGCCTGGTACTAGAGGTATTTTAGTGGTCCATGAATTGACTTGTTTTATAACTGCTACTGATACTGTCTTGCTTTTAAATGTATGCATAACATTGTAATGTGATGTTGAACACTTAGGTATTTGCCAGGAATCACAGTGTTCTGATCTTACGTGCTATTGCAGGGGCTAATAAAGCTGCAGCCTATTTCTGCTCCAGAAAGTTGTGACTTAACCATAATTTAAGGGAAGGAAAAAGAACAGGCGTTTGATTTCTGAAAATTTCCACCACTTACTGTGCTTTATATGCTTAGATGCATTGCCTTAAGTTTTCTGCAGCATCTTTGACTTTGAAGATAAGATTCTCGACAGTATGCATCAAATTACTTTTCATATAAAATTCCATTGTCAAAAGAAATCCTTTTGTATGCAATAAATAAAATGTTAGACTGGTATCACTCAAAATCTGTTTCTTACACAAGTGTGTGGTTTTTTTCCTTTTGCTTTGTTTTGCCTTTGTGTGAGTCTTGATCTGTGTTCTTACAGGTACTGCCTGAGAACAAATTCTCAGTGAAGGATCAACGTTTAGCTAGTTAAATACGTTGATACACAGCCCCAGCTGCAACTTTGGACTTCAGGAAAACTGCCCTGATGATATTGAAATATTGTTAGTATGTGAGTAAACACATAATGCCAGTTGGGGGAAACTGCAGATTAGTTGTAACCAGACTTTCCTGTCAGTAGAGTCAACTCCTGGGGCGTTGGAGCTCCTCCATCTCAGGACTAACCTGCCTCGTTAGCTTGTTGCTGGCTTGGGTTGGCCTCACTGGCCACACAGCTTGCTGCTGGCCTTGGGTTGGCCTCACTCTGCGGGGAGGCACCTACGCCGCCGCCCCAACCCCCCCCCGTCAAGGCACGGCTGCCGGAAGCTGTTCGAGGTGTTTCCCGTTTGGGCGGGGTCTGACGAGGTGGGCCAATCGAGGACGTGCATCGTACGAAGCTGCCCAATAGGAGAGCGGGAGAGCGTTTAAAGGGAGGCGCGGGGCCGCGGTCGGTGCCTTGGCTGGGGACCGGAGCCGGGTCTCTGAGGAGCGGCAGGAGCGGCAGCCTCCCCCCCCCCCACTCACCACTGACCCCCCCCCTCACCGCCGCCCCCATGGCGATGCTGCTGCCGCGCCGCGCCGTGAGTACTGCGGGGGACGGGAGGCGGACAGAGGGGGCGAGGCAGGGGGCGAGCCGCCCACAGGCCCCGACGCTCTTTCCCCTCAGGCGCCTGGACGCTGGGGCCGCGGCGCGAACGGGCCGGCGAGGGCTCTGCGCGGCGGGGGCGGGGGGGGCGCGGACCTGGCCGGGAGCCCCCCTGTGCTTTGGCGGCCGGAGTGGAGTTGGGGGAGAGAGGGGCCTGAAGGCGAGGCGGGCCGAGCCGTGCGGTGGGAATGGGGAGGGGCTGGGGGGCGCGGGCGCCTCGCCTGGGCCGCTCTCGGCTCCCACCTCGCCTTGACCGCCCGCTCCCCCGCCTCGGGTGCGGGGAGGGGGTGTGGGAGGAAGGGAGAAACCCGAAGCGACTTAACGGGAGGGCGCAGGAGTGGAATATAGGAGCCTTTTTTCTACCGTGTAACGGTTTAAACTAAACTCCACGAGAAACTCTTGAAACCTGATGATTTCTTGGCTGTGTGTAACAAAAGATGTTCATTTTTGTACGCTTAACATAACTTTTTTACTTAACGTGGTATGCGTGTGACAAAGAAATTGCTTTGTTCGTCTTGATGGGAGTACTGCTGTAGTTACAAAGCGTGTAAATATAATAAGTAGCTAAGCAGTAAGTAAGCACTCTTCACGTTCAAAAGTGAGGAAGAACCGAGGTGGGGTGCGTTGCTCTAATCCTCCTCCACCGTTTCAGAGTACAGTACTGTCTGAAACCCGCACAGAGGAGACTTCTTCCTCTGAGCATGTGTGAACGGGTCAGAAATGAAAACAGGTTGAGTAATGGATAGCACGTACAGAGCTACACCAGTACAGTGGTGGTAAGCGTATAATGGAGTTAGGCATCTGAAAATTAAATACAGTTGGTCTGGGATTCTTAAACTGCGATTTTATTGTTTTAGGTCACTAGAGGGATGGAGAATGCTGGGACTGAACTTAAAAGTAAAGCCAAAACTCGCCCTATGGGCAAAAGGGCTGCTTTGGAAGAAATTGGAAATAAAGTTGCAACAAGAGGAACGTATATAGCTAAGGTAAAGGAACGTTTGAAAGTTACGTATAAGGAGAAGGTGGATTACTAGCTTTGTATTGATAGATAGTAATTGTTTTCGCTACAGAAAACAGAATGCTCCGAAACATCCATCAAGCCTACGAAAGGACCTAGTAAGACAACAAGTGTAACTCTACTGCCTAAACCTCCAGCTGCTGTGAATCAGACATCCAAAGAAACTGGTGTTCCAAAGGTAGGAAATTGGAGTTCTAACTTCAGAATAGTTTATCCGTAGATCTGTTTCACTTCCCTGCTGAAGAAGCAAAGCCTCTGTACTGAGGTTTTGGTTTAGTGCATGTTGTGCTTAAAGGCTAATGTTAAAGTGGCAGAACTAGCTGTTGAGGTATGGGATGAAGTTTATGCTTTAGCTGGCAATTACTAGAAGGTCTTCTGTTTCTGTCTGTGCAGCATCTTGGTGAAGGCTTGTCACACTAGAATGTAGGCTCAGTTTCAACTTCTTTTATCTTAAGAAATACTATTAGTAACTGGAAAACTCTGGAAATGAAGGAACACTGCAGCTTTAACAATAAATATGTAAGCACTATGATCTGTTTTTTAGGTTCCATCTCCTGTCCCTATGGATGTGTGCATGCAAGAGAAGGACTTGTGCCAAGCCTTCTCTGATGTGTTGCTCAACAACGTAGAAGACATCGATGCTGAGGACTGGGGGAATCCCCAACTGTGTAGTGACTACGTGAAGGATATCTATCTGTACCTGAGAGAGCTTGAGGTATGACACACTGAGCCTGCGCTTCTGCAGTAGAGTGGTGATCTTGTTGCTCACACGCTCTTCCTCCAACAGGTGCAGCAATCGATCCGCCCCCATTACCTTGACGGGAAGACGCTCAATGGGTGTATGCGTGCACTTTTGGTTGACTGGCTTGTCCAGGTCCACTCAAGACTCAACCTTTTGCAGGAGACACTGTATATGTGTGTTGCAGTTCTAGATCGCTTCTTACAAGTAAGTGAGATGTTATTCAGCTCGTGTTTGGAAGAGGAGACTTGTTCAACGACTGTTTTTAAAGGAGTGTAAGATTTATCTTTTCTTTATAAATCTAAGAACCTACAAAATCCACTCTTTATGTAAGAGCTCTGTATAATGTAGCATTAACTCTGAGGCTGCAGACCTCCTTGAGCCTGGCAGTATGGGGGCACTTTTGATTCAAAGCAGAAAATCTCATTTACATTATAAGAATGAGCACTGTCATATTGGTATTTTAAAGTGATAAATTAGAATCTGTTTTACCTAGAGTTTGACATTTTGGGGTCTGCTTTTTAAATTCCTATATTGCAGAGTCATCCAGTACCTCGTAAGACCCTTCAGCTGGTGGGTGTAACAGCAATGTTTCTAGCTTCAAAATACGAAGAGTTGATGTCTCCGTGCATAGAAGACTTTGTTTACATTACTGACAACGCCTACACCAGTGATGAAGTTAGAGAAATGGAGGTTATGATTCTTAAAGAGTTAAACTTTAGTTTGGGACGACCTCTTCCACTTCATTTCTTAAGAAGAGCATCAAAAGCTGGGGAGGTGGGTACTTGTCCCCATTGTAGAACTTCCCCATAGGTGTAAAGTCTTACCAGGATCGCTTCTGGCATTTTTATCACGTGATCGCACTTGCTTTCTGCTTACACGCTGGATCGAGAAATACTCAGCTATGAAACTCCACCGTGTGGAGTAACATGGCAACATCACTGTGGCAGCCAGTAGCGGTTCATGCTTGTATTCACTGGGGCTTGTGTTCAATCTCAGCGGCAGTAATTGTACTGTTAGAGTAAATGAAACGTAACTGGAGCAGAACCCTTGTTTTTAGAGTAATCTCTTGTCTGGTGATCAGGGTATTCCCTAGTAAAAGGGAAGCAGTGTTGCAGTTCTTCCTGTTTTTTGGAATATTTGCATATTTGCAAATACTGTATTACTTAAGAATCAAAAGATAAGCTTTCTTTTTGACCTGACCCTTTTTTCCCACCTCAGTAGATACACTCAAGTGAACCTGCCCACACTTGAAGTGGGCTTCGTTTGCCCCAGCAGACCACTGTTAACTCTTGAAGTTACTGCTGACTGCTTTAGTAAGCATCTTCTTAAGTCATTTTATGCTCTCCCCCCACGCTGCCCTCCTTAGTGTATTACAGAGGGAGCACTTGTATCCCTACGTGGGCACAGCAGTGCCTGATGCTGCAGTTTTCTGTTAAAATCCTTCACTTGACTTTGTGTCTAAATTCCAAATTACTGCCAGGCTAAACTGGTTTGGACTCCAGTCTTGATTTTGAGGTGAGTGCCTGTTAGAGAGTATGGTCCCTAGACCTCAATATTTTGTTGACTATTTTTGTTTGTTAGATAATGAATACTATAAACAATCCTGAATTACTATGATAAGGTGAAGTGAAACTTTGTCGATTAACAAGCTCTCTGTCTGGCAGGCTGATGTTAAGCAACATACACTAGCAAAATACTTAATGGAGCTGACGCTGATAGACTATGACATGGTTCACCATCGTCCTTCAGAGATTGCAGCTGCTGCATTATGCTTGTCACAAAAGGTTCTGGGACACAACAAATGGGTAAGGATTTTAATCAATCAAACTCGTTGTTAGGATCTGTTGATTGAATTGAACCATTAAAACAACTACTCAAGAAAATTGCATTTGGGTCAATAATAGTGCTGGTGATCAAATGAGAGTTGGCCAGCCTGATGCATAGCTGCAAGTAGAAAAAGGAATATACCACTAAAAACTTTACTGTCTTTTTCAATGTGAACACTGTGGTATGAAAGGATTTTTCTCTTGAAACTGTAAATAAAGGTAGATTTTCATAATTCTCGCAGTAGAACATAATCTACGCAGTAGATTAACGAAATTGTGATCCATGAATAGTGAACTGTAATTCAGCTAGCGGTTACTCTTGGAAGGGTCACTGCTTTTATCCTCTGCAGCGTAGAAATGTGGTTCTTGGTGTTGATGTGTCCAGATTTTGCTGCACACCAGCAGTTACTCCAGATCTGTCGGCTGAACCGACGGTACTATGGTTCCTGGCACTCAGGACTAGAGCATGAAGCTTCGGGCATTTGCTGCCTGGAGTGATTGTGCCTGGAGCAGCAGTCCCTGCTGCATAAATCTCAGATTTCTCACCGTTGCGCTGCAGGGTCCAAAGCAGCAGTACTACACCGGGTACACAGAAGAGAGTCTTGTGACAACTATGAAACATATGGCCAAGAATGTGGTCAAAGTAAATAAGAAGCTAACCAAATACACTGTAAGTATAACTATTTAAATCTTCTTTTTGATGTTTTACAAATGCCTTTGCTGCGTATTGTGGCTCCTTAGGTAAGTGTTCTCTATGTTACAGCATATGCTATTCTAACAAACAGGCTTGTGAGAGGATGTTGCATTAGTACTAATTTCAAAACATTTTAGGCAAACTGTGCTCTTGCTGCTTTGCAAGCTGGTTCACTTATAACTTGCTTGTTTTCCAAGCAGGCAGGCTAATTAACCCAAAATTATCTGCCTGAACTTCAATACTGTATGTGTAAGTTTTTTGTAACACTGTTCCTCTACCTTTGCAGTCTGTAAAGAGCAAGTATGCAGCTTCCGCACTACTGAAAATCAGCACAATCCCTCAACTGAGCGGCGACATCATCGGGGACCTGGCTTTGTCACTCTTACATTAACCCCAGGCAGTGGCATCCTGCTGGCATGTGCACTTTGTCCTCATGTGCCTTCTGAGGCAAAACTACTGCTCTTTGTACATAGCATTCCCGCCTTACTGCAGACATTTCGGACTCAGTTGGAAGGTGAAATTTTAAACTTGATTTGTAAAACAACTCTCTACCTAGAAATAAAGCTCCTCTCTTTTTTTTAAAAAAAAAAAAAAAGTACTGTGACTCTCTGAGGTGTGCCTAGACATGTCTGCAAGCTAATGTCCAAGCAGGGCATTTGACTAAATAGATGATTCACACAACTTGCAGTTAGATGTGGAGGCTTATTCTTGGTGGTTGTGACCAGTGAGGTTCTCCAGGCTTTATAGTGGATTGTATTTAGTAACTTACTTTTACTAAGATAAGAAAGTGCAGGCAGACATTTCATCTTTTCTTGGTATACTGTAAAGGATACTAAATGCGTACTTTATTTCAGTGCCTTGTCCCAAGGAAGTATTCAGGGATTTTGCTTTTTGTAGTTTGTTGCCTTCAAGTTTAAGGAAAAAGAAGTATGCTGGCTGTAAGACATATTAGCCTTGTAAATCTTTGTGTTTAGGTGAACATGAGACAACGCGGTCTCTGTCTTTGTGTACCTGAACTAAGGCAGCTAAGGTAAGTAGATTCTGAGGCTCCTATGCTGCTAACCACTGTGTGCAGGGGCTCTAGGTGTGAAACTGTAGGGATGAGACCTTTTGAACCAGCTGAGCTCTTAAAACCTGCTCTACTTCTTGGACAAAAAAAGCCCAACAAACCCAGCTTTCCATTGCTGTTCCTGTTCACTCACCAACCCCCTACCTTTCTTTTTTTTTTTTTTCCTTTTCTTTTTTTTCTTCTCCAGTAAAGCTTTGTACCTGGGAGAATACAGTCAAGCCCACCATAAGTAGATTCTTCCTTATCACTTAACATTTTGCTTTCCTTTGTCGTTGTCTCTAATGACCATCAGTATGCTCAAAGAACACAAGCATGTAAGTAATGCAGCTTTTCTGCCTCAATGCCTCATTTAAGCCCATTTGGTAACTCAGTTCTATATGAGTACTGTTAAGTTACAGACCCTTAGGTACCTTCTGAGTTGTACTGACCTCATTACCTCGCTTCTCCCAGTGTCTCCTGGTCGGGAGTGTGCAGGCGCTGAGCTGGAAGGTGAGAACCCAGTTCTACAAAAGCGGCCTGGACCTCAGTGCTCCCCCTGTGGGAAGGACGTTGTAGCTACTGGGTTTTATCTTCTCGAGCAGACTTTTCTCTCCTGTAGGACAAGTAAAGCCTAGCAATCCAAATGGTCTTTTGAAAACCGTGCTTGATTCCTGCTGTGTATGTGATTTCCCGTGGACTGAGGCCCTAGTTTCTGGCTTCCAGAAACAGCTTCTACATACAGTCAGTCATCCCTTAATGGAGATGGAGTTTAAGTGTGCCTAAATTAGGCTTAGGCAATGGTTTAGGAGGGGAGGGGATTCAAGACTTTCAGCTGTATCTTAAAGCTTTTGGAGCTTAATCTCAACAAATGCAGGTTTTTAAACTGTTCTTAATGAGAAAAAAATGTAACGCACAGCACTTCAGCTGGGCACAGTGAAAATGGTTTGGCTTGGAGCAAAGGAAGGGGATATTTTTTTCTTTAGACATGAGTGCAGTAAAACCCAGCGGACATTGTTGTGAAGGGATCTGTTTGCCTACGTAACAAACTGCACAGAAAACAGATGTGTTCAGCTAACTGCTGCTTGTGGTTTATTTCATGGAGGTTCAGAAGGCAAAGCACGAATGCTGATAACTGTAGGGCAAGCAACAGCTGCTCTGGTGTGGGAGGCGATCGGACTTAAGCAATAACGCTTTTGCCATTTAAAAGGAGTAGTGCATATCTGTAAGTACCTGGCATAAAAATTCTAGTAGAACTACTTCATGAATAAGAACAGTGGAATACTACATTATACATTCATACATGTTTCTATCATACTCAGTTTTTATATACAGTATATGATCTGTTTCTATAAATGTACAGCTCTGCATAAAGACACTTCTTATAACAGGTAGCGCACTAAAGATAAATCCAACATGGGCCAGCCATATTATAATATAAATCTCGAAGAAGGCAACTTTGTTTAGCATACAGTACGATGTGGGTTTTCTGTTTCAGCTTCTTACAGTGCCTGTTGGAGCCCCTAAACACATCATCAAACACAAACCAGTTCCATTACAACTCTGTACAGAATTAAATATACCATCACAGTAGGTTTTTAGATGGTAATATCCCAAATGAGCCTAAATCTTTTTGACATGTAGCAGCATACTTAACATGTTCCCCAGAATGATCTGCATTAGAGGAAGTGTGCATTTAACATTATCTTCAGTAGATAATTTAAAAGGTTACTGATATTCAGCTGAAGGCACTTATTAAATACACCCTTTTCAAAGTCCCCGGCCCCAGACTGCAAAGCACCTTTCTGTTTCAGGAAGATGGTAGGTTTGAGCATTCTTCACTTACTAGGTGTTAAAACCAGGTTTTAAATATAATAAATAATTGGTCAGTGTGTCCGTTGCTGTATGCTTCTGAGACAAAAGATCAAAGTCTGTGCTGTGGGTAATTTTCTTCCTTCTCGTACATAACTCTACTGAAGATACTGCTGAGAATGGCAGCTCTCAGAAGAACAGTGTCCTGAAGGCAAGGGAAAACATCTTCAGCCACTGGTGACTTCATGCCAATTTTTGTCTGATAGTCTCTTATATCTTGGTGACATAATTGTTGGGAAATAGCCCTTGTTTCCCTCGTAGTCTTCCTGTCCACCAGCCAGAAGGATCTATGACAAAGAAAGCAAAGTCATGAGGTTCTATAACCCTTTTGGTATACTTTTTGAGGCAGCCTTGCAAAGCTGTTCCACCCTGTGAAAGCTGCCCTGTGAAGGACTGAGGAGAAATGATGTGAAGAACCTGAGCTTGCTGCTCTTGTGGACACATCACTCTGGCCTTACGAGGCTGCTTTGGAGACACAGAGAGTTGGAATTGCTGTATTACTTTTTGGTTCTCGTGCTATAGCTGTGGTTCAGGGTAATTCTCAGCCAGAGCTTTGATAGAATTACTCTCTTAATGACATTTACACATCTGCAGTATCAAGTGACGCATATGTCATTGATCTGTCTCCGACATGCTTTCCAGTGAACAGGTTTGACTGGTGTGGGTGCAGAGACTTATCTGCTCCTTGAATGATCGTAGAAATTTGCAAGCCTAATGAGGGAAGATAACGGTGGGATGGCTGAAAATGGCATGTCTTAATTACTTATGACAGTGTACGTTCAAGATTAGCACTTAAGTAACAAAACCTTTGATCTCTACATACCTTCTTTAATTATATCAATCACGTCGTTGGCATTAAAGCTGAGTTCATCTGTGTCCTGAGCATCGTATGCATACAGTGCCCTGCACTGCGGTACCTGAGGCTTAGGTTTGGGCTGTGGTTTAGGCCTTCCTCCGGCTGGTGGGGGTCGGTTTGTTGTCTGCCTGCGAACACTAACGGGAGAAAAAACGTTAATGTGCTTTAATGCTTATGACTCGACCCTAAGCTTTATCAGCCCCTCTGTCCTAATGAATTGATTCTGAAGAACATCACAGAACAAGGGAAAAAAAGGATTCTCTTTAAATGTCACAACGGTTAAAGATGGCAAGGTAAGACTTCCCCATGAAAGGGACAGAGTGGTCATTTCTTTCTAACTGCAATGGATGAACAGGTACTTCACACAGCAGTTCAAATGCACAGGAGAAGACACTTAGTGCTCAGGCTGGAACGTAAACAAATGTGCACATGCAGTTCATGCATATCTTGGCATCTACACGGCTTAGTCTGTCTCTCCCCGTGCCCCAACTTCAGCAGGGATTTAGTTTCCAGTATTAAAAAACAAAGTTCTAGCTCACAGGCTTCTACTTTACCATTCGTGTGACTAAGCTGTAAGAGAGACTGCATCTCTTTTAAGTTGCCTCAGATTCCAGGGCCGTCTATGGACTTGTTCTGTTCTAGTCAACTCTGAAGCAGCAGGGGAGATGCTGCACAAACTCTTTGTCACAGCTGTGACCACTCCAAAGATTAGGAAGGGGAAAGAGGGAAGAAATTCTGCCAGCTCATCAGCTAATAAAGGCTGGAAGAGAGAAGAGGTATTAGATGTCAGGTCAAAATAAATAATAAATAAATGTACCGAATGACTGAAAATGTTCCAGTGATGTGGAGGAGACTGAACTGTGATCATGTCATGTAATTCCATGAGAACATTACACAGCTCTTGCAGAAAAGGTTCATAGTTACTTACGTGGAGTCCTAGACTTAATTTTTGTCAATACGCCTCTGTCTAGTTCTAAGTTTGTGTAGTGAACTGCACCAGAACACGAGCTTTGAAGTAGGGGTTAGCAGCATTTCTGGGTTAGCAGCATTTCAGTTCTAAATTTGTCTACTGGGAGAGAGGATTGTCTCCTGTTGTTCAGCATGTATTGACTTTGCTTGGGACAGGATATGTGGTGAAACCGAGACCTCGGTATGGAAATAAAAGAATTCAGAGTGAGCCTTAGAAAAGTAGCTCAACTTTTCTGCAACCCCAGTAGAACAAGAATATCTTAGATGAGATGATTTGCTGGTGAGAGCATGGTGGGTTTGACAAACTCAGGCTTGTACTGGATTGTTAGAGATAGCTAGAAATTAAAGTTGTGCACCACCAGTGCACCCTTCTCAGCAGCTTTGCTAAAAATAAACCTAATTCTAACTGTTAAAAGTTGTATCCATAATGGCTGTGGTTTTGAAATACTAAATTCACACCTTGTCTAGCTCACTCCTTGTGTACAGGGAACGCTAGAGCTTTTCCTTTTGAAAAAGAACAGTCACAGAGAAAAACTTACCTGCAACCCACTGGCGAATACAGTAATGTTGGGTTTTAGTACACTAATAAAGGAGCTTATAATGCTTGGGAAGACAGTCTTGCAAATGTCACTTTTGTGTGAGCACTGCCTTTGGTCTGTTACTGCTGTAAAACTCCTCTGGGATGTTTATTTTTCACAGTGGTGAATGGATTGGAGCAGCTTGAGGTCTGCAATGCTGGGAAGGGACTCGCCAGGGAGAACAGGCAGAACCGCGTGCGCCGGCAGGGCAAGTGTGGGACCAGGGCCACGGTGGCCAGCTCGTGTGGTTTGGGGTTTTTGCCCCACCAAGGAAACTGTCCTCGATTTGTCTGGGCAACAGCTGTTCACAGAAATTGTGCTCACAAAGGGATATTACTGCCAGTGCAATGCTCTCTTCTGCTTGGAAACTTGGGTTATAAAATAGGCCCAGAAACACCCACTGAAATCTGCCTCAGCAACGGTCTGTGCTGGCAGGGACAGGACCTGTGCTGTATGAATATTATGGCGATTACAAATTGGTCTTTTGACTGTGTGCTCAGAGTATGGTATTATTAGCATTAACAAAGCATTGAATACGCTGAGTCAAAATACGCCAATGCCTAGACTAGCCCAGCACTTTCTGAAATCCCAGATGTGAATCAAGTTACTACCCACTCGTTTCAATGCCCACCTGAAATTATCCTCGGTGGGCTGCATTCTGCTCCTCTCAGGCTGGGCACTTCCCACCATTTCTGACCAAAATACTAGTTTACACTTTAGGAAACACAATTCAGTGAACTTGCAGGGTGTACCAGAAAGGCTGCAACTCATACATTGTAATGTTCAGGTCTAAGAAATTACTTTGCCAGGCCCTTTTTAGATGCTCCCTTACCTGACACAGTGGCATCCTTATTGCTACTGCATGTGCCTACAGCTGCGGATGCTTTGAAAGAGAAAAACCAAACGACAACAAAACCAAAAGAACAAAACAAACCAAGCAACCCTCGCTCCCCAACATCCTCTTCCCTCCCTGCCTCTGTCCTGAGAAGCAAAAGCTCTGTTACTAAGCGCTCTTTTGTCTTACTCGCGGCTTCCTATAGAGAAGCTGGACTTCGACAAAACCCCTCCAGAGGGGAGCGATGGATGCCTGCTCTGGTGGCAATTACTGCCGTGGCTGGTTGCGGGATGGGGGGTGGGTGTAGAGAATTTCTACCACTCTTGAGCATACAGAGTTACTAGTGAAAATGGGCAGACAGCGAAGATGTCATTCTAATACATTGTGTTTTGTTGTTTGGTTTTTTCCTTCCTTTGGAATACATTCATCACAACTGCCATTTAAAATGGTAACTAAGTAATAGAAGCTTTTACATGTGCTAATCATCCTTGTAAACTCGTCAGACTGAAACAGATGGGGCTGTCAGTGTGCACCCATAGCATTAGGAACTGTGGTATGATGCAACTGATCTTTTTAATCCAACGTGATAGTTCCTATCTCATTATGTACTTGGTGGTGGCACTGCACACGTCGGTCACAGGTGTCTGACGGAAATCACAATGGCCTTATCCTATGGCTTATGGGGTTGTTACAGGAACTGTAGTCTCAAGACAAAGTCTAAGTCTAATACTAGCAAAACAATGATGCTGAAATAATCTTGAAGGCCACGCTGCCAACCTTTCCTCCTAAAAAGAAGTACAAGTCTGGTATCTGAGTCGGGGGTCACAGCTGAAACAAAAGGGACTATCAGCCAGTGTTTCTGGGCATGACAGCTGCCGTAAAATACCATCTACTCTTTGTGATCTGCAAATAAGAAGGCAAAGATGGCCTAGTTAAACTCCACCAAGTGTCTTAATACCCTTAAGTAAAAGGTACCATGCAAATTTAAGATATTAAAATAGAACTGGTTTTCCTTCATTCCTAAAGGCCTACGATGGAATATGTGTTTTGAAATCCTACGGAAGATGATGATACCTTTGAGTACAGCGCATTAGCACAATCTGGTCATCTATGTACACAATATAAGTTTATCAGTCATGAACAGTTTGAGTGTGTGAAGCTATTTACAAAAATCAACACTTTTTTTTTCAGATTTAATGTAAAATCTTACCCGGCTGCTCCTTGGTCAGGTACTTTCAGGAAATCCAAGCTTTCTGGTTGCTGTGAAATCTTGCCTGATCCTCCTGACAGTTGCCGTGGTAAAGTTGGTCGTGTCATATTTGTATACAGGTTTTTCTGACTGGCCCGTTGATTTCCTGGGCCATGGGGGAGCGGTACAAACCCTGGGGGATTGATTACTCCATTTTGCTGCTGACCTAGAAGTAAATAAAGCATGAACACATCCAGTCTAAAGGATAGCTCAATAAAGCTAACCTTTTCCTTGTGCTGATGGCTCAGCTGTCAGATTCAGCTGTCAGCGAGACTCAGCTACCAGAGAACTTGAAAACAAAATAATGTTGAAATCTTAAACGTTTGATTTATACACAGTTTCAGGTCTGCAGGCGATCTATTGGGTTCACGCCTTCATGGACGCGTGCTCGAGTTTAAGCCGTGTGCCTCGAATGTTACAAGCAAGCAAAAAGATTAGCTCTCAGCTGAATTCAACCTTATTAACGTTAGCTGGCATGTAACCACCACACCTCCAGTTAAAACACCACATAAAATTTTAGCCAGATAAGGGCTGATGTAAAGCTACCTGGAATTGCCAGGTGTCTGTCTCTCTTTTAAAGTTCAAACTCCATACAACTCCCTGAATACTGGGTAGACTGGTGTTTTAGGTTGCTATAAATACTCTTCTATTTTAACAGGCAAGGGTGGTTTTTGGTGGATTTTTGGGTTTGGTTTTGTTTTGTTTTTTTTTAAAAAAAAAAGCCTTGCCGCTACTTCAATAGCTCAAAAGGATTTTGAATTTTCTAGGTGACAACAAGGGTAAGTAAATGCCTTTAAATAATTATGCCTTTAACTTGAATTTAAAACAAACCCATCCATGTCTGAGTTACTTGGAGGGTCTAAGGAGCTCAATTCTGCATGCTTTACGTTCCTAAACCCCCCACTGAATAAAATGGGAGCTCCGCTTATATTAACAATCACGTTGGCTAATGCTATGGGTGATCCTCTCCTTTTCCCTTGTGATTACACCTGTTGAAAATGAGTGGAATGAATAGCTGTGCAGAGAGAATTCATAATCAGGACTCTTGGAAAAACCTTACTGCATCCAATAGCTGCTCTTCCCTTCTGATAGTATCTTGTTACTGTGGCAGAGCTCAAGTCATCATAAACTCAAATGTAAAACTCACTTTGGGACCCAAGCTAGTATGGCACATACATTATGGTTATCTAAATAAAGGTTTGGTTTACTTTGAACATATACATTACAGTCTGTTCAGCTACTGGACCATTAATTTCAAAATACATTTCACATGATGAAGGATGGTGGCCCACAGTGTTATTTCCCCACACTGGGAGAGCAGGATGGAGAGAACTGTTTGTGACTTTCAAGGAAGAATGTACCCAAATGATGCAGTTGCCTCCAACTCCTGGAAGGTCTGGCCAATCTAACTGGAATTCTTTTGTAACAGCTGTCTTCAATCTTATTTTTCCAGCTATAATTGGCTACATTACAAAAGAGTTTGAACAAAAACACAACAAACCAAACTCCAAAACATGTTATGGTAATTGGTTTGACTTCTGTATTAAAGACTTCTTCTCACCTTTTAAACACGATACCCTAATGCATAAGGGTCAACACAGCATTTAACTTCAGTAGTTACACTTGTTCTGCCTGGACGCTACAGCGTGATTTCACTGGTCCATGAACATCTAGTTCAACTCCACAGTTGAACACGTGGGAAACAGTGGGTCAATGGAGTATTGTTCTCTCCTTGGACTGCACAGACTAAATTAATTTTTCCTCTCTAGGGCAGAGGTGAAAGCCCCTGATGCCATCAATGCCATGCAGCCCATTAGCCCAATGTCTTGCTGCACACAGAGGCAGGCTCTTCTAATTAGGGCTCCCTGTTGACATGTCTGGTCAGGAGCTGCCGTAAGCACTGGGGGTTACAAGGTTACAGAAGGCCACACTGCAGGTGTGGGCACCCACTGCTGCCTTGGACTTGCGTGCACAGCTACATCCAAACTACCTTACCTACGCAAGGCAAGTTTGGACTTGGGTCTGCAGGCACAAGCCTTCTTCACCCAATGTTTTTGTCTTTTTTATGTAACTATGAAACTGTTGAAAGAGTTTTCGAAAATATTAAAACAGACTTTCCTTGCTTTACCTCATCCTGTATGAATATTTACTCTCCGTGTTCGCAGACAGGTTAACTCCTTTAACTACAGTAATCTCCCACTGTCCTACAAGCGGTTCTTGCAGATCGTGCAGTCTTAATTCGACTCATGGCTATGAGGTTTTACTAGGATTGGGAATTGTCTAGTTAATTCTGTGACCAAGACTGGCTGCACACCCAACTTACACCGTTAGCATTGTGCGTCTCAATAAACAGCAGCAGACTGAAAGAGAACCCTTTGTTAAAAAAAGAAAAAAAAAGAAGAAGTACTCTGGGAGTATATGTAAAAGAAAAACACTTGGGAACAGTTGGGTCAATGGACTATTGTTCTCCCCTCTGAGTTCACAGGCTAAATTAATCCTATCTCTCAAGGGCAGAAGTGAAACACCCTGATGACATCAATCCCATGCAGAAAAAGCCATGCTGCTTACTGGCACTGCTGACACGTCTCAGCATTCAGCACCCACAAGAGTTGTTACCTAACAGGGCAGGACAATGAGACATAAATTGCATTCTATGGTTTATTGGCACTGAAAGCACTTTCATTGCAAAGCATCGTCTGTGGCTTGGTAAGTGGTATGGCTTTTACCCTCAAAAGGAACGTGGAGAAGGCTACGCAGTTACTTTTAGATTCAGTGTCTTATACCAAGAGGCTGAACATGCCAGCCTCCGTGACAAGCAGGGTATCTCTGGTAGGTCTCCAGACTCCAACAATACACTTCAGAAAATGCCTACTATGTGTGCTTTCCAGACAGGACCTTTTAAAGAGGATTTTAAACCTTTACTATGACTTTTCAATGGGTAAAAGTTACCAGATGACAAAAGTTAAAGCGAAAGCCTGAATTTGGAATTTTGTTTTTGCCTGAGGATAAGGGACTTACCAGGAGGCGGCGGTGCGGCTCTCATAGGGTAAGTCTGAGTTTGAGACCTGTTGGAATACCCTCTACTTTGGGTAAGGTTCCGTCTAGTAGGACCTAAAAGAAACCAGCAACATTTTGTTACCCTTTCACAATTACATTAATTAGGGAAGTCGTTCTGGCTGCCAGACCCCTACTCTGTGATCAGAAAGAGCCAATCTTCAGGAATAATGCACCTGACTCCTACAGCGCTGGCCAGGTTCTGCTAAAGCTTTAGGTGTGACAAGGATGAATTAAGCATATTCTCCCTTTTGTGATCCAGTTCAGCTGCAGGATATAAAGTAAAGCTGTATCAAGACTACAGTAAACGAGGCCCAAAAGACCATTAGCTTTATAAACTTAATTATAAGCAACGGACAGCTGGCACAGCAGTACTTTTGACTACACTGTTTCTGATCAGCAATTGGTATGAGAAAAGGGTAGGACGTGAAACCTGAGAGGCTGGTATATTTGCAGCCCAATCTTTGGCTACCTTTCATCATATTGCAACCTATCCTGTCCTGATGAGACCTTTCTTCACCAGCAAGGCTGTAGGAACTGCAGGAGCTCAGAGCAGAGTGACAGACTCTTCCCCAAAATGCTTGGCTAATTGGGCCATTTGTACTATGTCACATGATTAAATGCCCTCATTTCCTTTGCTGCAGGGCAAAGAATTTCACCATTTCATAAACAGTTGGTATATAGTGAAAGTAACAATATTCCAGCATGACTGTAGAGCAGCACGGAGTTCTGCTCTATTATTACAATCTGTAACTTGGATCTTCTTGTAAGTGTTACAGAGAAATAATAAAGAACATGCTGAGGCTAGAAGCAATCAAGGAGATAAAAAGTCAACCATTCTCTAAATTTCTAAATGATTCTCTAATTTCTAAAGGAAACTCATACTTACGGGAGTTCTTTGGTAGCCCTGGTCCGATGCTGATCTGCAGCACTTTATTACTTGGCTTGAGAATGGCTATATCTCCCTGGCCTTGCATAAATTGCACTTGTCGAGAACCACCACTGCTCCAGGGCCCCCAGCTCTCCTTTTTCAGCTTCACTTCAAGTCTAATATAAGAACATGAACACATGAATAAAAAAACAGAAAGCATTTCTATGTCAAATCAGGATAATATCACTTGGCAGCAGGTAACTTAGAAATAGAAAAATAAAAAGCTTAGACTGAGAATCTGTATTCCCTGATTGACTTAGCTGGCATAAACCACCTAATTAAATCTCTTTCTCATGCTTTTTAAAATGTTCTTCTTAATTGATGTTTTAACTTTCCTGGTAGAGCTACTCAAAGGAAGTTTAAGATGCCCTGGAGAGGAGGGAGAGCGCAGTGAGCTTTGAGGAAACACGTGCAAAGGTCCGAGTAAGAGACGTGTCTGCCACCAAACATCACTGTCTCCGCAGCAGACTCTACTGGAGCAAGCTAGAGAGCTCCGTTCCTAAACATTCTATATATACCATTAGATGCACGTATACATTAGATGTATATATGTATATACATTGGCATGTATATGCCAATATATGCGTTAGGAGTGGGCCTTGTGCATGTTCTGGGAGTAAACATTTTTGCATACATATACTTCAGTCTTTCCGATGTAAATTTTGTTTCCGCGTGCGCATACACACACACATATATATTCTTTCCCAGCATTTCCACACTCTCCATCTGCTCTGAACTGTGATCAGCTATGAGCTGAGGAAGTTGTGGTTTGGTTTTGGGCGAGACCCCAGAAGTACAATACATTACATCTTATATGAACAAAAAAATTTACGCCTGGTACTGGCTCTGGATTCCCAGCTGATAGGAGTATACACTACAGGAACGTTGCACGCTCCAATTGTCCTCCTACACCCTTTCCAAACTAAAATAATAATCTCCTGTTACTTTTTATAATTCTTCCACTTTTTCGAAGGAAATAAAATAAACATACAAATCCAAGGCCTGCTGAGGTTAATCTGCTTAACGGTAGAAGTATTAACAAAAGCACGTGTTTGTTGGGATAGTTTCCATCAGGTCATTACAGCTAAAATGCACATCACACATTCTATAGCTTTTCCTGCTTGTTTCTAAAAAATGCTCCCAATATCGTTTACTTCACAAGGTTCCTTTAGAATTATCCTCTCACCCTGCAGCCCTCTGTCCCCACAGCAAACTTCAGCATTGCAGATTGTTACATTCTGTCTCCAGAATTGTTTTTCAAACTCTTCCTCATGATGTTTCTGCTCCTAGGTAAAGGTTAAAGAGCTGGAAGAGGACGCTCCCTTCTCCTGATAGGCAGCAGCAGCCTGCGGAGGGACGGAGGGCTTGCCCTGCCAGGTGAATCGTGCAGTGGCTGGCCGGGCCTTTGCTGTGGGGACAGAGCTGCTCTGGGGCACAAAGCTGCAGAGCCTGGAGCCTGATGCTCAGTAGAACGAAGGCAACTCTTCTACGCACACCGACAGTGGAAAGTGGCCGATGGCCCAGGTACAATCCTACCTCATTACTCTGACAAGCTAATCAGAAAGTCTGGTCTCCTTGCACATAGAGATTTTTACACTGTGCTGCCTCTTTTAAAATAAAGTGCAGTGTCAGGAGCTCAACGACTAACACTCACTCATTTGCGTTGGCAGCAAGAACAAAGATTATTTATTCTTAAAAGCCCATTGAAGAAAACAGAACTCACGTATTGCTAAATTTCAGAGGTAGTTTTCTTTGTGTTTTCTCTTCGTATCGTTTTGATAAGAGGCTTAAAAACTCAGTTTTGAAGACCGATTCGAGCAAACTATCATATTCCTGTTCATGTAGAATGAAAATGTCATCCTGCATTGTGCTGAAATCAGAGCATATACCATTCAGATTAAAATTTCATCAGCAAATACAGCCAGCATTATAATGACATTTACAGAGTACTCATGGTTAATTTTTAAAAACATAAGAAAGTCCAAGCAGCAGTAATTACAGAGTCTTGCCTTCTGAGAACAGCGTTGGGGTTTTTTTTCAGAAGTTGATAGTGGAATATCTGAAACAATCCTTTCTGAGACACAGGAATGCTACTTAGTCATTTTACAGTAATTACTGTTATCAAAAGAACATGTGCTCTTACAATGAAAGTCCATCTCTTCAGTAATGGCGAAACTTGTGATTAGCGGTGAACTGGAAACCTGAAGGTAACTAAAGAAAGACTGAAACCCAACACAAGCAAATTCGGAATGAAAGCTTTCAATTTTCCATCGGCTTTAGCTTGGACTGGTTTAGCACAATATAAAACCCACACACGGTGGGTTGCCACCCATTCATTCCACCTTTGGCTCAGCTCCTCTTTACACCTGCTGAAGATGCTGCAAACCACTTCACAGCAAATGATGTGCACACTGGTACTCTGCAAGGCTGACCGGCCCTTACCGAGTCCCTGCAGTAAAAGCAGTTCTGCCATGTCCTAGCCAGGATTATTATTGTGCCAGCACACTTGGAATATGTTTCTGTGTGTATTGTTCTTCCTTTTAACAGCATGTTGGCACACTTCCTAGCTGTAACAACACTGGTGACTGTCTGCTTCGGCATCCTCTCTACAAAGAGGTATAAACAAAGCTTTCCAAAATAAACTGTAAGACGTGAAAATGGAGGCCATGGGTCTCCCCTTACTTCCTAGCTTGAATAGCATACAAGCAGCCACAGGATGCCCGGGTTCAGGTTGCTATCCCACAGTAAGCTGGTTAGCATCCCACTAGGGGAGCTTCTGGAATCAGGTCACAGCATGGGAGCGCAATGCTAGCTCAGACACAAGGAAACAGTGGAAGCGTAATGAGAGAGGGAGAAGGCTGCCCCTTGCCCACATTTGCATTGGATTAGAAGGGACAAGAGGCCTCTAATTTCATAGCCAGTTTAAATCAAGTTAACACTGTTGTGCTGTCAGAAGGGGCAGCCTTCCTTCTGCCCCTCACCCTTTTTATTCACCGCAGTTCTCTTCTTTGCCTCGTGCTAGAATCCATCCCCTGCCCTTCCCTGGTAGATTAATTTTCTGCTTCCCTTACTTTTTAGTGTCTCATCCATAGCCCCATGCAGCCCCTGGGTGCTAGCTACTGCAGGGAAACCTGTGGCTGGGAGAAGAGACAGCACAGGACTTTTGACAGCTGTCCAGGGCTGAGAATTGTTTAACTTTATCATAAAACAATTACCACATCACCAGCATGATATTTCACAAAACGGAGTACAACCAGCGAAGGAAGGAGCTCTAGTTCGACGTTAAGTACTCCTGGCAGAAAACGTGTGGCTCCTTTTCATGGTTGTTTAGTCCACTGTAGGGAGTATGAAGCCAAAGCTTCTCTGCTCTTTTGTCAATGTTGTTGGTCAATGTTCTGCTGATGATATTAGTAATCTAATATCAGAAAATATTATTTTATAATAGCAATTTCTTTCAATACATTAGATATCACCTACCAAGTGAAAAGGGCACTCTCAGTTTGCATTTGAATGGGCCTTTCAAATTGTGTTGGATTTAGAATTAATATTCATTACAAATTTTCACCAATTTTTCTGAAAAACAGTGTATGTAACTCAGAAGTGTGAATATCTGCATTGCAGTGGTTAAACCTGTGGAAAACCAGGCAGGGGAAGGGCCCGTTACATAGGCCCGAAGGGCCTGAAGAAGCCAAAGTTACATACCTATCACTAAGAAACAGCTTCTTTCAATGGTTTGCGTAGCAATACAGCACACAAAAGTGCCAATATCTCACCTAAATCTATTATGTATTGCTTCTGCACTTCAGAGTAACTCCAAAAGTAAATTAATTAATTACAGCACATAAGGAACTCAAAGAAAAAGCCTCCACCTTCTATCAGAGGCAAAATTAGGTCTATTTGCCCTCATCACTGTTTTCTGATCCTAATTACCTAGCAATCAAGGATTTCCACTTTGAGCATGCCCCTCCCTTTTCCTCCCCAGCTGGTCTGCCTGATTGCTGACTATAAATCTGAAAGGGGGGAATAGGCCTAGCTTTCTGGTTACTGAAGGCTATGACTCCTCTACAGACTGTGAGTACCTTTTTATGCAGAATTAAAAATAGCTTCTTAGTGCTGCTAGAGGTGCTCTTGACTGTCAGGTATGAAAACGCAATTCTAACACACTTAGGTAAAGGATGAGCTGTATCACTGCCTGTTTTTCTAAAAATCTACCTACCACCTGTGTGCTCCATAATCTTAAAAATTCTGAACTCTTGCCCATAGTTTGGAAAAGGGTGTATGAAACTACAGCCTTATCTAATTGTATTCAAAACAGCCATAAGAAATATATAAAAATAGAGTAAGAGCATGACCTCCTTTTGTATTACCAAGCAAATCTAGAGCCTCATCAAGGTTCTGAACAAGATGTGTAAGAAAAGCCCAAACCCTGCAGTAAATATTATCCAGTCAGTGCTGATTGCACAATACTGTTAGGATGTCCTGTGTCACTCCTTATCAGATGAATTATAAAGTTCAGTTATTTATCATTACTAAAAACGCAAGAACATTTCCATGAGAGCATGAGTTGTCATTTTCAGTACCCTGAACAAATTCCAAGTTGGCCACTTGCACTTTAAATTGCAACTCCTTTAGTAATTTAAATTGCTATGTATTGTTAATTGCTGTTAATACACATTAATAGTGCTGATTATTCTGCCTTTATTGTGTAGAAGCGTATTGATACAAGCTTACATCAATATATTGCACATGGGTTTCTTGAGACATACTGTTTAGATAGCAATGCAAGAATCCAGTTATCCTCTCTCCCCCTTCCATTTAAAATGTAGTTAATTTTGTATGGATTTAGCTAAAATTTAATATTGCATGAAAAATAGCACAAATAAGAACTGAAACTTATAAAATTTTGAGGCTGCAATACAGAATAGAGCTAAATCCATTCTGGATTAGCTCATGAAGAATGTTATTGCAATTGTTTTCTTCCAGTGCAGATGTTGGAGATCAATTCAAAACCAGTCAGAAATCAATTACCTTAGAGCTGAAGAAAATTTAAATTATAGGGACTGGAGTTTTGAAAACACATGAGAGAATGCAAGTTAGAGCTAATACAATTTTTGTTTTAAGCTTGATGTCTGAAAAAATGCTTTGGGGGTTTTTGTTGGGTTTTTTTTTTTCCCCAAAAAATAAATACTAGGTAATACATGAACTAAATAAAGGCTTTGCTCTAATTTTATTAATTGAAGACTGTTAAATACTACAAGAGCAAACTCTTGTCACTTGAGACAAGATTATCTCAGATTTGAGAGAAGGAGAAACTTTTACAACCTCTGCAGACGGAGTGTTGCATTACCACTGAGTTAAGAGACCCCTTGATTAAGACCCATTTTGAACTCAGGCCATGCTAACATGGCATCAGGGAAAAGTCCTCTTGCCCCCATGTTTTTTAGGGTTTATTTTTGGAAGAATACCTGGACAGTTTGATAGCTTGTAATTCTGAATCTATTTTTAGCAGACACAAAATGCAATGCTTTTTACAACAAAATAAAATCAACAAGCTAAGATCAAAATATTACTGGATATAACATAACATACATATTTCCTCTGAACTAAGCCCATTTGGTTTTGCTTCGGAAGGCTCTGTGGAACTGTTATTATACATGTGAGAGGAGTATAACAGCTTTCACCAACTTGGCGGGGAGCCGTAGTTTTAGCTGACTTGGTGTGACTCTGCCTTTGGAATGCATTGGCCCAGTTCAAGCGGCTGGTGCAATCTGTTCGAGGTCTGCACAGTCCAAACTGGGAGCACTGAAAAGACAGCTCTGTGTGGACACATTGGATATCTCCTGCAATCTGGGATTGGCTTGACATTCAGTCACCAGAAGTGATGTGAAATCCAAGTACAAATAAAAGTTTCAGTAGCTCACAGAGAGAGAACGCCCCTTTAGGAAGCAGTGGACATGTACAAGGTGTACTTCCAGAAGTAAGAATTACTTCTGGGATACGTGTTTGAGCCAAAACTTACTAGAACCTGCATGGTGAACATATGCTTCGCAGAATACATTCTGGGGGACACACCAGATAGGTGAGACCCAATGTAAGTGACACATTTTAACAACTAGTCAGAAAATGTTTGTGTGACTATAAACATAAACATCTAGTGCTGTAACATACTTAATAGGGCCATGAGTGAAAATAAGACTTCAGCTTTATTTACAGGATTCAATTCATACAGCTTAAGATATTCACTCTTCATCAATCAAATTATTTCCCCCATCCTACACAAATTGTCAGTGGAAAGAGATTTTTCAAGGTACTGACCTTAGAGAAACGGAAAGAATTCTCTCCACTTCCATCCTTCGCTTTAAGACTTCCTTCACTTGGCCTTTCTCTGGACCTTGCTTTATCTTTTCACGCCCAATCAGGTATATGCACTTTGGAGTGAGGACAAGATCTCGCTTCACGCTCTGAAACACAAAATTGTTTGAAAATACATTGCTGTGCGGAGATCAATACACTAATGTTGTGATGCTGCTCCAGAGATATATAATGTACTGTGATTTGGGGCAATACTGTCTTTGGTTCAAGTGAAAACAAAATACAGAAGTGATTAATCACAGGACCTCAGAGTCAGATTGCACAGGACAGGAAAGTAGCTTTGTTCCCCGTTTCCTAGCTAATGTAGCTTTCTGCCCAGCAAGTCCCATAAAGCCTTCATCCTGGGACAAGAGGTTTGACAATGGCAATGTTCCAATCACAAGGGTGTAACTGCATCCCTATGTGTGCCTTGGGTCAAAGATGCTTTTTTCAAGCTGTTATCCTAAATGGACACTAACATGGTGGAGTTTCTCTTAAGGGAAAGTAGAGATATCTGTAACTCCCTAGCAGAACTAATCATTAGTGGACATTGCTCTTAAACCTACCTTAAACCGTCTGTCATATTTAGTTACAGTGTCTGCAAAATCAATCTTCTCCCGTTTGCCCACAAACTGGCGTAGCTCTGGATGGTCTTCCATGCCTATGTAATCTCCCACAAAATTTCTGTTAATGCTGTTCCGTCGTCTCTCTTTCTTGTTTAGCAATAGATCTGATGCTTAAATACCAAAAATAAAACGTTGGTTAATAGTATTTACTAAACTTTCTAAACTCATGATCTAAGAGAGCTGTTTCAAGCAGAACTTTTTGGGAAGAAGGGATAACCAAATTGTTTATAATATGCAAAAATAGTGAAGCACTGCTACTAATCTTTTATATAAGGATCCATGTGATTATTAAATCCATCCCTAATGAAATACATTGATGGCAAGCTCAGCAGTTTTGATGAATCAGGAGCACTTCTGTAAGTAAGGGATTTCTCGCTCATTGTTGGAAATTAAAGATTAGCTCTTCCAACTCCAGAATATTGTTCATTCACATAACCCAGGTCACACATGCAACTAAGCACTACAGTCCTTGGACTGATTTGTGTCATCTACAGACCACCTAGGTCCTATATAACTGTAGGAAGCTTTTCCTTTTTCACTTCCCCTGGAACATCCCTGATCCCTGTCCTACTCAGTCTCTTTGTTTTGAGAGCAAAACACTGGACAGTTCAGAAATCTATGTATGCAAAGCAGCCAGCCTCGTCAGCAGTACCTTAGGGATCCAACAATTCGCAGTCAATCCTAGACAGTCATCTGCAATGCAATGGTTTGCTCTAGAGAGGGGGTGCTACTTCCTTCATCTCATGTGGCACTCTTTCTGTTCCTGGAACCATGTGTGAAATATCTGTCATCAGAAATTATGACCTACCTTCTTCTCTCATCTGTACGTATTTTTTCCTGGCCACATACTTCCTCCATGCCTTCTGGATGGCCCTGGCATATCCATCATACTTCCTCTCTCTCATCTCTTCTAACAAAAATAGCTGTACAAAGAGACAGTAGGGTGGGTCAAACATTTTACATGAAAAGTTCAAGAAAAAGACACATTTTACTTTCAGCAACTTTCCAGTGCATTTCCCTCTAGATCCAAGCTGGTGCCTCTACCATGACTACAGGACCTGAGATCAGAATGTTAAGGTAAACTTTTCTGGAAGAAATCTCTGATGCTTGAGTGGTTCTGGCTCTTACCAGTCTATCCATTACTCTTGATACCCAATGATGAAGGAAGAGGAATATGGATTCTCTCTGAAATATTCTAATGGTGGAACTCAAGGTTCTCCACTGGGCATCTTTACATTCTCCAAAATACATGTTTCTCGTGTCGGAGTGCTACCATGTCTATGGGGATCTGCAATGTGTAACATAACGCACTGTCTGAATTTCATACTCTCATATGGCCCCATTCTTTCCCAGCAGTGAATGTTGGCTGGCTGCAGGATTTACAACTATGGTCTTGTATTTCAGTATGACATAATAAGATTTTCGAGTCTAATATCAGAATTCAAGATGAAATGCTGTTTTATCAAAACAAATGGAAGGTGCATCTCCTTTTTTGAGAACTTCCCAGGCCCCACTAAAATATATGCAAATTTAATGCATTAGAACAACTTCATGATTATTGTAGGATACAGCATATTTCACTATAGCCTTTTACATATTTTAGTTAAATGTTTTCTTGTCTCATCAGAAGTACAAACATTTGGCTAACAATTACAGTACTAAATCAGTCCACTGACATGACTGTTGCTTACTATTTCCCTCTACTGTGTGTTAAATATTCATAAGGACTTTTTTTCTAGATTTCAAAAGAGATAAAATTAGTAAAAACAGGTATATCAAGAAGCAAACTTGGGCTTTAGGATCCTTTTTTTAATTTGCTGCCCTAAACCATGCAAATCTAGAAAAATACTGTTGTTCATATTGATCTTAAAAAGGAAATTTGATCTAGTGCAAACCATTTCCGCAGAACCTCACTTGCTCTTGTACAGAGTTATTTATTCAGGTGTTTGATGGAAATGTAAATAATGAAGTCTCCTTTCTGCCACCCATAAAACCTTGTTTCACAGTTGGCAGCTCTCCATCTACAGCAAACTTGTTTAGAAAAAAAAAAAATCTCTTCCCAAACACACAAGCACTAGATAGGGTTTCAGCATACAGGCCTGAGCGCTCCTGATGCAAAAACTTCCTCAGCTTCAGCAGGAGCGTGATCAAACCCTTCTGCAATTCAGGTTACAGTAACAATATTGATGTTGTCTCTCATGAACGCTCACCATTTATTTCTTTAACAATAATGCTAATTGCAAAATCTCCATATCTCAATTGCAAAATAGTCTATCACCTGCAGTTGAAGGTCACAATTCAGGAAGTTAAAAGAAAATGCTGAGTTAAGATACGGTTCATAAGTTGTAAAATACTGCATAAATTCTTTCCTAAAATACGTATTATACAACCTCCCTTCACACTCCTGAGGAAATCAAGTATTTTGCATCTGATTAACCACAACAGGTGCTCACTTTGGTAGGAAGAAAAAAATGTGTTTATCTAAACGATTGTTTTTATCAAAAGTAATGTATCACTATCCAATACTTTAGTAATATGAGAGATGATTGTCTTTGATACTAAAAGATATAAATCAAGCCTTAGAATATTCAGCTGATAGAAAGTTTTTCAACTTAAAATGAAAAAAGCCATTTTTAGTACTTGTTTAAAAATGGATTTCATGGCTTTTCAAAAAATAAATTTTTAAAGAAAATGTATACAGCAATTGAAAGCATTAATTTAAATTAAAATCAAAATGCAACCCGAAAAAGTTTTATTATTTCCAGTTAACCTCATGTTGTCTTAACCTGTAGAACTGCCCTTCAGTAAAACTCAGAGACGTGCCATTAAATGGCATATACACACAACCAGGACTTAGTATTCAAAAAAATGAATTAGAATGGGAAGATGCATCCATTAGGAAACAATTTGTTCCCCTTGGAAAACAACCTATTAACATTTTGTCCACCTCAGAGCGAAGGGGAACCAGAGCCATCAGTTCTATGTGAGCATTTGCCACTTGGCTATTAAACAGAAGACAGACACCAGCAAATTATTTAATTTCTTTGAAAAACACAGTGAAATGACAGTGTCATTGCCTGAATTACTTTTGCTCTACAAAGAAAAAAAAAAAATGTTTCTGGAAAAGGAAATGATAGCAGTAGAAGCGTTCTGCTTTTTTTTTTTTTTTACATGTAACTTCAGGTAAAGTACTAGGAAACCACCTAATGCTCAACTGCAAGGTATGCTATACAAACTAGGCACAATTGCTTCTGATAAGTAAGAAATACATGATGGCAAGTAGAGCATAGGTTTTTTCCTTGACAACTTTCCCGAACAGTGATGTAAGAAAACCTTTTTCCAACAGATTTTGTGCAGTTTAGCAGCCACAAGTTAAAAAAAACCCCAGCCTTATGATGCCTCCTTAATGTTAACTTTGAATGGGATTTCAAGTTGCAGTCATTCTGGAACACTGATTTATAATCAATGATGCATAACACATCCTTGCTATAACTGGGGGTTATTCTACTTTCATGACTAGTTCTTGCTCTGAGAAGAGGAACCATTTTCTTGGGCTAATGGTCATAGATACGTTTTCATGCCATGATATTCCATCATATGACAGATTCCCTGATAGAATGTCACCATGTACAACCTGACACCAAAGCATCTTCATATCCCATCTCCTCTTCTTGATGCATTTAATGCTCCTTGTATTAGTGTTAAAATCACACAGGATCCTTATGTACTGTGCCTGTTATAAAAGTGCCTAGAATCCCTCTACAGCCTCGAGGCACCTGTGACAGACCTGCCCAGCTTAACTTATGTTATTAAGCTTCTCCCACCTTAGCAGATATCATGATGCTCAACTTCTGAGACTTTTATTTCAGAAAAATAGTTTCATATTTAAAGACTCATGTTCTGCCACACTTACAGACTCTGGAGCTTTGATGAAGACTTTGGATTTCCCAAGCTGGAATTGGTCAGGATCCATGTTGACTGACTGAAGCAGGTGGAGAACTCCTTGTTTCTCTTCTCCTTTCCAGGAAGGCCAGGTTGCTTTGGTGAGAATGGCATACCTTTACCACCAAGGAGAAGAGATTAAAATCTGGCATCAAACAGCAGCAGCAGAATACCACTAACTCAGTCAATATTACCCCGGGGGGAGAGATAACAGTTTTGGCAGGACTTACAGAAGCTTGGAGTGTGGGAAGATGCACAGTATTAAGATGTTACTTGTTTAGCAAGACCAAACAACTGCAATGAGAAGGGCAACAGCGTCCAGGAGTCTCCCATTTCCAGATGCTAAATTACCACTTGGTAACTGCAGTAGTTAATTACAGAAAGTTGTGCTGTAATCTCCTTAAGTCCAGGTCAAGGTTATTTACTAGCAACGCCTTATGGTCCAGATTTAAGTACCTACCCCCTTGGTATTCTAGACTCATTCCCAAGCATTTGGCCAATTTCCCACTCAAGCATTCTCTGTCCATCTTATTCTTACAAAGACCTTTTGTGTTTCTAAGCAAGTGGCCGGCTCATGCTCCTAACCCACCTGTTCAACAGCTGGGCATTTAGCAAGGAGCCATTCTTGGCTTTATCCCAGAAAACCTTTGGCTTGGCCTCTGGTACAAGAGGGAAGATACAGCAATGGTGGTGTAACCTGGAGGGAACGCTGGGAACTGACCACAAACAGCTAGGCAGGGAGGGAGGCAAAGATAATACCATGTCTTTTATAGGAAGAGGTGAGCAGTCTTCTGTCTCTTTAAGCCTTGCAAATGAGATGGATGCCAGGTTGCAGCCCCTTTTAAACTGTCCACTTTTTCAGGCATAACTTGGGCTTTTGGAACTGCCAGGCTGGAGTTACAAAGCTGCCTTGTTCCACTGCCCACCAAGGAGCTCTGATGGGTTTTAGCGGCCTCAGAGTCTCTATGGATAAGTAACTTCTCTAACAGCAGCTATTTAGACTCCTTGACAATGAGACTGGAGAACAGCTAAATATATTGTGATAAATTTATTCCCCAAATCTTTTATGTTCTTTAGTCTTGACAACTTTTTTTAATGCCTTAAGCATTCTTGAGCTATATAAATTAAATCATGCTTATTACTAAAACTATTCAACTAATGAAAAAAGTGATAAAGTACAGAGTTCAGTTTGTAATTCCCAAGTTCTTGTTTCTTAAGATTTAGGCAGCTCCTAATAAAATGTTCTGAAGAAAATCACTCAAGGAATTGTTAGAAAATTCATTAAGGGAAGGTTCATTACTCATTCTTGTCATATCCAAAATGTTATCCAACCAGGAAGCAGAAACAGTGTCATGCAACTTAAATAATAATACCTCACAAAGAAAAATAGCAAAGTGTTAAAAGGGTACATATCACAGAACCCAAACACCTCTGAATAGCAAGTATATGAAAAGCGAAAGCTAGCTGAGGATTAATTCAGTAGGATTCAAAAAGGTCTACTGATGTTCTCACGTTAAAATCTATTATTAGTTAACACATGCTCAGGTACTATGCATGATGGTGTAACAAAGTAGCTCTTATACCATCTTAAACATAGAAGTATATTATACATAAGCTATGTTTACAGAAAATGTGTACACTTATATATTTATGTAATCTATCAATATTATGGGGTAAATAGATGCAACCTAGTAAGGAATTGTAAGTTAAAGTAACTCCCAGCTTATTCAACAGCCTCTTTTGCAGGTTCATCACGTACTGCCAACAGTATAGCTCTATAGGTGGGTCTAAGCAAGTCCGAACTTAAAGGAGCTGATGTTAATAAAGGCATTTGAAACTGCTACCTTCCACACGACAGAATTTGACACTACGTTTCAGCATGTTACAAATTCTTTCCTAAATCTGAGCTGTAAAGGAAGGTACAGGGAAAAACAAGACTTAAGACCTTTTAATGTAACTAAAACTCTCAGGTATAAAATGAGAATACACTTGAACTTTTCCTTTTTCATAACTCAAGTTAACTTCATACATTTTACTGCCATGACAAGTCTATAGGGCAGAAGAAACAGATTATTTTATAACATGCACCAATTAAGCATTTCACAATTTTATAATGTGACAATTCTATCAGTTTTCGGTGCTGTTTAGAAACAGCACTTCCCTCTAATGTACTTGTGCATGCTTCCTATTAACTGCTCATGTCAATATCCATGTATGTAGATTTTTCAGGCTTGTGGAATTTGATCTTACAGAAGGTTTTGGCACAAGTACTGTGCTCTTAAAATGCTTCTGAAAATTTCAAATTACTGCCCCTCCCCCCCCCAATATCTATTATAAATTCACAGTAAGCAGTTGAGTCCTATGTCTAAATATGGGAGTGTGGAGTTCAGCTTTCAGACTGGTTATGCTTTGAAACACATAGGCCTTTTTAGTGACTGTGGCTTTTTGCATGCAAATGTAGATTTTGTACATAAAAGTCTATTCAGCCCAGAAATCTCCACTTATATGGAGCTGCCAAGGAACTCCCAATGAAAACAAGTGTACAAGCATGCATTTCCTGTCCATCCCATGCCTCAGCCCACTTCTACTCACACTGACTCAGGGTGTCAGAACAGAGCTTGTTCTGGATGCTAGGGAACTGTGAATGGAAAGGTTGCAGGAAGAGTTTTACTCATAACAAAATGCTAAATTTAACAAGACTAATTAGAAACAAACGGCTGAATTCCATAAAGAATGGTTTCAGTTGCCTTTGTATCTCTACATGTAAAGTGAAGTCCAGAAATCTATTTGCCTTCCAGAAGCACCATGCAGCTTTCCTTTGTGCAGACCTCTTGAGCAGATTTCTAGACCTGCACAGCCCTCACAATCCATGTTCAATAACTGCAGAGGCTAGATTTAATGCACATTATTAATCTGTTATTCTGTCTCAGCAAGTCTGTGTTAAGTAATGCAACCTGAAGAATATTCATCGTGTTTATGTCTGGGCTTGAAGTTTGTGCAGAAAAAGGGATTTAAAATTGTTCCATAACGAAAATTGAGTCCATACTTTAAGGTATTTTAGGTCTGCCTTGTACTAGATGATTAGAACATTCTCAGCATTATCATGAAGTATTATCAGTGGCTTTGTTCAGTGCTGTCTGATTAATTCTACTCCATTCCTTGCAACAACTGATTGGGTGGGTTGGTTTCTATTCTCAAATGTAACACAAAGACTTACAACAAAAGCTGATTTGTCATGTAATGCCCCAGTTTGGGCATTTATTAGCCATATGTCTCAATTTTCTAAAAAACCAGAAGCTGAATGTTGTATAAATCTTGAAATTGCTCTTATTTAAGAGGATTTCATTAGCTAGTGGAGGTAGTTAATCATCTTAACAGCTGGTCCTAGGACACTGAAAAAAGGATACAGAGCTCTGACTTGCTTTCATTCAGTGAGCAGCTGCAGTGGTTTGAGTTGTAACCATTCCCAGCTGTTTGAACAGCCATGAAATGATACAACAAGCAATTTAAACTAAGGTTACTCTTTACACTTGAATGGCAGTCATGTATTTCTTCACCTCTCTTCTGTCCTTGGGAGAGCTAGAGCAGTAACATTTTAAACAAAGGCTAGCTGCTGGACACTCAGATTCCAGGCTCTGTAGCTCATAAATCTAAGTTCCTGTAACTCTTTGAGGAACTCCCTCATAGGGCTACAAAAAGAACTGAGGTCTTAGGCTAGTTTACAGAAAAATGAAAAGACTTTCAAAGACACAAGGCCAGTCTTTGACACACTTTCAAATCTCTGTGTAACCTAGATCGAGAGCGAGGTAAATAGGGAAAACCGAAAGGGTAGGTAAGAAATGAGAAGCTTTCAACACTTGCAACTTCTTGTTTTCCTCATCATCATGTAAACAACTGTGCTGTAATACTTCAAAATTAATATTACCCTACCTCTGCAAAAACTTCTTGAAAATCCGCCTGTAGGCATAGCCAGCTCTTCTTACTCGAATATTTTCCTTCAGACCTAAGTATTCCACTTGGTGTTTTACCCTGTGGACAAAAACAATGCAAGATTTATATCCATTTTATTTCAACATTTTTGTGGACTGAAGTATCCTTAAAAGTCCCTATCACGTTTAAAGACTACTGACTTCTAAAATTCATGCACAGGTATAGAATCTATTCTTGCACATTAGCATGCATGCCACATGGAAGGAAAAGTATTTAAGGCAGGTAGACCACATTACTGAAATATATGTAGCAAGTTTACCGTAGCGTTTTTTCCAAGTTTAACTTCCCAACTCCTAATTTATGTATAAATTTCTTAACTAGCATTATTACCCATAAAAGACCAAGTAACTATTTACAACTACACGGCTGGTATCCGGGGAAGTGGCAAACTGTTTTGTGTTCTTTTATTGTAGGTTTCACCTATGTTTTACATAGCTCAAACATCAACAGTAGCTCCTCTTTGGTTGTTCTGGAGAAAGAACCAAACCTGATGGCTGGAGGAAGCCCTAGATGCCACACTTCCATTATGCAAAGAACCAGAAAGAAGAAAGCTAGGCCAGTACATTCATGAAAAACTAGCATTCCTCCTAATTTTACCATGCTGCAAAGGAAGGATTTGAGGATAGGCAGAAGACTGGCCGAAACATGCCTGGTAAGCTTGTTCACGACATACTTTACAAACCAAAAAAATTACAAAGAAAAACTGAGCTGGTACCAGTCCCCCAGAAAGTGTTAATGGCTGTAGAGGGACTCTGTTGCACATGTGAACTGAAACACCATTATCCCAACACCACTACATTTCCCTCATGCAAAACATGTTCATTTAGGTTCTAAACAGGGAACAAATACACCCCCCATGAATCTCAAAGCAGAAAAACAGCAAAAGAAAAAAAACCTTCCCTTTGGAACCTTTTCCTCTTTCTGGAGCAGTGGTACATTATTTTATGTTTCTTCTTACATATCCTGCTACTCTACTATTTAATGCTTGGAGATTTGATTTGAAGAATTTCAGTTAGCTTCCTTAACAATGTGTGATTCTTGCAGTTTTCCTTTGCATATCCTTAATTTCCTCATCTACATCATGTGGCTGGAAGAGGCAATGTCAGTTTTTGTGGTATTCAGGGGCTCCTGTTGCCATTCTTTTAACACGACAAATTGTAGAAGCTTTGGCTTTCAGTCAGAAATACAAGAGTTAAGATTTTTAGTCCTGCAAGTTTAACAAACAGTATATAAAAGAGCATTTCTTTATATATAATGAAAAAAGTGAGCCTGCAAGGAGCCATTTAATTCTGGTTTGCTTACTATTCCTCTGATTTTACAAAAGATTTTTCAAATCCTGAAAAACTCTTGGTTAATTCAATGTTATTTCTCTAGTTATTTTGAAATGTTAAATTTCAACATAAAGTCTATTGCCCATTGATATTTTTTTTCCTTTTTTTGGTTGAGACATTCTTTTCACATGACTCATAGTATAAAGGGAGAAAACTTTTGAAATCCCATGCTACAAATGGGAAAAGCTCGTCAGTTATTTCTTCTTTTTAAAGAACACATACGAGAGATATTTTACTAAATAATGAGTGATACTGCTCTTCTAGCGTATAATAAAGAATATTGCACACTTTAATCTTGCTGTGTTCAAGGAATAAAGTATATTTTGTACCCACTCCAAGAGTTCTGGTACAGTAGAAAGTTGGTGGACAAAAATACATTTTCGTGTTTATAGCTTTCCCTTCTGTTCACATCTGGAATAATGCACTGGAGCAACAGTATTACTCCCATTTTCTTACTGTCCTGCCAGTATCAGTGTCCAGCAACAGAGAATTTGAGACATTTTTCTGTTTTTCCTTTTCTTTCTGAGAAAAGGCACACTGAAACTCTCCCTCCAGGCATCAACCTCAAGCAGGTCAGGGTCTGGGAATTCAGCTAATGCAGCAATTTTGAATACAACTCCAAGTGGCTGTGCCAGGGCCTGAACAAAAACACATTTCAAGAACACCCCAAGTTTTTGAATAACTAAGGTATTATACAAGGCTTCGAAATTACACAAAGTCTATGTTTAAATGCTAAATATTCTGGAATTATTCAACAGCAGTACAAAGCTGGAGTGACATGGCTTCTGTGAGCATGAAGTAAGACAAGCTTTGCCAAGGTTTCTTTCCTTTTTCAGTAACATTTTCACTGTCTAGTAACACGCTACTAATAAGCACATTAGATAATACTACTCCCATCACATTGACTATGGCAGCATGCGTATGATTACAGCATTATGTGATCACAGAAGAAAACAAAAAAAACCCTAAACCACCAGTCAGCAAAAAAGCACATAAAACTCAGTCATGTTTTGTATTCCCCTCAACACATAACTTTCTCACAGTAAAATAACAACATTAAACCTAAGTTTGACTTGTCATATGCATATAAATTTCTCTTCCCCAGACACATCACTAACTGCTACAGCACGTGTATCCTATGTGAAGTCCCAATATAAAATACGTGAAATCATAGTTTGTAATAGGAGATAATGCTAAGGTTTTTAAACAGGGAAGAAGGATTACCACTATGAGAACTACTTCCATTTGTGTCTGAGTTTGATAGTATACAATCTTTTGTATTTCATTTGTTATCAGCAGCAGCTGTATTTGCCAAATATCATCCTTATTATGGGAAAACAAGAAGAAATTGACCATTTTTGCTCCAAAAGGGGTTTCTTGAAAGCTGTTTTTTTCTCAGGCCTAGGTTTTTGTTTGTTTGTTCCACTGGTTTCCTAGCAACACCTTCCACAATAATAGGCCTGTTTTCCAATATGTAAATTACTGAGTCCCTCAACTTATAGTTAAAAGTTTTAGACATACTTTTTCCAGGATCACCTACTTTCCTCCTTTGGTCCCCAGTGTCAGTGGAAAATTAAGAGCGGCATAGTAGGATTTTCAGGCGTGGAAAAGCTAGAGAAAGAGGGTCTACATTTACTGCCAAGACCTAAATGACACTTTCAAGTGCAGTCCCAATTGTGGCTTCTCTAAGTGCTCTACATCTGCATGCAATTGTGCTAGTCTGCATGCCAAATGGCAGGAAGTGAATTCTGATGTGTGTTGATATGGTCAAGAATGCTTTTTATCAGACTTTGCAAGTTGTTTCACTGTGATAAAAATAACCGCTTGCTTTATCAGCACTTGTACCAATACCAAAAGTACTCAGTATATAGTAATAAATGTTATCTATATCAGGACCTCACATAGCATATATACCATACTGATCACCTACCTCAGTGCAAAAAAAGAGTATCTTTTTTTCAGATAATATGAAGATGCTATAAAGCATTGTATGATTGAAGATGCCTTAAAACAGATATGATAAACCAAACTGATGATTTAGCCATCTATTTAATGTCTATATAACCACCTGATATGATGTTCTAGTGACTGGCTAATGAAACTTCAAAGTCAAGAAGTTAAAAAGGAACCTTCTACATCCTTGGCTACAGAGACTTTTTGGTAAGTTTGATAATAAAAGCAGATACAGACATCCTGCTGGCTTTTTAGCTACCTAATAGAAGCTGTTTTCAAAGCATAAAGCAAAAATTATAATGGATGTATAATGCATTTGGTGTGCAAATTCTACATGGAAAACTAAGTCTTTAATATACTGGTTGTGTTAGTGTTATGCAAATGATGATTATTCACAACTGGCGTAAGAAAAACTAAGAACTGCATATACTAACTGCTGACCACAGCTTATCTGCAAAGTTTAGGAGAGGTCATGCCAGATTTCATTTCTGAAGGTGTTAGAGTACCTAGCTCTATTTGTCTGTAGGCTGTATGACTTTTTGTAGCTTTTTTTCCACCATTAGCACTGTTTCTCATCACATACTCTGCTTATCCATACCTGCTCTCCTCCCAGTCTCGAGACTTCTTTGTTTCATTTGGTTTGATGCAGCGGATGTAATGGGGTGTACACTTCATCAGCGTACCAACAAGGTCATTTGCTTGTTTCTGTAAAATTGAGGCAAAACAACAGGATCTGAGGTGAACAGAGTAAATCTGTCAGAGAATTCTAAAAATTATCAAACATCTCCTGATGATTCGGTTGACTTTGGTCTTTCTCCAGAACAACCAAAGTGTCTTGGGATGATACACTCCTCATGAAAAATTTATCAGTAAATAGAAGGCACCATTATCTCCAGTTATGTAATATATCTAAAATATTACATAAAAAAAATGGAGTGACAAGGTGAACTTGACTGTCAGGGTGAAATATGAGGAAAGAGGTTGATAAAATATCAATTTCAAAAGTCTGCAAGTGTGTAATCTAAACGTATATTTTACAACCAGTCTCCAAAAAGATGCTCGCCTTTGAACACTTGCTGCCTTATTCAATGCACATTATGGTCAGTAGAAAGACTTCTGTTGACTTCAGTGGGGATTGGATCAGGCCCCATTGCATTTCTCCAGTATAAAGAGACCAGTTATGTGTAGTTAATTGTAGGACATCAAGTGGCTGAGTGAAGGGGCTCATTCATTATGCACATGCAAGTACTATTATTGCTACCATCAATTGCTCGTTTGGAAAATTCACTGCTGTAGAATGCAGCTGAACAAAATGTTTAATGAACAGTAATGCTGGGCAAAACATGATTCTAACAGCTGAAACAATGCATCACTTTGCGATCAAGATACTCCTGATGTCTATCTTTAAAAATGTCTGTACAGTAAAAAACAGGAAAGACTACTTTCTTAAAATTTATTTAGGTATCTGTACACAAACACACACCCGTATATGCACATACTAACACAGCAAACCCAGACATACTTTGATTTTACTGCCTGCAGTGGTAGGACGGCCCTTCTTGTCCACTTGAAGATTTTCAGGAAACAGAGCCTTTATAAAAGGCCTAGGAAAGAATCAATAAAATAGTGTTGGCATAGAAAGACAATTCAATGCAGGAATGTCAAGGAATATGCTGTAAAAGTTGATAGTTGAGCAGAATATAAATAGCTCTTTCTATTAATCTGGAGTTATATCAAATCTGTATTAAGATTAGTATTTTCCATGAGCTTCATTCCTTATAGAGATCCCTTGCTATTTTAGCGAGCCTTGGAAGACATGATACCAGACTTCTAGACTCAAAGAAATGTGCACTTCTTAAAAAGTAAGCATCAATTAATTAAAATATATAACAAAATAATGTTACTTTATATGCTAAAACAGTGCCTGTTCTGAGAGAATGTCAAATCACCAAAGGCCTTGTTTGAGGCCAAAACAAATGGCTGTCATTATACCATTTGATTCTGACACGGCAGTACCTTACTTATTCAGATTTGCAGAAAATGAAGGTCAATACAATGCAAGTGATACTGCTCTACCACAGCGATGTTTTATTTCCACTTTTATACAAATGAGTTCACAAGTTGCGAAGTAGAGAAGTCAGGCCCTCTGCATCCATCTGAACTAACACGTTATTCCTAGCTTTAAGCAAGTTTTGCTTACGTACAAATCACTGCTCTGCATGAGTTCAATCAAGTCCATGAAAAGAACATCCCGATTTCTCTCGCAGAATCCATCCATATCATAAGATACCTGGGCCAAGGTGGAAATTGATTGTTTGTGGTAAGTTGAGAACCCAATAATTAAAGAAAATTTAAATTCTGTCCTTATCAGTAGCTGTTCTGAACTTTTTGGTTAGTCTGGTATAACTTAAAGATACTACAGAGATCACTAAATCCTTGCATATATTATTAGTTAGCTCTTCTACAATGAACATAAAGGAATTTCATCCCTACATTTAAATTCAGTGAAAAAGACTGTTGGAGCTAGTTGACTGGAATACAACACAAGTGAATTTAACACTGAATTTTACTGAAGAAACATTTTTGCATAATAAGGGCTTACTGTTATTAACTATAACTGCAGGAAATCATGAATAGTCTGAGAAATATACCCAAAGAAGACAGAACTGTACATTATATTCCCAGTTTTATTGGTATATCATCACCTAAGGATCATTTTTATGTCTGAATTCTTTACATTTACTGCTACTATAACCAACAATTAAGACTGTAATTAATTAAAGATCAGGGGCACTTATTTATTACATTTAATACTAAGTTCTGGTTAGTATGTTTGATAGCGGCAAGGCCCAGATGCACCTCTCCAAAGTAAGGGATATGTTAGGGCATATTTATTATAAACTCCCTACATTGTGAGAGGACACTGTCTCCTGAGATAATCTGGCTATTTAAAATCAAAACAGCCCCCTAGAGGGGTTCCCCCTTCCTCTCATTACTGTTCTTTTTCTTTATAAATACATTACACAGAATTCAGTGATGATTTTCCACATTACCTTTCCAGCATAATGATGAATGATAAATCCCTGGTTCCAGCTGTTGAAATGTTCATGAGTCCCAATCTGCATCTGGAGTTTTTGAAGCAATGTTTGGTCAGCTCCTTCTCCCACTGCATGCATGGTGGCACACACATCATCTAAAATGCTCATAATGCCTGGCGGATTCTAATGCATTACAGAAGAATAACAAAAAGAGCAAAAGAAGTGAGAAAAAAAAATAAAGAAATTACGATGCCAGTTTTTCCCCCCAAACAGAAAATTATCTTTGCTACAAATACACTGGCTCAAAGTTACAGCAGGAAGAATTCCCCCCAGTTGTTAGAGTTCACAGTAGAGATTAATTTGTCCACAAGCATACAAAAAGTTTAAGGAGAGATGCCACTTTGTGTAATGATAAGGACAGTGGGAAATGCTGGGGAAAACAATGATTGCTGTTCAAAAAACAAAAAACCAAAACAACCAAAAAAATAAAATGCCCAACATTTGGTTTAGGTTTTAATTCCTTCACAAAGCAATGTTCTTTCTCATTCCACCAAAAAATAAACCCATGTCAGAGGTAAGTATTTAAACTCACATGCTGTAGTTTGACAAACTTAGAGCTAACTATCTAAGATTGTGACAGAAATCGTATCCTCTTCCCAGTTATCCTGACAAAAATAGGAGATGGGCAAAATCTGATGTGCATTTGAGCGCAAGTCAATATAGTACTTGAACTACTGTTAAAATTACCTGGCTTACATAAGGACAAAGAACTAGCTGAAAAACAAGCTACTTCTGTCTTAAAGGACAATTCAACATTTGTCACCCCAAATCAGAACATAAAGACTTTAAACTGCAGAACATTCTGTGGAGAAAAGGCACAAAATTTCTTTTATCTACAACACTTCTTAATGCTTCCTCTTCACTTGTTTTCTGCTTAATTTGTGACAGTACCTCAGAGGAAGCTGGTACTGCAGCTTCCCCAAACAGAAATACATCCCCCAGGGACACAGAGAACCTTATCTGATGTACAGTAGGATATGTCATGAAGTTCGCGATAAATTTATGTGGATAAAATTTTAATTTCCATTACTATATTTTTTAGTCACACATCAATCATGCTATCTTATGGTTCTCTTTTTGGTTGTTATCTTAGATAATATATATCCTAGATGACATATATCTTAAAGCTCTTATAAGACATCTTATATAAGATTTATATATAGGCTTAGTATGACTCAGTAACTGAACAACAGTATTCACATTTTTCCTATGAACGTTCTTGACAGCAAAGCAGTTGCCCAAATATTTTAAAGAAAAATCTTGTTCTTTTTTCCATCTGTTTGTTCTAAATACTTACCACTTTGTTCTCTATAAGGTCACATACTATTTTGTTGTTAAAGTAATCTATTGGTGTCCATCTAATTCCTTCTTGCACATATTCTTCCTGTTAAGTAAAAAGAAAGAAGCAAATATTTTTTGCTGTAGTTGTGTTGCTGTGGTTGTAGCACTGGATTTACAATGCACCACATATACACAAACTCTGCACTACTCATATTCAGAAAGACTTGTGAAATGTATGACTGGGGGGAGGTGGGAGAAATGACCCTAACGATAGTTAAATCCAGCTCTCTGCTGCTGAAGAGATGAATTGGAATCCTTCTCTGATCTCCCCACACAATTTTTTGTCATTCATAGCCCTTGAGCAGTTACTGAGAAGAGCAGGAATATTTTGTCAGTGCATTTATTGTCAAAGCACTTCACAAATAGTAACAAAGTGGCTTTTACAGTATCTTGAGAGTGCACCTAAGCATCCATATCCTAATCTATTTTAAAAATTAAGATTGCGACAGGCATATCAAGGATCAGACCCCCCAAAACACCACAGGTAAAAATGCCCATGAAATGGAGACACAGCTCTACTTTTTATTTCTGTATGCAATTACTGTAACCATAAAGACATCTAGAGACTGACTGGGGAAAAAATTCATACTAAAATTTGATTAAATTGACCCACTCGGTTGCATCCATACGAGTTCAGATAGACAGTTAGCAGGCCATTTGTGTGCTCAACTGCAACGATCAGTCGCTTTTATACAAAGGCTATTGTGTATGTGCATTCTTGAAAACATTGTCCTAAAGTTGGTGCCAGGCCTGAGCTCATACCGTACAGAATGCTTCTGTCTCAGCCGCATTCTGTCTGCCCTCCCATGCAGAAGTTCACACTCATGGAAAGTGAGATTTTGCAGTAAGACTGTGAGCAGAAAACTGCAAATACTTTCACAAGTATTTTTGCATTTGTCTCAGTAATCTATTTCATTCATATATATATATTTTTAAAAAAAAAAGGGCGTGGAGGAAATTAAGGAAAGTATTCCCATTTCACTGTGTGTCAGGTCCAACGAAAGCACAGGGATGGAACCAAGCTGCAGTTTTCCATTTCTGTCAATGAGTCAGAATATGCAGCAAGTCTGGGCAGAGTCATATGACTGCATTAGAACACCAGATGACAGACTCGCTTCTGTACCACCGTATTAGAGAATAAATGTCTGTAGCTGCTGTGGTTTACAGGTTTAGGTTAGCCAACAACAAAGTGGGGTTTTTTGTCTTGCTTAACAAGGCAAATTTTATTGTTAGCAGATGATGAAATCTCAATTTTTCCACTAATTGAAAAAGCAATAGCTCATTTATGAATTCAAAAATAATAAATGTCTGGTTACCTGTTCTGCCTTCAGTGTCAGTTCAATAAAAATCTGCTGTAGTTTTTCATTAACAAAGTTGATGCAGAACTGTTCAAAACCATTTTTCTATAGAAAAGGAAACAATTTAAAAATTAGTCTCATGCTTTATATACAATAATCCCTAGTTCTTATGCTGGCAATAAGCTTCAAAGAAACACTGTCAATGATGGATGGGTTGCTGACTTTATAGACATTCTGTGTAATCTCAGATCTTTCTTTTAAGATCAATGACCTAGTTTCTTTGAAGTTTCTTCAATACTTCGTGTTTATTAAGTGAGACATTACCAGTGAGAACTCAATGTCCAGGAAGCTGGGTTGGGGTTTTTTGGCTTTTATTCTGGCCACAGCGTTTGGGTTTTTTCTGTTTTGAATTTTTTCCCCTCTAAATAACAAAATGGTCTCCCAGGTCAGATCAGTTCAATCCCTAAGTATTGCATTGCCTTACCTGGAATATTTCAAAGCCATAAATATCAAGGACACCAATGTTATATTCTTCATGGTCCTTCTCCATAGCCTTATTAATAGACTAATAAAAGAGAAACAAAATGTAAAACACAGTGTAGGTTTTATATATTAGTATCCTTAAATCTTTATATAAAAATATTGAGTTTCTTCAAAAAGAACATATTTGAATGGAATACAAATATATGTAATGGGGTACTTTACTTTCGCTTTTTAATAAAGTGTTATTAACAGCTAGGAAATGAACAGTATACTATTCCTGTTTTCCAGGTTAGTGAGCCTTTGGATCTACTGTTTATAAAAATATTTCCTCTTTTGTGTAATTGAATCAGTTAAAGAAAGGGAGCCAACAAAAAAAGAACAGCCTTAAGTCTGATATTTGATGCATTCTGCAGATGGTACCATGAATCTTTTCACCTATGTCTGTACTCCCCTACTTTGCAGTGTCAGTGCAGGCACATAGTGGGAATTACAGAGCTGTCATCATGAGGGAGACTGAGACACTAGCAGTGCCACCATGGAGGAGACTTCTGCTTCATCTAGCCAGCATCTACGGCCAAAGGTACGGCTTCTATCCCACCAATCCAGCCCAGGGTCTAATTCTGAACAGAGAGTACTTCAGCATGGAGAAGGGAATTTGACCATTTGCTCAGATGCCCCAACAACAGGATGCTGAAGGGGCTCTTTGCAGGAGAGTAGGGTAAGAGAGTAGGGGAACATAACCCACTAATTCTGCTCATCTGAAAAGGCTCAACTGTGTAGGAGAAAACAGGACTCAGAGCAGGACGGATGCTGACAGGAAGGAGATGTCAGAGTATCATATGGGACAGTTGTGGCAGGAGACTTGAGTAAATATAGTGATGAAAGACCAACTCATTTGCTTCAACGAAAGTGTATCATTTGTCACATTATCAGTACCTCGTATTTGACACCTGTGGTCATGCTCCCACTGCACTGCTCAGTGCTGCTGGTAAGGTTTAGGCACAGAACCATACTGGGTGAAAGAAATGAGGGACAAGAAAAGTACTGCAAGCAACATTCCTAGTGTACTTGTACTTGTTTTGATACTTCAGTAGAATCAAGCAAATCCAACTTACATCCACCAAGTAATCAAAAACACGGGAATGAAGGGCCTTGGCCAGTGCATCCCTGGTGTAGCAGGCTTGTTCCACATTTAGCGTTACATTAATGGACTCAGATTTGCCTCCCCACTTGCTGTCCATCTGTCTGCTGGTCAGTTTTTCTTTTAGGCGGTCCTGGTTAATTCCCAGGAGAAAAGCAGGGAAAGCCAAAACTGCAAGAAAGATCAGAGTTGCTGGATTATGAATTATGAACTAAACCAATACAGAATGAAGGAAGAAAAATTAGCTGTATCTCTAATAACAATCAACAGCAAAAACCCTCACGGGGCAAGCAGCTTAAAAAGAAAAAGAGGATGGATTTACGTCTTCAAAATTTCCCTAAGCTCCCCAAGGACATTTTCAATTCTTTACTTATGTGGATTTCAATTAAGATAAACCACCTTGAAGTAAAATATTCAGCTATTTCTGTACCTTCAGCCCTTCAAACATGTAAAGCTGGCTTAGGTCATAGTTTTGAACTATGTGGTTCAAACAAATCACTTATGGAGCAGATGGAAATAAGACGAAGAGCTCACACATTAAATAAAATTTACACCATTGAAAATTCTTTGCAAAAACATGAAATGTTTAAAATAAATATATGCTATCTGCTTCCTAATATTCTTTCCCTTTCTTCTTCTAAGTTAAGATACTGCAAAAAAGTTTTCAGTTGCCTCGCCATTTATTTGGTTTTGGTTTTTTAATCCTTATTCTGGAAGTACTTTGCAAATTCTGGTTTCCCTTGTTTAAAAGTAAAGCAGAAAAATACATCTGTGCAATAAGCAGCCACAAGTCCGGTATTCTTTGCGTTCTTAGCACATGGTGCAGATGTTAGCTGCAGGTGTCATGCACCTTAAGGAATGGAAAAAGAGAAATAGCTTGAAAGCATTTGGAAATAGCTCCCAAGTGCAGTTCTTGGAGTTGGTATTGCACCTCCGCTAAACCACATAATCCTCTAACAGTGTTTCCTCCATGTTCCACTGCTTTCAGACCTACTTTACTGGTGTGAGGAAGATGTAAAATAATCACTAAGGCAGCAGCCACTTGTGCTTTATGCATCTGTAACGGCACAGCATGATTTCTCTAAACCCTTCAGTACGTTAATCCAAAATTATTTTTAAAACTGCAAATAACGGCCAGCTTTCTGAAATCTGATTTATTACCATCAGTAAGCTGATTAAATTTACCCTAGGGTACTAGGAACCACACAACTAACCAAAGTTCAGCCACTGGCAACATCTCTGGTAACTCACTGAGAACTCGGGTTGAAGAGCACGTGAAAAGATAAAACATCATATGCTTAAAAATGGAAAAGAATGTAGATAATTATAGACCAAATATGCCCACATATACCGTAAAAGTGCCAGAATAAGTATTTAGCCAATACTACTGTAAGAGTTTATATAGATAGTCTAATGGTAAGAACCACCATGCATACCTCAGACACTCTTCCTTCCCAGTGCTAATGATTTACTGTAGAGGAAGAATAGCTGGACATGACTTGATATAACTTCACATTCTTAAGATGCCTGATTATTTTCCCTAGTTATGGACTATAGAGTTCCCGTCTAGAAATTAGTATAAAGCAGGATACGCATGTAATTGAAAAAATGATCTTCAAAGAGTAATCAATAGGGTTCTGTGGAATAGTTTTAAATACAATCTGTGAAGAAAAGCTGAAGAAGACTAGGTTCGCTTCATTGGTTTTCTGAAAGTGTAAAACAAAATCTTTCAATACAATGCAAGTATAAAGAGGGATGGTTTAAATTGTTTTCTGCATCTAGGAGAGAACAAGTAGTACTTGGCATGATTTTGCAGCATCTCAATTTATTATTTAGAATAATTAATGAGAACTTTTTTTTCAACCATTAATATAATCAAGGACTGTAACAGACAGTAATCACTGGCAGTTTTAAAGAAGCTTTTGTCTAGATGTTGGTCAAGAATGGTCCGTACAGATTTAATTCTGACTCAGAGTTAAGACTAGAGTTTTTGGTGTCTTAAAGAATGGCCTTGGTATGTTTTTCTGCAATTGGCTATATAATAACAAGAACACTATTGACCAAATTCTTAAACTTTTTTTTTTTTTTTATTTCAGACTTACGCAAAACATGACTTATCGGTGGTCTTTTATTGTATTTTATCTTTTGTGGCTATCCAGGCTACAAACGCTTTACTATTTAGTTGGCTAGGACAAACAGTAAACTGGGGGGAGGATTAATGGAAAGAGAAATGAACCCAACTTTCAGCTTCATAATGCAGAAATTGTACTAGACATTGCTATTTCTTCTCTGGTTTCTTTAAAATGCAGTATGTTTATAACTAAGTTCTATATTCTTTCTATCTGCTGATTTTTTCAATGTATTATTCATACACAACTTCTGTATTTATATCCCAGTGAGCAAGAGAAATATGGTGTACATGGCTCTTCAAAGAAATATATTCACATTTACCAACTTATTTTCAACTCATTTCAGCTTGTTACTTTTTGATGCAACACACTGTATCTATCTTGTCTGGCTATTAAATGTCTTGATTTCATTGAAAGATTTAATTCTGTGATTTAAATGGAAGCACAGTAGCTCATTTGGGATTGTAAGGCATACAAAAAATCCTATACTTTTCTTTGGATGTATAAAATGCCACAAAATGTTTTTCTTTGGGTTCACTTGTTATTCTCTCAAATTAAGAAACTGAGGTTAAAATTAGTAATTTTTATTTCCCAATTTCTTAAACAAATAGCAGGAGAGTACTGATATAGTTGAGTGGGAAGGTGACTGCACGAGATATTTTATTCATACTTAACTTACCTAAAACTAAACAAACACAGTTTTCCTAAACATAAGGGCCATTCTGAAATAAGAGTTAAGAGAACAGTATGTATAAGCTACTACATATGTTGTGCTTATGCACTCTGTCCTTAAACTATCAAGGTAGTATAAAATCAACATTAGGTGCAAGGTATAAATCATGACAAAAATGTTTAAAACTCTCAAGATCAATTAATCTTTCAACATCTTGCTGATGCGGACCTAGCTGATATAAAACAGCAGCAAGAGGTGAAGGATGCAAGGACAGTGCACTGCGGATAAGGAAATGATAAGGAAACAGTTACACAGTAGATGTACCTAATAATGAGGTACAGGTTGTGAAATTTGAGACAGGAAACATAACTGTAGTATGTAAATTCTGCATTTCAATTCAATTCTGAATTTATGTTTTCAAGGCACTTCTTCAGGATGTATGTACATACACATATATGCCTGAGTGCTGACTGTGTACCTGAGACTGGGGGTACTCCACAAGCTGGTAGCTGGTTTCACACGGCAACAAGGTCAGACAAACCACGTAAGAAACAGGTGGTTGATGCATTGAAAGGAGCAGAGTTCAGGTTTGCCTGAAAGCATTTCTCACAATTTCTGTTACTTCATATTCAAAGGCTGGAAAAGCATTTTCTTAAATTCAAAATCCTATTAAGCCAGTGGCATTGAACAAGGCAAAAAAGGGGCCTCAGTACCATTGGGTTTAGAAGAGAATCTAAATGAGCAGCCTTGCATGATAAGAAATGATGTGCTGCGTTTGGATAAACAGCTCAAGATTGCAGTTCACCTCATGCCATCTGGGTTTCAGCCCACTGCTAATTCTATAACCATTTCCAGAGGTACTTACACTCCTCACTCTCCACTCCTGCATAGTTGCCAACTTCTTTGAAGCTGATGTTTCCCAAATGCAGTATTCCTGCCACAATCTGCAGCACCAGTGCCTGTTCCTCTGCAAAGATCCCAATCACACTCATTGCATGCTGTAAAAAAAAATAAAATAAAATTGAATCAGTCAAAGAATCTGTTCAATGACTCTTGTCATAGAAGTCCTTTTAAACTTTTGATGTTAAAAATTTGGGTTTTTCAAAACAGTTCAAATACCTAAGGCAACCAAATTTAATTATAGCCTGCACTGAAGTTTCAAAAGGTACCCGATGTCCTACTTCAGCATTTTTGTATTTTTTTAATTAAAAGCAGAAGCATCTACACCATTTAGAAGATATGTTAGCAAAATAAATTCTGGAAAAATTAAAGTTACTAAAAACCAAGCACCTGCTCTTAAGTGTCACACTCAAATCATTTCATTGCAAAAATGGGCAACAATGAACTTAAGATACAATGATTTTATTCCTTCTACACAAGACAGTTTATCCACTGAGACTAAGAACTGTGAAGCTGTACTGAATGACTCGAAAAAGCAGAACAGTCTATCTGGCTTAGGCTGTGAATTCCAGACACTTACTAGAAAATAATCCACAACATCAGGTTTTGGAGTCTAGAATACACGGTAACTTATAAAGTGTCTTCTCGACTGACTGTTTTTCTAAAATACCAAGTTAGCTAGAATACAACAGTAACAATTTATTTTTTGTTAGGCCTTTAGATGTGCTAAATATATAAATAAGAAGATGTATTAATATCCTTATTTTAAATAGTACATTTTTAATAGCAGGAGACCAGCAAGTTAGCATGACTTGCATAAAGTTCACACAATGAATTGGCAGCAGCATTGTCAATGGATAAAGATGCCTGAACTATGCTTTTTAAGTCCCTTTCTCCAGCCTTTCAGTTGCACTGTTTTAAACAGGCATAGAGATCAGTCACCACTAAGAATTCAGCTAAAACAGGGCACTCTTTTACATTTTCTTCTAATGGAAGGTCCTCACTGTGTTTGCATTTTTACATTTTTCTTACTGCAGATTATTTGCACCCAATTAAATTTCATTAAATTTGTACCCTTCTGAAAAAGAACAAACAGAAAACAAAACGCCTTTCTATAAAAAGTATCTGTCTTCTCATGATTGTTAGGCTGCAACACAGGACCTCTTCAGGGTAACATACTCCTCCTCAGGGTAAATTATAATTAAAATAAGTTACATCTACATTAATTTCTCATTCCCACATTAATACATCAGCGTCTTTGCTACAAATGGACAGTGAAATGAACATACATCCACCACTATGCAAATCATAAAGTGAAAAACTCACCAGTGTTTCTTGGAAATCCGATTTGTCATTGATGTCATCAACTTTGTAGGACCCAGAGAGACTCAGGTAGTAATAGTAGTCCATACTGGTAATACCAAGACTGCTTTTTTGTTCAGCGGAGGCCCCTTCAATTAGCTGCAGAATAAAAATCCCCAAATTAGGTATCATACAACGATATTCAGCAGAGATGAGGCAGGTTGGAAACAGGTGACTGAGCCTGAAATTACTGGCAGAGATATGGCTAGTGCCGTACCAGGTATGTATCCTTCCTATGATTTGTTAACTGTTTAACCCAAAAGAACAGATTTTCACTCCCATTCCTATGAATGGTTTAGTTCCATCATCTAATAAAAAACAAAAACTGACTTGAATGCCTTCCATTATCTTTACCTCAAAAAGATAAGGCAAAGTGGGTTTTCCAATGTGCAATGTATTATCTAAATCTTCGCAGCCACGTGTTTTCCATGCCTACTGAAAGGATGGCAGAGTTGAAAGAACACACGAAGAAAGCATTATTTGTGACTCTAACTGTGAGGCCAAGTATTCTTTATGTCCATTATGGCATACGTTAAGCAAGTTTTGAACGGCTCCAACACTATGTTTATTTGAAGCACGGCTCAAGTCACACCTCTTTGCATCATTTAGGCCAACAGGGCCAAGAATAAATAACAGAGTAGTTAAAAAAGGTTCCTGGACTCTCTGTGATGCCAGAGAAGAGGGTCCTCAGAGCTATGTGAAGTCTTGGCAGTTGCGCACAGACATGGCTGCAATAGGAGAGACTTGAACAAACTAACCTCAGAAGGGAATAGTCAAAACCCCATAGTTTTTTAACTCCTGTGTCAAAAAACCTCTCCAAGCCACAGAGGAAAATCAGCAAGACAGTGCAAATTGTTCATAGACCTTGGAATAGGAGAACACACAGCTCCTGGCGCAATTCCAGCTCCAACTCAGCTTTCCAGCCTGGCACTGGCACTCCAACTTTATGTGAAGCTGCTTACAGTCACTTACAATGTGCTGTCTTTACTCTAGTTTTGTAGAGCTTGATCAACAGCACTTCAGCAGATAAGGAACTCCTACGTCAAGGACCAATGAAGGCCAGAAAAGCCTTTTGAAACACAAAAAAAGCAGGGATGCTTGTAGAATTGAATAAACAGATATTATCCTAAACGTCCTAGAAAACTTAACTGAGAATTAAATCTCTCTTTCACAGCTGTGCTATGGAATTCCAAAGCAGAAGGTATAATTATATAGGCCAGTTTAAAAAGAAATCTGTTGGAAAGTTCTAATTTTCTATTATATTCTACTGGAATTTTCCATATGGGAGTTCACAGTGAATTTCCAAGCAAGGCCTTTGAAATAGCGAAGTACTTTTGTTCTGGAACCAGAAGGCAGCTAGGTAGGGCTACGTTAGATGGTGTTTTAACATGTTATCAAGGTTCCCGGTGATATCCAGATTACCTTTTGAGTATGCATTCAGTAATCTCACTGTGTTGAGAACGAATTTTCAATCAAAAGGAAAAGCTGCTACTAGTTATTTTAAATAACTCAGAAAGGACCTATACACTTCTGACCTGGTAAAAAATGTGAAAACTCCTCTCTCCAGGATTCCTCATTACCACTCGAGATTTTTCCAGTAGAAAGTTGGAGATTTTCCCTCCATCTGGTTCTCCACCTGGGCTAAACTGGATTTCAAAGTATTTCCCCTGCAATAAATAATTAAAGCTGATGAATGATTAGTTAATACAAACCTGAAATCATGCACTTGTACTGTATCTCAAGGACAGTTACTAGGATATTTAATCTTTATGGATGCAGTGACACAGCTGCCTCAAGGTGTAACCTAAGCTTACAGTTTCTAACTACCATGTATCCTTCTTTCTGCATTTGCACAGCACTAGACTTGGAATAATAAGTCATATGTTAATGCAAATGTAGAGAGGAAACAAGTGGCTTCTTTTCCCTGCTGAAACTCTTGCTTAGTATAAAGGAAATCACGAGGCTCACCTATATAGGAAGTAAACTTAACAGATTTATGACCAATGGCAAACATAGCGTTCTGCTTGGAAGCAAGGTAAAGCAAATATCTTTTTCTGTCAGGGAGACACTAATTGCATTAACACTCATGCTGGCTGAGGAGCAAATCTCAAATTTGTAAAGCCTATGGGTAACTTTTAAAAACAGAACATACAGCACATTATCTAATGAACTGTCTTCTCACAACACCTTTGAGTATTTTATAATGACAGACTGAAAATAATTCCTGCCTACTTTCTCTACATACTGGTAAAGGCATTTTCCATCGAACAACTCTTAAGGAGGGTTTCATCTATTTTTGAAAAAGCTACCAATTTTTATATTTTCTTTAAAAAACTTACATTACTGCGTATATTTCACTGATCTGGAAAACTGATCAGTTTGTTGCTGAGAAGTTATTTGTTTGCAGACCGAACATTCTATAAATAAATTGTGACCAGTACATATTGTAAGAGAAACAAATGCGCAACCTATACAGAATGAAACAGAGGCCTCTCAACATACCACTTTATGTTTTAAAAAACACTTTGTATTTTATTTAGATTTACCTCACTTGTAGACAATTTGTATTATACTCCTGAACACCGTTTCTGTAACAGCACAAAAGTTGGAAGAATAAAGCAATTTCTAAGGCAGAGGGACTTACAAATCTGCTGGAGTTATTGTTCCGTACAGTTTTTGCATTCCCAAAGGCCTCCAGTAAAGGGTTGGACTGTAGAATAATATCTTTAACATGCTAAAATTTTAGGAAACAAGAGAAACAGAGACTCAGAAATAGACATTTCTAAAGCGTTACAGATTTTCTAGAAAACCATGACATCTAAATTATGTATTAAAAAAGCAAGAAAGCTTGCATCTGTAAGAAGTCCTCTTGATCAGATAAGGAATAGAATCTGACCATCTTTTTTTTTCAGGGCTTCTAGCTCCTGTATTTTGAAGAAAATTCTACAAAATTGAACAAAATGCCTGAGGCTAAAAACTAGTCCTTCTGTTCGCTGTTCTCTCGACGAACACAGCCAATAAATTTATCTGGTTTTTCATCTTGATTTTAAACAATTTCCTTCTTACACATGAGCATTTAAATCTTTTTTGGGGTCTGGAACAACAACCAATGAAGCCAGAGCAGCAAAAAATGTAGGAATCTGCAAGTGCTTCAGCAACCTGTTTTGGGATCGATGCTGCTGCTATCTAGCTGTCTTAGAAAGCAGTAAAGCACGTTACTATTGTCTCTGTCTGATCCTAGGAGCTGGAAGTATGGACAAGAGGTTAGCTTTGGGACAAACCCAATGCATTCTGGGTTGTGAAAAGAAGACTGAATTTTATTTCAAAAGAAATACTCAAGGCAATTTACCAACTTAAGCATCAACTCTTACTCTAATCACTAAAAATATTTTTTAATTTTGTACAAGATCTGAAGTCTTTTAAATAAAAAATATTTACTTATAAAGTATGATTACATTTATGCCAAAAATAACACAATGCATACTTTCTCTGGATCATTCTCTTGGTTACTGAACTATCCTCTGCAATGTTCCCAGTATCACTGTTGCACAAAACTAAGCAGAAAGAATTCAACACCAGAGAATGCAATAAAGCAAAAAAATAACAGTAAGCACTCAAAAAAAGTGGACTGGTAAAAGCAGCTACTACCTATGTACCACTGCCTATCAGTCAATGAATGGCATTGTAACATCATTAAGGGAATTTTAATGGCTAATTCACTCAATTAGCTTTTGTTAGTAAGTTTCAATAGATAGAGCAGACATTGATAGTTATTAATAAAAGCAACTATTTTTTGTTTCAGATAGCTTTCAAATACTCTAATTTTGACTAAATAACCTCATAAAACAAGATGATGCTCCTGTTGTTGGCTATCTGACGTATGCATACAAATCAGAGGTTTAATGGAAGTAATAAAAAACCCCAAAAGCCAGTTCAGTTTTCAATACAATGCCAATACAGGAGGAAAAAAACCCACACATCTACTAAAAGGAGATTGGCTGTTGTTCTTAATCTGGTTAAGAACAATAATTAAAGTACCTTTTACCCCTTAGCTAAAAAAAAAAAAAAAATTAAAAGTGCTTGTAGACATAATTCAGCATGAGAGCTACAGAACTTTTAGCAGAGATGATGCTGCGTCTGTGGACTTCCCATCATGCAGGCAGCCCAGCAATCTGCTCACTTTTCACTGCATTTGTCTCTCTGCTGTTGAGGTTTGTATGTATTTCTAGCTGCTCACCCACGGGTTTCTTCAGGAGTGCCTCTTGGTTGCCAGTGTCTGCCAAGACAGACCTTTGTCATTCTACCTCTGAAGTAAATCTTTAGGCTATGCTTATGGTTCAGTATTACTCACCTGTACTTTAGGGCCACCTCCTGAAATTTTGGAGATATAACTCATGATATATTTAGCAGCTACAGTCTTTCCAGCACCACTTTCCCCACTATGAAAAAAGGACACAAAAATGTACCTGTTAAGTTTTTAAATAATTCTCAAATGGACTAATTTGTGGTTTATCTTGTTCAGACTTGACTAGCTACCTTAACAATGAATAATAGTAAACATACACCACATTTACATTGAGTAAGCTGGTAATATAGACTGTGATACAGTATTGTAGCATGGTACTTGGATGTATTTGTGAATAAATAATTTTGAATACATCATCTTGCATGGACACCAGAATCTCTATGGGACTTCAAAGTCAGAAAACTATGTAAATTGAGAAATAAATATACTTAAACCAAGATGCTCAAAAGAGAACGACTGTGTTAAGAACTCAATTCACATCTAAATTTAGTGGGATTTCAGAAGTTAATACAAAAACTCATTTGAAAATCCAAGTTTTGAATGCCATGCCAGATACCTACTTCAGTTCGGGAGTCTTTTGTTTTAGGTGTTCCTGAATGAAATAATGAGACATTATTAATCACATCCTGAATGACGGAAGAACTACCTTCCTGCTCCTATGCCTCTTGACAGAGGGTACAAGAAGTCTTAATATCCCATACTAGCTTTCACAGTTCCTTCCTTCCGTTATAATATTTCAGTTCAATGGTGAATAATGTTTACAACATCAGTAGATTTGTCTTCTCGCAATTAGTAAGCTTCTCAAGCGGGAAAGAAGACTGGCATGCCAGACAAACCAACCTCGTGCTTTATTTCATACCTTAAAGCTAACTTCATTTCTGGAGAATTCCTCCAGCCTTACATAAATGCTGCTGCAAGTCAGCTTTGACCTTAATGAATTTACCCTGACCCGGACAACTATACTAATACAAAAAACAACACACGGATGTTGGTTCAGTACTATAAAGCTATCTGAAGTATTTTTTTTTCTTGTGTGAAAAACTGTGCTATCTTTAAGCTCCTGAATAATTTCAGTGAATGTTGTTGACTCTTCTATCCTGCGCCTACTTGTTCCTGGATACGGACCAAATGCACATCTTTTCCTGCACAAATCTTAGCTACGTTTGCCAGAGAAACATCAGCATGTCCTGCACAGGAAAAGGACTTGCTGAGAATGTCAACTCACAGCTCCTTATCAGCATGAGTAATGGAGACATTTTCAAAGGTTTTATTCTGAAAAAGCTCCTCAAACTGCCAAGCTGCAAATATCATTTTGCATCTTTAAATTTTCCAAACAGCACAGAAGTACTGAAAGGCTTCCTCCCCCCGGAATGTCTTCATGCTTTTGTCTTCTCCTGACTGCAGTTTTACAGATCAAACGGGAAACTTGAAAAGGTGAAGAAATACTTCTTGATCACCTCATCTCTGAAACGCAAACCATGATTTTTATTTCCCTGAGTCATCTTTTCCCAAGCATCAAGAAGAAAGCCTGTATTATTGCTATCTACTACATTCACAGGGACAGAGTTTGCTGGATGGCAAACTGTATTTAGGAGTTCAAATCAGCAATAGTTCAATAATTAAAATAACATTTCTTCAAAATTTGCTCACAGTAAATTTGCTCATCCTGTTGTAAAACAAGACGGACAAACCAATCTAAACCTAATCATACTCTTGAGTTTATATATGCAGTTTTCAACTGAACACAGAGGAGGATCCGGGGCCAAACACTGAATGAATTTGATCAGGTATTATTTATCACACAGTAAAAATGTAACACATTTCTGTAAAATTTTCTTTGATGCATAAATTACCCTTCTCCTCCTTGTTCAAATTCAATGTGGTTTACATTTCTCATTTCATAGTGTCTGCCATGGAAATTGACCTGGAGAAATATAGTTGCGTTCTATTCTTAGCCTCTGTTTCGATGTAAGTGGTCCTTTATATTAAATTAATTTGGCCAAAAGATTGTGTTTCAGAGTTTGCTTTAGATTTATGCATGCATATGCTTTTTTCAGTTTTATGCTTTTATTGATCAGAGACCAGTAAATTGCTACAATTAAACTAGAATAAAACAGGATGATGCATTATTTATCAACCAAAGTAACTTGATCTGATGGAACCGTGTCTTGCCGCCAGCAAAGCTCAGGTAGTCAACTTGTAACAGGGAAATTGTGGCATTCCTGCCAAATGATTCTCATACAGAAACTTTTTCACATGTATCTTACTGCTCTGCTGCCACTAAAACTACCTTAAGCAGATGTAAGAATCGTTTTCTAGCTTGGTAGGTTTAAATATGTTGGAAGTAAGGAGGTTTTTAAAGGTTGAAAAATTATTAAAGTACATGGACTGTGGTACTGACAATTTTCTCAGGGACTTTTCTTACTAAAAATAAAAACATTACATAGTCTCCATCAGTAACAAAAAAGACAATGCTTTGAAAGACATATTGTTTCTTCAAGCACTATGTACTACTTCCGAAAAGTGACATTTTGTTCAGCAAAGTCAATTAACATTTAGCTGAAATCAGAGTAAGACTACAAACACAGAGCGAAAATTTTTTGCTCCTTCCTTCCTTTCAAGAGGAAATATAATCAGTGATTAGAGCAGAGAAGCAAGATCCAATACAGAACCTCACCCTTCTCTCTAAAATTAATTTTCTGAGTGACATTTAATACAGTATCCCTGGCTGTAGAACAATACAAGCAATACTTATTTACATCGCCAGGACAATGTAGAAATTTTAATAACAAATATTTGTAATCAACTCTTGGATCTGCCAGTAAAGAACACTGCATGTGTAAAATACTGTGATGTGATTGGGTAAGCTTTTTAGTTTGTTTACATAGAAAATTTACTTTCTTTAATTATGTTCAGAGAAACCTCAGTAGCATAATTTCAGTGAAATATTTTTCCCTTCTGAATTAGAGCTTTTATCTAACTTTTCTTAATGCATCAGACTTACGTTTCTACCACTTCCTCATTAAAATACAACCATATTTCCAGTTAGATTCTGTACGGACGTTTTAGAACGATCAGTCATTTGAGTCTTCTGGGAAATTGAAATACAGAAGCTGACTAGAAATCTCACATTACATTCTGAACTTAATAGACCTAAAATAGGCATGAGCTGCTCACTAAAAACAGTTGGGATGGTAACATATCTTTCCATTAACATATATTTGTAGTATTTAAGATGTATTGTCTTTTCAGGTATGCAGTCATCATATAATAGCTTTACTGTATTCAAATGTTGCCATGTGGATGTAAAATGTAAACTAAAATTACAAACAAGGAGGACTGAAAAACTGCTTTAAAGCAACTGCAAATTCTCCTGGCAGAGATCACAGAAAGAAAGGGAAAACAAAGTCCTCGACTTTATAGAAAGGTAAAACCTTAAGAACACTCTGAAGAAACACATTTATTGCTACATAATAGAAAAATACTAATCATAGCCTCCACTCTCTTAATTAAAGGACAATGACAGCCCAGAAGGAATTAAAAGCCACAACAGACAAACCTTCATAATTAAAATCTCGATTGGACAACTTGTTGACAGTGTGGAAGGGCTGCCATTTCAAGTGAGGAAGAAATGCGAACAGTCTGCTGTGGTAGACGCTTACGAGCTTGGTTCAATAGAGGCCTAAATTAAACACCATGCCTCAGTAAAACATAAACCTAATTAGAAATCAAACTCCGGTGTAACTGCATTACTCATATGAGTAAACTTCCTTTGCAATTCCGTCCGGTGGATACGGAGGGCAGGAGGACGGCTGTGGGTGCTGCTCCCCCGCTCCCACCCAGCACAGGCTCTGCCCCTGCAATCACTCCCCAGCCCAGCAATGCCCGCACTCTGCGCTGCTGACAGCCACCCAAAAGAGCTCACGGCACCCCAGCTACCACTACACACACGTACATGTCATTTTCTTAATGTGTGCATGCTGCAATTACTCCACTAATGAAACAGGCTTCCCTGGCCCCAGGTTTGTTCTTTGGTAACAGCTTTTCTTTTTAAATTAGCATTATCACATAAAAAGATTTTTTTTGCTTGCTATCTCAGCTTTCCAGAGAATGGTATTTTCTTTTGGATCCGCTTTCCTAGTTCAGTCACTGTCTTTTTGAAGAGAATGAGCTTTTTCTATCAGCATCTAACTTGGAATTCTGTAACTAAATGTCCTGGCAAAAGGGTCCTCACACACACACACAGAGAGTCCTGACTACAGCAGGACACTGCAGAGACCTTCCTTCACCTGCCTTGAAATCTATGTCCAGTCCCCGGGAATGCACATCCCCTCCCAGGTCTGGGGGTAGATGACGCAGTTGCCCAGACCACATGCTGTAGGAAGGCACGGGTGTGCACCAACCCCTTCCCCATCATCCTCGTCTCTCCACTCCTGAGACTCCATCTGCACCATAAGCCAGTCGTAGCCTTTTTGATCTGTGAATCACTCCAGTCTACGTTTTATTTCTTGCCTTCTCTTTCTGCAAACCTTTTTTTAGGGGGGGAAATCTGATATCTTGAGGGGAGGAAAAGAAGGAAAAAACCTGGGCTTCTTTCTGTACTAGCCTGCTCTGTTCTTTCTATTCCACCAGGGATTTTCAACGAAGACACTCCAAATTCAGACTAGTTGTGCAGTAGAGAAGCAAACAGGCATCTCATAATAACCATACTGTTATCATCGCTCATTTTCCACAGGACAGATTTTTATGGCAAAAAACTATGGTTCACTGAGACACAAAGGTTCATTTGAAACTGCTTAGGTTCAGCAGACTTCCGTGGAAGTGCAGACAGAACTATATCTCAATTTTTTGTGAATCACCAGTTCAGGGGCAGAAATGGTAAAGTCCTTGGCAGCTACTAAGTGAAACTGATGGTCTGGTAGTAGCTATGAAGCTAGCTAGAACATTCATTTCACTCAGGAGCTGCAGCATCTAGGGAGCTTTTAGTCTGCCAGCAATTTCAATGCCTTCTGGTCTATGAAATGAAACGTAAGCAAACAAAATCCAAACTTCATGAAACTTCATTCTCAAGCCAGCTCTAGTCACTAGAAATTGCAATGACACTAAAATCAGAAAACACGGGATGTATGTAAACAGTTTAAATGAAGTGTGGTCGAAAGGATTAAAATATCAACCAAAAAAAATCAATTTTGTGAATGGTTGAGTTACTCAATTTCATAAAAATAATTTCTAAATGTCCCAAGAAAACAAATATCAACACAAAAATTACCTGTAAGTCCAGTCTGTATTTTTTACAGTGTTTGTAATAAGAAGAATTATAAGAAAAATAAATGTGTAGAAAGAAAGAGGAATTCTCTGAAATGTCCCTGGCAAACATGATTTTTCTTGTTTCAGTTTTGTGTATATTTCAGTTAACTCCAGCAGATTTTGAATAGGCTGTGCACACACTGAAAGAAAATTCACTCTGCACACATAAAATGCAGACACTCCAAAGAGCACATCATCCACCGTTCAAGCACAAGAATTCTCATGTGAATTTAATGCTGTAAGTCCGCATCTCAGCGCTCTGAAAAGTGTGACTCTCTGCATTCAGTGCACTCTGAGGCATTAGCAATGGATCAAAAAACATCTATTTTAATCACATTCCACTACAGTTTAAAGATTTTCACTATAAATTTAGCTTCATGTGAAACATCCCAGGCTCTGGCATGTTACTTTGTTCAAAAAGCAAAATAAATCCCAATTCTACCCATTCCTCACAGGTCTGAATTTGACTAAATGCGACCAGTGACTTCAGCATGGCAACAGGCATCAGTTTTCCAAAAAGGAAGACTGAGCTCAGGGAACAATCCAGATATACGAGGGACAGGAATATGAGCTCTGGGCGTTTTGTTTTATATGGCACCCTGCTTTATCCAGGGGACAGGACCAGGGAGGCCGTTATAGGAGTACAGCTCAGTGTAGCAAACTGAACACCTGGTTGACCTTCCTACATGGAAAATCAACTGCTTCCCCATACCTACATACATTTGCTGATACTAAGAAGGACACACCTGTGCACTTTTCCACTGAAATATGTCATCCAGGAAAGCTCTGCCTGGACGACCCCCAGGCACAGATTCAAAGAAATAAAACAGGGAATATAACTTTCAAACAATTATTCCTCACAAGCTTTCATGGCAGCTCACTGGTCAGATATATTAATATGAAATCTAGTTTCACACTGGACCATTCAGTAGGGTACAGAAACACTTGCACATGGAGCACCTCCACATGTAAGACCCACACACTAAGCTCAGTTCTTTATAGCACTCCTGCAACAACATTAAATTAGTAAGTGGCTGGTGCAAGGGCATTTAAGCTTAAACATCAGTGACCACCCATTTCCTGGCAGGTCCCAGTCTACGGGATTGAGCGCACTAAGTGACACAGCATCTGATCTGATCACCACTGACACCCTGTCCCCACGGGGCTGTGACATTGCAGGGCACACAGCCACCCCAGGGAGAGGACCAGAGAGGGGCCCCAGGACAAAGAAAACACCCAGTCTTCAAATATCTCTTTCGTTAAATTCAACAGCAGTTAAATTCATAGTGATGCCTCTCAGTGTGTTCCACACAGAAATGATAGAAAGCTTAAGAAAAGCTGTTACTAATAAAATAATGAGTTGCCCTTTAATTATTTTTTTTCTTTTTCTCCTCTTTCCTTTCCCTAGTTCTTGGGAAAGTCTCATAGGCCAGCAGTCTCCAAATGCTTCCGATCACACACACCATCATTAAAAAATGTCTGAGTGCACACACTCCCAAGGTATGTATATAATTTATCTGTTCATAAATCACATACATCTACTACTGAAGGTCTAATATTTTCTTCCCGCATCCTAATGAATTTCACTGCACAGGCCCTGTGATGCATGTACCCACTTTGCAGACCACTGCCACAGGTACACTGCAGTTCCAGGGATGCTCCAGCAAACCTCTGAAGTTTTCTATGTAAGAAGGACAGTCTGAAGAGGTATAGCGTAGCAGCTCAAATACCCCGCAGTTCTCGCTTTCTGCACAATTTCTTTTATCATACACCATCTATAAACCCACAGATGAGAACAAAACTTACGTCTGGACCCAAAATTCACTTTGATTTTGACTTAAGTAATGCCTGTCATTTAAAAAGTTCAGTAATAATTCTACAGTGAATTGCCTCAGCCTAATAATTAAAATAGAATAATAGTGAAGACAAAATTAATTTTCCAGTATCTCTCTCCTCCTTTGTCTCTGACTAAATGCAAGCAAAATTCCAAAAGGAACAAAAGTATATTTATTTTTAAAAGGGGAAAAAAACACAAACCACTAAAACCAGAGCATGGTAAATGCAGTCGATGTGAGAATGTTGGATTTAACAGTATCTGTGGCTGCTATAGTTGTTAATCCATCTCCCTCAGGCAGTCATTCAAGCTACTGCAATTTTAGTATTGGGAATGAAGTCAGCTATGTGGGAAAGAGATTTCTTGCATTAAGTTATCAGGATTGCACTGCAAAATAAAAGGGACGTCCAGAAAGTACTTAGCTATCCTAGAAAACCCAAAAACATTAAGTGGTCATGGACACAGAAGATTTTTATTGACGTAACAAAAAATAAGCTTTTCTGCTTCTTGAAGTTAAAACACCAACAGAAGATGAGAAAATATCTTTCTTACCTAATAATGACACACTGATTTTCTCTGTCAATAATCATGTTTCTGTACATGCTGTCTGCAAGAGCATAAATATGTGGTGGGTTTTCATATTGTGCCTAGAAGGGGAAATAGAGAATAATTTTTCAACACAGTATTAAACAATGCAGGAAGAGCAATATAAATTTTTATTTAAATTGGAAGAATTTTTTTCCTGGAAAAACAATTCTGAATCCCACTTTATACTGAATTTTCCCCAGGAATATTTTGTTCGTTTAATAAAAACCACCAAATTCTCTGGGTTTTGTTACTGATCTTTCTCTCATCCATCTTCTAAACTACTGTAAACACCCTGTTCTAAAAATGGTCTGTGCTTGAAATATATTACTTGTCCAAGAGAAACTCACATAATTTTAGCCCATTCCACCGCTGGTCATATGCTAACAATAAACTACCCAATCTGCTAGACAGAGCCTGGTGCTTTATATCTCATTTTTACCCGCTGTGTCCATGCAAACCAAATGGTTTCCCAAATCTATGGACATGCCCAATTCGAGCAGAGCAGGAAACTGAATTTTTAAGTCCCTAACACTCTTGTGTTGACTCACTCTTCAAGCTGTATTTTCAAAAGTGGGATCTAATTTCGGCATCTCAGTTTTTTTATTGTTCTTGTCCAGTTTGAGAGTTCTCAAGCCATAGCCTCCAAATCCACTAACGGCCATTTTGTGTCGTGCACCACACTTTAAGCATACAATAGCTTAAAAACTGCCTTTGCAGGAGGAGGGACATGTCAAGGAGAGAAACCTGATACAGATTAATCAATACAAGTATCTTCTTGAAATCCTAATCCTATGTTCCAGGGAATTCAATTTGAAGAGTCAATATATGGTAATGGATATCAATCAAATTCTCCCAGGCTCGTACAACACCACCCAAACCCAGAAACAAATGCTTCCAAGAGTTTAAGCATGTAGAATAATATTTACATGCCCCTGAATACTGCAGCACCTTTTACACAGCTTTACTTACTGCTCCTTGGTACATTTCAATTTCCTTTTCCCCAAAATATGGCATTTGCTTGAAAGGATTCACAGAGATTAATACAGAGCCAATATATGTCTGTATTCCAAAGAAGTTAAGGTAACTACAGTTTCATAAAGTATTACCTTACCACTAGTGATCGCCAAATAACTTTTCCATCTAATACATAATACAGCACAGCTTCAAATAATAGTAAAACCCCCACAGCTTACAACAATTGTTAATAAAAATGAAATTAGCAGGCTTACAAGAATATAAACATACCATTCAATGGCATACTTTCATATTACCAAAATATTTATTTTAGGACAAGCTAAGTATAGAAACATGTGTTAGAGGCCCAAACACGACACACCTTGAATAAAACTACAGAAAGGAAATGGCATATTTAAACTGTTTTACTCCTTTGTAACCGAGGAGGTCATATTGTCAGTATTAGAAACGATTGTTTTGACCTTTGCAGAATAAGCTACAGTGACACATTCTGATCTCACAGAGATAGTGCTGAGCACGCACAGTTGGATGGAAAAGGCCACTACTGAGCTAAATTGGACAATTACTCGGCTGCATATACTAGCTGGGGAGCCAAGGGAATTAGGTAATGCAGTATGTGGTGGTATTTTATGAGTGTGACTATTAACAGTCTCTAGGAGTCTTATCTGCAGGCTGCCCTATAAGAAGACACTCAGTTTCAAGCTACTATTAGTCCCAGAAAGCTTTTTTGCAACATTATGAATGTGCTGCACACATATCTACATTTACAAAATACTGTAGAAACCTTTGGAATTCGAATTGCAGTGTACACATATGAAGCAACTGATACTACTTTACAGGCAGGACTGGTTCATTGAGCTGGGAGTTGGCAGTGTACCCGTGTCAATGAGTCCAAAATGTTGTACTGCACATTTCATTTAACAATCTGGAATTGTTCATAGGTAAACTTACTATGTAAGTTTTCTGTACAAATGTAGGAAAATTAACAAATTTATCCTGCTGGATTATCCTGTGTAAGAATCTATTATTGTGGTGACACAGCACAAAATGGTAACATGTTAGAGAAGTGTAACTCAGTGAACGTAATTTCTGTACTGTTTATTTGCAATGCTTTCTTCATACATTTTTTAATTTAATTCAAAGAAAAGTGACAACATCTGGGTCTCAAATACAATAAATCAAGCATACATTGTGTCAGTATAAACACCCAAAGTGACAGTATTCTGTTGGTAAAAAATACCACCATTTTCTGGGACGATTTGTTAATCTCTGTGCAATGTAGCACAGAGAAACGTTCATTCATGGGTGGACATACAAACAATTGAAAGATTCAAGAGATGATCTCCATTTTAGAATGAAAAGCCTTCTCAGAACTGCAAAAAGGAGTCTTTTCTCCCTACACAAAGGAATTAAAATGCCTTAAAAGAAAACTCTGATCCCTTATGTGACCCCAAGTCCCCTTGGAAAACATACTTATTCCTGTTTCAGTATAAAGACCATCTCCATATTAACTTCACTTATTTTTATAAGAAAAAAAGCATAAAACCATTTCTTCATCACAGAGCACTGAAAACTTTGTGAATGTACTGCATAGAAGATGGAAGTCCTGTTCCACAGGGACAAAAGCGCTCGTGTTACTAAGAGGAAGAGTGCTAGAGTTTGCCCCAATACTACAGTTTGACAAATATTGTGCAACTTTGTCACATTTCTATAAGGGAAATTTAATAATGGCGTAGCACTTTATTGAACAGAGGATCCAAATGCATGTGCATGCACATATTAAAAACCTCTGTAGTTTGGGATGGAAATCAGCACAACTGCAACATTAATTTCCCTCTATCAGTCCTTGCTAAATTGAGCTGCTACTTAGCTCTTAATCATCTGAATATATGCAAATAGCCAGGAGATATTATATTTCCTTCCCTTTATGCTAAAAAAAAAAATAAATAAACTCTTCAAGGAAGCTATTCTCCAGACACAGCTAGGAAGTATGAAAACCTGGCTACAGCAGCAGAAGAAACATATCACTTTCTAATACATATCACATTAACTAGTGTTTACCAAATTCATTATTGCAGTTCACATTATATTGTGAAAGCTAAAAATTAAACAGTGACTATTCTTATCTCAAGGAATTCCTTTCCTATGAAATCAGAAAAAAAAAAAAAAAGCAAAGCTTTGGTGCTGAAATCTGTTTTTCTTGTTCGGTTATATATTCAGGTATTTAAATCTTTTGTGTTTTCATTAATCATAGAAAAAAAAAAATTAAGTGCAAACACTGTAGATTTACAGATGTTCACATGTTCACCTGTTTCCACCAGACCATGATTCACAGCATTAACAATTCCAGTATAAGTTGTAAATGGGGCTATGTCACAGAAGAAATGCTATTTTGAAAGCATTAGAATCTGGGAGCTGTAGAAGACAACATGGCATCGAGACACATATAGAGGCCTTAAACCCATTCATTCTTGCTCTTAGAAGTAGCATTACCATAGTAGCTTCAGGGGTCACATGGATATATCAATACAGGGAGCTACAGGCCTATCTTCAACAGTGGCAAGAGCAATTCCAAATCTCAAAAAGAATACCTTAAAATAATTTTTCAGATCTTAATTTCAACCCTCATAATTAGCTCAGTTTACAAAGCATGTTGTGTAATCTCAGGTGAACTGTCACATAAAATGCTCAGCATTTTTGAGTAATCTGCTTAACTAGAATACATACATATAATTAGTTTCACATTGGCTCAGCAAGTCCACAGAGCCCCACTAAAAACAACACTACAAAAGGATACAAAAATATAATCATCCATGTATCGTTTCTTTAGGTTCTCCACTATGGAATCCTCTGTGATTTTGGAAAGAAGGACCATGTCGTCCACTCCACTGTGCTTGACATTGTGGCTCTGCCAGTGGTATCTGTAGTGTCCTTTGCTGCCCTGCAGGAAAGCACAATAAGCATCAAAAAGGTTACTATGTCTCTCATTAGCATCAAATAACTGAAAACAACCTATCCAAATTCCAACTTCCAAAATATTTTTCTTTCATTGAATTCTGTTCCTTGACCCAGGCATTACATAAAAGCACACGTAAATGATGTCAACTGACTTGGCCTCTGAACTATTAAAGAACTGCACTGCCCTCAAAAATTAGAGGGTAATTCCATGGGGCTTTGTGAATGTCTACACACAGAAGGGATTTCAGATGGCAGACATTTCTAAATCTAGCAGAAAAAAACCAATCATTCCAACTGAGATGCAGTTATTGGAAGATAAGGATGCAAAAATTACACTCCTACAGTGCAATAGGTACGGTGGATTCTCCATCCTTTACAGTCTGACTGAAAAGTCAAAGCTGCACATACACTGTTACTCAACTGGAAGCTGTGAGCCTGATGCAGTAGGTGCTCGGTGATGTTCTGCAGATTACGTTACACAGTTTGTCGGCTGCACGCCTTCACAGCCCCTTCTGATCCGTTAGTCACCATGCTTAGCTGACATCTCAAGAGAGTTGCTCCCCACACACAGACACTACTATTTCAGGATGCTCCTGAAAACTTGTGACATTTCAAGCTGTACCACTTGAAATCAAAATCTGTTTTTTTCCAGCTGATGTGAACACCCTCAAACAAATTTAAATCCAGTCTAGATCAATGCTATTAATTCAGCTATAAATCTGCTCTCCAAACCTATTTTCTGCGGCCTGGCAGATAATGCTAACAAAGTTCTGCTGTCTTGCCTTTTTATACTTTAATTTTTGTTTACACAATACTGAAATTAGTGATGCTGGAATTAACAGATTTTACACTGAAAAGTTATCCAGTATGCTGTCAAGGAAGATGTGGCCAACAAAATGGCAATTCTGTGCATTCCCTTCATTTTTTAATACCACAGTTTCAAACAATGAAATTTAGCTATACTGCTCTCATGTATGTTATGGATTCAAGTCATATTCATCAGAATACAAGCAATTTATTATTATAAAGTATTTTGCAGAGTAAAATAATGCGTAATTATACAGATTAAATGAGGAAATTTTGGTACTCTGAACACTTTGGCTGCACTCCAAGTATTTTGAAATGGGACACTAGCAATTTACAGAGGTGCAGCTTTTGTGCATACACACTTCTGTGCTAACAAATGATCTGTGCAACCGCACTAACACAAAAGCGCGTCTGCCCAATTGTTTCCTTAGGTACTGACTCATACTGGCACCAGGCACAGGAAGGGGAACTACAAATGGAGTCGGGCAGCACACGGTTATTATTTTAAGCTGTGCTGGCTAAAAGCGTTCATTAAACCAGTCTCAGACTACGTTTTTCCACAAACTTCACTGCATCCATTAGTGGGAAATCCCAACAAAAACTAATGCAGACACAGATTTAATGCATCATGTATATTAGCAAAGGGAGTCAGGCCTACAGGCTAGCCTCATCGCAACTTAGACTGACAAATCAAGGATCAACTGGATTTTTATCTCAAATTAAATTAACTGGCACTAAACCCAGACCCACTTTACTACTGCAGAGGACTTCTAGGCTTTTTGTGTGTCTTCTATTAAGCCTCCAGCCATTAATACCATTGATGCAACTCCGTCACTGCTAATAACACTGAAGAACAGCTGCAAACTTGAATGAAAAGAATGCTTGTAAATATAGTACAGCAGAGGCAAATATGTCTGAAAATACACAATCACAGCAATTTTCTTGAACATCCACTACCTTACATGAGCTTTAGTAAACTAATAATCTTAAATAGCTTAGTTTGTGTGAACCTTGACAATTTTATATTTGCACAATGGAAGTAGTGATCTGGAAGCACTAAGAAAATGAAGGAACCAATTAATTTCTGGAAATTGTTATAAAACGTGACTGAAAAAAGCAGTTGAAGGTCAGGTTATCGGACAAAACAGAAGTCCAACAGAAGCATAATTTCCTTCAGGGCAGTACTCATCAGCTATTTGTGATATTACACTTGGAAAAAGGAACTGGCAGGATGAACAAAAAGGTACAGTATCAAAATAAAAACCGAGAATTACATTCTTCACAAAGCTATAGAGAATGTGCTTTAATATCAGATAATAGAGTAAGCTACAGAAAATGTGTAAGAAATGAGTGTGGGAAAACAATCAAGCTTCCCATTGGAAGCTATGGCATCAGACTCAGTAAATTCAAAGAGAAAAGAACAAAGCTCACAACGCCACAGGAGATATGGAAAATGTGCACACAGTTTGCAAAACAGCAGTTTTTATAAAAGCCAGTGACTGTTGCTGCTGTGATTAAGCCACACACACTACCAGGCCAAAGGGTTCTTTCCCAAAAGCAATGAGAAGCAGGACGTGAGCGAGAGGGGCAGCACCAGGAAGGCTCAGCTTGCCCGCGAGCAGCTCTCCCCAGCACCCCACACACGTCCAGCTAACAATTAACTGGTTTTTATATGGTTTTGAAATAATTTAAAAAACTCTATTTCTGTCATAAATAATCTGAAAAGACTCCACAACACTGTAGTTGTGAAAGTAACTCTTCATATTTCTCCAGGCCCCACATTTCCTAAAGGTCAAGGATATATACTTTACAATGACAATACCTTTCAATTGCCCACATTGCAAATACTAATGATTTGTTCTTATTGCATATTTCTTGAGAATTTAACCTTTAGTTTAGCTAGAGATTTCTACCATCCACATAAAAATGCAGCACTCTAATCTGGAGACAATTTACACTTGAGCTAGTTACCTGGTGTCCACCTTAACTTGATCCTGCTTTGCAGGGAGGACTCACTAATTCACTCAGCTGCTAATTGTCCTGTGTTGCCAGCCACACAACAGGCTTTCCCCTCCACCCCTGCTCCAGGGACAGGCTGGGTCTCCTGGGACTGACCAGGACCTTCAGAGCCAGCAGAACAAGGGTGGGTGGAGATGCCCCTCACCCCCATGGCAGCACTAGCCCCAGTGAGGACTCAGTGACTTGAACAGAGCTCCCCTGCGGCTTGGCCAGGTCTGGGCCAACGGAGAGGCACAGAGCTTGCGGTCCATCCCTGCGCCTAGCCCTGCAGTTCGGGTGTCAGCAAATAGCAACTTGGCTTCTCTTAAGTTTTCTCAGTGAAAGATGTGATCTGACTGTACAATAAATAAGCAAATGAAAGTCTTTGTGTCAGCACTAGCAATGCCTAAGCAGCTGAAAAAAGATGAGCTTGGCAGGTTAGGAAGAAGAGAAAAAACAAGAACACATCAGCAGCCTGCTAAAAGCCACAGGAGTGGAAACACGGGTGTTGAACAACCTGGTTGCCAGGCCTCCTTCAGGCTCGCCCCCAGCTTCAAACCCAGCGCTGGCGTTGCACAGGGAACGGAGGCTGAGCGGGCGACGCTGGAATTAAAGGCGTGTACCACATTGCTGTCAGCTGTTATTATTCATCTGGTTGCTGTTTTAGGCTCAAAATCAGATCTGCTTTGCACTGACAAGAATAATATTTATGAGTCACAAGATGCCCTGGGAGCTAGGAGCCTGCTGTTCCTGAGGCGTACCGCTCCAGGAGCACATACCCAGTCACCCCCTGGCTGGAGACCAGGCAGCACTGCCTGCTCCACCTCAACAACTTCATTGTCTTCAGCGTCACAACAGTCAAGACGCCAAAGAACCTAAAAACTTAATTCTACTCTCACTTTGTACTTCTCCCTTAACACCCACTCATTAAAAGATTAAGACAATTGCTACATTAATACCAATGGAGGGGATGTAAAATACTGTATGTACTAAATACTTTCTGTACTACTTTTGGTATGATACGGTTAAAACATATCATTGTTTTGTTTGGAATGAAGAATAAATATTGATGAGACATTTATTTACAAATTTATTTTTTTACTGCCCTCCACCTTGTGTTACAACAGCAACTGCTGGTTTCTTTTTTTTGCCTTTATTATTGTTTATATATTTTTACATTATCCTAAGCAACACGTATTTGATGTGGCTATAAAAAGATTGAGTCATGCTGTGTCACAACAGGGTTTTCTTTTAACTGGGAAAAAAGCAAATATTTTTGTATTTCAAGCTGTTTAAAAATAGTACATCTAAAAATAAAGCACTAAAAACAAGGGATCAGAAGAGACTGTATATTCTGCCTCTGAGAAAGGGCCTTGTTTCTCTCTCTCCATCAGAACTGTCTAAGCTGCAACAACCTACATGCCATAAATAATCATTCTTCATTCCCACAAAGGGAAGAACTGCCATCCTGAATTTCTGACAGCTTTTTTCGGTAGCAAACATCAATCCTCCGTTACAGTGCAGAAGGGATTCTCAGTCTCCACGAGGGAGTAAGAGTGTCAACTAGTCACAAGCATGACCTTTTCTTTCCCTTTTCAGCTATATATACAGAGTCATATTGCATAAAGTCCTTGTAGTTTTGGAGGCATGTGTCCATCTACTCAGATTACTATTATGAATACAATACTAAATGATATGCAGCTATTATCTTAACCAAACATATCACAAAACTGAAAAAGCTGCACATCATTTACTCCACACCTGACATCAATGCTTCTACCAATGGAGGCATATCACTAGTCTCACACATACATCATTTGTACCAGTTATTCCATTTAATGAGAAAAGAAAAAAAAAACACAACTTTTTGCAATTATATTATCCATTAAAATAGCAAACTTTTATAATCCATTTACAGCAATCTTTCACATATTTCTATAAAATGAAAGAGTCTGCTGTTCTCTGTAAGTAGAAATACTTAATGTGAATTTCAGTCCTCGACTGGGACAATCAAAACTGAGAAGCCATAGTAGACAAAAGTGCTCCAAAATAGCTCTTGTATATCTAATGTTAGAAAAAATAGATACTGGCTGCAATGATGTGACCATACTTCAGAAAGGAAATTAAAGGAAGATGGCAGAAGCAGCTAGATGGACAAAGATAAAAGGCAAATTATTTAAATTTAACATGAGGGAAATATTAAGGGAGACAAAAACCAGTACTTTAAGATTTGCGGAAATAGCAAAGCAAAAATATTGAGCGTCCAGTGGCAGGACAAGACATTTTATACAGAGAACTAAAAATACCAACAATGTATTAAGGAATAGAAACTACTAGCAGGTTAATTGTACAAAAACCACAGCTAGGGAAATAAAAATACTGAGAAAAAGATTTCTGTGGGGAAAAGTCGCTGATTCTCACTGTTTGCTCTCAGACTGGGGTTGAATGAGCCCAATGTGGCCAAGCAGGACTGACTCTGAGGTGGCTCAGGCTGGGCAGATCCCAGTTGCCCAAAGCCTTGATCCCACCAGATCCCACCCGCTGTCACCTCCCGCCATGGCTCTGCCTCCCCACAGTCGGGGCAGAAACTGGAGCCTGCTCACCAGAATAGCAAAGGCATACTTGTAACACAATACAAGCTACGGGAACGGGAGATGTCTACAGGGTATACACATTATGTTCTTTTTCAGGAGTCATGAAAGACATCAGCATTCTTGTAAGATAAATAACAGAACATCATCAAAATAAAAGTTACTTCAATGTCTGACTGCAATGATCATGTACTGCATCAGTACTAATTTTCACTAATATTTTTTAAAGGTTATTTTTAATAAGGCACAGCAACTCGACAAAACAAAATAAAGATGGGAACGAGCTTAAGAGCAGATCACACTAACATGCATAATTTTTTGACACAACTTACAGAGACAGTGGGCAGATACCAGAAAGCAGCTAACGAACTGTAAATGCATGTTTGCTTATGCCATAGCCTTTTGGGTGGCTGTGGCCTCATGTTCCACGAAATAATCTTCTCAAGGAAATGCAATACTGTTAACTACGTAATATGGTTGACTTGCTCTTAGATATTAACTGCCTTGCTTGACTTATTGAGCAGTCTCCAGAGTTGTTCTAAGTTTGAGTTGTTCCTTGTGGCATGAGTAGCAAAATTTCCTGTGACTGTGGTGGATTAAGGGTAGGCCTTGCAATAGCCAAATTTAGTCGATGACTGTGTATATATGTATTTTTATATATATACACACAGCCCATTTCAATCATTTCACTGAGCGTCATCCATGCACACTAACTCTCGATCCGTGAATTGTACATCCAGTTTACATCTGTATACACTTACTGTGCAAGGTAAGGAAAAGCAAGAGAACATTTACAACAAAAAAGTTTCACCTTGGCTGTTTTAGTCCTTAATGTATAATAAAGCTTTTATATCTGTCACTCTTCTCCATTAAAAACAGGTTGTAAAGGGGTTTGTGCAATCATACATCTTGCATGTAATAATACAAAATACTATACATTTTAACCCAAATTTGCTATCGCAGTTCCATAGACTATTAAAATTCATTTTGGCACCAGTGCAATACAGGAGCATATATGTGTATGTTCCCTCCTTCACCATCATTTAAAAAAAAAAAAAAAAAAAAGATGGGTGCTGGTCCCTCCTTCTATTCTCCCTGGAAAATAGATGCTCCAAGATTATTTGTGTGCCACCTCCCTCAAAATACTACACAGCAACTGGGATCTCAGAGGCCGAAGAGCACAAGATTTTCCACAGCTGCAATGCCCCCAAAGTCTCCTCAACCCCTTCAGGAACAAGAACACAATATTTTTTTCTTCTCTTTTTTGTTTTGTTTGTTTTTTAAAACAAAAGAAAACAATTTGTCTATTATTAATTTATTCTGAGTCTTCCTGTGTGTCATGTTTATAAAAAATATTATTTATGGTCTTTAATTGAAATACGTAGTTTCCAAACTCAATCAGTAAATTCAGATAAAATGCCACTCCCTCTCCTTTCTTATCAGACTGAAAATATTTTTCCTTGATCATCCTGAAACTAAGAAAGAAGCTGAAGTCAACTGGGAGTTTACCATCTGTTCTCCAGAGAGATGAATCTCAGAACAGTGTGACTCAGAAGCTCTGTGCATGGACCAGGGTCTCGCATATGCACTGCTAGAAGACAGCACCTTCATGCTGCTGTGTGGGACACACTGTATCGGTGCAGGCTGAAGTTTTTGGAGAAAGTAAAACCCGTGGCACATTGCGACAGTGCCATCCCAGCCATGTCCTCTTCTAGCTGATGTCAGTGCTCACTTCCCTGCCCTGTCTCCCAGCTTTTGGAATCTCAGGCTCTAGCACCAAACCGTACTTGCAGACCACAATCACCCCCATGAATTCCTTTCTGCTCAGTCACCGCCCTCCATACGGCTGCACATGAACAGCAGTTGGAAGTAGCTCTTCCTTTCCCCCCTCCTACTGACCCTTTTGTTTCATTGTAAAATCAATGTCTTTGCTGCCTCACCAGGCTGATTCTCAGGTGAAGATCTTCACCTGAGAGTTTAAGTCTGTCTCCAGCAGAACCCCTCCTCGACGACTTTGACACAGAGGGTCTTATTGGGAAACGACTTCTCTGCGCAGTTTGACTGCTCCTGGAGCCTCCAATGACCCTTTCTCAATGCCAGTTCAAGGACGGCTGTTCCCATCAGCAGACCAGGGGCACAGTGGTTCTGCAGCTCACCAAGTTAGCTGGTGAGGGCAGTTCAATGGCTGGTTAACACAGACTCCCCACCTCCCTGCATCACACAGCTCCATTTTCCACAAAGGTACAGAGGTCTTAATAAGACGATGGCTACGGTATCTCCTCAGATCTAATCACCCAGCATACAAGTGTACATCTAGTAGCACAAGCAGGAGACAACTGCTATCTCTCCTTTGGGCACCGCAGAAACTGCCTTTGCTACTGCACGGACACATACAAAATTGCTACAGGAGGAAGGGTTGGGGGGCGGAGGTGCGCTCAGTAGTCTTAAACTGAATTATACAATTTTTCTTTGTTATCTATGCAAGAGGACCAAATACTTGCTGTTATGCCTTCTGGAAGACCTGGTCTCTGACTGGATTTTAAGGCTACCTGTTCCTCCTGTCCCGGTTTCCCTTTCCGTAGACATGCAGTCATCCCCCAGAACATTACGGGATTCACGTGTACCAGCAAATATCAAGAGAAGAAAAATAGTTATTTTAGCCTTATTTTTAGCTGCAGGTTTTGCTTCTTTTTATCTATGCAGAATGGAAAATGAAGAGGAGAGCAATATTTCTGAATTAATTACTTAGTACTTAAATTGATAAGTAAACAAGACAACACTAAACAATGAAATGATAAATCAATACATTTTTGCAAGTATTGAAGATGTAGAAGCCATTATAGTATTTGTAGAATTTCCAGGGAATAGAACTACTCTTGTTAAAACACCATTCAGCTACTACTCCATTGTAACCGAAGAGCATCTGTTACAACAAATTCACTCTGCATCTGCTGAATCCATTTCCAATGATGGTCACTAGCACTGTCAAATGACTAAAAATATCTGATTTCCAACAACGAATGTTTACAGAATCACTTCAATGTTTTAATGATAAGCAGGAAGATACTATTCTCTGAAAGAAAATACTGATAGCTCATAATCTTAGTTACATCCCAATAAACCATGACTTTTCTAGGAAAACATGAGCTCAATAGCAATACCGGCACAGTAATCATGAAGCATGACAAAAGACAAACTATCACAGTTTTGAATCTTTCCTTGAGTTTAGTATAAAACTCTTGTAACTGTAACATTATTCTCTTGTCATAAAATATTTACTTTTCAGCAATGAATTTTATTGAAATAACATTCCCAAAGGAAACTTTTACATAATAAAATCATAGTAAACCTCTTAAATAGTATATTGTACTGCACAGAAATATTATTTGGATTAAGAACTATGTATCTACCAGTATGACTTTTGCTTTGGTTTTTCATTAAGATCATAACACATTTCAACACATTTTACCACACGGGATATGTTACACTTGGGCAGAAGCTATTTTCCCGGACTACTAAGGCTTTCAGGTTCTTTTTTTTTTCCCTCTCTATTCAGTACACACACACAACAGCTCTATTTTTTCCATTAAAAATACTAAATCATTGAAAAAGCTTAATGAAATCAGAATAATCAAAATCTAGTAATTTGTTTTCAATCTGCAGTCTGCTACTTTTAGAAGATGAAGAAAAAGTAATTTTCTGTTACCTGGTTAATTAATAGCAAAGCAGTTCCTGCAAAAATGCCCCATGGCCCATCCCCTGAGCCCCAGCCGGCACCCGGCTCTGCCCTGCAGCACAAGGGGAGGAGGTCTGCGTCAATAACCATCCCAAATGTCACCAAATAACTATTTATGACAGCCTTTTGAACCCTGCAATGACCTTTACTGCTTAGCCCGAGATTGCTTTTATCTATCCTGTTTTTAAGACCGTGCCCAGTGTATGGCCTAGAGAAGGATGAACGGTTACAGCAGTGTAACAACTTCAGTGCAATTTTCTTCTCCTTTTCATGCATTCTAAAATTTTACTTCTGTATGCCACCATTTTTACTGCCTGAACAGTCCAGTAAAAAAAGCTCTTTAAAAATAGTTTTAATACAGTGTACCAGTTCTCATACACAGATGACAGAATGAATTTTTTCAAATTGTATTATTTTAGAAATAGCAAAACTATCCTTCACAAATATGTAAACAACCTGAAACAATCTCAATAAATTACTATTTTTAGTTGACTTAGAGATTTAATTAAAAAATAAAAACATCTATGCCCCAACAGGCCCATTTCATTAACTTAATAATACACTACCTATGGAGACACTCTTAATTGTCTATCACCTCAAACCTACTTTTTTTTTTTTTCTTTTTTTCATTTGCTTGGTACATATTCATAGGACCTCTAGATACAAACCAATTTAGTTCCAATGTGATGCGTTAACACACTCAGCAATAATAAGGAATATTATATTCTACACATAAAACTATATTATTTTCTTCTCAATAAATTATTGAGCAACTACAGTTTTGTTGGGTGTATTTGTCCTCATCTCATCAATTACTAATAGATTGTAAGTAAGAATAAAACAGGTTGGGCAGATTACAGAAATTGGCATGGACCTTGCTTTATTATTGTTGTTTTTAACCAAGAATAACAAATGATGTTTTCATGCCAACAGCTTCATCTAGTTGAGTAGAGGCACGTAGCAATTTCGTGAAAACTGAAAGATTGATTTATAAAATACGCACATCAGCTAATTCATCCCCTTGAATCACATCTGAATTTCAAATAATTTTGAAAAACTTAGTTGAGTCTCTTTTGGGTTTTCTTTCCCCTTTAGCTATAAATATAGGCATTTTCTGAACTTATTTACAAACAACAGGAAATATAAACTTTTTAAAGTGGAGATTGTCACGCAGTCACATGCTTATGGCAATTCAGGCTAAAGAAAAACAGTCTTTATTGTACTACGCACGCTAAAACAACAAAAGCTGCAACACAGCAGATGACTGTGGCCAAGATAGGTTTTTCAACATTACGTACAAAAAGCACTCTTGTGCTGACACCACAAAACTTTATTAGTGTAATACAGTGCTCAGAGTGATAACATTTAACTGCTCAGATGCCAAAAATAAGACATGCAGTCAAGTGCTCATTTCTTAACATGACCATTGGTTTCAAATTAACCTATTTTTGAGCTATTTGCTTTGATCTTCCCAACCGCTGTAACTGGGACCTGCCCTCCTGTGCGCATAGTGTTGTTTCAACATGGATAAGCAGGGCAGTACAAGATAGTCGCTGCTGGGTCGTACCAGGGTGGTGCCCCATAACAGACTGCATTTGCTGAAGTCCTGCTTGCAGAATTTCAAGTATGCTGTTAGGTTTATCTGGGATTTTCCCAATTAGGGGGCTTCGGGAATATCTACTTTCATGTTGGATTAGAATTGTGTAATTTGTCCTTGGACTGTGTTCCAATGTAGAGCTCAGGTGACTTGATTTCCATCCAGGTCACTGTACTGGAGGGGACTACCTGAACAAGGAGAGCCCTAGGAAGGGCATCGCTGCAGCTGGACAGCTGTGGCACTGGGAGGTGTGATAAGCAGTGAGGAGCTGAAAAGCCTTTATTGCTCTCTCAGGGAGAGGCAGGAGTACTCCCCCACACCGATATCCCCATTGCATATGGGACCCGTCAACTCCTCTCACTGGTGACAGTAGCTGGAGGAGCTTGCTTGGGGGGCCAGGAGGAATTCCACAGTGGGGGAGGTTCTAATGTAAAAAATGCTTTCTATGTTTATTTTAATTTCACAGAGTGCTGAGTAAACAGAGTAAAAGCTCCAGGACTACAGCAGGTCCCTGTTTACCTCGGCAGTTGTGACTCAGAGCAGTACTCCGAGGCGTACTCAGGGAGTGGTGATCACTCACCTACAGTGGAGCTGACGTCTGGGTGGCAAGACGCATGTGGCTCAACCCACAAACTCCGTTTTATTAGCTTTCGTGTTTTGCTATTCATGCAAGAAGTCAGATTTGATTTCAGATATTGTGTGGTAGATAGACTACTTGATACATTGATTAAACCTTTATTTTAACTCTTTGAAGAATCCAACCATAATATTTATTTCAGTGCACACAGATACAAATGCTTCCTTGTTTAATTATTACATAAATACAAACAAGAATTCCTTTGAGCACTCCACCTCAGGAATTAGTTATACCTCTTTCCAACGGACCAAATCTGCAAGGTCACATCAACTCCCAAAACGTTGCTATTAATCAAAAAGCAACAGGGAGCAAAACGGGAAAAGCAGCATACATCAGACCCGATGAGTCTCCTGCACTGTGTAGGAGACTCAAACAGATACTACTTCACTTCCTCAGCTGTACATTCATCTCTGGCCTGATCTACAAAGCTCTTACCATCTGCTTCCAGAGTAAGGGTTGCAGATGGCTACACAACTATGCTGCAGCTTCGGAGCACGTGCTTTCTCCAGCTCACGGGGGCCCCATGGGACAGCACATCCCCTGCCAGTCTGATGGTCCAACTCCCCCTCTCTGCCTACAGCAACAACAGTAAAACCCAACACACACCACTTTGGAGACCACTCCGGGTTTTCAGTTATGCATGTAAGGCCCAAATCTAAACATCCAGGAGCAAAGAGATCTTCTGCGAAGTGCATGGTGACAGCAGGAAAAGTCTAAGCTACTCAAAGATACGAAAGTGGGAACTTCGCAAGTGGATCATGAAAGTGCTTAATAGTCAGGGGACAATTCAGGTTCATTCATCCTTTGTCAGGGTTTGATTTTTATTGTAACCAATAATTACATTATGCCAGGGCAAGCAGGTCCCATTGAGTGTCCATAACAGAGAGACACTCTCATAACCAGATTATCCTCCACATGCCCATTATTAATAAAGTTAGTATTTGCCATTGCACTAATTTTCTAAGAGAGTTTTGATTATTCAGTCCAGGGCAGCTTTGAGAAGAAATTACATTAAAAATACAACATGTAATACTTTGTGGCTTATATTCATTTAATGAATATGTTAGTTTTACTTCACTGGCTTTTACAGGGTATCTTCTTAGTCAATATGACAAGAATGCTATTCTTTGAATATTTTTTCTAATACCCCAGCCTGTTTAAGACTTCATAAGGCTGTCATATCTTCTTCCTGTCAGATTCCATGCTTCAAATTCTTTACTCTAATTTGTATTAAGTTTGTATCCTGGCTCTGTAGACTTTCATATTTCCATGCTAATTCATAAGACACCCAACAAAATAAAACTAAAAGTCAATATACATGATCTCCACTGGTTAAGTAGCTCACTACATTCTGCCAATAAAGCTGATGCCCCAAAAAAGCAGAAGCACAGAAATGCATTGGGAACATGAAAAGTTCATCCAGCTCTAGTGGAACACCATGGTTATTAGTTGAATTATGTACGGGAAGCATCTGGCCCAACATTTTTTAATGTTTAACTTCAACAGCAAGGAGCCTGGGTAATTATATAGGATGCTCTAATGCATGCATATGATCCCTGCATCTGCAGTACCTTTGTCTTATTAACTATGGGCAGAGGTTCACTTAACAGGTGAAGTAATAGTTCCTATTACTCTAGAAAACACAGGTTTTAGCACAGGAACAGCTATTCCCCCCACCTTTTTTTAGTACATTAGAATGTTTAATATTAATACGTAGCATTCAAATTATTTCTGGAGCAAGAAAGCTAACTGAAAATTAATTTAGACATTTAGCTACCTTCATAACTATAGGCTTTTACCAGATGTGTGAACAAGCGAGTTCCTTTGCAAACTGAGCATTCTTCATATATTTGCTATAAGAAACTGATACTATTAGGACACATCTTAGATTCAGTCTCACAGAAGTCATATTGGCATAATTATGCTTTGAGCACAGATGTCAGCCAAAGAAGCTCTGAATACACTCCAGTACGCTTCAACTGCTGCTATTTCACAAAACCCGTAACTTTATCACTGGTTTCACAGAATTATGCAAAAGACCAAATTTAAATGCCTGTTACACCTTGTAATTCACCATCAGCATCATAAATATACATAGTCTTCAAACTATTTCTGTTAAAGAGAAACCAAGTGAAAAGCTAAGTATCAACTTTGAAGAAAAACTGCTGCATACCACTGCAGATAAATTACCCTATTTTTACTTAAAAGGATCTCTGAAGAGGCGCAGTGTGATGCTGCATTTTCTTTCCCCTTTTAATTTTCCATTTCTATGTCTGACCCTGGCTTCCTGTCAGAAGATTATTAACATTTTCTCCATTGAAGACACCCCATTTAACTAAAAATCCTTTTCATTTGAACACTCAAGTACAGTGAAAAGATGCAAAGCATCCAAAAACCAAAGCCCAATCCAAATAAGTATTTCTCTCCCCCCCAAGTTTTATTGATGCAAATCCGAATTCAGCATGATTTTACATTCTACATTAAGTTCCCCTCGTCACTATCATCTGTATCACTATCAACTTATAGATCTCATTTAAGTCTTCAAAGAACTTCTCTGTTAGGTAATTTAAATATGTTTAATCCAGCTACTTGTTTATATTCCTTAGCAGTAAAACAGTTTAGCATCTTATCTCCAAAACAGAAGGCTAGCTAGCTGTTACCATCTTTAAGCCAAACGCTAAACTTTATAATGAAAATTCAGAACAGGTGAAACTCAAGCTAAATCACAAGGTTTCAAAATCTGGGGGGATTATGCAGAAATCAAGAAAGGAAATCAAGAGAAAAACTTAAGTCTCAGATATTAAACTGTAGCTGAAGACTTTGGCTTGCAGGGCTTCAACACAAAACGACAATAAACCTAAATGCCTGCGACATACCTTGCTTTCAACCTCTGGGTTCATTCAAAATCTGAGCTCCAAGTCAGACCCATATAAACTAAAAAAATAATTTTAAATGTAAACTAAAACCAGCTGAGTGACTTTTCATCTAAGCATAGCATTCATGATTCAGAAAAGACAGCTGTTAGGTGAATAGTTTCTTTCCCTCCATCCCTGAACAACTAGGACACAAATCAGATGCTCAGATCATCAATATCCTTTAACTTTTAGCGGCAGCAATTCATCACACTGTTAAAGCACTTAGAGACAGCTTTACCCTTTTTGCTACACTCCATATTAAAGCCAAGATTTGTGATCCTTTTAAAATAAAGTCCTGGCTCAAAAACCAACTTGCACTCAAGCAGCTTTCCTCTAAGCTTACATGTCAGCTTGCTAAGCAACATATTCCTTATGACCCCATCAGGACAACAGGAGTGGCTCAAGGTCTTTCAGTCATGCTATAAATGCTGACTTTGACCCTACCTTGCTGAAAACAAAGACAATTTATAGTGGTATGCTAAAAGTGTGACCCAAATGCAGCACCTTTAGGCTGTACCAGGTCAGTAAGAATGTATTCTGCCACACACCCCCAACACTGTGCACCATCACCATGAGTGAGGCATGCAGATGGACAGAGACATTGGGAGAACAAGTACGCACTAGAGTTCAATTTAGCGTTATTTTCAATTACTCTGCACAGGGCTGCCATTAACTTTGGCAAACCCAAAATTTCATGACAGTATCATTATGTGAGCTTTTTAGACGACCAAGAATTTAAGTCTGTGCCATAAACTTTTGTAGCATTCACCATCAATGTTTGAATACACATGAGAAGATGCCAAGGAACTGATGCAGTACATCTTTCTACATTTATGAGACTATTTTCGTAAAAATCTGTTTTCTTCCTTTGAAAAAAGATTTAGATGTGAACCTACAAGCAAGTTCTTCCAAGTAATTTCAGGCGAGATTTTTTTCTCTATGTATTCCCAGACAATTCTTGTGATCAGTGTCAGTTACTGGATTAGATAATTATTTACAGAAAACTAAACTATTCCTTGATACTACCACAAACCATCACTCTAGCACAGTCTGAAGAAGTCAGTGCTCAGAATGTTCCTTAAGGACAGAGATAAGCATCACTTTAGCTTCTGTGAATAAACCTAATAAAACACTCCAGCACAGGTCATTTTGTAGTCAAGCTGCTTGTAACTTGGATATAGCATCCACACAAACCTGAAAATAAAGCAAAGGACCCTTACAGAAAAGAAAAAGCCAAACTGGAAACAAAGAAATTGTGTTGGAACATTTTTCTATGGAATTAAAAAAATAATCCAGGAATTATTTGAGCAGTCCTTATAACACAATGCTGAGGCTCGGCATGGGACCAGTTTTTATGTAAACATAGCTAAGATTTTGCCAAGATAGTTGTGTCTAAATGGTATTATTAACCAGAGGATAATTGTGAATAAAGGGATGTGGTAATTTTTTTTAATCTGTTGCTTGAGATTCTTTGGTGCCATAAACCATGTGTAAACAAAGTTTAGCATGAATTATTCAACACCTAGAATACTGAAACTCATTAAAGCTTTCAAATACAAAATCATTCTAATTATAAACACATAATTAAAAAAAGAACAAAGCACTATGAAATATGCAGGTATTTGTAATAACGTGCCAACCTATTTTGCAAGTTTTATTTATGCCTAGTTAGGTTTTGTTGACAATAAAACCATTCTCCCCTTGCTTTTTTGAGAAGTACCTAGGCCAATTATTAATGTTTGTCCCTGCAGGACTGTAAGGACAGACAATTCTGAAGTAGCCCATCCATTTTTATATGTAGCTTTTTTTTTTTTTAAAAGTAAAAAAAAAAAGAGGACATAATCCACACGTCTTCAGTTCTCCTCCTTGTCTGCACGTTTCAGACTTTGGGAGACTCGCTGAAACCTTAAGTTACAGACTCCATCTAATCCGCCACACTGAAATGAAGGACATTTGTTTCATTGCTTATGGAACTGAAGCTTCAAACATCCTCCAAGGTAACCTTTCACAAACACACACAAAAGAATATCAACAAAACTAAGTCCAGTATGACCAAATCCAACAAGACCAGAGTAACTCATTACATAGAGATATTTATTTTTTTTTAAACAAGCAAGGTATAAAGGCTGCAAGCAACTGAACAAATCTGCAAGTCTTTGCTATTTTGCTATTGAGAATACAATTTTTTAGTATTTCGGACTAACTCCATTGTTAATACATCCAGTTAACAAAAGCTATTAGAATCACCTATGTTAATTAAGGAAAGCCTCAGGGTTCGTTCTTTAGGTTTTCCATAATACAAAAGAATACATGAGTAGGAACTGTTCTTTAGTAAAATTTGTAAATTGTTTATAATATAAGCAATACAAAATGCCTCTCCTGTAGGCTGCATCACATTTAAATGCAGAAGCATTCATCGAAAATCCTGTGTGCAGTAGAATGCCTCATCTAGTTAAGTTTTTAAATATGAATAACCCACTTCACCATTTCCTATTAAATCTTTAAGTTTTATATGCAGTAACGTAAAATCTCATTCTATCATTTCAGATGTCTATTGATTTCACTTCAAATTAATTTAGTGAAAACGTGTTAGGTTTTAACCCATACCTTCTCATCCCATCACTGTAGCATTCAGAAGTAGCTGCAGAGCAGGAATGAAGTTCAGCAAGAGCACGCGGGTCACAGCCATGTCACCTCCTGCTATTTCTAATGCTGCGGGGTATAGCACTGCTGTTCCTAAGGGGTGGGCCATTCACCCCATCCAGGGCAACATGCTATCCTGTTATATGACTTAAAGCATAGGATGGAAAAGAGGATAAAGGCATGGAACACTTTAATCATTTCAGCAAATCAGGCAGGATTTGAAGCTATAAAGTTGGTCATTAAGTGATACAGGTTTGAGATTTGCACTCCCACTCTCAAAACCCCCACTGACGCCACCACATGCTTTGGGTTTACTTGAACTACACTAACTGAGAAAAGCTTGTTTTCTACAAGGTTCCTTTAACATGCACAGTTCTGTGTATCATCTAGTGAAGCAATAGTGGAAAAACACATCACACATCAGGCATGTGATCTTTCACCATACCAGCCCTCTGCCTGTGTGGTTCCCCCCCTCCCCACCCCCCGACAAAATGTCAATCTGAACAACCTTGTGAAAAACTATGTTGTGCAGCTAAGCATGCCTCATCCAGTTAATGAAAGCACCTCTTAAAATGTGTAGATTAAAGAATTAGACCATTACAGATATGCAGATGTGATTCTGCATGCTCCTTATGCAATGTCTGACTGCCAGAATCACTTTGTTTCCGCTGAATCAGAGTAGGAAAGAACAGGAGGCAGCCTGCAGCTATCCTGCTGTGGAGTTTGCTCCTGTCAAATCTCCATGTTTAGCAAGGGTTGATTTACATAGTGTTTGCATGGGAGAGCACCAGATAAAGCCCAAGTTTCTGAAGAGAGCAAGACAAGTAATTCAGTCATTGATGAGTCAGTAATGGCCCACTAGCTCAGCAGATGGGCTATCAAAAGGGACAAATCCTTTCAAATAAAGTGTCAAAGAGGTTTCAGTTATTTGTAGTGGTTAAAGGTGCCATGGAATATTTTGCAAGAAGAGGTTTGTTTACTCTGGACTCCAGTTCTGAAGTAGTTGTATTGCTTTTAGGTAGTGTCAACAGCAGCTTCAAAAAAAATACTCTGCATTTCAAACGTACATTTTAATAGCTAGCATGACCAAAAGGCTTTCCTGTATCTTTTAACACACACTTGTGGCCTGTGGTATACAGGCAATACGTAACACCAGCTACTCCACAGACGCCTATGGAGATTTATCCTCAGTGGTGTTTTGCCGATTTAGTGCTAATGCACAAATTGAATAGTGTATATATCTTATTGCACTCTTTAAAATTCTCCTACAGCCTGTAGCAGTAACTGTAAGGAGTACTACAAAGATAAAAATTAATTTTTAATCTACTGTTAAAGTCACATGTTTCATATACAGGCATTTAAGTAATAACATGACTTATTCATGACTAGGTTCATGAATAGAGATAACATTTGTACATCTATTTTCATCGCCATCACCTTGTCGCAAAGTACAAAATAGAACTTCTCTGCCTTTATACAACGTGTTTCATTGTAAGTTACCCTTTAGTGTCCACTACCATAGAAATCTGCACTTTAAAAGGGACCAGAAAAATGTTCCAATATTTACACACACCATTTAAGAAACATTGTCTGGACAAGGTTAAACCTGTTTAGAACTAGTAACGGCATAACTTATACACCACATTATATACTATTACAGATAGCATTTAAGGGACAAACCCCAAAATCACACTGGAAGTCTGTAACAAATTGGAGCATGCCCTTTGGGATTTGCAGATGAAGAAAGAGGACCTCTGTAAAGGCTTGGAGAAAGTTACAGATGTAGAAGGGAAAGCTTGTGGCAGACAAGTGCAGAAACCAAGAGGTAAAACCAGAGTCAAACTGAGTATTTCAAAGTCACATGGCTGATCAATGGGAATGAGGACAAGCACAGGTTTCCTATAGAAGTTTAAAACCAGAGAAGATGTTAGACTGAACCACTTTCATCAGCAATATTGAAGGCTTATAAACAGATGAAAAGAGTACTAAGGTAGAACTGAAGGAGCAGAACTTCACACAGACATTGCAGACCTGCCTGGATCAGGCTAGGCTCCCATCATCTCACCAACTGAGACCATTCCACCATTCCCTCTTAAGATTTATTGCCTGTATTCTCTTTCCTATTTGAGAAAGTAGGATCTGTCACTCAGTCTATTGCAGACCAATCACAGAGGGCACAATGTGGTGTGGATACATTGTCTGCCAAAACCCCTCTGACACACTATACATTGATGCTCCTAGGAGATCACAACACAGAGACAATGACAGTTGTTAGGAATATGCCCCCTAGATATATTCCCCAGTACTTCCTTATTAAAACAGCTCCAGAACAAAACCACATCCACTGAAAGCGCGATCACAGAGCCTCTGCACAGCTTTGGTACTTCAGTGAGGTTCTCGCACGCTGTCACACTAGAGACTGTAAGACAGCAACATGAATAAAGGTGAAAACAGTATGTTTAATTACATTATGTTTATTACAGTAGCAAATGGATAGAACAATAGAGCATACTCCCCCACCTACCAGTTCTAATACTGAGATGTCCTGACTTGCCCTGACTTAAAAGAATTTTACTCAGTTTTAGTTCTTGAGTATATTCCCAAGTCTTCAAAAATATCATGAATGAAAAATAAGTGACTAGGCATCTCATTGATATATCATGCCAAAAATAGTAAGTGGTTTCATTTAAATGAGGTAGACTTCTACCCATCTCGAGAGTTTCAATTCGTCAAGAATACATGCAAAACAAGCCCTAAAAGGACACATTTAGCTACAGAACGTAAAAAACATTCTTCATTGTTCACTGTATCCTGTTACTAGCTTGAACATAATTTTAGCTACTGAATTGGTCCTTTTTTGTTTTGGCAATCAGATGATATTAACTTCCCCTTTGTTTTTTTCTTTTCCTGTTTGTACACCTGCACTCCCAATGAGCAAACAGCAACAAGACTAGTATTTTCTAGTTAGCCTACTACTCTACATCTGTAAAGAGCAGAATGACAAAACCCTGGTAAAAATAACAATAACCTTGACTTTTAACGTTAAGACCTAATTGTAGTCCCCAAGTAAAATAATTTTGAAATAAAAAACGGATATTCTTACAAAATACCGTCTGCTTCAGATGTAAAATTCACAACCATAGCTACCTCACAACAGGCAGTCAATACCCCAATTACTGACTCTCCAGCTACATATTTTGAAGTGTAGACTAGGAAGAACTCCTCAAAGTCTTAAGTGCATTCTAGAACAGTAGAAAGTTACCATTGGTATTTCTGATTGAAGTCCCCCCCCCCCCCCCCCAAGCTATAAGCTATTTAATTGTTCTTGAGTATCAGAGATCCAGTACAAATGACAGCTCGCTTTGTCCCTTGCAGTCCCAGGCTGGACTCTAGCCACACTCAGCACAAAGAAAAATCCTACCATATAGCAGCAGGATAAGCCTGCTAACTGCTTGTTCAATTTTCAGCATATTCTGGTCTGAGAACAGACCCATGTACTAGACAAACCAAGTGAAAAGTTACCTAATGGCCTCAGGTGCAAAAATGCCTCAGCCTGTATCATTAAGAAATTATCAAAACAAAAGAAAAGCTGATTTCAGTAGGTGAACACTCTCGAGGTGTGTCAGACTAAATAGTTAGTCATGACTAATTCATTAGTTGTGGTAACAACATGCTTCTCTATTACATTCAAACTACCACCTTCAGAACAGATTCATCAGAACATCCTTAGTGACGGCAAAAGGTTTAAGAAGCATCTGCCTTACACGCTAAAGGTACAGGCTGTACTGTCAATACAGCCCAAACATACTTGCTTCAGCACTTGTGTCTTTCACACAGTTAAGACTGTTTTCAGAATAAACAGGCCTTAAATTCCTTTCCACAAAAGAAACCTTCAGGACTGGAAAAAAAAAAAAAGGTGTTCAAGTCTATAAACTTATTCTATGTCACTGAAACAGGGATTTAGAATATTCCATTGTGTTCTGCTCTTCTGGGTGTGTTTTAGATATTCCTTTCTTATCCAGAATTGGAAGGTTTTAGTTCTGTCAAGACTGTATCCATAATGGCTTAATTTTGGGCAGTCTGACACATGCAGCTGAACTTTATTTAGTCTGAGTTTAAGTACAGGCTGCAATACTTAAAAACAAGAAGAGGTCAAGCTCAGGACTCCTAAACTAAAGATCAAAATCTGCTCTTACAGAGCTTATTTGGATTTTTCCTGGTGAATTGCATGGGAGCAGGTAAGGCAGCTAGCTATTTCAGCAGGAAGTAGGGAGTACATTTTTAGTGATTGCAATGCTTTTCTGAAGTACACTGTATTTACCTGTTTCTCAATACGGCTTTATTAGTGACTGTTTTAAGAAACCAGGTTTAGGGTTTGGAGTTCCCCCCCCCCATTTCCCATACTCTGTACTGTCTGAAATACAACATGAGCCCATCCAAGTACACTTCTCAAGAAAAAAAAAGCAAACAAGGAGCAAGTTAGGAGATGCAACTGACATTGATGTTCTAATTATTCTTTCCTCTTCCACTATCACCAATTAAAGGCTGAGTGTTCATTTTGCTAGAGGTTTTGTAACCTCCACTAATTCCAATTCTTTATAATTTGAGACACACCACTACTGATGTATAGACCACTAGAAGCTCTGCTGTAGAGCAAGCACTTGTAACTATGTAAAGACAAGCTTTTAGCATTGTAAAGATGCAGGCCCACTTACGTTAATCCATCCCATTAGTGCCACCTAACTGCTTAACATCACTATAACTCTGCATAAAAAACTGCACTGTACACAGCTACAAAGAAAACAGACCCTGCCAAGATTAACCCATGGTTTGAGGAAGGTTAGATTGTCCAGAAACACTGTACCACCCCTCTCCTTTAATGAGGAAGGCTGTTCATTTTGCCTAGAACAATACCAAATATGGGAATAAGTAGCCACTGGTTTTCAGTTTCCTCTCAAGTGTTCCTAGAATGAACCAAGAATAAAAACACAAACTACAGGAAGAAACCACTGCTGGTCATGAACTTAATCAGCATATTGAGATCAGGTCTCTATGGACTGGGTGTGCTGGTATTTCAGGCATTAAGAGCCCTGGAATGAGAATTCCTACTTACCACTAGAAAAAGCTTTAAAGAGTAGTACTCATGGGAACAGCTTTAAGACTTCTGGAGAAGTCAGCTGGGTAACCAACACTAGGAACTGGTAAACTAAGTATTCCTTTCAATATTAAAACTGACAGTTAACAGTAGTATTATCTACAAGAAATAACTAATCCATTCTCTACTATGGTGCACTACTTAAGTTTAACCACTTTATAGCCTCATAAGAGGCCCATGCACTTTGTTAAACACATTCCTAAGTCTGAGGCCAAAGTGAGTGGAGACTGTAGCAAGTTCTGTAGAAAATACATTTTCTGTGTGTTTGAAGGCTTTAAGATAGAACAGATTAATCTCCATTGTTGTATGTACTTTTTTAAACCACAACACAACCCATTTCAGCTGTATCAAACAGAAGTTTTGTTAACCACATGGCATCATATATGCCAATTTAATTGCTATTTAAAGCAAGTATCAAACTGGGCAAATTTTTTGCTTTCTCCAGTACATTGGATCTAGTCCTTTATTGCCATGCAGATATACATTATTACATAGTGCTGTAAGACAAGAGTGACAGTTACAGACAAATATCTAAGCTGCTTAAGAAACCTGATTTAGTTGCTAGAAACAGGTACTCAACATATATCTTGAGTTCCCCATACTGGATACTCAGGCACTGTCAAGTCCTCTTTCACTTGCTTAGGTACACTTCTAATCTGACTTGTTCTGCTGAAGACCTGTCCCTATCCTCCTATCTGAAAATGATCATGCCTTGAACTCTATGGTTGCAACCCAACACTGAGACAAAAAAAGCAAGTGAAACACAGCAAAACAGCAGAAGCAGTGGCCCCTCCTACAATGAAGTCATTCTCCCTTTCCCCCATACAACTCTGCTTTAAATGGAACTCAAGTTTTTGCTCATTAAAGGCCAAAGCTCAAATCACAACTCCATAGACATAAACAATGTCATAACAGGACCTCCATTTGTTACAAACAACATTCAAGTTCACCGTTTACCCTGTGTCAAGCCTAATACATCTTAAAAAACAACAATAGCATAGTCTGTAGAAGTTACCACAACTCCAACTTTAAGAGCAAAATCTATTTGCTGATAGTCTATTCCTACAAACCAGGATCACCAACAGAATGGGACTTGGGTCCTTACAGGGCTCTGAAACACTCTTCCTGCAGGGACTTTGCCTTCAACCGCTGGTAATCAGAATGGGACGCTGGCCATCAAGTTTGAACCCTGAGGGGCCCACTGAGTCCCATCACTTAGCTGGAAGAAAAACGTTCCTCCTCACACAAGCACTGAGTGCTAACGCCACCCCTTCTGAGTGCAACTAGCAAATGTGGGCTTTAAGCATCTGTAATTAGGGACTCTTGGCTACCCGAGGAAGAAGCAGGAAGAGATGCTTTGCAAAGCCAACAGCCACTGCAGAGCGAGTAAACAGCTAACAGTTTGGATGCAGTTCAGGATGGATTTATGCAGCTGCAGCTCTTTCGCCATAGACATCTCAGCAGGTTTAAGCTGCTGCTCTGCAGCAGTAGGCCTACACTTCCCCTTCCACCAGGGCCAATCAATTCCAGAAAGTCACCTTACTCCAGTCTATTCAAGTCTTGCAGGTTACACAAAGAACAGCCAGGATACCCTCAAAAACTGAAAACATCTAAATTGTCCTACTCTGAGAAGTTATTTTGACTTTTCCACTGCAAAGACCAGAATGTTTTTGTAGGAACCTTTGGTTTGCTGAATCTAGCAATTATTGGCCAATATAGTAGTTCCCAGCATATATTTAAAGTTGAGGGGAAGCACTGAAAAAAGGCTTTGGAGACTACCAATAATGCAGCATCAAGTCCTGGAAACATGACTGTGCATAAAGCACAGTTTTTTAAGTGGAGGAAAAAAAATGTAGCTGAACTAATTCTGTTCTTGGTGGAACTACTGTATTTTAATCAGTAAAGTCAAATATTTGTTTTCGTGGATTAAAGCAATTCAGAATTCAGGAACTGAACAAGTTTACCTAAGAACAGTGTCAGCAGGATATTATACGGTATAGAAGCTATACATAAAAAATAATGCTTTGTAATACATCCGTTTCCACAGTATCCAAATTCTTAATTCAAATTATGGTAGGAAAGATATCAGAAATTTCCAGACAGGAATACTGTATCAGTCTAATTTGCTTCCATAAAAACTGTACTATCAAGAATCAACAAAAGTTATAGAACTAAATGATACAAGAATCTAATAAAATGATGGATTCCTGTGACTAATTAGTTTTTTCTCTATATGATAGCATCCTATCACTAGTTTCCTCAAAAACATCAGATTTCTTGACCTATATTTAGACAGCAAATTGTAAGTGCCAATACCAAGACAGCAGATATTTATGCAAAATTCATGTTTCGTTGGCTTTACCAGAAGATATTTATAGAATCATTTATTAATTCAGACTATGTAGACACCTAGTATCTCTGTGCTCAGAAAGCAAGGATGAGTGACTTCATAGCTTTATATCCTTTCTGGAATGAACCTCACCAAATACTTAAGTGGGGCATTTCGGATATCTGTACTGTAAGTATGACTGTTTTCAATTACTGTTAAAAATACTTTTGCACATTTCCCTTTCTTTAGGTATGTACTGAGTACATTTAGGGATGCAGTACAGGAAAACAAATTCTTTCATTATTGATAAACAGACAAATCAAACTCGTCTCAAATACTGAAAGAAAAGGCAAAAACTCAAAAGTATGCACTTGAGTACCATGAAATGGCCTTTAAGATTAGGTTTAATGAAAGTACTCCTTCAATATGGCCTCAAGAACGCTGCTTTTTTCACTTAGCAAATGAAATATTTTCCGGCTCATATACCAAAACATCTGGAAGAAGTCCAAAACCTGAGTGATCCAAAAGGTGTTCAGTTCATGCCAGAACCACCACCACAATAGCTCAAAGCCCAACAGCTAAGAGAATGCTAATGCTGTCCATATACCTAGGTAAACTTTTGTCCTTGAAATCTTCCTACTAACCCCCCAGACCAGTAATATTTTCCTACCAAATGAGCTATCAGAGTGTACAGGGGTCACAACCCAATGGACTTCAAATGTGTTGGCAGCATTTGTTAAGAGAAATTAAAATATACTTTGTATCAGCATCCTTCTTTACAAAGTTGGGAATAACATAGGGTTAAGAGTTACTGCAAAAGCAAATTTGGAAGCAACTTAGTCATTTGTGCAGACTTGTATCCTTCAAGGCAGGAAAAAAACCAAAACAAGATCAGACAAATTCTTGACTACTGCTTGGCACTGCAAATATATTACTAACAAGACGCCCCAAGTTTCATCTTTCTGCATTTCTGCTATTAGCAATATACAACTCAAAGCACAGGAAAAGACATAAATCACTGCAAAAGATAACAGCATACACTGCTAAACCGCCTAGAATTTAAAGCCTCACAAATATTGTGGAATGTCAGATTGAAAACAGAAGACTGTCCTAAGTGCAGGATCAAACATCTGGCAGAGTATTACTTCGTAAGACACAAGCATGAAAGATTTAAAATCCTGAGCATTAAGAACGTAGGACATGTTTTATAAAGGATATCAGGCTGCATTGTTCAGACTTGAATATGACTTCAACACTTAAATTAGACAAGACTGACCGAGAACTGGTTACAGACTCAGGCTCAGCTGATGAAGGTGATTCAGCAGCGGTTCTGAGCTGGCAAGGAAAAAACCCTCACGCTTCCTGTACAGGGACAAGTGCAGCTAGTCACTGCAAGACGCCTAGTCCTGTTTGAAGGACACCAACAAAACCCTCTCATTTAAACTTCAGATTGCTGAACAGAGCATCAAAATAGCTTCTAGAAGCACATGCTTTTGCATAAACCATTTATGTTCCCTTTTTTGACAAAGCAGGCTAAAGAAAGAGATCTATCATCATCCCACACCAAGAATATAAAGCTGCTGCCTTTCGCATTGTTCCCCTGTCAGCCAGAAGTGGCTTTCACCAGAGACACTTCTGGCAGCTGAAGAATCACCCAGATGACAGGAGAGTCCTTTTTACGCTTACAGAATGGTGTTGATCATGAAGCATGCTGAAGATCTGATAACATCTGGCTTTAAAGTTCACATCTAGTTGTTGAATTTATGTCAGTAGATAATTCTTCATACTTAAAAGCTCCTCTAAAGTATGCTTCCCAATAAGCATTACTTATGATGATAACTGACTCACACTCCAATTACCAATACTGCTTTCCTTGTCAGCTTTCCCATTGGCTTTGTTTAAAAAAAAGCCTTTTCAGTTTAAATTAAAAAAAAATTAAATTCAGACGTGTTTTTTAGAAATACACTTTACAGTTTATGAAACCAATCCACCAATGGTTTTAATGCCAATTAAATGCCGCTATGTCTTTGGAAAAAGATCCTTGACCACACCCCCCTTCCTAGGCTATTTACATTAAGTAATCTTGAGCTTAGATGTACTTGCTGTTGTAAACGAAGCAAACTCCAAAGCCATTTACACATCTGTATGAAGCACATTTAATAAAATAGGCAGAACACACCTGTAAGGTTCAGCATGTGGAAATGCTTTAAGAAACCTTTTCCTACCACAGTAATGACAGTCAAGCAGAGAGAAGAGATTGATGCACTGCCAGGACGTGACTGCACACCTGGTCTCCCCAAGGGGTATTGGCATTTTTGAAGAGGTGAGGGTAGGAGAAGGGGAGGAAATCAGTAAGTGGAGGATAGGAAAACTGGAAGGTGAGGATGAGTCAGGAGATGAGCGATAGCTGTACTTCCTGGGCAGGACAGCGATCGGCATCTCAGGAACGTGGGAGAAGGGAACAGGCAAAGGGAAAGACTGATTGAGCCCAGGTAGGTCTGGATAAGACCTCACACCCAAGCTCCCCCAGAAGTGCAACAGCAGGCAACGATTGCACAAGTGTCATAACCATCAGGTGAGACAAAGGTCTAAACAACTTGTCAGAGTAAGAGACAGCTCTCGGTTCTGATCTTAAGATAGGGAGAAAATTCTTGTTTACTTTCTGCCATGTTTCTCTGGTATTTTAAATGCTTTTACACCCATGTAGTAGAAATAAGAAAAGCCAAACAACATACAACAGCTAACAGAATCCTTTGGCTACAGTGGTTTCAAAAATTAGCAAGCAGACCATACACCTGTAGTACTTATCCATACACACGCAGTACAAAAAGACACTTCCACAGGAGTAATAGGAATGTTGGTCATTTGCTAGTGACCAGAAAAAGCTCCTTGGCAGACAGTAGGATAGCGAGGAAATTAATGACCTCCAACAGATGAGAAAAATGGGTAAGAGAGCCTTTATATTATGTTTCCCAAAAGGTTTAGTCTTTTATACTGATGTAAACCTTTGCTGCTCATATTCAAGGTGAGATTTTAGATAGTAAAAAGTGGCTTCATTCAGAAAGTTAACAATAGTGCAAGCCAACCCTTTCATGCCAAACCCTATGCCTGGTGATTTCTGTGGTGTTTGCAGAAGGACTGAACTACTTTCCAAATCCTTTTTTTTTTTAAAAAAAAAAAAAAACCACACACATATACACACACGCTCTTCCCAGTTCTAAGAACTGCTACTTTGATTTTACTCCTAGTCTTGCACTGTTAACTCCTAGAATAAAACCTGTTTTAATTAGGTACAAAATCCCTTTCTAATATCACTCTTGTGCTTTCCAGTGCCCACACACCACCTAGAACTAGAATCCAGGTTCCTAAAAAAAGCAGACTGAAGTACTGCATTACAATAGCATTTTAGAAAACTGAAAAGGGAAGCAGATCAATTTGTCAGTCATAAGCCATGCACTGTGACAGCAACCAGAATCAAAGGGTAAGCAAAAACCTGACAACTTGCAGGCCAATACAGTGAGCCAGATCACAGGTTAGTCCCTGTCAGCAGAACTCTCCCTGCAGCTCCAGTAAGCTCACTCTGAGGGCTACCCAGGGTCCCTGGCAAAGTAAGTGGAAGAGCTAGGAGCTTCAGAGGAAAGATTGCCTCTTACCTTTTTGTTCCTTTCCTCATCAGATGCAGCAACTAAAACTAACTAGGTTTTATTGATATATAGGATGCTTTTGTAGCTGAGGACATCTATTTACATGTTCTCTATCTATGTGTTAGCAATACATGCATACTGTATTAAAAGGCAAATCTAAACATGCAGGCATTTCTATTCCCATTTTCAGCATAAGGAATTGGAAAAGTACAAAAACATTTATTCTTTGATATAACTTGGATAGAGCAGTACGTAGCCATTTAGATGGATGTCACTTTTACACTAACTCCTAAAAACTGGGAATAGATTAAACTGGTATTTATGAAGGAAAAATATTTAAAACTATTACAAAAGGAGGTGAAAAGACTTCTCTTGAGAGATCCATAACTTCTTTGTGTTTCAAGCAAGGAAATATACTTTTCATGTTAAGATGAGAATATTACTAAGATTTTGCTGAGAACTCAGTAAAACCTTGGCAACGCTTCACTAGCTAGCTGTCACAAAGGCTCTAAAAAGCTTGTTTTAACTTCCCCTATTCCACATATGCAGCAATGCTTTAAGATGACGCAGTAAGACTGGGGCAAGTTATCCCTTCAAGTTAAGAAGTGGCTGCAAATAGTTTAGTTAAACTAATAGCATTGTCACCCCATTTCCTTCACTACAAGCTAGTTGTGTGGAGAGGGGAAAAAAGGCAATCCTGGAAGGCAAAAGAAACTATGAGAAAAATGCTTAAGATGTGCATATATACACAATCATGTTTTCAGCTGCATTTGGGTAACATTCTGCATACATTAGTATTTTCTGAAAATGTGCGCTAACATACATAATATATCCATAAACCATTCTAGAGGTCTAAACTAGAAAGAAAGAGAGACAAGCATGCACACAATGTAAACCTAAACAAAACACACCAAGTATGAATGACTAGCTTTGCTATTGAACATGCTACTGTGTTTTATTTTATGTATCTGCCAGACAGAAACACCATATAGCTGGAAGATTTTTCCATTAATGCACCTCTAGACGTAATGCAAAGCACATGCTGTTACCCTCTCTACTATTACACATTTGGCAGAGAGCAAGGTTTGAGCTTATGCTACTGTCTGCAGCACCAGACAGAAAAGCACCCTTCAAATGCAGAAGCATCAGTGTCTTGTTTGTGACTTTCCTGCAGGAAAAAAGACTTAAGACAGTATAAGGTCCCAAACCCACATCACACTCAAGCTATTTGAGGATCAAATCCTAAAGGCTAGCAAGTCATTTCAGGCTAACTTTCATAGGCACTATATGTTATCAAGACATCCCCAGCATCTCACTGGACTGGGCTACAAGTATCTGACCTCTACTGATGTCAAGCTACGTTGAACTGCTATAAAAAGGTTCCTTTTTAAGAATCAAGCAGTTCTCCTTCCGTCTTTGTTGAAGAGGTGGAAACAGGAAGACACCAAATATGCCCAGATAAAATGCACATACTGACTGCAGTGTTACAGAAAAGTGCTTAGCATTGAAAAGCTGGTTAAAGGCAACATACAGGCTTTTTTTTTTTCCTTAACATAAGTGAATTAGACAAGCCCAACTTCCTCGACAATTTGTGAGTTACTTCAGATACTACTGAACCTGCTTCCTCTTGGAGCCTTCCCTTCTCAGTCTCACGAACTAAGTGGTACAAAACTTCAGCAGAAGTAATCTAGAACAGAGATTATGCAAAAGCAGGCTAAACTGATTACTAATGGGCTGTTGCTGGTGTATTTCTTTTGTTCTGTGTTTAGGGCTTTTTTTTTTTTTAATAAATATGGTAGCAGTTTATGTCTTAGAAACAGTATTAAGTTTGCTGATTAGTGTTCAATGTTTTATCCTTAAGAGAGTCAAAGCCAGCTGATAGTACTCAGGGGAACAATCCTTCCCTGAAGACTACAGAGCTACTTTAAATGAAAAGTTCAAGATCACATTGTCCTACTAACATGACAAGACTAATTTTGTAACCTAACACAGATTCTCCATCCATCTCCAGATAAGATCCTGTAATGCATCACTACCTGATGAAGGTCCAAACTCACAGTATAAAAGCAAAAGTTGCATAAAAGTTCACCTGACCTTATGTTTCATTTCAAGCGAGTTTCAGCTTAGTGCTGCTGAGAGCTTTCCTGAACATTAAGGATCCAGTCCTTCACTGGAGTGGGACTACTTTACACTTACATAGTAGACATTTTTGAAGATTTACAAGTTGCAGCTAAGCTGTTAGAGGTTCTAGTTTACTTTACATTTAAAATATCGAAACACAAGGTTAACAAAATGGATGCATTTCAAGAGAAAAGTTTCAACAGCTGCCATATGTTCCTTAAACCTATCAGCTGCAGTGCAGCTTCGCCTCACTGTTGCTCATTCCCACCTTGTACTGCCGCATACAGCCACAAAACAGCTCACCCAGTCCACATCTGCAGATCTCCTCCTGAAACCAATATCTATATCCAGTTGACAGTGTGATCTGGATTAAAAATAAACCAGCAAAAAAGTGTAAACATATTGCTAAATTGCACGAAGCTGCACAACCTTGCCAGCAGACCTGAGCAGTGCAACGCACCACAGCACTGAGTCTAGAGAAGGCAGCACATTTACACCAACATCACCTTTACACACTCTGCTGTATCCGACTGCCTGAGAAGCATGAAACTACCACCGCTCATGTCAGTGGTAACTCAGCACTGTGGACCCTGCCAGAACAGGAAAAGTTCACTCTAAGGTCTACAGAAACGATATGTCAGAAAAGACTTTAAAGAACACAAAGCACCCTATGACATTCAGCCTTTTCTCCTCCTCCACAGAAATCAAAGTTGCCAAGACAAAAATACGGGAAATAATGTGAATTTTTTAATACAGCACATGGAATGAATATAAAGTTTCAGGATATTACTAGCATGATTCATGTTCGTAAGCAACCATTGTAAGTCCTGTCAGGCAATCCTTCTGCCAGCTTTTTAAGTTACAAAAGACTACATTCTAATGTTTATCAAACAATTGTTTGGGCAAAAGTCTTCAAAAAGAGCAGTACTTTTAAAAACAAGCCTTTCTGGTTTGCTTGTAATCATTACTTATGGACAATCTTAAAAACACAGTTCACATTAGTTTGAGATCTCACAGTGAAAAGATTAATTCAAGACTACTTCAGTATCAAATTAAAAGCTGGAGAATAACTGCCTGAACAGTTCCCTGAAAAGGATATTGCGTGAAAGAAGCTAGTTCTCTTAGTTTGATAAACCCAAACTCATCAACTATGTTAACAATTAGTTATGTGTCTTTACAAGAACTATATTTTGAATAAAACCTTTCATTAGAAAGGAATTAATGGAGCCCACAGCAGATCAACTAACAGACTCACTGATCTCAAAGTATTACTGTTAACAGGTAGGCACCTCTGAAGGACCTCCACCAAGGATTTACAATCCCATTTAACATGTCAGCAGCCCAGGCAACAATACATAATTTCTACCAGAAGTCCGTAACTGCCACAGGTGTCTGTGAACTAGCAAACACTGAGGTGCAAAGGTTATGCTTAAAGAGTTAATACAAGCCACCTGGCTAAACAATCAACTCACAGGGAACACAGGTACACGTCTTATTCAAAGCTCATTACCAACAACAGAACTGTATCAGCTGGTGGTATCACTATCCCTGAGTGTGACAGAAATTTCAGGTTCTTAACCTCTGCAATAAAGGCTTGTGCTCAACATAGGCGTAAGCAGGCACAAGTGCACTTGCCTCAGAAAGCCAAAGCACAAGCACTGGTAATGGGAAAGGCACCCTTTAAAAGACATTGGGAGCAAGGGGCCCAACATAACAACCCACATAAGTCAGTAAAGGTCTGAATACACAAGGACCAGGTTGGTCAGTCTTTAAAACTTCACCTTAGTTAAGCTTTAGTAGGAATAATGCAAAAGTTTTCCAAGTATCTTAACTCTTTAGCATTCCACTTCAGGACAGTTTTTAATAAATAACTTGGTTTAAAGGTTATGAATTTTAGCCTAGTTTATTACCACATAAGATTTTTCCCTACTTACTCTTAAGTTCTTGTGTAACAGGTAGTCATAACCATTATTTGGGTTACTCCAGGATGAAAGCTATAATCAATCGTCAGGAGCCAATCACTAAAGACAGACCAGGTTCAATTGCTGAACCTCATTTTTTTCCCCCAAGCCGGCACCGACACCACATCCCCCGTCCCCCCGGGCATCACACGGACCCGGGGGCCACAGCGCCCCGGGACCCGGGCTCGGGAGCTGCGCTGGCCGCACACGGCTCGGCTGCCCCCGCCGCCCGCCACCGGGCCACCCGCGCCTAGCGACGCTCGGCCACGGGGCCAGGGGCCACCAGCCGGGGGTCCCTACACAGAAACCCCCGGAGAAGTCTCTCTGCGGCGGAGATCCCGCACCTCTTGCCCAACGCCGCCGCCTCCCCTTCACACAGGATTTTTCCCACTGGAGGACACCAACACGCCAGACCTCCTTAGACGCCGGCCGGCGAGAGGACGGGCGGCCCCGGGACGCGGCTGAGGAGCGAAGCCGCCGTGCCGCGCCAGCGGAGCCCACCTGGGCCTGCTCCACACCTCCCCACACACACCCCGGCTCCGGTAACACAACCGCCCCCTCGCCGCGGCCCCTTCCCGGCGAGGCGTGAGCAAACACGGCCGGCAGGACACCCCCCCGGCCCCGCGCCTACCATCGCGGCTCCCCGGCGCTCCGCCGCTCTACTCAGACAGGCCGGCGCCCGCCGCCCAGGGAAGGGGGAGGAGGGAGGGAGCGGGCCCGCCCTCCCCGCGCGCGCAGCCCACCGCCAGGGCGGGGCAGCTCCGCAAGGGCTGAGGCTCGCAGCAGCGGCTGCCCCGCGCCCGGCCGCGCGGGCGATGTGTCCATAAATGGCGAAACTCGGGCCCCCATGCAGCCAATGGCCTGCACGCGCCGCCGGCATCGTCATCCCCCCGGGGGGAATCCCCGCGCGCGCGCCCCACGCCCCCTCGAGCCCCGCCGGCGGAACGGGCACCCGCCACCCGTGACGCGCGAGAGCGGCGCGGGGCCCGCACCGCCCCGAGCCCCGTCCCGCCCCCACCGCCCCGAGGCGCTTCGGCCCCGGCGACAGCGGCAAGGAGGACGCGGCAGGATCCCGAGGGGACACCGAGCGTGCCGGGCCTCTCTGATGTCCTTATCAACCACCGGCGCCAGGGGACTGGGGGCACCCTCGGTCAGTTCGCACATGACACCGACCTGGGCGGGAGTGCGAGGACTGGACGGGCTGGATCGACGGGCCGAGGCCAATGGTGTGAGGTTCAACAAGGCCAAGTGCCGGGTCCTGCACTTGGGTCACAATGACCCCATGAACGCCACAGGCTTGGGGCAGAGTGGCTGGAGAGCTGCCTGGTGGAAAAGGACCCGGAGGTGTTGGTTGACAGCCAGCTGAATATGAGCCAGCAGTGTGCCCAGGTGGCCAAGGCGGCCAACAGCATCCTGGCCTGTATCAGGAACAGTGTGGCCAGCAGGACTAGGGCAGTGATCATCCCTCTGTACTCAGCACTGGTGAGGCCCCACCTCAAGTGCTGTGTTCAGTTTTGGGCCCCTCACCACAAAAAAGACATTGAGGTGCTGCAGCGGGTCCAGAGAAGGGCAACGGAGCTGGTGAGGGGTCTGGAGCACAAGTCTCATGAGCAGCGGCTGAGGGAGCTGGGGGTGTTGATCCTGGAGAAAAGGAGGCTGAGGGGAGACCTCATCGCTCTCTACAACTCCCTGAATGGAGGGTGTAGTGAGATGGGGGTCGGTCACATCTCCCAAGTAACAGGCAACAGGACAAGAGGAAACAGCCTCAAGTTGCAGCAGGGAAGGTTTACGATGGATATTAGGAAAAATTTCTTCACCAAAAGGGTTGTCAAGCACTGGAACAGGCTGCCCAGGGGAGTGGTGGAATCACCATCCCTGGAGGTATTTAAAAGACAGGGAGACGTGGTGCTGAAGGTACGTGGTCTGGTGATGGTTTTGGCAGTATTGGGTTGATGGTTGGACTGGATGATCTTAAAGGTCCCTTCCGACCTAGACAATTCTGTGATTCCAAAATGCTGAAAATGGGTACTGAAAATAACCGCCAATGCAAAAAATCCAAATGTGGTGCTGCCCTGGCAGCTGGCATCTGTTCCACGCTGCCCATATGGCTCTAACCAGAACATGGTCAGTACAACTTCACAGGACTCTCTTTTATAAGGCACCAAATAATGAACACACCCACAGCTGAGGACTGCCATCCAGCAAGCAAACGCTGCTCCTGGGGCTTGAAGCCCTGCTGTTGACTCTAATGGATTTCTAACCACCACGTCTAAGCTAGAATACAATTAAAATGGAAACAACCTAATCATAACAGCCAAACCCCACGTCATATGTGAACATTCCTTCCAAACTACCTTGAAAAACACTCTCAAGAGTTACAGTTCCTGTTTCTCATCATTAGATACTACTGGTTTTTTGTTTACCTCAGCCAGTAAAGTGTTACAAATTCAAACCACCCTGATGCAGTCAAGACAGAAATGGGACAAAACTTTGACTATTCACCTGGCCCCCTCTTAGGTCGCACAAACTTTGGTGGTTTGGATGAAACACAACAGCCCCTTGGGCACGTGTCATCCTTGGGTTTGAAGAACATCAAAACACTTCCTCAGCTCAGCTGGGTTTACGCTGTATCATCACTGATCATGCGAAGCTTGGGATCTCCATAGCGGCCTGCTGGGATGTCAACTGACATTGATACGAGGGGTAGGAAGTATTTTCATTGAGAAAGTAGCTGGGTGGTAAATATGAGCTGCAATAGCTATTAAAGCAAAAAATATATCTGATAGTGCTAAAAGTGAGCAGAACTTTCACAGGAGATGAGTTTCACACTTCGGTTCCCAGCAGAAGGTGAGTAATGGTAGTTTTGTGGAAATAGGACAAAAATAGTTTGCCTAGTATTTCATTTGAACATGGAAATTTATGAGACTGTGATAAAAAGCGGTGGAAAAAAAACCCTGTAAGAATCCAGAGACCGTATACAGGGCCAACAAAAGAAAGAGAATCTATACAGGTTTTGTAGGTTTTTCTGTTTGCTTTGGATGTATGTATTTTTTAATGTCCAGGTTAATTTTCTTAAGACATATATATTTGTATGTATGTGTGTTTACATCTTTATAACAAATTATGAAAAAAGTAGAGAAACCAGGTTGCGGAAGAGGAGTAAGAAAGTGCATTCACGCTGGATAGCTAGCTAACTGAGAAACTAGTCCTGAGTTCACGGCATTTTACATGTGCTACAGGGGTCCATCTACTTCAGGTGGACTAGAAGAAGACTTCCCGCAAAAATTTTAGGGCTGAAGGCATCCGTGCTCTGCATCTGCACGAACCTTTGCTCAGCACTGTGTGTACCAAGCACAGTCTAATTCACAATGAACTCTTTTCATGCTTTTAAACATAGTCATTTAATTCTGCTTATTTTAACGATAAACATCTAATTCCCAAGCTGACTATACTAAGTGAATGATACTTATTCAACATCCATGCTCAGAAGCAGGGGAAGGCATTTCCCTTCGAACATCAGTGGTGGTGTGCCTGAACGGTCGGCGTGCCTGGGCTCCTCCAGCCAATAATGTATAATAGTCATCTCTGAGAAACGCAGAACCCACATTTTCATCCTGAGGAGCTCCAGCAGAGTAAAAAGGAGTCTCTGTACTTTCAAATGACACACAAAACTTAGAGGTGGTGACACTTCTGTCATAAAATTCATATGGACAGGTTACCTTCAAAAGATCTACCTTGAAAAGATTTAAGAAAAATACCCTGCGTCAAGAACTTCCATCATTTTTTTCAGTGCGTGTATTGTCTGACAGGGTTGTGTTTGGTTAGTAACACCTACCGGCTCATGCACAGAAGCGCTAACATCAAGAATTAATTTGAGGATATTTTCTGGCTGCGAGCAGTTGCAGCGCTTGGTCCTCCCGACATTGATCACCAGTGCTAAGCTTCAGGAAAACATCCAAGGACAAGCTTCACTTCAGTACCCGAGAAGGTTTATTGCCTTAGCATCCAGGGCTCATTTCAGAGGGGGGGGACAGGCTCAGGGCGGACGGGAGCGACTGCAGCCTCTCTGCCATCCCCCGATTTGGAGCCACCCCGCACCAGGCAGTGCCACAAGAGAGACGTTGTGGCTGGTAATGCACGCGTGTGTTTCCAGGTACCCACTGCCCGGGTGGCACGGTGTGCCAGCACCGACCCAGCGCTGGGCCGGGGCTGAAATGTGTAAAGACTAAACCATCTGAAAAAAGAACATGGCCCTTACCTTTGGAAACGCCACAGAATACAACTTTCCCTTGCCCTCCATTCCAAAAACATTATTGTGGCTTCAGAAAGAATTAACTCTTATGGGAAGTCCATGAATCTGGAAAAGATTAGAAATTTGAATGAAACAAGCACTGCTCTGACTGCTTTCTAATTGGTTAAAACTGACAGCAAAGGGGAAAAAAAAGCATTACTGCTTTTCTCTTGCTTACAAAATATATTTAGAATAAGTTTTATAAGCCACATATTTGTCTTCTGTTGATCAGAATAATTTAATTAATAATTTAATTAATGCCTGAAAGCCACTAAAATAAGGCTTAATACCCCTAACAAGACATCATACGTTTAGTTAGGAAACCACGCAAGCCGGCATTTCTTAGAAAGACAGAAAGAAAGGATTTGTAACACAGAAAAACAAATGGTATGAAATTAAGGAAACTTTAAAAATTCAATGCAATTTTTGTTGTATCTGCTTTCCAAAGAATAAACAGACACTTTATAATCTTAATGTTTTCTGCTAAAATGCAGAGGGTTACATTCTGCCTTCAGTTACACTCGGTGAATGTAGAATTCTACTTCCAGAAAACAAGAAATGGATTCAGCAATTTCTTCGTGTGAAATGTAGGGAGAAACAAAACAGCACATATAAAACAAAGGCAGAAGTTTATGACTTAAAATGTGATGAAATCACTTCAATGATTAGGACAGATTTCCATGTTGGAAAACAGTATAATCATTTTCATGTTCTTTCACTGCCTTTCTCTGTACCTAACACAGTAGCTTCCTTCTTTCCTCTCTTTTGTCGGCCTTAAATTGGAGAAGCATACCTGTTCAGGAAACATGCTTATTAACATGTTCAACATTTGCATCAAAATATCATTACAGTAAAAGCTACAGTAACAAGGTCAACAGCCCTTTTTCACCCACTGCTTTGGGGTTGGGGGTTTTTTGAGCAAAAATAGCATGTGGCTTTTTTTACTCTGGATCTGATTAAGTGAAGCCTCAGACGTAAAAGAGACTCAGAATTCATGGAGCTGAATTTTTCTCCAACTGCAAACCGAAATGTATGAATAATGTTGTTATTTGCAAGGCTGGTATAAATCTGGAAGAAGTCCACGAGGACTTGGTAACCGAGGAGTTTTGCCTCCTGTGTTCCTGTGACTGACTTCAGTTAAGTTCTGTAGGCTGACATCAACCAAAGTACAAGGATGGCATTTTTTTTTCCCTCAGAGGGAGATTTTTTGAAACATTACACAAGCTTTTAAGATCGAAACTTTATGTTATGGTGAGCAACCTGATCTAACATCAACAGTAGCCCGGCTTTGAGCGGGGAGTCGAACCAGATTCCCTTCTGAGGTCCTTTCCAGCCTAAATTGCTCCATTCTGTAATTCTATGGTGAGTTAAAATGGGGCTTCATTCATGAGTGAGACAGTTGAACACTCCAGAATAAATTAACATTATTGTTGAAGGTGTGCCTTGATAAGGAAAGTGATCTGAATTTGCCTTTAAGAAAATGAATCTACGTGTTCGTTATCAATTGTACTGAAGATGTAATTATATAAAACACAACAGCTTAGTACTGCTTTAGTTAGAAATATCAAGAAAGTGAGGTAAGTACAAAAATACTAAGGGGAGGCTGGGGGAGCAGGGCCTGCTCCGCCTGATGAGAGCAGACTCTGGGGGACCTAACAGGAGCCCCCAGTACTTACGAGGAAGTCATCGAGATGGCAAAGCCATCACAGTGGCGCATGGTGGGAAGGCAACAAGATAAATGCAAATGAGAGAGGTTCAGATGAGGTATAAGGAAAAGGTCCTTGCCCTGGCAGCCAGTCAAGCATGGGAGCAGGCTGCCCAGAGGGGTGGGCGCTCTCCATCCCTGATGGTTCTCACGAGCAGGCTGGGGAAAACCCTCAGCAACTGTTTGGCCTAATCCATGACCTTGCTTGGAGCAGGAGGTTGGCCAAGTGTCCTCCTGAGGTCCGTTCTAACCTGAATTACCCCACAATCCTGTGACTCTCGGTTACTATCCTATTTTGAAAGCACCTACGGCATGTTTTGTTTCCGTCCTGATCCTTTGATGTGGGAATTACTTTAAAATAAATAGGTCAGAGTGTGGATTCAGACCCCGTCTTGCTTTTTACAATAGCATGTGCACACAATAACACTTTCAGCCTTTGCATCTGCCAGATACCCAGTCCTGCAACTGTTTTGCCTGTACAACAGTATGGGATGTTGTATATATTTTAACCAAAGTCAGAGACAATCTGCTATTTCCGAGTGAGCTGATGCAGTAAGTTTGTCTCCGGTTTCACTTACCCGTTGTTTACCCAAGGTGGTTGTACCGAAGTCCAAAGAATGACACAAGCAGGAAACAAAAGCGACGGCAGACACACCCTCTGTGGACTTTGCTCTTCCAGTCATACTTTCTCTTAGCTCGCCCGCCTCTGCTGTGCAAACGGACAGATCATCCTTTCTGCGATAGATGATGTTTTTTACTGAAGCTACATGTTAGCTCTTGTCTGAAAATATAACCTGGAAATCTTACAAACAAGACTATTATTTGCCATTGATTTTAACAGTCTTGCATTCCGCCGGGATTTGCTATCTGCTCGGGGAAAGCCCGTGCTCCGAGCCACGCTCGCAGCCCTTCCACCACCCGCAACCCCGAGCGGCCGCTTTGGCCACCGCCGAACTTTCCTGCCCGGACGCCGCGGTTTGCCGGGGCGGCTCCGTCCGTCCCCCCCCCCGCACTGCAGCACCCGGGGGGCCGGTGCGGGTCCCCACCCCCCCATCCCCCGCAATACCTGCGGGGCGCGGGGATTAACGGGGAAGGGGGGGGGAATATCCCCGCCCCCCGCCCCGCGCGTTGCCATGGTGACGGCGTCCTGGCAACCGCTCCCGCAGCCCGGCCTGCGGCCGCCCCGCTCCGCGCCGCCGGAGGCCGCCGCGCCGCCGCCGACCCACCGAACGAACGGCCCACCGACGGACGGACGGACGGACGGACGGACGGACGGGGGCAGAGAGGAGGTGCCGGCGGCCGGCAAGTGGCTGTCGTGGCGGCGGCAGCGCGCTGAGAGCGGGCGCAGCCGGGATGCGGGGGAGAGAGGGGCAGCCCCGTCCTGCCCGCAGCCAGCACTGGTGAGTCTGTCCCAGCGCTGTCCCTCCGTGTTGCATGACCATCGAGCGGCATCTGCGCCGTCCTGTCCTGTCCTGTCGGCTGTCGCGCACCCCGTGTCTCCACAGCCATCACCGCGTGTGCCGGTGGCCTTTCCACGGAGGAGCACTGCGGGCCCCTCGGGGCCGGCCTGCGCAGCAGAGCCGTGGGCCAGGTCGGGGCACCCACACGGCATGGCACTGGCACGGACCCCAACCCTGCAGAGCTGCACTGGCACAACCCAGCACCTGAGCAACCAGACCTATTTCTCGAGAGAACCCTTGGCCTGGGCTCTGAGCCATGCCAGCATGGTCACCCCTCGCGCATGGTCACCCCTTGCCCATGGTCACCCCTCACCCATGGTCACCCCTCGCCCATGGTCACCTCTTGCCCATGGTCACCCCTCGCCCATGGTCACCCCTCTCCCCCATGGTCATCTCTCCCTCATGTTCACCCCTTTCCCCCATGGTCACCCCTCTCCCATGGTTACCCCTCGCCCATGGTCATCTCTCCCCCATGGTCACCCCTCACCCACAGTCACTTCTCCCCCACCTCTCTCCTGCACTCCATGTTCATCCATGTTCACAAAATGTCATAGCAGTGCAGAGGGGGTTTGGAAGGGTTTGTTTCCTGTGACTCACTGACACAGTTGGGTTTGGACTGATCTTTTTGCTGAGTTGCAACACGGGGACTTTTCCACTTAACTCCAAAATGTTGCCCCGAAGCGCTTCAGAGTCACACCGGGATCGTGCGGCTCCCGGGGCGGTGCTGTCATATGCTCCTTGTATAGCAACCAAAGCGGTTTCTATTTTAAGAAGAAAAGAGTGATTAAAGTGTTTGCCTAGGCAGGTATTTCAGTCTGTTTTGATTCCCATGTGACTTGTGGCAAGTCACATAACCCCCCCTCCCCCCCGTGCTTCACTTCCCTACGTAAGGAAAATAATATTTTCAGGGATAATAATGCTTTCCTAACCCACAGGCATATTGTGAGAATGAATGTGAAAAACGCTGAGCTGCACAGACATTACAGCAAGTATTAGACATAGGTTATAATGGAAGATGGAGAACACTACAGATGTCATTATCCTTCAAAACAGGAGAAATGGAGAACCTGCAGAAAATAAACACGCAAGGCAGTCTGCTGAAGTGGGGAAGGGATGCCACAGTACAAATAGCAAGGAGTGAACTTTGCATCGCTAGAAGTGCTTCTTCAGCATGTCCCACGTATGATTTTTTTTTTCCAAGATTTTACATGTCTGATGTCAGTAACTTAAAGAAACAATAAAGAGGTACCCGTGTTTGTATGGAAAAGCTGCCTTTACTGATGAAGTGAACTGTTATTTTTGGCAATCAGGCATACCATTTACAACTGGGAAAAATCTTTCTCTCATCTGTGTGACAAGTATATTTTCAATATTCAATAAATTAAATCAATAAACCAAAATTTACTGGGTTAATATATAATGATTTAAATGGCTATAGTAGTATCAACAGGAGACAACAACATTAAGAAAAAAAATTAAGCGCCTGAAGCCAGTATTTCAACTGGTATCTAAGTTGATCCCAGTTTACTGCTGTTAAAATTGTAGCTACGTGGAATTACATTCCTCTGAATCTAGTCATCAGAGCATCTTATTTTTTCTTTTGTTTTATATTTATTAGTCTACATCGCTATTACACACAGTCATAGAGAGGAAATTTGTCATTAGTTCTCACAGCTGTCTGTTATTGTTTGCTGCAAATACCTACAAACTGCAGAAAAGTTTTGTACAACTGCTAAACAAGATCTTAACGTGTCCTTTCTGGATGTTGGATCAGTCAAGAAACCTGATAGTTGATGATGTCTCCCTGCGTACCAAGTGATGTGCTTAAGGAAGCAATAACAAATGAATGAGAAGTCCATCTGTGTAACTTTTGTTTCGTGCGCACAATTTCTCCAGACATTTGCATTTAGCTGCATGGCTAATGGTAGTCTGGCAGAAAAAGCAAACACTTCAAGCAATCCTATGCTTAACTCTGCTGCAAACGTTTGTTTCAATCAATAATAAATGGATCCTGAAAGCCGTAAGATTAAAAGACTTGAGTTGAGGATTTTTCTGTTTGGCTGTTTTTTATAAGATGTATTTCACTAAGAAACTGCTAGATGTACAGACTTTAATATTTGTTCTTCATTTTTCTAGGTAGCATCCAGTGCTTTGCTGCTGTGATACACGTAGCTCTCCTTAAATCAATGGGATATTCCCGTGTTTATAGTTAAATTGTGTTTAAATGCGTCACGGCATCAAGATCATTAAAATGTGTTATGACCCAAAGGAGTAAGAGTAAATGAGCTCAGAGCTACTGAGAACTGGGTGCCCGGTTACCGTCTAACCGCGCGGTACAGCCAGGAGGGACGCCCCGCAGAGCGGTGGCATTGTCTAAAAAAACCAACTGGGAAAAACTAAAAGTGTGAGGAACAGATTGCACAGGACTTTTGAATGCAAAGTCATCATAATGATACCCAGTTCTTATACTGCGCTTTTTACTTACAGGAATGTAAGAATTTAAACAAGGAGGTAGGTATTATTATCTCTGTCTTCCATATAGCGAAATTGAGTCATTAGGCATGGAAATAACTTGTCCAAAGTCATCAGGATCAGAGATTGAGCAAGGAATTAAAATCATACCTTCTGAATTCCAGTCTAGTGTCATTGCTGCTCAGCAACCCAGCTTCTCTTAAAACTATTTTTTTTCTAATTTGTAGTTTCTGAAGCACCGTTCTATAAATAGAGCTCACATACTGTGACAATGTTTGCTCTCTGCTTTTAGGCAGTGCTTTCATACGTTTCTAAAGCACAAACATGCTTTGCATTTTGAGATCTCGGAGGATAGTCCTATCACCTCTTTACAATCGATATTTGACTATTTTGTTTCAATAACCCTAATTTTCTCTTTCTGTTTGTGTAGCGTATTGCACCGGATTTCATCAGCAATTGCAAAATTCTTTTCATACAGCAGCCTTTAGTTTTCAGTGAGGATTTTAGGTTCCCCATGAATTCAGACTCAGGCCATGCTCATTCTCTTTATGGTTAAAAATGTTTATTTGTTTTATATAGGGTGGAATATTTGGACTTGATTGAAGCTACCATCTTTTTCATTAATTTAGTTTCTGTCAGCAGACAAAACTACTGTGCCAGGTACTGGTCTCACTTACAGTAAGATATCTAAAATGTCTTTCTGAAGCTATTTAACAGAGCTACCCGGCTGCAACGTCTGTCACAGTCTGGCTGGCTATGTCTAAAAATTAAAAACAGAATCTATATTCTTACCAGAGAAGAGTTTACTTACAAAGTAAAGTGTGGTCATTTAGATTTGAAGACAAATTAATATAAAACTCAGTTTTGCTAAACTATGCTGATGTCCATCACATTTTATTTGGGTTTCTGTCTGCCAATGCTTTTATCTGAAAAACACCTTAACCCTAATAATCTGCTGTCGTGAAATATTTTTATTTCATTCTCTAGCCAATACTTTCTTAAGCTTTATGATAATCCTGTAGATCTTACTTTTTTATTCATTGATTGATGATGTCTGAGACCAGTAGAGAGATTGGGGACAAGAAGTTTGTTTACCTCTGTCCTGCCAAACCGGTTCTGTGGGTCAACAGCAGATTTCATTTCAAGGCTGTCAGCCTTGTCTTTTTCCAAGAGTATTGTTTTCACTACAAAAAGTTTTATAGCAGTTTTTAGTTTGCATTCTTTTGTTCTTTTGTATTGATTTTTATTTGCATTTATTCCGTAAGCAATATTTGAACTCCAAGATCAGAGCTGTCAGCGTAATCTTAAACTTTACTTAAAGGTTCACATAAAGCAGAAGCATTAAATCATTTCAGTGCCAGAAATAAACTATTAAATAATTCAATGTGTACTTTTTCAACAGACATAAATTATTGACCAGAGAATGGCCCAGCGAAGCCCAATCTTCCCAACTCTCGCCCCTTCTGAAAGGTACAGTTCGGATTGTAAAAAATAAAATCTTCATCTTGCAGAGTATTATGTGTGTCTCAATTCCCTACCTGTAGTAATGCTATGACTTGGGACTTTGGCATTAGGATGCAAAGCAAAGTGAAATACTGCAGACTCATTCAAATCATGGCCTAAAGCAATTCCTTACTCAGCTTTTACTTAACCCTTTCCCAAAGAAATTAAATAGCTTAAACTGTAACTGAGCAGAAGTCCAAGAATACTATACTTTAGCCAGTCTTCTGATAGCATGGAATAAGTAAAAACTCAGAGCCAGAAGTGACCTATGTTGGAGCCCTCATACATCTCTATCAATATTATCATGGTGAAAGTAAACTGTTAATGTGGCTCATTACCGGGAAATGACATGGAGAACACACAGTAAATAACAGTGTTCCAAGAAAAAGATCTCCTCTTTCAAAGTGGGGTTGAACTTGTATCTTCCATTTATGCTTCTGAACATTTTCTTTACTCTTTACAACATATAGAGGCAGGAAAAGATTGCATGCATTAGCAGCCTAATTTTTTTACTTTGACCACCCATGAGCTCCGTTGCTTTCCATGAAAGCTATGCAGAGCAGAGCTCTCTTGAAAAATCTAGACAATTATTCAAGGAACTCAAATGTAAGCTGTTCTGTGGGGAAAATTTGCCTTCTAAAACTATGAAAAGCTTGTCATAATTTTGGTCTCTCCTCAGTTTCTACCACTACATATGCTCCTGCCCAGTTCATGGGGGGCCAAGCTTCTGTATGGTATTACAGGATAGCTGTAGAGACTGAAAAAAGGAATGGACACAAGCTACTCCTTTTTAATCTCTGTCTGTTTCCATTTAATTTGCAATATCTACCTTCTACAGTTACTGCTTTGATTAAGCCTGAAAACTGTAGAGACAAATAGCACTACTTTTGAAACTCGGTAAAGGGGTTTTAAACTTGGATTCTTAATCAAATTACAGTTCTGAATTGTAACTACTTTTGTAAGGCTAATGTCCTATTCTTAAGAACCTATGCTTTTGTAAGCTTCTTCAAAGTGCAGGAAAAAGAGCCTGACCTGCCTTTGCACAAGATACATGCAGTAGCCAACACAGCACCCACTTATGTATAGCAGTGGGTTCCCTCTCTGCGAGTACTTTGGTGCTTCTCCCCAGCGTTGCTGTTAAGATAGGATCACGCTGTCTCTGGCGGAAAGACGTTGCAGAGTTTTGTGTGAGAACTTAACAATATCTGGATATCCTTCTTCACTAGACGGGTTCGAAACATAGCGCTGCACAGCCAGGCGTTGACAGCGGTCCCGTTGGCATCTGCAAGCCTGGTGGATCAGCTGGAAGACAGAATCCTAAGCCATGAGAAAACAACGGCGGCTCTTGTGGAACACGCTTTTCGCATTAAGGAGGACATTGTTTCCACTCTGCACAGAATGCAGAACAAAGGGGGGGGCGACCGGTTGGCTAGGCAACTCTTGGAAGAACATATCCGAAACATAACGGCAATAGTGAGGCAGCTTAATCGGGACATTGAGGTATGTTAAGAATTTTTCACAGGACTAATGCCATCTCAGCCTCTTATTCCTTCTAACTTAGTAAGAAAGTTTACCGCAGGACAACTAAAGGTCAGACAAGGTCTGAAGATCCTGTAAGCTTATAAATTGTTTTTATAACTTGAAAAACTGTTTGCAAATTACAAAATTCTTTCAGTGGCTATGAAAACAGCACAGGATATTAGCATATAAACACAGAAACCTTTGTGGTACTAATAAGCTTGCTTTCAAAGGCTGCACTGGAAAACCTTGAAAAATTGAATTAATGCGACACTAATACCCAGCTCAACTGCAGTCCAAAGGCTGTGCTGTATAAACACCAGGAAATGCCTTAGCTCTATAATAAACTTTCCTTCACTTCCGACTTACTGATGACACCAAGTAGCCAAACCCAACTGCTCATTTTTATGACCTAATCGTATGCAGATACGTGACTTCACGTCTGCCCTCTGCTGCAACAAGCAACAGGGGTGTGGTGGGGAAAACGAGACGGTAAAAATTAGTATTTCAGTCTCCATTCCATTGTCAAGTTATACTTTATACATATTATGGTATTTATGTGCAGACTGGACACTAAGAATAAGAAATAATAAATGACCTAAAAGGTATCTGGTTTAGTACGAAACAAGACAAAGCTTTTAATAAAGTAATAAGGAAATGCTATCTGATGCTACTGAAAGACTGGAAAATAATGAGTGACATTTTAAGCGTACATTAAATGTGACATACTGAGTTTATATTTGCATATGAATGTTTTGTAGATGCTGCAGGAACAGATACGTGTCAGAGACAATCTCAGCTATGGAACAAATTCTACCCTGAAGAGTCTGGAAATGCGGCAGCTTTCTGGGTTAGGAGATCTTCGGGGAAGAGTTGCAAGGTAAAAGTCAAGACAGAAGGATATTTTGGGGACCAGCTAATGTTGTTTCAATCTTGAAGTATGAATGTTAATGATAATGGGCTGAATTCCACTTTGGCAAAATTCCCAGGGTAATTTTGCTCAGTATTTTCAAGGAAATGAATAATAATCCTTTGCATTCCAGTGTTACAAATTAAACCTAACAATATCACCCTTAATTCCTGAAACCAGTTTTTAACAAATTACCTCAAATTCCTAAGGAATTTGGATTTGGTCCAGCTTTTTAAAGTACTATGGTTAGACTAGTCTATCTTTGAAACAAATTAATTAGCACAATTATAAAGGCAGCATGGAACAATCTGCACTTGTAAAGAACAGAGTAGTTGCACATTTTTGCATATGTTTTAGAAGTAAAAATCTGCGCATTCAGTTATTGGTTAGCCATATTAAAAACTACACAGGCTACCTGACACGGCAGGAACAGAAAACTATAAAATAGTAGAGGTTTTACAGGCTGCTTGAAACTCCGGGTTACCATTGTGCAACTACACAGACTTCAGGTTGTGCCATCAATGACATGTTTACAAACCCGAGGACCACAATATTTGCTTAAGTGTCTGTCAAGTAGAACGCAAAAGAGGTTTTACATACTTTTTTTTTTTAAGTTATGCACTATCCTTCAGTAAACAGGAATAAACTAGGCAAGTTTGTGTTGTCAAATCAGAAAATCGATCGCAATATATATAGAGGGAGAAATATACACACACATATATAGCTGCCCCACTGAGAAATCCCTGACCAATGTACATGCTTGGATCTTCCTGCTGCTTTATATAAAAAGTCCACTCTGAGATCATACTACATCCTGACAGAGGTCCGTATTTGAAGCAACACAGTTACTGGCACCTTGTGAAGCAAAATATAGCGCCTTTGCTACCAATAATGAAACTGAAGTGAATGAAGCATCGCAAGGGGGCCCTTGCCTGGCCGAGGGCTTGGTATGGGGATCGGTGGTGGACTCTGCCAGGATTTCTTCTGTTATTTACTTAAGGCAACGCCCTCGTACTGGGCTGGGGTTGCAATTTATCTAATTGCATGAGATTATTCCAATCTGCCTTATGTCAGGCTGTGCAATGAATGTTAGATATTTGTATTCATTACCGTAAGAGAATCAGTTTATTGTCTTTTAACTGTAACCTTCTATTCAGCATTATGCTCTCTACATAAACATTTATTTTCCCTGAATAAGGAAGAAAATAAGCTTCCCTTTATCAGAAATCAAGTTAAAGCAATGTTCCATGGGAGAAAGCTATTTGCCTTTATTTACAGACATATTCTGCTTTGAAAATGAGTGTTCCTGTGAATAACGATTATAGTAATATCCGGAGATTGTGGTCAGATGTCTGTCTGTTACGCTGTTGGCACTATACAGATACTTACCAGAAACTTTTGCTGGGATAAACACTTTCTGATCACTCTAGCAATATTCCTTATATAAAATGAGCTGAACTCACCCAATGTAATTTTACTTTTACATCTAGTCCTGCTAGCTTTCACATGAGTTCAAAGAGGGAACCTTAGAAACATGACCGAGTTACCGTAGGTTACCAATTTGCTGTACGTTAGCTCTCAGCCACAGTCAGGGTGCTATGTATGGCTCGGGCTGCAGTCACAGTAGGCAAATTTAACTCCAAGTACATCACATTTGCTCTAGGCTAGAAGTGTGCAGATGGACAGTCAGTGTGAATTAGTTTATACGTGCCTTGTAATAGGAGATCACTTAAGTCTGAGCCTTTTGGTCCTGTAAAAATTTCAGTGTCAACCTCAGGATTCTGGCCAAATTTCAGTTGCAGTAATTACATGCATTATATTACATCCTATTCAACTTCAATATTGGAGAGAGCGGTGTTTATTTCCTAACACCAACTGTTCTGTAACATGTCAATATATCATCGAACAACTGTCTCATTATTTCTTGAGGGCTGTTGCTTTTAATGGCAAGAACAGGGATCCCTACTTGCACATACAGCTCCAAACCCACGCCACCCACAGGAGCGAGGTTCAGACAGACCTCACAGCTGAGCTCACCTGCATCACAAAATCAACCAAATTCCCCAGCAGGAGAAGACTGAGTATACATTACAGCTCATATCTCTGGGCCGTTTCTCATTAAGCAAAATTTATTGATGAATTTGTAAAGCATCAATGCAGTGTTCACCATGAATGATGCTGTAGATTTTCCTAAGACTCAGTGTTATTATTAACTTTAAGAAAAATAATACCTCTATTAAATTCAGTGATCGTTCAGCAGAAAATTAGATACATGCCTATATTAGATACATTACTCCAGCCACCTGTCCCTGATGTTGGCAATTTGATTTATCAAAACAAACAGAGATTTATCAAATCTATTTCTCATGATATTAGATCATAAAACTCATGAGTAGTGCCTTGTCATTTGTTTACAGAATAACTTATGCACTATGATCATTTATCTGGAAAGTTTAAATGCAGCAGCCTGGTCAGCACCATAGCAGTAGCTGTCTCTAGAAGCTTCCTGACAGCTGAAACATCCAGAGAAATGGCAACTATGCATGTTCAAACTGGGCCTACTTTGCATATATAGATGATTTTTATACACATTATAGATCTGATTCATTTCAGACACTCTGGACTCGTTACATGTAGGCAGATTTTCCTACAGTGCACAGAAGATGAGTCGTATGCATCTGGGATGCACTGCATTTATGAAGTTCCTAAGCACAATAAATCTGCTGCCCTGTGGCTACTTAGCAACCTGTTGCAGAGTAGTGGTGTAGTTCTCAACTTTATCTAGTCCTTGGTGATACTGAATAGAGCAACCATTGTGTTTTGATTTCCTAGAGATCAAAGACAACAAAAATATTCTCCAGTGTGCCAGAAAAATAACTTCCGTTTTTGCTTACTATGACTTGGAAGGCACTTGTTTGATAATTTCCCTGTTTATGTTAAACATTACTGGTTTCTAAAGTTATACTGTATTCTGAATCTGAGAATAACACTTGGCATTATGAAATCTCTCCATTTATTCTCCATTTACTAATTTCAGATAAGTACACAGGTTGGCAATCAGAACTTTCAGAAAAGGTCCTCCAAAATCCAACAGTAGTAAAAGACACACATTCTAGTGCATCTTTGGCCCAAATTTCAACAGAACATGTGTGCAACTGCACATAAAAACTGCACTGGGTTGTTTGTATGGCCAGCTTCAGCATTTCAGATGTGAGTTATTTACTGTGCATTTCTTTGTTTGCCACAAAATGGTTTTATATAGAGCACTTATACTTTTAAGCTAGTATTCTCCCTAGAAATCTTAATCTATGTCTCATTTTTGCTTCTGCTTTTAAGACGACCAAACCTCAAAAGTTGTTTAACTTCTGCCTTATTCTGTGTCTACAGCACACTAATGTTTTTTTCCAGGTCAAAACTAATCAGGTGTTTGCGAGTGAGTACAATATATTTAGCAAAGAGACTTCTCTTTGGCCGCTTCAATATACAGAATATTGTTTAAAAAAACCCCAACAACCTAGAAGGATAAATATTCCGTAACTACAGACAATGGAATTTAAACTTTATTCCGACTTTGTTTAAAAGGATGCCAACGACAGTATCCCTGTAGAAAAATGAAATAATCTGATTAATACATACCACACTGACACTAAATTAACATAAGTCAGAATTTTAATATTTCAGTTCCCATGCAACTATATGACCTCTTTGATCATGTAAATGCGTTCCACAAAGGCGATGCACTGTGATTAAACCCAAAACGCTAATTTGCTTTAAAAACAATTACAGATGCCTGCTGTTTGCATTTGCTACAGTAGTTTCAAAGCTGTTGCTTTTTATATTTTCTGTCGTGCCTCAGAGAAACAAAACTAAGCAATTTTTGAGTCCCTAGGCTTTTGGTGACTAGTAGCAAGATGATTTCATTCCTCTGATTGATCCTAACAACGTGGAGAGATTTGGCTTCTCTCATCTTTCTACAGAAACTGCCTGACTGTAGGACCTACAAGTATGGTTCACTGCTATGTAAACCTTAGCTGGTCTTCCTACAGACATTACTAATTGGTCTCACAATGATGAACTGCTAAACTATAAATTAATTTCTACAAGTTTTATAATTTCTTTGTGTTATTTTGCATTACTGATTATTTTCGTATTGAAATTGTACTGTAACACTAAGCAGATGCTCTGTCATTTTAGCTGTTACTTTCCCTTCATATTTAATGATAATGGTAGTTACTGTAGCCGAGGTGATGAAAATGCATGCTGAAATGAAAACCTTCAAACTGAAATGTGACTAAAAAGAGGTTAAAATGTGTCGTTGGTTTAGGTAATGACTTAACGTGCCTTAGCTTGTTCCATTTTGCTGCCTTTTTCTTCCTCAAATTGTAACTGCTGTCTGTTCTCCATCAGTTTCATAGATCAAATTTGGTAACGTTGCCAATTACATATTTCCCTTAGCAAAAAAATATACATGACTCATACTTCACAGAGGTCTTTCTCCTGAAATTACAGCACTTATATTTTTACAGCTCAGTTAATGTCCCTATTGTATTACTGTAGGTGAAACCCACCTGACAAAAGTATTTTTGAAACGTGGTAGAAAATGCACATATTCTATAGCACATTTATCTTGAAAATGTTACAGCATCAAGAAACGTTCCAATGTGAAGGAAGGAAACAATAATTATTATGTTGCAGAACTGCATTTTGTAGTCTTTTGTGAGGCAAAATTGCCATTGCTTTCAATGATAGTTTTACGTAAATAAAGACTAATAACTGTAAAATTTGCCCCACATTGTTTACTACACATTAATTGTATACTACTATTTCACAAATAAAAATAAGAATGTAAGACTCAGAGGAACACAGCTACAATAACGAAAAAATAGTCCTCGATTATTTAGGCTTTTAATCATGTAGGTGAAATCACACACACCTTAACAGATGTCTTTTGGAGTATGACAAAAATATGAGCTATTGAAATTCTGCATCTTTGCATTTCTAATGTGATTTCCCTGAGTGATAACAACACAGTCTACACATATTATGTCAGTCCCAAGAAAACAGGAATGTATATGTCAGACTATTTGACTTCTAGTCCCATTTGGCAGCAGTTTGCTGAATACTATGAGATATGCCACCATTCGTACAGTCTCATAAGATATTGTTTTGCTAGACAGCCAGCAGTTTCACAGAAATGCCCAGTCTAAAATGAATACTTTAAAAAGCTTGTACTTCGTATTCTATTCAGCTGTTGCTTTGGTATTTATTTATTCAAACAGGTGCGATGCTGGGTTAGCCCGACTGTCTGCAGAGCATAAAATTACATATGAAAGACTTCAGAGTCTAAGTAAAGATCAACACACTTCCAAGCTGATCTTAGAATCCAAAATCAAAGAGGCAGAAATACAGGTATGGTATTTGGACCAAAGCGATCCATGTATGGGTAAGAGTTACACAGACTCCATTACTGTTAATTATTATCCTGGGAGGTCACATATTTACAAATGGAGAGGTGTATCAGCTCACAGTCCTTATTAGATTGAATATTGGTACCTAGCTTCAGTATTGTACTGGTCTAACTGAAAAAAAGGTCCTTAATTTGCTGCCTTTAGCATGCCATGTAGAAGGGGCTAGTACTTAAGGGCACCTGAAAGGACTCCAAGAAAGAATAAAAGTCAGTGATTACTGGCCTTAATGGCTTCTTGAGGTTGGAATGTGAACATTACATGGATGCTCTACAAAACTGCCACGCAGTGCAAGCATCAGTGTCTCTCCCTGTATGTTTTGGCCTTCCCGGGATGACTTTATATGTATTTGAACACAATTTTTGAAGGTCTACAAAACAAAACTGGTTTTGGGTTCTGTGAATCCATTAATCTGTCCATCAGGTTTCTCTTCCATTGGGTATGAGAATGGAAGTGAGCACTAGATACAAGCAGAGACTTATGACATTAAGGAAAAGGATTCTTCATACCTCCATCTCACGGTCTTCCCATTTTCTTGGGCAACAAAAGTATTTTACGTCTTCATTTTGTGGTAGGTAAATGGTTAGAATCCACTTTACCTTTCTCAGAAGACTCAATACAGTATATTAGCATGCCAGCATGCAAGGAGCATATTGTCATGAATCTTGTAAAGCAGAACAGTATGTTTTGTAAATCGGAGACGATTGTTTTGGTGAGAAATATTTTCTGTTAGTAATGACCTATCCCCAGTTAAATCCAGCACTTTTATCACTGCAGTAGTCATTACACACGAAGTGATGAATAATATCACTCAGTATCGGAGTGCTTTGCCATTTGTTTACTCTGCTTATGTGGTAACAGGGGGACGTATGGATCACGTAAATAGAGCTTTCTCAAGGAGGGGGGGGGGGGAAGCAGGCAGACACTCTCAAGGCAAGACTGTTGAAACTATTTATGTCTGAAAAATTACAGTTTTCACAATGTGGATATTTTCATCTTGCAAAATACTGTATTTTTCATGATAAAGTAAAATGTACAAATTCAGTAATTTTTCAAGTGTCAGCAAAAATAGCCCTTCTTTAAGATCTTCTCTACTGTTATGAAAACATCCCAAATGAGGCTGTGATGAAACGCTGTTGAGAAATAGTAAATTCTGAATTTTGTTTCAGATTTCTCATCTTCTGAGCAGAGTAGAGCAATCAATAATGCAACAAGAAGCTAAGCTGAAGATTGCCTACAAAGAGAGCAACCAACAGCTCCATCTTCTGGATATGAAGTGAGTGCCCGGGAAGCCCTGCTGCTGCCATGCGCCTTGGAAGACAGGGCCTTAATTTTCCAAGTTTGACTGTTGTAATCAGGTCTACAAAAGCATGAACCTGTTTAAATACGTATATGTGCACAACAGGTATTACAAAAGCACAATGGTCTGTCAAGTGGGACTCACTTTCAACTAGAATTCTGCCCCTAATGTGGTTAGGTAATTTTAAAAAGCCCTTTAAATCCCTAATTAAGTATTCAGGCAGAATTTATGTTAAAGAATACAACTAAGGATCTTCATAAGAGCAGCCTGGTACCTTTTTGGAAGAACTATAGGAAGCAACGAATGCTGGAGACGACTGTCAAAAGCAGGGCAAAAAGTTCAACTCAAGCAACCAGCAAGCAAGGCACAGCATTCACAAAGTGTTGCTGCTTTTAATTGAATATTATTGAATATATAAGTCAAATACCTAAATTATTAACGATAAGCTACTGTGCTCCTACTAGACACCATATGGGATATATTCAATTCTGATATTAACTCCTCTCCAGGCATTTCACTCGGCAGCAGTCCTGGCTTAAGCCACCCACATCCTTACTGCTTATTGCTATCCTCACGCAATCACATCACTTAAGTCAGTGAAACTGTTTGCAAACCAGATGAAAGAATAGATCCAGATTTCAAATATTCATGGGAAAAAAGACTGCCCAAAGAAACAATTTCACTGGCACAATCAGTTAGTGTAAACTTGAGGTGGGTATAGGCAATGTAAGTAGGGTTTATGAACCAGCATTGCCACTGAAATAAACAGGTACCAAATCTGTGCTCAGATTCAAGACCTATGGACACGAGGATTATAATCTGAATGGATGACCATATTCTATTCTCAATGCTGCAAAGATTTTGCACCTACTATGCCTCAAAATGCCATACTGTGTTCCATATAAATAACTCCTGTTTTGTTGTGCTCTTTCATCTTTATTTTGTAGAACGTTACCTTATCCAGTCTAGTAGCCTTAAAGTTCAAAGATTCATTATAAGTGTCAAGAATGCATTAAATTGTCATTAATTTTTTTATGAACATGTTCATAAAAAAGTCACTGTGAATGACCAAAAGTTCTGCTCTTTTGTATCTGCTAATTTCTATTATGCTCTTAGATTAAAAAATGCTATTGAGGAACTCAGCAGCCAGATTTTGTCTGCACGTAGCTGGTTGGAACAGGAACATGAAAGGATTGAAAAAGAGCTTGTGCAAAAAATTGACCAACTCTCATTGACTTTTAAGGAAAACACTGTAAGTTTCATTAAAAGGTCCTAATAATACTTCTCAGGAAGTATTCAAAAGCATTAGTAATAACCAAGATGATGTAAATGAGATACTATTTGAGTGAGATTTTCAGACCTCCTCAATATTTGTATAACTTTTCATTGATGTCAAGTATAACATCCCCACAGCCTGAGAGTCTTCAAATAAATGTGATCACTTCTAAATAGACCAGTATTTTAGCCTACAGTAATCAAGTCAGTTTAAACCATTTTATAAAAAAAAATATAATTTCTTTCACTATTGAATTCCACATAAAAGATGATTAATCAATATGTGTTGCATGTTTGGGACAGACCACTGTAATTTCATATGCAGACTAAAGCATTACAATTCTTTTTCCCTGCTCTAGGAAATGAGTGAAAGAGCTATAGAGATGAAATTCAACCAAATGGCAGAGAAAATTGACAAAATAGAAGAAATACAGAAGATAACCATGGAAGCACATGAAGCAAAACAGACTGAAGAAAAGATAAATATTCGCATTGGAAAACTTCAAAATGAGATAAATGAAGATATAAAAGAAATGAAAGCTGAAGTTAATGCTGGTAGGACCATAGTTATCAAGTTCTTTATTCTGAATTGTGGTAACAATGATCAACCTATAGTAACATGCAAAATGCCTTTGCTTGTATCAAAGCAGTTTAAAGACTTTTGGGCCAGATGTAATGGCTGCACCTGTGGCATTAAGAAGGATTTTCACTAAGTGTGAAATTCACAGCAACAAGAGGTGACATCTTACTAGCTTGGAAGTGCTTTCCCCAGGGCACACATAGGCACAGCTTGGCTGCCATCGGGGCCGGTTTTGCCATCAGCACACAATTAGAGCCCTATTTGTCTTCAGAACTTTTGCTGTCTTCCTAGTGTAGAGCAGAGTGATACGGTAGGAACTGCATTCTGATACTAATTATGCGATACTCTTGCTTTTGATTATGAACTAATTTAATTCTCACCTGCAATCAGGGTTTGCAGCTATCTATGAGAGCATTGGGTCTCTACGGCAAGTTCTAGAAGCGAAAATGAAGCTGGACAGAGATGAACTACAGAAGCAGATCCACCAAATGAAGCAGGAGGTTCCAACGTGGGGAGAGGCTGGACCGTGACTACAAGATTTGGTCTGAGAGATTAATGTTTACCTGGCTAAATAGGCAGACTACAATCTTGTTCCAGTCTGTAATCCAAATTAAATGCATGTACCAAATGACATGCTGCTGTTGCACAGGCCCGTACGATTGCTCAAAGCAGTAAACGCAAGCTCTTCACAGACCAACCCACAACAAGCTCTTATGGGCTGAGGTGCTGATTTGCCACTGCACTACTCCAGTTGCTCTCAGGAGATTAAGCACCGTGTAAAACTGGAGTAATATTTTGGTGAAGCTGGCACCTAATTTGCTAAAGGCATTCCAGCGCTCCCCAGTTTTGCAGGCTTGATCAGGCAGGTGTATATATGTGTGTATATATATATATATAAAAGCACCTGCACACACCCCCTTTTTTAAAAAACAAACAAACAAACAAACAACCAACCAAACCAACAAAAAAGTCGATATCATTTGTTTAATATCAGTTTGGCAAGGTTCTCCACCTTGATACAAATTACTTAACTGAGGTCAACGGACAATTTTACAGTGACTTTCTCTACTACTGACTTCCTGGGGAGGCAGAATTGGTACTAGACAGGCCAATTTTCAAAACCTAGATACCATCAGAACATCTTGATTTAGTTTTGCAAATATCCTCCGTGTGCGTGCGTAAACTAAGTAGTGTTACCAAATGTAGTTGTAGACTGAGACGATTCATGAACAACATAAGAAACTTAACTCACGTGGTCTTAAGTATTGTGACCTTTTTAAATTAACAACCAAGTGGAGCTGAGACAAGGTAAAAGATGTATATAGAGTATTTTATAACTGGGCATGTGTTCCTGTGACTTGTTTCATTATATTGGTAAAAACTTTCAAAGGTTTGAAAACAAAAGAGAAGGTGATAATCTAACATAGTCTGGAGAATGTAATGTAAAATAAAATGCAGTTTGTGATCTGCTTCAAAATTTTTATAGAAGTAAAAAACCTGATTGTTCCAATTTAAGTAGACTTTAATAATTTAGTAGATTCAAATTGCTAATTGCATCGACAGTATTTCCTGATAATAATGGTGCTTATTTCCATTCCCAGAACAGACTACATAATGAAAAATCAGCACCCATATGGCATATTAATCTAGACAGGAAAATACATATGTTGATTTTGTATCTTCATTCATAGCTTGATATCGCTCCTCATGTTTGTTAATCCTGCAGGATTAAGCACTCATGAAGAATAAAAGACTTCATCCAGTATCCTATTAATTTATATTATTAATAGTAATTCATATACAAAAATACAGTTAATTTACACAAGCATTACTTTTAAAGCAAATAAATTAATAGGATGTCTCTGCACTGTCTTTAACGGACCTTTCGTTCGGCCAGTATTGCAAAACTGTATTGCTGTTTGGAAAATCAGTGGCCAATTTCTCATCCCTTCCATGAAACAGGGTTCGGCCCACAGAGTCACCATATTAAAAAAAAAAAAAAAAAAAAAAAAAAAAATTTGCTCCAAAAACTTAAACTCGTTAACTTTGGTAGAACAGTGTAGTGTGTAAAAATCAAGAAAATGCATACATCTTTACAGGATGACCATCTAAGTTTATTTTCACTTCCTAGATAGTTGAAAGTAATTTAATGTATGAAAGATACATGAAGTTTTTGCAGCTCTGGCACCCAATGCTCTCTGGTAAGAAAACTGCCTCTGTTATTCCTGTTTGGTATTATCCATGTGCTGTGAAATACATTTACAATGGCAGCTAAGGGGAAAGCCCAGTTCAGCAAAGGGAGACAATGAAATGCTTGCAGATATTTCTTAGGAATTGCCTTAAAAATTCATTCTTTCTTCATGTCTGTATTCTTACCTATTCTTCAATATTTAGCCATGTGCAGTGAAAAAGCTATCACTGGTGTTTTATAAAAAAAAAGGAAAAGAACAGAGAAAGAAGCAAAAAGAGACAGCACAAAAACCCAGCATTTTTTTTTCTTCTGTAATTGGAAATCTGTACCTGAGAGAATCTGGTATGATATGAAGAGCATACAAGAAATCAGAGAAACAATTTATATAGGACTTTAATAAAATGTTTCTCTTGTAAAAATCTTGTGTGATTCATCCAGATACAAAACAACACATAAAAACCCTACCCAACTTTACTTTTGCTGTTTTGAAAATATTTTTTCCTAAATCGCAGCTAAAACAAATAACTAAAAAGCCCAAATATTGAAACACGAGCTATTGTCAAGCAGCACCTCCAAGCTACATCCAGCGCTGTGTGGAGGGAGGCACAGGTTATGGGACTGGTATGCTGGGAGGAGAGAGCAGCAATGGGGAGCCAGTCCTAGATGGACACACACAAGCGCAGCCTGCCCAGCATCCAGCCTTCCCACCCCGTGCTCTAACTGGGCAGCTGTGGAAGAAGTCACATATTCCAGAACAAGAGGGTTCTGCAGAAAAATTGAGGAAACACCAGAATGGGAAAAAGTAATGTGAAGAAAGACTGAAAAATCTGGAGAAGTGACAGGGCAAGAGACTAATCCAGAGAAGTGGAGCGATGGAACAGTAGCAGCAGGGGCAGAGGCAAGGAAGAGAGCTATCTGCTGATGAAGCGCAGAACAGGTCTGAAGACTTTAGGAAGAGCTGAAAGTTACAAACAATAATATATTTAATACAAAACACAGAACCCACAAGGATGGGCACATTGATTTGTCACAATTCATGCTCCTTGCTCCCCTGCTGCATTTTACTCTGCTCGAACAATTGGAAAAATAAATTCTTTTTGTTTGTTTTCCCTTCAGTTACTTTCCTTTTTGTTTTGGTTTGGGGTTGGCTTGTTTGTTTGTTTTTGGTTTTGGTTTTTTTTTTTTTTTTAAGTTTTCTGCAAAAATAGGTCAACAATGTCTTGTCTGCCTAGTCTATCAGGGAGTCCTCATGTCTGATAAGCAACAGCTGAGTCAGGGGAGAATTAGAGTCCCTCTGTCTTTCAGTCATCTTAGTCCTATGGCGAAATCCTCTCCTCAGGAACAGCATGTGCTCAGAGGGATAACTGTGACGCTGGGAGGACGGCATTACAGACACAATGGTCTATGAAGGCTTTGTTTCAAAGCGGAAACTAATTCTGAAAACTGACCTGCAGAGATCCCATAAAACCTAAATAGCTGTGCTTGAAAAGTGGAGCTGCCCCTTCATCTTTCCTTTCCGTGCTGGTCTCTGGTGGCATTCCTGTGGGCCAGTCCTTCAGAGACAGAGAGTGCTTCTGATGGCGACAGTAACGTGCTTTCTTTGCTCAACATAAGTACTCACGTTATGAGTCACTGTCTGTAGGGCACCAAACGCAGGGTGCCAGAGCCCGAAAATGAGGAGAGGCAGTGTTCTTCTGGATGACACTCAAGCAAACAGAATAAGACTTAGTCTATTTGGAAAAGTATAATACTGAATATGCACAAAATACTATTTAGAACACAAAGGATACTGACATAACCATAAACTCACTGAAGGAAGGACAGGGAGAAGCCTTGAGAAGCCATTTGCTCCATCTCTCTGCTTCAGGATAGGGCCAACTCTACCCAAAATATTTGTCACAGACACTTGTCTAACCTGCTTACAAAAGTCTTTCAAGAATAAACTGTTGACTAATGGAGTCTATTCCAATGCTTAAAAAACATCACCCTGCCACCCAAACACCTAACCTAAATGGACTCTTGATAGGACAAGATATAATGGGCTAAAATTTCAAGCGCAGAGGACAGAAAACCTAATTTACTACGTTCTTTCCTGCATGTCCATTAATTTTTTAAAGCAACCTGTGTTTTATAGAAGATTGAGATGAGGTTTCACAGGGATCTTTGCCCAATATTTCTTAAACCTTTTTCTTCTTCCTATTCCTCTAAAAAACAAAACAAAACAAAACAAAACAAAAAAACCCAAAACCACCACCACCAAAACCCCAAACCAGCCAAAAGCAGACCATTTCCTCTCAGGAAGTTTTAAAAACTTTCTTTTGTCAGCTATTTAGCACGCATGAGGCTTAAACCACTTGCAGTGTGCAGACCATAGTGCTCAGTCAGCTATGTTGCCTGAATGACATAGCAAGTGTCAAAGGATAAACTCATTAAAAAATTTTTAACTGGGGTACGTGCCTTTTACATTAGCATGTGATAACACAGTAGAACTATCGTACTGTGCAGTGAAGGACTTCACTGGAAACAGAACTATGTCAGTAGTTACAGAGCAATTGTGTTATTTAGACTCATTAAGCAAACCAAAGTAATGATGCAAGTAAGAAGTTAAAAGGATGATCCTGACTTCAACATCTAGTTGTTTGTGTAGTACGTTTTTACACTGTGGATATTTTGTCATTACATACCGACATAGTTCAGTGGGGGGGTTCCACATTAGAGAAAAATGGTATGAAAGATAATGAGCAGCAGTATACTGCTGTAACATCAATTTAAACTTAAATGTAATTTTTTTTTCTTGTCTCAATTTCTACATTTCCTGCTCTACCTTCTCAAGTATTTAGCCATCAGGATCAGAGAGTGTTCTCTGTATCTTAGAATTAAAGCGCTCATTAGACATGTATTCTGATAACGGAAATGTCTAACAAGAGACACATGACAAATCAATGAAGCCCTTCTATGTGTAGAGAAGAGATTCCTCCTGTGATACTCCCCACAGCGTAAGAAATTCAGAGGTGAATTTGCAAGAAAACGATTCTGGAACTTTGGTGCAAGTCCTCTGTTGAATTTGCCACAGGGTGTCACTGTTACTCTTGACAAGTAAGGGAAGATTCTCCTATCTCTGTGATCCATAAATGCTGCAATACCACTGCCATGACTCTGGAAATATTTAACAATATTATGCATTTTGACAAAAGAAAATAAAAACAAACAACATTCTAATGACATCGCTCTGTAAAATCTCAATACAGGCAGATGTTTAGATAAGCAAAATTCTCTGAGGGTGACTGTGATGGTCCTTCGGACAATGTGTGAGGAATGCTGAGTGGGGACCAAAGCTCTCTGCTACCTTTGCTGTCAGCAGAACTTTGGTCAACACAAAGCATAAAAACCCCCAAACTTCCAAACCCAGAAAAAACTCAGTGGCAGTCCTTCTAAAGCATAGGATCTTAAACCAAGCAAAGCTCCAGGAGCAACATGCATTTCACGTTGATCCCCCCAGGAGCTGGTGCAGACACGCAGAAGGGGTTCCTCTCCCAGCACTGCCTCCCCCTCCAAGACTGACTGTGGCTGAAAGACCACAAGATAACCTGAACGGGTCCTACCAGATGAAGCCCTGGACCTAGCACAAAAAGCTGCTCTCAATCCATGCAAAGATTATCTTGGTAAATAATACAGTAGAATAGACTCAAACATTGCAACATATGCAGGAGAGCCATAACTTTTGCTGACACAGATCAGTGAAAAAATCTTTTGAGCTCAGAAGAGCATCAGTGATGTATACCAATCCAGGACCTAGTTTAAGAAGAAAACTGAAGTAGTAATTGCCGTAATACAAAAAGCCTGAGCTGCACGAGAGGATGAGTAGAAATTGCATGAGAGGAGAAAGGAGATTTGCTTCTTGTGGAGTGGCAGGAATGAAAATAACACACCTCATGCACTGCTGCACGCGCTCCAAACAGCCACTCTCATTAAACCCAACTTTCTGCTAAGGGTCATTTTCAGATGCCACTGCAGTAAACAGGATTCCATTAGAGGCAACAGAAGTTGAAGCAGACTATAAATAAAGACAGATTTTACTGACTGTGCTGTTTCATTCTTGTGCTACCACTTCCTGATGACAGCAGGCATCCACTTTGCTAGGTGGCCTTTGTGATCTTGCTATCTCCATTAAGAACAGCTTAAAGGGTTCAATAATTGCATATTAGAATATATGTCTGCATATATAACACTGAATTTCCATGTTGTGCCATGCTCTTTTCTTCTTCGCTAGCTTTGAGAATTGTAATTTCAGTACATTGCAAGTATCTTATCTTATATAAATCATGAAATTCTAGGAAGGTGTAACAACTCAAAGCAGAGCTTTTAAAATGCAAATAACTGAAAACAATAGAAGTTAAGACATATTTTATGCTACTGCCATGCTTTGAAAAGATAAATGCTAACCTGTTTACTACTATAAATAATAAATCTTATTTACTTTACCAAGATCTTATGGGGATTGATCACTTTGTATCTTACACAAGTTTAAATATGTTAAGCGCTGTGACCCAATTCCACATATGCTTTCCTTTGTGAGATGAATCACCCTAAAATCGATGTGGCAGCTCACAGTGTATAGTAAACTGCTTGCTTACCTCTTTGCATGTATAATGTTTTATGTTGCAAAACAAAGGGGATTGCTGGTCTCTGGTGTGATCTCCCGGTATCTTCCCACATTAATAGCAAAATATCAACGATTACTTAACATCATAAACTAATGAGACAAAAAAATGAATAGTGTAGTATTATCACCGTTTCTTTGTAGCAATGTGTCTCCATTTTCCAGGGTGAGGGGAGACTAGGAAAATCCAAATAATACTGACACCACAAGACAGAGCACAGCGGGGGGATACTGGGCCTCCTCATTGATCTTGGCTAGTTTGAGCCCATTATTTATAGCTTTGTGCCCTTCATTTCAGTAAACTACCTAGTGGTAAATGGATTATTTACATTCATTAGGTTGCCCTGGCCGTAGTAACTCCCATACCATGTTAAATTCAACAAATCATGAGGAAAAAGTGAGGAAGGAATGGAGTATTATTCTGTCCCTGAAGCCCTACTGCCACCTTATGTCACTGTTCTTCTCAGGCAAAGGGAGGCAGTCAGGCTGCGCGTCTGCAGGAACTGCCAGCTCTGGAAAGGATTTCAGCAGGTAGGGCACTAATCACAGAATGATTTGAGTTAGAAGGGACCTTAAAGATCATCCAGTTCCAACCCCCTTACCCTGGGCAGGGACACCTCCCACTAGACCAGGCTGCTCAAAGCCCCATCCAGCCTGGCCTTGGACACCTCCAGGGATGGGGCAACCACAGCTTCCCTGGGCAACCTGGGCCAGTGTCTCACCACCCTCACAGTCAAGAATCTCTTCCTCATATCTAATCTAAATCTCCCCTCTTTCTGTTTAAAACTACTACCCGTTGTCCTATCTCTCCAATCCCTGATAAAGAGCCCCTCCCCATCTCTCCCGCAGGCCCCCTTTAGGTACTGGAAGGGGCTATAAGGTCTTCCCAGAGCCTTCTCTTCTCCAGGCTGAACAGCCCCAACTCTTTCAGCCTGTCTTCACAGCAGAGCACCCAGGGAAGCATCTCTAAGTGAAGTCATACAAATTATTTCAGTAAGTCAAAAGATCATGCCTTATGGAGGGTGGTTGTTAAGACAAATCCATTAACCAAGGGAAAACCAGATACTCAGTTAAGTGTGAGTCTCCTTGCAGTCTGCTGGGGCTAGACTGGGACTGCCTGACCCCTGGGCCACACAAACAGGCAGGAACTCCACGGGGCAAACACCGCATCAGGGAAACAAGCCCTCCTCCGCTTGCACTGCTACAGCTTGGTTCCCAATAAAGCGTAATAAAGTAGGAGAAACTCTGTAAATAAGACGACAGTTGTCTGACACACAAGATCTAAGCCCAAACAGAGACCAAGAACCTCATACATTTAATGATGACTGTGAAGCTTGTCATTGGCTCTGGAAAGAGTCCTTGTCAAGCTGATAGGGGAACAACTGAGGATTCAAGGCAAGATTTTAAAAAAGGCGGGAGAGGAATGGAGTTCTCTCTACTACAGCAAGGTAATCATCTCTGTTTCCATCTGGGAAGGGCAATGATATTAGAAACAGAACAGCAAGGTTATCACTAAGAAGGTATTTTAATCATCATTCAGAAGTTTAAGGAGGAGAAACGAACAAAATGCACATCTATGCTCATTTGAACACCTTTTGCTTCATGAGTGGTCAGAGAAACAAGGAGAGGCCTGTTGGAAGAGTGGCAGAGGACCTGGCTCTCAGGGTCTTCTCAGCCCAAGGCCATGACTAACTGCAAATGATAAACAGGGTTAATTGTTATTTGTACTCTTGCTCACAGAAGCATGTAGCAGCTAATACTGAAACGTCTACATACGTGGCATCTAAAATACATCTTATATTTTGCATCTAAACAAATCTGGAGCTTCATGCACGATGAACCTTGTTTTCACATGAGTATAAGATATATTTTAAATGCTTGGGTCACGTGGGACGTGTCAGACATCTTTCCGTGACTGTGGTTTCAGTTATACTATTAGCTAATACTCCATAGTCCCAGAACAGTTTGTGCTCATGCTAAGGCTTCTTGTGACAATCTACTATCAGCCAAATCATTATCTTTATGCGAGGTACAAAAAAAAAAAAAAAATGTACGTAGGCATTAATGGAGTGAGTTAGTGCAAGAGAAAGATGCAGCAGTCTAGCTCTTGCAAACTGTGACCAATTTGAGCTCCTAGTTTGGTACCGATAGAAAACAAAACCATTGCAAGATAGTGTTCCAGACAAGCAATGGCCTCTCTGTGCTGACTTTTTTCCCTTCATTCAAGGCAATTAAATTCATATATTAATGGACCCTGGCTATCTATCATCCTTAATTCATCCTTAAGTACTGAACTTGATAGTTTCAAATTCCCCAAAGTTGAAGGACGCTTTGTAAACAGATGTTCTTGCTGCACATTAGTTATGTCTAAGCACACCAATACCTTTTTTTTGTAAAATAAGATAATGATCAGTTTTACAGTATCCTTGTTAGACAGGGATTATCGCAATTCAAGTTAGAGGAAACGGTACACCATTAAAGTCCTCTTTCAAGATTACACAGCAAAGCTATCACACAGCAAGTAGGTAACAGTCCTTACTAGCTCCCGCTTACCAGTGTTAACCTCCCTCAAACATCAAACTTTCAATAATACCATGGCAGTAAATAAATGCTATTTATGCAAAGCTTGCAGCTAGAGTGTTTTATAAGTGATTATGTGGGAAGCGTTGTGAAATATCAACTGATAGTTAATATTTAAATTGCTGCTCATTTACACTTTAGGCAAGTTTCATTGCTGCTATTTGCAAAGAATTTCAAAGCTCAGAATTCAGTGATTCACTTCAAGAATTTTTATAAATAGCACTATGTTAAAAAAAAAAAAAAGAAAAAAAAGAAAAACTTATGACACGAAAATCTGGCTCCCAGGGGAAATAATTGTTTCAAAGACATTAACTGTTATTTTTTTACCTGTCGAAAGAACAGGTTCTTTGGTTTGTTTTACAAAAAATGTATTCAGGAAGGGATGCCTAAACATTATAGAAGTCCCTCAGAAATGTCAGGAAAATTATTCTACGTAGGATAATCTGCAGTTTGAAATAACACAAAAGATAATACTGCTTTAGTAATGGCCCAATTTACTTTAACCAGTGATGGTTCATGTCATACACATAAACATGCCTTGTAATTAAGACTCAATTCCACCAGTAATACAAGCATCAATTTAAACAATCATACTCATGTTTCCTAATGGTTTTGAATTCTTTTCTATAAGGTACTGCAGACAGATAGAACATGGAAGCCTTTAGCACACATGGAGAGAGAGAAACACATTTAAGCCCTGTGTGTATTCCCAGTATTTCTTCCGCGCTTTGCCTTGAGTGGTTCTCTGCCCACATACTGCTCTTCACAGAGCCCACTCCAAGTTTTCGACATGTACCTACAGGCACCTGAATGAAACTGGGGACCTTGCAGGTTAGTACCACAGCTTTGTATTAATCTGGGTTCCTTTTATTAGCTCCTGGTCATTAAAGCAATGGACTTTCAGTTAAATTACATAGCTCATGGTAACATCGGAACGACACAGTTAAGCCTTGTGGGCCTAAGAAAACGGAGATTCAGCAGCAGAGCTCTGCTGAATATTTTACCATACTTCATTTTAATCCTATTTTGTTAGAATTTAGTGGAATTTTCCTAAAGGAAGACTGTCTAGAATCATGTGGCTCTAGCACAATGTTCAAAGAGAAAAATGCAAAACTTACCTGGCTATCATCTTCTAACTTGCTCTGTGTCTCAGCCTCATCAGTTCAACAACAATATGCTTTTCTTCATGGTCTATGCAGGCCCTGTTGAAGAAAATGGATGCATTGAAAATATCTCAATAATCCTCACTAGATTATGAATTACAGAAGTACCTTTATTAAATAACTAACCTGAATGTCTGCTAGCACAACCAACAAAATGTTCTATGAATCCCCAGACTTCATTAAAAAGTAAAGAGAAAAAAAAAAAAAAAAATCCAGCAGTTCTACAATTATTCACTTTCTTAACAAAGCAAACGTCATATTAAAATTTCATCAAAAATTCAGTTAATCCTTCCACTAAAGCTAAATCATATTGGCTAAGCAGATACCAGTTCATTTCAAATGAGGGGGGGAGAGAAGCCAGAGAGAGAGAGCGAGAGAGAGAGAAAGGGGCACTTCCACATTCACAAAACAATTCTGTTTCCTCCTCCTCAAAGGAATCCTGCCACTTCCTCCTAAAAACTAGAAAAATGGTATAATAAAACTGGAATTTGGGTCTGAATCCAGCAATGTAGAGCACAAATCAAACCAACTGCTACATGGAGATAAAGAAGCAGCAGAAAGCCCAGGGCAGCTCAGAACCTATTAGAGAAACAGAATGATTTACTGGAGCAACTCAACTTCAAACCAGGTCAACGCTCAGGAAAAATGTGTGACTGCCAAACCGCTGTTCAGTGAACTTGCAGGACCACGCTGACATGTTAGTCACCAGCCCTCTGCCACAAAACACCCTGGAGCGATCCGCAGGGAGCCAGCACCTGTGCTTGGCTTCCGTAAGACACCTTCAGCTGATCTCCCTTCTGAGAGATAAATTTGGGGAAACTGCGTTCTTGCAACACATTTAATTGGGGATTTCTGGGCTTTGACATTCACAGTTTTCAAAATCAACAGTTTAAATGATTTTTTTACACAATATTTAAACTTTAAATTCTAAAATTAAAACAAATAATAGGGTAAAATTTTCAAAAACATCCTGGTGATTTAATATTTATTTTATTCCTAAGAATAAAATGCAGCTGCCTGCTTAGAAAACCCGCTCTTAGGCATATAAACTCATTTGGTTCCCATCAGACTTAAGCTCCCAGGTGATCAGAATCTCTTTAAAAAGTATGACATAGATTCTAAACCACGGCAGTGCTTTTGAAAGCTGTACTATTAACATATTCTATCTTCTGACCATCATCATGTGAAAACATTGAAATGTTTGGGTTATAAAAATCAGTACCACAGACAATGCATCAGCAAACTGATAAATTAAACTCTTACTTAAAATATTCGAGGCACCTCAGCTACTTACAAGCTATCCTTGCAGCCTGGCATTAGCAACGTCATTGTTGCCTCCGACCTGCCACATTGCATTACCTTCATAATTAAGCAGGAATCCAGAATAATAATTCTGACCGTGATAGAAAGATAGCCTTGAATTACAGCCATTAAAGAGACCCACTGGCATTTTTACTTAGGCATCCCAGGGGATTTATTAGGAGCAATAGTTTCAACTAAAAATTACGATTCACTTATGTAAATTAGCAAAAGCGGGAAAACAGTTTTAGTTAGGTAGACATTCTGTGTATAGAGCAAAAATAGACAAATCTCTGAAGGTTTAGTTTCATTAAAAAAAAGTCTGGGTATTCAAAAGTCTCTGCTTAAAAAACCAACTTGAAATACGAAAAGCGAAAGCTTTCAAAAAGCTCCCGTACATTTCTCGCTTTATTTGCCTGGCTCAGGTAGCCGTGATAATTTGTCTCATGCTCTAGTACCATACCATATGGATCAAATTCAATACCAATGGAGCTACAAAATGAGAGATTTGGTTTCTTGTATCTGCGCTAGCAAGATGTGCAGAAGAAGAAAGTCCTAGAGCTGTGTGAAGGAAGATTATCTCTGAATGTAAGAAGACATTCCAAGTATGTTGGTCTAATTGGTAGACAAATTTTAGGTCAGGTTTTTCCTTTATTTTTATCATATCTTTTATCTCATAATTAGTCATTAAAACAACCAGTGGTCTAAAATTCCTCCTGCAAAACAAATGCCAAAGGAGATACCTGAAAGCTTATCCAAGCTTCAAAAATCCTTCAACCTAATTAAAATCACTAAAAAACCCAGGCAGTTCCCTCCTCTCTGTACTTTATGGCCCCATTCTCCCTTTTTTTCATCCTCTTTGTCATATTAAAAGGAAGTTTTAGAAAAAAAATGTCCATAATAACTGTATGAACTAACTGTGGTCTTTTAAATCTAGTTCAAGAAAAGCACACTGAAAGCAATTTGCATTCACTCATGACAAAAAAACCCGTTTGATGTTACTGGAAAACAGAGAATTTATTCTGAGAACTAACTATCACAAAAATCAAAGGCAGGTTTATTACTGGAAAAGTCTTCCCTCTCTGCATGTGTCAATTTTCATTGCTACCACACAGCTTGCTCATAAAACGGTTACTTCAGATACCTATGTGGGACCATTAGTCAGTCATTTGTTCTGTCACGTTCTTCAGTGCTGAGGAGGTGACTCACATATGACTGAGGGCCAGATTTTCTATGTATTACTTAATTATCTGATTGTAAGACACCCATTCATACGAATACACATCCCCACTCTGGTGATCAGCCCAGCTCTCTGGCACGAGCCGTTCAGCAGGGGCTCTGTTTAGTCAAGTGCCAAGTGCCGGGGGAGATACACAGGGCTTAGAATAGATTCATAGATTCACCGAATCATAGAATCGGTTTGGTTGGAGAAGACCTTTTTAGATCATCCAGTCCAACCATCAACCCACCAATGCCAAGTTACCATTAAACCATGTCCCTCAGCACCACGTCTCCCTGTCTTTTAAATACCTCCAGGGATGGTGATTCCACCACTCCCCTGGGCAGCCTGTTCCAGTGCTTGACAGCCCTTTCGGTGAAGAAATTTTTCCTAATATCCATCCTAAACCTCCCCTGGCGCAACTTGAGGCTGTTTCCTCTTGTCCTGTTGCCTGTTGCTTGGGAGATGAGACCGACCCCCATCTCACTACACCCTCCATTCAGGGAGTTGTAGAGAGCGATAAGGTCTCCCCTCAGCCTCCTTTTCTCCAGGATCAACACCCCCAGCTCCCTCAGCCACTGCTCATGAAACTTGTGCTCCAGACCCCTCACCAGCTCCGTTGCCCTTCTCTAGACCCGCTGCAGCACCTCAATGTCTTTTTTGTGGTGAGGGGCCCAAAACTGGACACAGCACTCAAGGTGGGGCCTCACCAGTGCCGAGCACAGGGGGGCGATCACTGCCCTAGTCCTGCTGGCCACACTGTTCCTGACACAGGCCAGGATGCTGTTGGCCTTCTTGGCCAACTGGCTTTAGACTGGCTTTTTCACCTTCATTTACAAGAGCCAGAGCTGCTCGTGTGCACTCCTCTGCTTCAGGATTTATGCGGCTGACATTTCGTACACCCACCTACGGTCACTGGCTTTGCAGGCGATGTAAGGAATAGACTGGCTGGTCGTCTTTTAAGCCAGGAATGAGCAGGGAACAGCCCCACTTGGTCACAAACAAGAACAGCAGTCCAGCTGGAAGAGGGACCTGCTACTCCCCCACACTTGGCCGTTTCAGCAAGCCTGGGAGCCAGCCAGCACTTTTGCTTGCCACGTTTGGAAGGCAGAGCAGGGGCTGCCCAGGGCCGTGCGGAAACACCTGGCTGGTGTTCCTAAACACGGCGAAACCACAACCAGTCTTCTGCAGCACTTTGGACACACAATACCTAAGTCTGTATTTCTCTGTGTGAGGGATCCAGATAAAATAGATCACATCCAAAGGTTTGAATTATTTGTAGTGAATTTTCCATCAAAACTTGTATTTAAAGCAGTTTCAGTTCCTCCTTCGGGAGGCCCACAGCTCCTCATCGGTGAAACAATCCGGTAGCTGCTCTGAGAGTTCCTTTGGGTCCAGTGAGGAATCACATTTTGAAAATCTCCCTGTCTCTGAAGGATCCAAGGCCTCCAGATATGCTCTATTCTGACAACAAAAAATATTCATTTTTGTTTCCATTCTCTGAAAGCTACTGTTTGTGACACTTTCCTTGAAGGAGCTGTCACCAGCCGTTTGGAGACAAACAGCATTTTTTTCCGAGTCACGGCTGCCATTCTACGGAGCCGAGAGCGATGGGTTCCTCTCCTGTCTCCAGCGGCTCACCGTGGCATTTGCCCCCTTGCAGCCTGCTGTTGTCATCAGTGCGCTGTGCTAGTGTAAAGGATGCAATTACAGAGAGAGGACAAGATCTCATTTAAAATAGAAGATGATACATCATGTTTGTTGTTCCGTATGCTTGGAAAACATCAGCTTCGCCTTCACCAGTTATTAGTTAAAATAAATCATACATGGCCTGCACTGATTTACTTTAGGAGTGACACTGAGACTCTGCAGGAGAAGCTGGGAGGGAATATTAGGGAATGCCGGGTTTATGCGATGTAAGAAATACAGCTGTAAATTTGCAATCCATGCATTCCACGACAAAATGCAGAGATGTGAAAAAAAAAAATTCTTTCTCCCCTTAGCCATATTAAAAATGTATGTACTTTATGAACCGAAACTTAACCGCTGGAATTCTAAAGGACAAAATTCAGTATCCTCTAGCAGAGGAGCGCACCCTGACTACTTTTCTGTTTAGAAATCTTACCTGTAGAAATTTGGCTTTGTAAGACTGACCTGTTTCATATTCCCTGCCTCAAATATAACTCCAAAGATCAAATGAATTTGCTCTCAGATTTGATACAACGTTATTTAGTATTGCCAGGAAAAAAAGTCACATTTCAAACATTTCTGTCTTTGAAAGGATTAGAGTTTAGCTTTATGGTCAAACCCCTTATTAACACGGTCTTTACAGATCAAATGACCGTTTTTGTGGAATTCATGTTAGTTATTTATATTGTAGCAGATGGTAATGTTTTCAGCTAAGAAAAATTTCTAGTGCATTGCTTTAGGACAAGATAAATAAGGTTGATCTTCAGATGCTTATAGATGAGGATCTGTTAAAGCTGCAGGCCTAAAATGCAGATTTCTTGTCAACTTTAATTAGCTTCTGAGACCCCTAAATTATGTAGTCATTTAAAATTAACCAGGGTGAAGAAAAGCAGTTTTGCCAAGTTTCTGTTGTTCACACTCATGCAAAGAGATGGCAAAGTGACTCTGTAATGCTGTGAATTCTGTGTCAGCGAGAAACGACTGCCAAGCCCTGGAATTACAAAATGACTCAGAAGGACCCAACAGAGGCTGGAATGAAGGAACAAGTAATTCCTTATACAGAAAGCAAAGTGGAAATGTGCTACGCATGACGTCAATGAAAACCTGTGATACCTTTTGACAGAGAAAAGCACCTGTAGGGCAGATATGCTGAGAAATCTCTGCAGTTATTTCAGTTGAGATATTTCATTCACAGCACCACAGTGGTGTTGCTGCTGTCATTTAATAACTGTGCTCACACTTCAATGTGAGCGTATGCTAACAGTAATAAAAGGCAAGAATGAATTTTGAAAGATGTTGGCATTCTAGAAATGACCGTGGGCCCTGTTCGTTAGTTACGCAAGTTCATTAGGCAAATTTTACAAATCCTTGTTCTTCACATCTGAGCACTGTTCAGAAATGCTCTCTCTGTAGTTACTTTTTACAAAGTGTGAGGGCAGCAGCTTTATTAATTTTAAACAACAGAGTAGTTTGTGCTCTTTTTTATCCTTCCCAACAAAAGGCCATTTGGGGAATGGATCATTTTCTGGAAATCACTTACTGGTGTAGGAGCTAAGAATTGGGGAAGAGATTATCTTTGTGAACCTCTGTTCAAGATCGGATGTATAGAATATAAAGTTTAACTACAAAATTAACCAGATTTCAGATCACTAATTTGTCCTTTAATAGAAAACTCAACATCAAAACTACTTGCTATCTCTTGGCAAGGAAGAAGCAATATATTGTTTCAGGACATTTTACAGAAAAAATCAAGGTCAACACATATACATTCTCCATCACTGAGACTACTAGTTGTGCAAAATAAACAACTAATAGCATGAGATGCAATTACTAAGGCTACCTAAAATTTTTAAAAAAGGTAACAATTAAAGAGGTAATTTAACTCAAATAACATTCAAATAAATGTGGGTATGTCTCATCTGACATATGCTGGAAGTTACCGTTTAAAATCCTAGCCTATTCTACCTTCTTCTCTAAAAGGAAGGAAAAGCAGGTTTTTTTTCTGATATGGAAGTCCCGGGTCATTGCAGTTGCACAATAATCAGATCAAAGTCAGAAAGTCAGAACAAAGTCAGTTTGTTGCCACAAACAAAGCGCTGCAGTCGCTTTAGTTGCATGCAGTATAACATGGTCACTCCTTCACTGCCAGCCTAATCTCAGTGCTATTTTATCACCTTCTGTCACATTAGGAAGGTGCATGCTTTCGCTCATGTGTAAATCCATGCAAAGAGAAAAAGAGGCTATTCCTCACACTCCAGGATATTATAACCCCTGGACAACTGCAATGTCTTGTAATATCTGCACAAGTCATTCTGAATGTTCTTCAGTCCTTGGTTCTTTTAACTGACCAATGTATGAGATTAGTTTTATAAATTAAATTAGGAAGATACTCTCTGGGTATAAACAAACATCTTACAATTATGATGAGGGTCTTTCCTATAGACTCACTAATTCAGAATCCTGTAGCTGTTTCTCCAATAGCTCTGTGCCTCAGACTCTTAAAATACATCTGAAATAGTACTTGAATGAGGACTTCTGCCTTTTGGACGAGGATATCTTTACTTCTTTGCTTACCAGAAAAAGGAACAATAGACAGCATGCTGATATTAGATCCATCCTACTACCACAAACACTTTCTTATGCCTGGCCTTCACGTGAAGATATATGGTTTGTGCATAGTGTTATCTCCATGAATATATTGGGTATTCACAAATAGACAGACACAGAATTGGCCATGTCTAATTATGTCCAATGTATATGAGAAACAAACTGATAGGAAGGGCTTGTTTCTATTCTGGCAAACACCCAGCTGTGGGAGCTGGGCTGAGAAACAGCCCAGAGAAACAGCCCTGAGAAACAATAGTTTCTACAGCCTGTAATTGTAAAATGAACTTGCATTCATCATTGTGTCTGAAAGTTATTATCCGGGGAGGGAAAACAGCTCCTTCCAAGTCAGTAGAGGCTGTAGAGGATAGAACAGAAAGAAGAATTAAAGCTGGGAGTGGGTCTTTGGTGAGCACTGGAGGCAAAGAGAACAGCCTCTCCTGGCCGCAGGCTGTACAGCTTGCTTCTAAGTTGTAACCAATAGACTTTTACAAAGATAACTTGTGCCATAAATGAAGGCTTTTAGAGGACTTCAGTGTAGCTTTTGTTAATCTTTCTTTGCTAGTATCTAGCTAATCAAGCCATATAAATATTTATGAATGAACTTTTATTAGCCAGGATGTCTACGGAAAGCAAAGGTAACCCTTCCTGCCGTCTGTGTGCATTCACACCGGGATCTCTGACTAGAAAGGTAAACCCTGTAGAAGGAATGCACCTGACTGAACGCAGCTTAATCGAGGAGTTGGGCTACTGATTGCTATTAAAGAATATCTAAAGAGGAGAATTTCTGAAGTGCCTATAACATTTAATTTGCTAACATCAAAACCAAATGAGACTGCCACAAACAAAAAATAAGTGAAGATTTATCAAAGAAAAAGTTATGAATTATTCTTTCAGTGCTTGTACTACTGGAATTTGGGGTTTCAGCATCATCCCCCAAAGGTTTATCTTTTGAGTCCCCTAACAGAGCCCCGAGGTCCCTGGGCAGCTTTCATTGCTGTCCCTGCCTTCACCACCCGGGGTGAGGCAGTTCTCAACACAGCAATGTGCAGAGCAAAAAAATGAGCCAACAGTAGAGGTCAGCCACGAACTGTACATTTCCTTGCCAGATTTCTTGCCTGAACAATGTATGCTGTTTACTGTACACCCAGAAGGATCTGGGCCACCTGTGCCAAAACAGCAGTGGATAACAGGAGCAGGAGGAAAGCAAATGAGTTTTCTTCCCAAAAATCTGTGTACAAAGAGCACTGCCTTGGTTTCTCTGTGAGTAACACAGAGCTCCCCTAGCACCTCACTCCTGTCTGCTAGCTGGTCCAAAAAGGTCAAGATCTCATAGAAAAAAAAAAACCCACCACAAAACCAAAAAGAGAAATAATAAACTCAACCTAGATGGACTATTAAAAAAAATAATACCTGAGAACTTTGACAGCGTATGCCCCTACATCAGCTCCGTTTTGGCTTTTGGAGAGTTACCATTGCTACTTGCTGGTTTCCACTTCCCCTTGGTAAAGTTGTTCGGCATGTTGGCTCATTTGAAAAGGGGAATGTTTCGGTCCTCCTGTATGTTACGGCTGGGACACACGATGCACCAATGTGCTGGGCACTGGTCCCGTGCTCAACACTTAAAAGTATTTAAGCAGTGGCTACATAAATCAGGTCAGTGCTTTAGCCAAAACAGATTACCTGGATTTTTAAAGCTAAGAATTAACATGTACTAATAAATTTCTGTTTGCTGGGTTATTTGAAAAACAAGCATTTAGTTATCCCTTGCAAATGAGGGCACTCTTCAGTGCCATTCTCCCTGAAATGCAGCTGCCTATGACATTCATTTAATGCAGCAACTGGATTTGAAGGGTAGGGATTTGGAGTGAAATAAATAACCCATGAGTGGTCTCAAAAATGTGCTTAAAGTTGCAAATGGGAACCATACAATCAACAAAATGCACTGAATTTTCTAGGCCTGCTCTCCAACTGTGGTGCATTATACCTACACCAGGCGGGAGCTCAGGCATCGTTTTCCTCAGTTGTGTGTTTGTCAAGCAGCGATCACAACGCCCCTCAGCCATGGCTGTTTTTCCCATATCTAGACAAAATACCCAGCACCTGAGCCCCCAGCCCTGCATCTCTGCTGGGGATTTAACAGCCGTGTGTGCAACATCATTTTGACCATCTCCCTCCTCCCCAAAATGTGATGGAAGCCAAATTCCTGGCTCAGGATCCTGCCCTGGTCCCCTCCCCCGGGGCACTCTGCTGCCCCTCGGGCTAATTCACGCCTGTCACAGCAGCAGCCGCTGCTGACAGCAAAGGGGGACGACCGAGCGCTTGGGCTGGGGAAGGGGTGGGATATGTGGGGGGGCTGCCCCCGCGCTCCTCTCTATAACGCCGGCTCTCCCGCTCTGCCCAGCGCACCGCATCGCCCCGGCTGCGGGAACAGCCTGCCGGCGGGCTCCGCTCCCCCCGCTCCGGCCCGGGGACGCTGGGGGACCGGGGAAGGGAGGGAAATCCATCAGGCGGAGGGGCAGGAGGCGGAGGCGGGCCGTCAGCATCCCTCCGCTCCGCCCGAGCCGGCGGCGCCGCAGGGCGAGCTCCGGAGCGGGCGGAGGAAGGGGCCGAGCTGCCGGCGGTCCCCGGCGGCTCCCAGCGGCCCGGCTCCGCGCCGGCGGGGCTCGGCTGGCGGCTTGGTGTCACCCTCGGTCTCCCGGGATGGGCCTGCAGGAGCTGGCGGTGTGGCTGCTGGCGGCGGCGGCGCTGGTGCGCGGTGAGTGAGCGGCGGGCAGCGCCGGGAGCCGGGGGGGATGCGGGAGGGCAGGGGCAGCTGCCCGCGGTCCCCCCCGGCCCCTCGCCCCGCGTCCTGCCGCTGGCGGCTGGGGGCTGTCCGCTGTCCCGGGCCGCTCCGCGGGGCGGCCGGTGCGGGGAGCTGCCGGGAGCGGAGAGGGGAGATGGGCAGAGCGATGGGGATGGGGAGCGAACTCCCTCATGGCACTTAAATGGCAGCTGCTTCAGGGTAGAGGCTGTGGCTTTTTTGGGGGGGAGTTCAGGACTACAAAATAAGAGGGAAGAGGAAAGTCCGTCTGGAGCGGGGACAGGGAGGGATGGTATCCAGAGGACCTGCTCCTACGCTGACCCACATTCCCTTTCATTCCGAAACTGCCTCTGTCCCTGGTCTGCTCGGCTCCATCCGTGTGGACCTGCTCCCTCTCCCTCCAGAGAAAAATAGCAGAATAAAGACCCTCCCTGGATTTGAGGTGTAAATAGGACAGAAATCCCTGAATATTATCACGTATATTAATGTGGTGCCTATCATCTCTGCCAGGAACCCCGTATACCCCTGCTTTATTCATAGCTGCATGAAGAGAGAACAAAGCGGAGAGTACTTGCCCCAAAGAGTTCTCAATCTGAAGCAGTCTGAGAGCAGGATTCAGCCTAACCTGTGGCCATTTTTCTCCCATTGTCTTGCTGATGCCCTCTGCCGTAGCCGTGTTCGGCTTTTCTGGTTACAGCTATGCCAGGACAGGTGTCAAAATACAGGTAGTTTATTTCCTCTTCATCGCTTCTTGCTGCTGGACCAAAGGGTGCAGAAGTTGACAAAGCATCATTAGCATTTAGGATTCATCACTCCTGACCAGCCAAGAAATGATCAAAGAGGGAATCCCGCTTACAGGCTGGGATGAAAAGAAGGAGTGATTCATTTGTGATAAGATTTTGTTGTAGTAGCTAATGAACTATATGAATTACAATGGCATTTTTTCTGTGAATGCAGCAGGTAGAATAATAGAAACATAATATCCGACAGTCGGAAAAGAGCATATGTCCTAGCTTTACTTTCTGATGTAGAATCCTAATTATTTATCTATTAATTTCTGTGCCCAAAGAGTCCCTGCAAGGAGAGTTCCAAAGGAAACTTTATAAGGAGTTGCTGAAAAATTACAACCCTCTGGAGCGACCGGTTGCAAATGATTCCCAGCCGCTCACTGTCTATTTCACTCTCAGCCTCATGCAGATCATGGATGTGGTGAGTTTGCAACCTTCTAGGAAACTATTTCTTTAAAAGGGTGGATTTTTCCTTCCCAGAATGGAGATTTGTGATAGCGAAGCAAGACTGCAAGGTATTGAAAAGCACAAATAATTCAAGACACGATGCCAAATTTTGACTGCTTTTTTAAAGAAGTAAACTTAAAAGTAAAGTTTGCCTCTTTCATAATCTCTTGTCAGTATTTCCCAGCCTTCTTAGCAGTATGAAATACTTAAAGTGAAACTCAAACTGCATACTTTGCCTTTTGAATCCTTAACCGTACTTAGAACCAACACGAAGTGTAGTCTTTTTGGGGGGGGTGGGGAGAGGATATGCAAATCCAAAGTTCTTGATTTCTGGTGGTCACTAAAGAACTTCTTACTTTTGGAGATGAGGGTGTCCTGGCCAAAATCCAAGTTAGATTATGTCTTATCTTATTTAGACAAGATTGCTACATTCTATATGCTTAAATTTTACATGCTCTGTTTGCAACCACAGTTGTTTTGGTATATTAACAAATACTCCTGTGCCAGGCTTGGCAGGCTTGTAAAATGCACTGTAGGATTTTTTGGGTTCAAATATGAGTAATTTAAGCCTCACTTTGTCACAGTGGCACAGCGATCAGACTCTACATATAAGTGGGTTTACAGTATTTATTTTTACTGAATTCAACTACCTATAGACACTAATAAAGAAGTTAATTACTTAAAACTAGCAGTTAACCTCAAAATGCCATTACCTTCCCATCAGATGCTTTAAGTTCGAGGCACAACAAAATTTAAAAAAAAAAAGAAAGAAAGATGGGATTATTCATGACAAGTGTCTGGCTTTCTGTTCCCTTACAAGCTGCCGATTGCCAAAAATGCAGACACTGTTCATTTAGTATCTAAAGGTCAGCACACACACAGAGAACTCTCTGCAGGTTTAAATGCTCGTGGTGTTTCTATGCACATTTTTCCAATTAGATTTATTAGACCTAAGGTGAAAACTAGGATGTGTATTTCCAGTGTGATATTTACTATTTGCTACAGTGAGAGTAGGCAGCCGTAGTCGGTGAGCTGTTTCAGTGTCAGTGCCACTAAAGCCAATAGGCAAAATCTGTCAGTTCTATCCTTGTCTATGGCAGTTGAGTTTTAACGTATGTGATACCAACGAGCAGAACACAAGCTACATGGAGATATTCTTTGAATGATGATGAGGGAAGAATATGTGTTACCTGGAGTGCAACAATTTCCAAAGGTGCTGGCAGCCTGAACTCGATGCAGCCGGTGGCTGTACTGCATGGGCAGCTGGGAGAGGACAGCCATTAAACCCAAACTTTGATGTGAGATAAAAGCCTGTACCAGTGGGCTGATATAACAGATGACACTAACATCCCACTGACTGTATGTGGGCATGCTTTTGTTATTACTGATGTTTATCATGGGTGGGTTTAGAGATTTCTTAAAAATTGCGTCTCCCCTTGCTGAACACTGTGCAGACACAAGTACTGGGTGACTCCTGGCACAAAGAGTCAGTCTAAACAGACAAGTAAGCAAGAATGCCTTCGGACAATCACAGACAGCAGAAAAAACGTAAAAGCGAGGATCAACACAGAAGGAATAAATGATACTGTCTGAGTAAGGGATATATTAATTTAAGGATTCATCTTCTGATTGGATTCCTTTAGAATGTGTCAAGGTAACACAAAGAAAGAGGCACTGGAAGGGCGTTGGGAGTCATGAGGACTGGGCAGGTCAGAGGAAAGCAAGAGAAGGAAGCTGAAGTGAAGAGAACGAAGGGCAGCATGGGACAGTCTGAATGCCTGAAGGTCCCCATCTGGGCTACTGCTGCAGCTGTTCTCGGTGGCCCGACCTTCACGGGTCTGAATATGTTAAGCTAAACACGTTTTTAAGTATTAACCTGGGAAAGGTTTGTTGTATGGCCAAACCCTGCTAGTGATGGCACAGCTTACAGAAGCCTTCTTTACGTCATCAAAAACATTTCCAGAATAGAAGAGGGTTGAATGCCCATGAGACTTTTTTCCTACTTAAATTGCATCTATACTATAAAGGTTTCCTTTGCATTTCTGTGAGTTAATAATAGTGGGGCTCTCTCTTCCCCACTCTCCTGACGTGGCTATAACTTGCCCTTGACTACTCATGAACAGCTGCTGGAGACACAAATGGCTAAAGGCCAGTAGGCAGTCAACTTCACAGAGTTAAGTTCTTCCAGAGTTGTCAAGTTTAATTAAAACCCATATAAACTGAAGGGCAAATATCCACAGATCATTAGCCAATCTGGGTATGGTCAATGACTGTCAGTCTTAGCTAATATGATTCAAAAGGGAGCTTTTGATCCTGTGTGCCTTTCAAAAAAATTCCTTCATAATCAGTAAGAAGTCATAAGTTTTGTACTGGCAGTTTAGTTACAGCTCATTCTGGTTGCTATAAAACCAACTGCATTTCTTTCTCAGAGATCTGGGATTGACAGGCAAAGAAAGAAATCAACCATGAAGTAAATTAAGCTTCACACTGTAAAACAAATGAGTTTTCTTCATTGTCAACAAGAAGCAAACGCTGGTGGGAATGGCAGCTACTTGCAATAACAATTACTGGTTTAACAAGCTAGAAACAAAACATGTCACCATCATACTTTCCTGTAGTTTATATATTCACTTTAATGGTTTCTCAGCTGATAAAAGCTGTACGGGGCGTTAGTCCTATCCAGAGCAGATCTGTCAAATCCCTGCCAGAACAGACTGAGCCAGGCTGCTGCTATTCCTTACTTGAAGCCTCTTCCATTTTACTCTGACTTTGCTGACAGGAAAGGGGAGACAGTACATGAAACCTTTTTCAAATACAGTGGATGTTTCCTACCTTACATTTACCTTTTACATTTCCTGTCTTACCTTTCCTTCTAAAACCAGCAATAAGTTCTATCCTATACTTGCAGATAGGTTTTTCTTTTGTTGGTATTGCATACTAATATGCATGCTAATATCAGGACTACGTAATGAGGGACCTGTAAGTGATGACTGCCCCAACTTAGTTCAGTCCACTAGACTTAATGAACTGTCTAATGAGAGTGCAAGCTGGCATAGTAAATTATACACAGTGTTGCTGAATTGGGAGGGAAAACAGTGGCAGCATGAGAAAAATGCCATTTGTGAACGCGTGAATGAAGAGGGGAGCTATGAAACTGGGGGGGTGCTTAGAGGAGAAGTGGGAATGCATGGCAGACCTGAGAGACAGCAAAGGAGTTTGGAAGAAAGGTGAAACTTAGGTGGAAGAGGATGGGAGGTGAAATGGAAAGAAAGACGTTTGAAAGGAGTGGAATTAAAAAAAAAGTTTCTGTGTCAAGTGAATAAGATCTCAAGAGAGAAAATCTAGGTATCTTCCAGTTTGCTTTATTCCTGTATTCCTTACTGGAAAAATCACTGCTCTTAAACCTTTGCAAACAATCTTGCAATTAAGTTATCCTGAAGTGAAACCAAAGTGGAGACAGCCAACTGGCCAGAAGTGCTTTTCAAGGACATTTGAGTTATTATAATACCAGAAGATGGAATAAGAGGTTTCTTTTGCTTTTTATAATTATCTGTTTAAATTTTCTTGAAATGAGAAGTGCCAAGCAATTTGATGAAAGACATGAAAAATAACCTACTTCCTCTCTGATTTGCTAAAATCTTGTTTCAAAACTCCTTGCAGGAAAGCAATGTATACTGAACCAATAGGCTGAAAATAAACATCTCTCTGGATCTGAATCAGAAAATGTTTGGAAATATCTGACTTAAGAAAACTAAACAAAATTTAAGAATAAGCAGAGAAGGAAAATCTTAACAAACGAATACTAAGGGTACCTGCATGCCTTAGTGGCAGGAGAGGAAGAGGGGTAAATGGATGGTCATAGTTGGTCAAGGTCATAGCTTCAGTCCAATGTCAAAAAAATAAGGAGCATGATATAGAAAAACTACTTATTTTTCTCTACATCTCACCTCATGGAAACCCCACTACCTGCACAAAGAGCAAGTCCTTGGCCTCTGCCTGTCCAGTTATTTCAGCGTTGGCATGGAGTACGCACCTAACTTACGCTTCGGAAAAACTTCCAGTATACACATTTTTGAGAAACAGATTCTTGAAATACGCTGACGTATAATTTCCACACTGGATAAAATGCCAGCCACCACTTTTTAAAACACTGTGTGGAGGCAAACACCTTCTAACATTCTTCTTTTCTCTTGCAACATCCATCCCAATAAGAGCATCAGAGGAGAATATTCTGCCGCTACCTATTGGTTTAGAGTGAACAGTAGGAATAGACACGGCAGCAGTGCTGTTCCTACTCTGCTACAGCTCATGCAGAATAGTGAATGGAATAGAAAAACGTAGGTATTTATTTTGTGCCTAGCCTGACATTTTTACAATAGACACATTTGAATCTACTGTAAGTTAACACAACTAAGAGAAATATATCTGAGGGAATTCCATCCCCCAAAGTCAGAAGATGAAACCTTAGAAATTAATGCAAAATGATCATACATTTACACTGCAAATTACTGCTTAGAGACACAGATGTGAAGAACTGGAATACACTGAGATATGCAGTGATAGTTCAAACTCAATTTTTACTGCTATCTAAACAAGTAGAAACATCCTACAGTCTTATTTCAGTTTGGAAGGGGCCTCCAGAGGTCATCTAGTCCACCCCTCTGCTCCAAATATGTCTGAACAGACCAAGTTACTCAGGACTGTGTCCAGACAAGTACTGAACACTTCCATGGAGAGAGATTCCACAACCTCCCTGGGCACCCTGTTCCAGTACTCAACTACCATCATGGCAGACTTGTTTTCCTAACATCTAAGCAGGACTTCCCATGTTCCAACTTGGGAACAACACTAAAAGACACTTCCAGAAAAATAAGGGGCCTTTTCCTTCTTCAACAAAATTGGGTACACAGCATAAAGATATTTTAGTGAAGTATACCAGATTTCTTGGCTATTTGCAGCCAGGTATGTATTTTGACTTTACAAAAGCCTTTTGGAATAATATTCTTAGCAAAAAACTAGAGCATAAGGCCTTGTCAAACCCACATGGCAGAACTGGTTAGAAAATCTTAGAGTAGCTGTCAGTGGTTCACTGTCAAAATGGGGAGATTCAGTTACATTGTGACATGGCCCAGGAACCAATCCTGAGTCATTTTTTTCTTTTCATTTCACCTAGAAGAGAGACTAAGAAATATTTTTATTAAATTTGCAGATGACATAAGTTTGAGAAGGGCTCAGAGAATACTGAGGGCTAAACTAGAATTTAACATTGTCTTGTAATAGTAAAGTAAAAGGTCTGGTTTGACCCAATTTGATCCATGTTTTTTTTCAAAGCTTAAATTATGTGAAATTTTGGGTACTGTATTTTAAGAAATATTTGGATGCACTGGAAATAATCCATCCGCTGGAGGCTTTGGTTGTATTGAATCAGTTTAATTTGATGCCTAAGTGCTTTCTTAACTGGAGCCAAAGACAGGTCAGTACTGTCTCTGTATGAGGACAGTTATTTGTATTATCTTTATCATTCCATCAACTATAATTGTAGTCACAGTCCAGACTGTCCCTGTGCTAGATGATATGTAAACACAGCTGAAAAGATCATTTTTGTTCCAAAACATTTACAAACTAATTATATTTTGATAGACTAGATCCTTTTAACATCAGAATCATTCATATCATAATAACTGTTGAAGCATACAAGACAGTGTTAAATAAAACTTCAGCATAAAAATGCTAAAGTTAACACTAGAAGAATTATTGTGTTGGGATCAGACCAATGGCTTTCCGGTATTAATTTTCATAAAAATGTCATCTTAGATTTTTCTGAGGAATTCCAGCAATTTTACTCTGCAACTGTTGAAAACATTAGTGTTGTGGGGCTTTCTGGTTTCAATCTAGAATTTATGTTAACTTTCTATGTGGAACTCAGGGCAGCACTTTTTGAGTGTCCTAAGCTGATCTCAGCACTCTGCTGCTGAAAGAGATGATCTCACTAACTTCTGGCCTCATCTTCCTCGCCCTTTGGCTTGCTCCACTGCCTCTGGGACTGAGCAGTTATCTGTGTCAATTTTTTGAGCAGTCATTTTTCTAGATGACCTCTACTTAGTTTGGATTTAGATTAGCTTAAACTGCTCACAAACCTCTATCCATGGTTCTTTTTCACTTAAAATCTATCATACATTTAGCAAAAAACCCAAGCTTGTTCCTTCTCTATCATCTAAGTCAAGTTGCTAAACTTGGGAAAATGCTGGATCAATACTACCTTAGCTTGTGAGTTCTGAAGCAAGATTGAGGGTGACAAACATTTTGGTGGGTACGAATGTGTCCATTTTGATCAACTCTGATCATGAACTATTTTTTTTTTTTAACTAGCAAAAGACTCAACATTCAATAATTTACTTAAGAAAGTCAAATTTAGTTATTTATCTACATGAATATTCAAGTTCTTGCTCATGTTGCGTAATACTGTTTAATCAGGAGCCTTTCATGGTTCCTCCAGACATTTACTAGCTAATTAAATCATTTACTACACAACAGTTTTTGCTTATTTTCCAGTTTCTCCTGTTTCTTTTTTTAATTTCTGGTTAGGGAAGAGAAAAGTGCTGAATAGTTGTTTATATGTAGTGAGTAGCAGCAGAATCTCAAGAGAAATCCTGTACCTTTAGGCTGTTCAACTCACTTGTGCAGACCAAAGGAAATATGAAAGCATGCAAACTTTTTTATGTTTATCTGAACTCAGTCAAAGTTTGCTCATCCTACATTGCCCTTGGTTACTTGTATGACTTAGATTTATATATTCAAGGGCTTTCGTCCTTGTTTCATTTTGCACAGTGTAAGTGATACGGTTGACTTCAACGATGTACATACAGTGCTTAGCAAAGCCTCTGCATCAGAATCTGCAGCTCAGTATTTGCAATCAAATATCCTGGACCCACCGGGCAAGAGAGTAATGTGAAATTATGTGAAATAGCTTGAAATTTTAAAAAGAAAATTATGCTGTCATTCAAAGAAGCAGAACAGCTTCTGTAAAGAAACAGGCTATAAAGCAAACATCTCCCCCGCCAAAAAAAAAAAAAAAAAAAAAAAAAAAAAGAAGAAAAAAGAAATTGAAATCTGGAAAGACAACTAAAACCACCAAACCAAGAAGCTCATTGAGAAATGGTGCTAAAGAAGTTCCTAAGCTGTTTATCAAACCTCAGCAGCCTCTTTGCAAACAATGGTTGTGGCAGAAGCTCATCAAATCTGCATTATTCTTTTAAATTTTAGCATTCATTTGTGTACATTAGAAAAAGTATCTCCAAGCTTTCTTTTTCTCCCACTTTGCTGCTTGATCTGTATTCCCTCCATGCTAAAGGGAAAAAGTATTTCCATTTTCATCTTGCAGCCATTTCTATTCTACTGTGATTTATTTCTGAGAGTTTATAAAACTGGAGCAGTGCTGGGACTTGCTTTCTGAGATTTCTAGTTAGTTTAATACCTATGAAACTTACTGGATTATAACAGAAAACAGAGTATTCTGCTCCCCCATGAAAGATGAAGAACAGATCTTTTCAAATAACAGTCTAAAATACTGTGATCATTGATCTACCAAAAGAAGCAGCCAACAACTCTTCCTACCCTATTGTGGTGAGATACTAATATACTAAGAGAAACTGCAACCTTGTGATATTTGCCCATTTTTCCTGTGCTTCTGAATATCTTCTGGCTTTTTTGACTATTTTTTCCTTCAGCATCTTTCTTTTACCTAGTCTTCTCAAACAGCATTAGATCTGGAAATTTTAAACACAGTCTGTATTCTGCAGGATGGAATGGGAAGCAATGATTTAAACTTATTTAAGGCAGTTTGCAGGAAGGAAAAAAGGACTGACTAACGGCTATAAAAAACCTGATAATCATTAAATGCAGGACATTAGAGACATTCATTGTATGTGAACATCAGAATTTCTGTTCTACTTTCTGGTTCCACAAAGAGGTCTTTGGAATTGTAATACAAATCAGTTGGGTCTTTTCTGTTTGTTTATTTCTTAATATGAGTAAAGCAAAGTAGTTTCTCTAACATTTTTCTCATCCTTTGTGATAGAAATAATCAGTACGAATCATAAAAGCTCAGTACTTCATTTCTTTGTTCTCTACATTGGTATGGGTGCCCCATTAGCTTAAAAAGTGAGTAGACATCTACTGGTGTGCCACCTGTGATGCAGAAGGTTTGCATCCTTACTGGGAAAAGTATGATTAAGGTCCTAGGAAATAGATTCCGTTGTGATGGATTGACGTAGAGCACAGGGAGCAGAACATAAACCTTTCACATTTTACACAGGACCTCTTAGTAGAACAACAGAATTTGCAATGTCACATCATCTAGTAATTATTACTAGTCCTCAGTAATCAGCTAATAAAATACAATTACAGCCCATGACATAATTACTGGGAGTCAGGTCTGGCTAACTAGTATTTGTTCTTATACAAAGCTTTTAATTCACAGAAGTTTGGGGACTGAAATGAATATGGTCCCTGTAATACTCAGAACTGGTTTTGGGGTTTTTTTTTTTGAGACTATATACAGTTAAATTGAGAATATTTCTGTTATATTCAAGTACTAGACTTGTCACTACTCATCATGTCACTACTCAATATCCCAGTTCATATCCATTTCTTTCCTGGGAAGGCTTCTGGAAGTGCTGTGGGAAGATGCTGTGGGCTGGATGGGGATGTGCTGTGGGAAGATGCTGTCGGCTGGATCCGGGGAAGAGCAACCACACCAAACCATCACAGCCTCTGCCCTGCCCCGCTCCTGCCCCTGTGGGTCCTCAGGTTGGCAGGAAAGGTGCTGCAGCAGTTGGGGGATGATGGCACGGGAAGGCAGGAGGTGCTGCTAAAGCAATGCGCCTAACCTCCAACACCACCCTCGGGAGCACTGGGGTTACCAGAGGAGCCTGGGGACCAGGTTAGGTTATCAGTCATGGTTTAACATTTTCAAGTGGTAGGCCTGATGGGCTACGGCTCTTGAACAACTGGGCAGGTGGTATTCTGTCTCTGTTTCATTTCAGGGCTGTATTCTCAGGCCTGTTCAGATACAGTGCCTGCTTTTCTCTCAGAAAAGCACACACTATAAAAAGTTTTCAGTAATTTACAAATATAATAGTGCTGACAGCAGCCGAACAAACTATTGTCAATGGATTGCACGCAAACACTTTCCTATCTATGAACAGTGTACTAACATAGAAACATTCAAATGTTAATTACTTCAAATTTAGATGATACAGATGTGAATTCTTCAGTTTCTCCTGAACCATGTTCGCCTGAATAGACTACTAAACAATCCAACTGTTCCCAATCTAAATATACCTCTGAGTTACAAAAAAGGAAAAAAAAAAAAAAAAAAAAAAGGAAGATCATCTCACAATGGGTTGGCAACAGGGAGCATATATGTACAAGCACTTATACAGAAAAAGAAATCTTTTAAAATTCAGTTAGAATTACTTAAATAATTTATTTTTAATTTGTTAATTATTTTCCAAGAATAACTAGAACCTATATTTGGCTTTAACTTCACTTACGCTTGCATGTTCATGCCTGTTATCTGAAACTAGAATTCAGTTTGTATTGTAAAATTGTAAAAAGGAAAGGCTTTTAACACTGGCTTCAGCAACAGCTAACTGGGAGGTGCTCAGAGCATGGCACAAAGCCGTGTTGCTGCTTCTTGGAAGCAACATAAGAATATGATATTTTTCTGGTAATGATGAAAAAATCTCTGGTATGATGAAGCCATATTTGCATGGCCTACAATCACATCTCCATATCGCTTATATGATCCTTATAATGGATTAGCCTGAAGGGAAGAGGATCGATAACTACGTGCAGAGTTGGAGGACCCACACGCATGTTTAATTATACAGGACTACTGCTTTGGACTTTTATTGGCTTGTTTTCTGTGTTCAGCCCTGCGTATTAACATATTTCTGTGGGTGGCATCCCCATAATTACTCCCAGTAACTACACAGTTGTGTCAGTTAAATATTTGAAAGGAAAGAAGCGGGCCTTTTACCCACTGCCACCAATGCTACTGAATGCAAGAATGAAGACAGAAAAAATAATGAGCACTGGCAAGTTTGGCTGAACCACTCACTGAGCTCAAGAAATTAAAATAAGCATTTTTATGGATTTTGGAGTGTTCAATCCATCTCTGACCCCACTAGACAGGAGTGTTCTTTTCATAGGAGAGAGTCTGCTCTTTTGTGTTGCAGAAAACAGCAGCCTGAAGGACTGCGTAGGTGTTCTGACATTTCAGTCGTGACGCTTGTTGCATTTGTGAAGAGAGAGACATGCAGTTGATTTTCACCAATACACTCCTCTCAGCCAAGCTCACTGTTTCCCAGTGCCTTTGTCAGTGATTCTTTACAGGCATTAAAGAGAAGTGGGGACCATATGGATTTTTAGAGAAAGTTGAAAATGAAGACCCTGTAAAAGAGGACTCTCAAACCTGTCCCTCAGAGGATGCAGAGTAAGGAATAACTGGAATTTCTGTAATGCTGATTCTTCCTGTCTTCCTGAGTTATTAAGGTGTCTTTGTAATACTCTCTGTCAAGAGCTGCAGAGACATTTAGCAGGATAAGCAATGTATTTTGTACTATCACCCTTCTCCAGGGAATTTTTTAATTGCCATGGTGATGTCTGTGCTGTATCCTAGCTTGAACAGAGACCCCATGACATCAAGGAAAATGGATTATGTTACATATCACAGGAATTTTGGAGCTACTCATTCTTCTTTAATTTGCCTACGCTTGGGAAGCTGGAGATAAGATAGTACAGTTAGAGAAACTGGGCTGAGTAACAGCACTTTGCTACCTGGTCCTCTGAAGCTAGCTTTAACTGTGTCCATTTGTAGTGGACACAGCTATTCCCGATGGTTGTGTCCTAGTTGGGTGCATCTATCCCTTGGCTCTGGTGTTCCTCGAAGGTTCTGCAGTTCCAGCCTGTGAACGGATGCTAAAACATGGAGATCATGCTCTGGTTAGGTGTGGAAATTTCTGTTATTCACAAAAATAGGGCAGAGGAATGCCAGCAGCAGGCTGGCGCTGGAGCTCTGTGCTCTGCTCGCATGAAGGGAGATGAAGAGGCAGCTTTGTGTTCAGCTCCTTGTTCTCCCACAACTTCCTCTTCTCTCCTTGAAGAAATCACCCACTTTCCTTCCAATTTAGTTTGCTAAACACACACACTATAACAGCATTTCCATATGACTTAGGAATATTTTGAGGAGAAAGGCTTAATAGAAAGTCAAATGACTTAAAGTTGATGAGCAAGAATAAGAATAGAGTCAAATCCTTTGATGTAATGCTGTCCTGACATTACATCTGGGGGCAGCAACCTGACCTTTTAGCTTCTATGTTTTGCAGCTGATCTCTAGGCAAATAAATCAAGTTCAAAAGCTTCGATTTCCCCCTTGTCTTAATGCTGTCTATGGAGTGGGGCTACGGGGGCTCTGTTTTTCCCTCTGAGCCTGCGGGATGGTTGGTAGTTCCCGGATCCCAGCGTGCGTGCGGAGCTGGGATGCCTGTCTGTGTCAGACTGACAGTGATCGGCAGCAGCTAGAGCCAGTGTTTAACACTAATTCAGGGTTCCATCCTCTCAATGGCAGTCTGCCGTGGAATACAATGGAATCAAGAATTATTTGTAAATAAAACAACAGAACACAGTTATTACTTCACACGTTTGGAATAAGTGTAACTGTACTTTAAGCTCTATGCTATGTTTAATAATTGAACTGAGTGAAACCTACAGCGAATCATGGGAATTCATAAAATAACTTGAAAAAATACAACCTCCCCCTCTTGCGCTTCAATAGAATACTTTTTTCCCACAAAAAGTGCTGACGTATGTTATTAGCTATGCTGTAGTCTGCTCATTTCATACGCCTCATCCCTGCTAGTCTTTGCAAAGATGAATGTGTCCAAATCTAAATACAATCTCTTGTTAACAATGATGCACTGGAAAAAAAAGAAAAAAGACTGCTATTACAATTATGTCCCCATGGTAACAGAAATGGTACACCAGGAGGCTCTTACACATATTTATAATTTCTGCTTCTTTTCTGTGAAACTCAGTGAAAATACATCTCAAGCCCACTGCCAGGACAAAGCCCTGTTACAGTCAATGGCACGCACGACTGTCAGACCTTGTCAGAGTATGGACGGAACAGAAACACGCTCCCCCATTTTGAGGAGGCTCCTCGCGCAGATGCTCTGCCCAGAGCTAAGATGGCACTTCCACGCTCTTCCTCCAGCAGCTTTTCTGCTGTGTGAGATACGCATCCATCTGGGATGACCTGTGTACGTTTTGGGCCAACTCCACCTTTCTTTTAAAGCGAGACAAAATAGTCGGGGAGAGAGCAAATGCTTCTTGCAAAAGCATGTGAAATTAGTTGGTATGGAGAAACCACTGGAGTTTTTCAGACTTGCAAAATAGAGCACACAGGGCACAATTTAAAAAAAAAAACCCCAAACCAAAACCAAAAAACAAACCCAAACAACTTCCCCCTCAGAATTTCACCTGAATTAAGTTAAGCAGCACAGACTCCTCATCTCACATTCCAAACACCGTCTTAACCCAGGTAAAATTCAAATGACCTTTTCCTAATTTTTATTTTGAAGAAAAAAATTAAGATATTCAAAAGGCCAAAACCAAGCATCCACTCCTATCCCAGCAGCACAGAACGCTTTGGTAACATTTTAGTATTTTAACTCTAGAAGCTTTAAAGCTTTCACGGAACTTTAGCTATAAGCACAGAAGCATACTTGGCGGTGGTATTCAGGTTTAATTCCTCGCTCTTTTGTTTCTCTCCTTGTGCACCTGAACAGTGCGTGGGCCAGGTGAACTCCCGGCTTCAATACCCATGCAGAACACATACCTGAAAATACCCTTTTTTTTTTTTTTTTCAGACTTACACGTAGGTCAAGCTCTACAGTCACTAAGTGGGAACTGTGGCTGCGGATAGGCTCGCAGCAAACCTTGTATTAAATATGTGCTGGCTAAGTGTCACAGGCCAGAACTCCGTCTGGTCTAGTGCTCATACAAGCATCTGGAACGAACGCCAGCAGATGTGGCAGTCTAAGCTGCTACACGTTGAGCTGTGTAACTGTGCAAAGACTGCACCGCTAAGGATATTTATAGCAGCGCTGAAATCTGTAATGCTATGGAACAGTTTCGCAGCAGTACTGCAAAGTATTCATTTGGCACTGTTGCATTGTTATTTGTAGCTGCGCACCATTTTCCTTGTGTTTAAATTGCTGAAAATAACGTGCCTGTAGGTTAGAAGGAAGCTTTACAAAGTCATTTTTTAAAAAGCATTTGTTGATTTTCTACTCATTTAATCACATTTATAATAATTCATTATACCCCCCCCCCCCCCCAAAATAATACGTAGTCTGAACAATTTCACACGTTCCTGATGGAAGGGACACGCTTACAAACTGACAAGACAGAAAAATGCTCTACAAATACTAAGTATCATAGGCCATAAGAGTAATAGCCCAACGTCAGACCCAGTAGGGCCCAGCTGGCTAGCTGCAGGTACTGCTGGCACTGGGTTACTCCACAGCCCAGTGAATAAAGAAAACGGCATCGCACACAGATACGTAGGCCAGCCTGGACATGCGCATTCCAAAGGAAGATGACATAGGCAGATACTGCTTTGAAATAAAACTTCCATATCTTTAAACATTACACTCAGATTAAGTAAACATTTATGAAGACAGGTCACACTTTGGCGGTGAGAAGCTGCACAGAGTTGAAGTAATAGCAAGATGAGGTCTTGGCTGTCACAGAGGACTATCTGCTAAAGAGAGGTAGCTTGAGCTGGAATGCTTGGTTTATCCAGCATTATTTCTAGTAAGTGTGACTCCCTCCTTAATTTCTACAAGAGAGAGCTCTAGTAAATATGGCCAGAGGAATCACTGAATGTAGGTCATGGTTCTAAAACAAAACAAGAGGAATAAATAAACAGAATGAGAGTGCAGAGTCAGACCTTAATCCCACCTCTCTCATCCAGGCCACTGGATTAACAGTGGCCCTCCTACAAATATTTATAAATTCATTTATAAAATTGGGCCAATATATACAACAGCCATTAGCCCGAACACTTTGCATGGGTGATTCAACCATTTCACAAACACTCTTCAGCTGCGTTCTCCTGTCCAGCTGTACTTTCTAGCGTAGGTTCGTGTTCAGCTCTGCTGCACCGTTCGCATGATGTGAAGAGCCTGATTTTTTAACTCAAACAGGAAACAGAGGAACCGTCACTGCACCTGAGATTGGTACTGCCACTCTGTCCTTCAAGATTACGGAAGGTGCTTCGGACAGCAGGTTGTGTTGGCAATATGCCAAAGATTTGCCCTGCATTGTTCCTGGCTAGAGATTTAGGGGACTTCAATAAACTTTACTCACTGTATCACAAACGAAAGTGGGGGCCGGGGTGCGAGTGAGGAGCAGGTTTCCCTACAGGAAAACTCCATCTTTCCCATGTAACTCTAAATATGTCAATTAGTCCCAGAGTAGCCATTTATTGCCTTGCTCCTCTTTGAATTTACAGTCCAAAGTCAGCCTTTTTAAAATATAAAAATGGCTTGTGGCAGCAAACTGAGACAGTCTGCATTATCTCCAGCAACAAAACTCTGTCCCCCAAGTCAGCAGCAATTCTCCAGAGCAGTTCTCTATTTCACCAAGACCTTCAGCAGGTAGAGAATATGAAGAGCAATCCATATTCCATCCATCATAAATCTACTAAACCTAAGATCTCAATAGAAAAGAAGTTTTCTTTTCAAATTTCACTTTAATTAACTACTCACATTTTGATTTTCCTTAAGATTTTAATTTGATTAAAAAAAAAAAAAAAAAGCTAGAGGAAATAAAATCAAAGATCAAGAAGCACACAAAGTAAGGGAGATATTTTCAGGCCGAATTCCAGAGATTTAACTGCAAAACTCACCTTAATGCTACAGGAGATATTTAGCTAACTCCTGAGCACAGCTGCAATATCTCATCCCTAAAGGTCTGAAAGAGACAGAAAGATTCTGAGTTGGAAGATGAGAAAGTCACAGAGCCAGATATCATCCTAGCAGTGAGGGTGCCTCAGGGCTGAATTTGGCTTTGAAGTGGAACGTAGAAGAGAAGAAAGGGTGATGTCCTAAATGCCTTCAACTTTCACTAAGGTCACTAGCAGCATGCAGTGGCTGAGTATGAAATAACGAAGACCAACTTTCAGGAGGTTTTTAGCACCAACAGAATCAGGGCAAGTTATCAGCTGACATAAAGGGAGCTGGCCTAAGGCAAGCACGAGCCCAAGGCCAAGTCATGCAGCATTGGCACACCATGCTGACTGGGCTGAGTAGTAAAACACATCATCTTAAACTCTGTTTAAACAGTTCGCAACAGTTGCTGTAATTTTGAAGGAGTGTTGCTTCCCAGCAGTAGGCTGTGCCACTACCAGACTAAGTCAGAGATGTCAGAGCTCCGTTTTTATATAAAAATCTCACTGATATGGCAAAAGTCAGAACAGCAAATATAAACGTGTGTTTCAGTTTGAAGTGGTCTTGAGAAAAATGCAGTGAAACAGACAAAATTTATATTTTCCTCTTCTGACTTTTTATTGAATCATGTTGCACTTTTTGCATCTATTTTCAAGAAATCAGAAACATTCTGTGACTTATTCCTATTCTTTTCCCCCTTGCTTTTTGCTGCACGTCTTTTCTAGTGTGGACACTAGATGTGCTGACATCCCTTTGAAAGACAGCAGATAATGTTCCTTACAAAATGTGTAATGTCCAGGCAAATGCCGTTCACAAAGCGTCATCAGATTTTCATCCCTTCTTTTATATATTCTGTTGAACACAGGGTAAGGGAAGGACAATGTGAGAATCTAATACTGTGTTTCCAGAGCTGATCCATCTGATAGACTGTTTAAATCGAAAAGACAGACAAAACCAGGGATGGGAACTGGAAGAATGGCGACAGTGCAATTCCCTTCAAAAAACTCCAGAAATAGTTACCTCTACCTTCAAAAATGAATGAAGGACCGTTCTAGTATTGCTGATGTCACCTACTTTCTTTTCATTGCCCACCCTGCCATGACATGATGTGATAAGCCGTCCAGTGGCACTTTGCCATCTGCCCTGACAGATCGTGACTACAGTTATGAACTGAGTAGACCGAAGCAGCCTCCCACCCACCTCCCACCGGGCGAGTGGCACCTCACTCTTCATCAGCTGCGCTACTTGGCCAGCAATATCTGAACAGCAAGTAACCTCAGGTAGCTGGTATGGGGAAAAAACCCACACCAATCCAAACAACGCGATAGAGTTTCTGGTCTCATTCCCTGACTACTGTTCCCAGCATCTCAGAATATATTGTGAAGTCTTTTTTCTTTGCTCCTCTACAGTAGATAGGAGGTGCTTTGCTTTTGTGCTCGACGCTCTTTCTGTAAGTAAGTGTTTACAAAATACTGCAACGTGACAAAAACTGCTGAAGTGCTACAAAGCGTTTGAAGCCCACCCATCATTTTATGGGGAAGTACTGCACAACCCTCACAAAAAAACAGTGTTAATGCAGTTCACTGTAAAGCTTTTAAAACAGTGTCCAAAAACCTCCCCTAGCCAGGAGAACCCTGCAGGACGTCTCCTGCCCCACCTTTCACCAGCTGCACTTGGGACCATAGAGAGGGACAAACCCTCTAAAATCAGAATCTTTCCTGCAGTGATGGGTGAGTCAATCCAATAATGACTAAAATGTTGGAAGCCATTTGCTCCAACAAACACTATAAAAAAACCCCACCGCTATAAACCAAGTGTCAGCATGCAGCGAAGTTTTTATAGCTGAGGAGCAATGATGGGATATACAATTCAAACACTGATGGAACCTTAAATATAGTAATCCAAATGGGAGTTATTTCGTTCAAATATACTCTTTCAGGCTCTAAATGCTTAAAATAACAGAAAGAAACAGCAGGAAAACAGCATGGTCCATCTTCACTTTAGGCTTGTCTTCACTGTACAAGTTACTTTTGAGTTAATTCTCTCAGGGTACCCTCTTTGAGCAAGGTTTGCATGAAAGATCACACTTCAGAATAACTCCTGGCTTTCAGAATACGTCTGCGGCGTCTCCTGCAGGCGAGCCGGCGATGGCTCTGCTGTGTGCCCAGCTGCCTGGCAGTGTGGCGAGCAGTTGAATCATTCTGCCAGCAGCACAGCTGGATTAAAAGCCTCCTGTCCCCCTCAGCTCTGCTTAGTTTGACTGCTCAGTGATGGCTCCCCAGCCTGCTCCTGTGATGTGTGCTGGCTGATAGTAGAGCTCCTTTCTGGTAGTCCTAAAATAGTTCATCTGACTATGCTGTGCACTCACGGCTTCAAAATAAATCCCCACGGCGTATCGTTAGCTTAAGCATCAGCAGCACTCCAGCTTTAGTACAACCTTTTCCTGCTAGAGAAAAGGGAATTTTTGAAACATCACTAATCTAAGGCTGGGGCCATTCATGTGTATAAAGAGATCACACTGGGAATAAAATGTGAGTTTAAGTCAGAATTTAACCATGCAGGAGTGCATGCCATTCAGCTAATAGTCCTGAAACAAGCTTCCCACAACATAATGGATTCTGAATTGCTCTGCACCTTTGAGTAAGTAGCTAGTTGTGCCTGTGCAAAGCAACACAACTTCTGTCTGCCCTGCAGAGAAACCACACAGCAGCGGTGCTCTCGGCTTTGCTCAAGTGTAATAGATGGGACGCTGCATTATAGGAACTTGTCGTGTTCACCTGGGACAGCACACAGAGCTTTGAGAAAATGCTATCAAACTTTTAATGATAAGTTATCATTGGTGGTATTTACATCTGACCTAAAAATGGCTATGATGAATAGAAACATATAGGTTTTACATGTCTAATTTGCAACACTTGTCTATAGACTTTAGGTCATGGTGATATGAATGAACTCTTAAGGATTCTTTCTTCACTCATGAATTAAAGATCCCATGCAAACTATTTTTGTTGTGCTCTAACACTATAAGCAGGTTTTTGAGAGAGGCACCAAATTAATGTTTGTATGGCTACCGAATATCAGCTACTATTGCAAATTAATTACTGCTTTGCCTGGCTGACATCTTCGGCAATGCCTTCAGCATGCTAATTCAATGCAGGTTAATAACGCGTTCCCGAAACCAAAGGGTTAAAGAGACCTGTTTCCCCAGGATGCCATTTAAATGAGGTGCTCACTTGAGATAGTTTTGTAAAAGTAAGGTTAATGGAGGCGATGAAGCAGAAAATAGAGAGGAAAAGTGCTGAATCACAAGCTGTGGTGTGTGCTTCCTTGGATTTTTCATTTTACTTTTAATTTTAAAGGAAGGTAGGAATGTGCATTCAAGGGCAGACTTTATTCATGCACAATACCGATCTTTATCTAAAATCTTTTTATTTATCCACATGTTGTACATTTATTTGTGATTATACATGACCTAGTAACACTGGCATAGATGTACTGATGCTGCTCCTCAAAAGGCTTCACTTGCTTTAAAAATGCCACTGTCCCTTGCACTGTATTTGATTTAATATACTGTGTTACTTTGTATTACTGTGCGTCTCTAAAATGGCTTCAATTAAAGGTCTCTCAGGACTTCTGTTCAGTTAGAAGTCCACTGAACAACAGCAAAAGAATAAAAAATATTGACCTTTAGTAAAGAGTATTATCAAAAAAAGAAATGTGATTAAACATGCGTGGTTTGGGACATTTTTGTGCATTTAGGAACAACATTTAAGTTCAAGAGTGACACGTATGAGCAACTCTGACAGCTGCTGCTGTATGGGTGACTGAAACTTGCTACGACACTTCCTTAGACTACAAATGAAGCTGGGAGTGCATGCCAGCAAACTTAGACACTTCCTTAGACTACAAATGACCAGTGCTGGGCCAGGGATTGTGCAGTCAGTTTAGGGAATGGGTAATACTGGCAGTATATATAGTATTATTTCATTAGCGTCACACAACCCAAGTGAAGACCGATAAAGTACCTCCACAGAAATAAGGTCACCAACATTTTCCTGGGTCCGGGGAGTGAAGGATTAAACTCTTTAATTAACTGCAGCATTAAGATGCCTATTGTGTCACCTGAACTCACATCAAATAGTCACAGGAGGCAAGGGGGAAGGCCTTCAAATTGGAACTATTCCAGGCAGAAGAATAACGTTCTGCCCTGACAACAGTTTTCTGGGAAAGCTGATACACCACTTTTCATACTGTTCCAGCAGTGCCACTTGCCTCTCAGGAAGCTACTCAACACGGCCTCAGCACACATCATCTGAGCTTAGGCACACTTCCTTTGTTCCATATTTCTTCTATTACTTGCATATGTCTGGTGTGTAAGGTTAATTAGTGAGAGGGCTGCTGCTAACAAAGGTGAAACAGGCAAGCCCTACTGTAATCTGCTTTGCCTTTTGAGATTCCTTATTAAAGAAGGAGCCCTAGGGAAGAGTCCGGCAGAAGGATACCTCAGGAAACTGATTGACTGATAATACGAAATACATGAAAAAGTACCTTGGAAAACTTGTGTTGCAGTAAGTTCAAGGCAATGATCCCTTTGCTTTAAAGGGTACCTTAGCGCAATGGGCTATTTCAGAATAGTCAAATGTATTTAACAGGGTTGTTTTAACTGTATGGTACTAAGCTGTGGTTTGGTTTTTTCTCCTTCCTCTCAGGATGAAAAGAATCAAGTATTAACAACAAACATCTGGCTACAAATGGTGAGTTTTGAAACAAAGTATGGGGTTTTTGCCCTTTGGTTTTGGAGTTTAATTACTTTGAATTTTAGGAGACTTGCAAGCATTTGTTCTATGTCTTGCTACATAGTGGACAAAGCTAAGCTGAATGGGAAACTGTAAGGCTGAGATTTAGGTCTTCATGTGGTTTCAGGTATTTCTGAAAACTTTTAAGAATTTGAGTCACTACATCTAAGTAACTCACTCACTCATTGTATTTGATTTAGTCATGCTAAACTCTTGATTGTCATAAGATACCGGTGTCCCATGAGTCCCAGGCAGAGTAAGTGTAGGTGCAAGAGCCTTATCACCCTTTCAACAAATCCACTATGTTGCGGTAAATCATTTGATTGTGGAAAAGAACTCTACATGCAAGAAAAGCATTTCATCTGTAATAGCTGTTCTGATTAGTACTGAAAATCACCAGATAGTTCTTCTCATACAGGCAAAAAATTGTTCCAAAGAGGTTCACTACCTCCTGAGAGCTGCTGCCACTGTCCTAACTGAATGTCGCTGCCATCCCACTCGCTTGGCTGTCTATCTCCTTAAGAAACTGCAAGAGGATTTTAATTAAAATGGCTATGCTCTTCCCATGTTGTTCAAAATGTTGTTGTTTAAACATAGGTCATCATCAGAAGTTAACTGTGAACATGAGAGGTTTTTTATGTTACTTCTCCAAATTCTGAATCTTAGTTACATGACTAAAAAGGGTACCGAAACATCAATTCACTTTCATAATGTTCAGCTGGGAACAGTATATTTTTTCCTGGTTTCCCAGTTTGTTTTGCCCATTTAGGGTGTTCATTTTTCAAACAGTAGCTTTATTTGACCTTATGTTGCAATGTTCAGTTGCTATAGCTGTCAAAGAATTTCACATCCTCTCTTATTTCTTAACCATAACTATTGCCACCACTAGACACCACAGCAGAGAACTTTGCCCCCATTGACTCATGGCAGGCATTGCTGGGCAGGAGAAAGTTTCACTCACTTTTCAATAAATAGAATATTCAAGAACTTTGTGCCAATATTTTGAATTTATTTTCTGTGTAAGGTTAGCTAGCAAGAAAGCTGCTCTTAAGCAAAGGAGATACATACAGATTTATTCTGACTTGGTTATTTTTTTGCATTAGTTTAATACTAAGAGAATTAACAAGATGCTTCTTACCGTGCTGACTACTGTGGGCTCCTAATGCTTCCACAAAACATTTCTACCATAAGTTTTTGCTTTACAAAGACAGGGTGATATGGGGAGCTTTCTCTATGCTATAGCAGCTAGGATGAGGATTTGCCATTAGTTTAATTCCCACCTGTATTACAGAAATGGAACTCTTTGGGTTAAGTAAAGGTTTGCAGAAGAGTTTTATTATTCAAGATAAGCATGCTGCTTCCACACAAACTTTACACTTTCCAGTCTCTTTAACTAGCTCGTTCCGTTTAAATGTATTCTTTTTTCTTTTATTATAACATTTTTTTTTGCAGAGGATCTTTCTTGCACTCTGGTAGGCCTTAGGAAACAAACAAAAGTCTATTTTGATGACCTAACAAAGGATAGCACAGCTAGTCCATTTATTCACAAAGAAAAGTTGACATGGAAGAAGCATTCCGCTCATATTAATTTACAGGCTTGTTGTACAGTAAGATTAAAACTGTCAAATTTACTATGTTTTTGGCTTTGAGCTACAATGACAACAGTTGCTATGATTTCTTATGATTTCTTACCAGGAAAACAGATGACAATTTATACTCAAGAAGCTATCACTTATTTTCCTTCTTTTTCATCCCACAGCATCCTTATCCTTTTCAAGATTGTTTGGGTTTTTTTCCCCTAAGGAAATACCTGATTCTTTTATATGTTCTGTATTTCTTTTGATTTATTGACCTTAGCACATACTGTATGTGGAGCATCTTAAGACTGCAATGAGCTGATAACTTGATTACTACAAAAATGTAGCCACTCTTCATGGCCTGTGTACACACAAAAGAAAAGAAATGTATTTCTGTATTAACTGTCTATTAATGGTACACTAGACAGATTCAAAGCATGCTTAAGGCAAACATATGTCATTTTATTATGCTAAATGCTCTGAGGTAAGTTTTCCCCTGAATTTTCCTCTCCACTCCCTTTCTTGATATATATGCATATATAAATCAGAGATTTATCTTAAATATAGTTTATCTAATCATCATTGAAATACTTAAATAAAAAAACTAACCTGGGAGAAAGGGGTATATAAGTCTAGTATTTATACATGCAGACTCTTTGATCCTGACCACTATCTCCATGGCAATACTGTTCAGTATCAAAATCTTAAACTTGATCTAAGTTACAGCGGGAGCCTTGCCCCCCACAGATTAATACTAACCCAGGTACCCTGAGCTTTTGCTATTTTAATATGCATCAAATGTACTTCAGCTACAGTGCAGATCATAGCTCTAAAGTTAAAACAAAATGAGGCAGCTGGATGGGTAAGCACTTTGTACACACAGCTAAATGGAGCAACCGTACAATCTGCTTCACATTATCTCTAATCCAGACTTTAATATTAAGTTTTCTATCACCCTTTGACTGTCTTTACCTCATTTGGTGTCACCCTGTGCTACATCACATTGGCCACGATAACTCCTAAAAGAAGTCAGAATAAGAAATTATTGGCTCTATTGATATAAATATTATATTTATATATTTATATCAATATAAGTATTGATATTGTAATGCAGTTCAAATGGCAGAGAACAGGAGAGCTCGTTGCACCCCCCTGAGGCGATGGCAGGGATCCCTGCCCCAGCCTTGCATCTGCTGCCCAGAAAGGGACTGGTTCTCTCAGCTCCTGACAGGGCACTGCCTAAAGCCAACGAGGCTTTAAGTGTCAGCGCCTCAAAACCACCCATCCTGTTTGTTTATGTTGCTGGACTTTGTAAAAAAATAGAGGTATCATAGGGATCTCAGTATTTCTACACTCAAAAAAGATGAAATGGTAAAAAATGCAGTGATATTTGTCTATTGGGATGTTCACGTGAAACAATTCACTGCAAAAATGGATGCAAAATTTCTGAAAAAAAAAGAGAAGAGGCAGTTGATCAGCTTATGGAAGCTGTGTATAGATGAGCGTGAACAATGCTCAGCTATTCTTCATCGATCTATCAATTAGAGAACCGTGAATGAAGCAGGCAGTGAAAATAAAAAAACTACGGACGGAGCCAATCAGATACTCTGATTTTAGATTACTGTAAAAAACTATTATAATAAAGCAAAAGGAAAAAGCAATGCACAACTCAGATCATTTGTCTAGGTGACAAGGCGCTACAAATTCATAGTAAAAAATGATTGAGATAAATACGGAAGCACAGGCCAAGAAATTGTACAGTAAAAGTTTTACAAAAGATGTGTGATGAATGCTATTAGATATGCTGCATGCAGCAAACCAGGCATTGACAAACACTGTTCTAGAGGTACAAGGCTGCATTTGAACACCTGCAGCGTGAGGCTAGCTGGGGACTTGTTCCGTGTAGCAAACTGCAACTTGGCTGTGACAATAATGCAAGGAATTGTATAGAACAACTTGATGTGAATACCCCACGCAAATGATCGATAACATTATGTCCACAATGCCCACTGGAAATTTTTTCTGACCTGATCACGTCTCAAAAATTTTGACAAACGCTGCTAGATTGTTGAAGGGATAAGTATTGTATATTTACTCACCCATTTCAAAGTTTAAGTTTAAAAGATTAACATTTATCATTGCGACAGCACTGTAAATCTGGAGAAGTTTTCACTGTAAGTTATGTGATGCCTACAGCTATGAGAAAATAATGCAAATAGTATGGGGGTGGAGAGAGGCACAATATAACGAAGCAGAGAAATTATAAGAAAAAATGAATTTTGTGAAACAAAATTAACTATGTCTTATTTGTACCTTTTGCACACAACCGTAACCAACCACCCTTGTACCCCAACAAGTCATCTTCTTAGTAAGGGGTGAAGTGTGACCTCGCTTTCAGGAAAATACAGTAGCTCATGTTAATGTTTCTCAGGAGACAGGGATGTAACCAGCTTGCTCGAGCTGCCGTGGTACTCTGCTGCCCACAGTTTGGGGCAGCGCTTCTGTTTATGACTGTGCATGACCATATGCTCCAATGACACGGTCTGGGATTTAGCAGCGCCGAACACAGATCAAAGCCCTCTTGGTTTGACTGCGGCAGACTCCTGCCTGTGCTGGCGGCCAGGGCCGGCTGGAGGGGACACGGACAGTCCCCAGGGTGGGTGGCTCCAGTGCAGTGCGGGCCAGCCAGATGGGATGGACGCTCTGCCTCATGTCTGTAATGAAGTTATTACAACCTGAGAACTTCCAGCAGAAAACAAAGTTGTCTATGAAGAGAAACGTAATTGAAGTTTATGTATGAACTGTAAAAGAAAATCTGTTCTATCCCAAACCGCCACCTGAGATAGTATGAACAATAAAATACAAGCACCCCAAATCTTCTTTTATAGGCTGTTATGCGCACTGCAGTGTGAATTGAAAATGAGATTTTTATGCTTTTCATTGAGCTCTAGGTGGCCTGATTCACCCTTTCCAAACATTTCACTGCCTGAAGCTAAATAGTATCTCTTTAACAAGAGAACACCTATTTTTTCAGGCTATCCAGTCCCTAGAGAAGTACAGCAAACCAATGCACGAGATGACTTAACTTACTTTTTGTGTGTATGTCTTAGTACTGGACAGATCATTATCTACAGTGGAATGTGTCTGAATACCCAGGAGTGAAGAACGTCCGCTTTCCTGATGGACTGATTTGGAAGCCAGATATTCTTCTCTATAACAGGTAGACACGCTTTTTTGTGGCGGGGGGGAAGGAGAGAAGTTCATAGAATTACAGAATCACAGAATAGCCCAGGTTGGAAAGGACCTCGAAAGATCAACTGGTCAAACCTTTTGTGGTGAGGGCGCCTAGACGAGATCATCTAGCGCCCTGTCCAATTGCAAAGAGAAGGCCAGGCAAATGACATAAGCATCTCATCAAAATGCCTAGGTTATGAAATAGTTTCTCAAAACTTTCTAGGGTTTTTGGAATACTGGAAGATTACCAGTCTCCTGTTTACACAACAGAAGGCAGATCTGCAAATACTTCGTAAACAACAACATCCTCCCTACCAACAATTTTAGTTCAGTTTTGTGAGACGATTAGAAAACTATAAACTTTTCTGGCTGTGTTTAATGGTACAACTCATGATCATTTCCTCTTAAATTATTTGTTTGGTCTAAATGTTTACTAGTGAATTCAAATCTGACTGTTGACTATTTGTCTAGTTTTAGTTCGGGTTTCACTACAGGCAGGACAGGTAGATGCCAGTAAGTACCTTTGCATTTTCCCATGTCCAGTTTTGGTGCCACTCTTTCTTCCTGCTACAAAAATAGCTAGAATATTTGCTGCTCTCCTCTTCAAACTATCTGTTCTGAATTTTGCTTATTTCAGGGACAGACAGATTGCCATCAATCCACTGCAGAACCTTTGGCTGACATTGAGAGATTCTTTGGCTGTACCATTATATGGCAGTTCCCATTGCGGCATTTATTTCGTTTGAAAATATAAAGCACTGAGAGCTGCCTGCTCTTTAATAACTTGCCTTTTTCTGCAGTTGTTGCAGGCCTGCGTGCTGTTCCCCAGGCACTGGAAAGACCTTACATCTGCTCTGTACATGTTGCCCTGGCTCTTTTGTGGTAGCCAGGGTACGTTGTTATTGGTTTTGCTCATGCAGATGACATGAACTTTTTGTCTTCCTGATGGCTTTTTTCCCCTGTTTCTCCACCGTATGTCTACTAAGAAGACAACCCTCCTGTGTTTATCAGCCTGGTTCCCCCGCCCCACTTCAGGAGCTGCTTTTTGTTGCAAGGAGAGATGGAGAGTAGCTCTACCCAACACGTCAGCTCAGTTATGCTCCCTTTTGCCATTTGATGATCACCTTTATGAGCAACGTCGCTGTCACAGGTGGTGTTGAACTGTAATGATGTGGTAGCAGCAGCCAGTGACACCATTTGTCACCCACTTAGTACTTCTCTCCAGGCCCTATGTTCCTGCTTTTCTGAAAGGTACAATTAACACTAAATGATTGGAGGTGATCCCCACTAGAGTTCACCACACTTAGGATAACTGCCTGTCAAGATTACTTCTTCTTTCTGCTTTAAGCATGGCAATTGGCTCTCCAGTTGCCCACACACCAGCCTTAAAAACCTTTCACATGCTCTGTACACAAAATGGAGCAGCATGCAACCTGGACAGATGTTTTTGCAACATGAATCTTGCTTAATGTATTTTTCAATGCAAATTTGTTTTCTTAAGCATTTATTTCTTGCTACCTCGATTCTGTAAATGACGTCATTCTTGGGAGAATATGACAAATCACACATTCATTTCTATTCTTCTGCTGAATAACACACTGTGCATGTCATAAAATTAGTACTGTACACCAGCTGTTTAGAGGTTTCCACAATAACGGATTATGACAATATTCTTCCTCACATATATCACACCTCAGCGAGACTTTCAGTGTGTCTGAGGATTTATGTTTCAATATTTAAGTAATTATATCCAAAATGAAAGGGTAATTTTTTTAGATATTAGTAATATTAATACATACATGCTATCTGTAGCTAAAGTGCATTATAGAATGACAAGGGTAACTTAACTGGAAATTTGCTGTTAATATAGGTTTTTGAATCTTGGGATTGCTAACTACAGCATGGTCACAAAGTAATTATTCTACAGTGTTTCTATTTCGAACACGTATTTAATCCAAAATCTTATTCAGTGTTTAGTCAGAGCGCAAAGCTATTTAAAACAAATTCTTATTCCTGCATGAAATTGCATTGGGAATGTTATGATGTTCTCTTATACTGACATGGTATTTTGAGATAGATTCTTTCAATTTCTATATGCTTCACTAGGGACATGCATCTGCAGTTACAAAGAAATTAATGAACTATAAATTATTCTTTTTAATGAATATACGTTTCACTATGTCTTGAGTCCTTATGCATCTTGCTGCAGCCTAGTACAGGGAAACTTGTGGCAGCTGTATTAAATTTTACAACCAGTCTACTGTGAAGAGAGCAGGGCCAGTTCATCTGTAGTTTTTCTGAGGGAAGAAAATCTTGGCCTACGTACAAATTGCAGGATTGACTGTGCGTTAGTGTCATCTATGGCTCTCTTCCACTTTGTTAGTTTTACTAGACTTACTACTTATTTTCCAAATGGCCGCATAGTGTTCAGTACTTCTTGGAATAACAAAAATTCTAGTAGTTATGTTTCATTTTAACAGTTTCATTTCTCCAGTTTTATAAACCTGAGATTCTCCAGACAGGTCCCAGTGGGATTATATCTGCTAGGTACAGCTTTGTCATCTCAACGTACTGCAATCAATATCTGCTTTCAAGTGGCTCTACCCTGAAGAAGAAATGTAGCAAAAATGGTTTTCTATCATTACATTAGAGTGCAAAGTCTCATCAAGCAAAGGCTTAGCTGCTTGGTGCATTCCCAATTGAAGCACTGCATTTCAAAAGCCAATTAGAAGCACAGTGTAGAAAAACACATATGCAGCTTTTTCAGAAAAAAGATTTTCATATTTGAGTCTGAGTACCTCTTGATATTCTTTTAAGAACGTGTCTTATGAAAAGCAAAGTCACAGGGCAACGAAACCTAGGTTCCTTCATCGCTTGTGTCCTTTTGAAACTTTTATTTTTGCCAATTACCAGAAACAGCAGCAAGGTCTTAGAAGCAGCCCTCTGGTGCTTAACTGCCCTCCGCTTGAGGGGAAGAGAACAGTCTCTAGCCTAAGAATTTTATTTCTAGTCATTACTTTCCACTTTACAAGTACTTTGTGTGTCATGGATGTTTCTGCATCCTAAATTTGGCTACTTGAGTGTCATCATGTAGCCCTTATTCATTTAAAGTCAAAGCAATTACTTGTCTATCGCTAATACAGAGACCTGTTGCAGGACTTTAAGTCTGGTTTTCTAAGGAAATGAGATGTATGCACGTGTGAGCATGCACACCTGTGTGAATATATGTGTTCGCGTATGATCTCTCTTGCTGCCCCTTTCCCCAGTATCCTCTGAATCCATTTCTGCCAAATTTAGCGGTGCAATCAGTAGCGATCTTAGCAGCACCAGTTTCTTACAAACGTCATGAAAAGAGGCAGCCAAGATGAGGAGGGAGAACAATTAGTGCTCCAACCGGACAAGAAGCTGCAACATGAACTCAGAGGCTCCAGCCATGAGCTCTGAAGCCGAAGGAGAGCGGACTGCGTTAGTTCAGCTGCCTTAGAATTGCCTTTTCCCCTCAAAGTGCTAGAATCCATTCATGCTCCATACACAATATTTAGACTTTTCTACTTGCTTTCAGAGTTTAAATTAAATAGTTGCAAAGATTTTCAACACCGTGAGCCTTCTGCTCACCACAGGAAAAAGTGCAACTCCAGATGGGCAAGTAATTATTTGGATTTAGTTTTTTCTTATCTGCATATTTCAGAGACCAGTCCAGATAGTTTTAAAATGTAATTTCTTCAAATACAGAAGGGGAAAATAAAACACAAAGTAACAATGACCAAAATAATGATTGCTTTATTTTAGCTTCTGAGATACAAAATTTGCATCAGCATAGATTAAATATTAAAGTCCTATTTTAAAAAGAATATTTCAGTATGGGTTTTCCTGCTGGAAAGATATACTATTTACTATACTTCATTTTCTGCTAGAATTATGAATATTTCACTTCCTCCCCATTTCAGATTCTTACTGTATTTTTCTGATATGTTTTAGAAGGTAAGTAGAAAATTATGAGCTACTAAACCACAAATACGCAAAGAGACATCAGAGACTTGTCATGTTCAAATCACCCTAGAGGCAAGACAGGTTTTCAGATCAACGAAAGCACAGACTGCAGTAAGAAGCCAGACCCCGAGGCTTGGGCCACCTCCTCTGCCCTGTCCTGCCCCAGAGCGGCTGGCACTGCATTTGTCTCTTGTGCCAACCTGTCCCCACAAGGTGACTGCTCGGAAACCGCAAACAATAAAACAAAGTCCAGTAGCCTGTGTCTCACTTTGCTTATCCCCTGCACAAACGAAAGCCCGAGAAAGGAGCCTATGTCTATAACCAGGGCCAACAGCCACGAAGACATGAACTCAACACAGCATTTCCTGAAATAATTTTGAGATGCAAAGACAATTCACTGCTAGTACCTCCCCAGTACATTCTGTCCCATTTAATCAAGGCACCAGTTTCAATAACTATGACAATTTCTTGAACACCTAGGTCCTGAACTTTAAAGGATACATAGATCAAAATCTGTAATACCTTACCACAAGAACCTGCAGTAGTAAATGGGCACTGTGAAATAGGGCACAATACTAAGAGTGTATATCCATTGCAGTGGTAAGTAATCTAAACATCTTTCATAGAGTGATTTAAGTCAGCAAACTTACTAAATTTTTCATAGGAATCAGTCTTTATTCCATCATCTAAAGATTTGAAAATAGGTTGTTTCCCATCTAGAAGTTCTTAAAATTTTAATGCCTAGTAAATTCCTGGGTCATCATGTCAGGTGTAGTTGAGATCTTCCTTGGCAATAGCTGCCAATTCATAATTTGAAGCACTCTCCAAGTTAAACTATGATTCTTTTCTGGAGACTTGTAAGAATGTCACACCAGGGCGGTCCTGGCCAGCACCACTGCACTGACACCTCTTAACAGAATTTCTCTTTTTTTTTGCTGAACCCAGTTTGTGGGTTCTGAAGTAGATAATGAAGGCTGGAGCTGCATTAAACAGTCTTATGTATGACATGTAGTAACACCGCTCACCCATGCCAAGGGGTAGGATGAGACACTGGAGTATCCATCTCCTTCGTGTTCATTAGCTGCGGTTAATGTAGACAGCAAGAGAACAGATTTCCCTGTACAGTTGTTTGAGAAATTTTTAAAAAGTACTTACTTTCCAACTGGAAATCAACAGACCAAAGGCACTGTAATGAATAGTGGCATAGGTGAGCAGCGAGAATTAGTGAGCACCTTTACTTACAGTTGTTAATCAGGAACAAATCCAACAGTATCGGGCCAGTTACTCTGAGCCCACAAAAAAAATGGTGACAGGAGAAAAGGTGGCCAAATTCTGGGGAGAAATAATCCTTTTACAAAGAACGGGTTCGTCTCAGATATTCTTCAGCCAGTTAAAGAGCATATAACCCATTTTGTTTCTTCCCTATTCTAGTGCCGATGAAAGATTTGATGCTACATTTCACACTAATGTTTTAGTCAATTCTTCAGGACATTGCCAATATCTGCCCCCAGGTAGGCTGTTTTCACGTCATAAATGTCGGTAACTCAGAGTACTTACGTATGGTGTGGTTTCAAATTTGACATCAATTCTCTGATATTTTATTTATCTAGTTAGCACCATCTGATAGATTTAAGCCTAGATGCATCATGAATGACATGGTTAACACTTTTGTATTAAAACCACCATACAAAATACATTTTTTTATTGCAATTATGTAAATTCTTCTATTGTAATTCACTATTTTGGAAGTATAAAAGCCCTTAATATAAAAAGATATTGTTTATTAAAGCCATGGTAATGCCTCTTAATAAAAATTTATTTCGTTAGCTGTTTATTCTGTTAATATGTTAACTTTACGATAAGATGCTTAGTAACACCTTGGATGTATTTTCTATTTGAAATGATTCACTGGATGTTTCATCAAAACAATTTTTAGTCTGAAAGGAAAGTAGTCTGTGTTTGACGTTTATTTGATATCAGAAATATATCACTGACTCTCTAGATGTATAGCAGTGGAGCACTGTGGCTGTTCCCAAACTCACTTAACATAATTCTTCGAATTAACTCTTCCTAGAATCTGAATTTCAGAAACTACAGCAATAGAGCCAATGCTTTCCAGACAAATTAGTTTTTCCATCTAAGATCCCCAGAGGATTTCAGAGGTTTGCCTGTTGTTCTTTTGATTTAAGATGTTCCATTTAGTGGGGGTTTTTCAATTCAATTCTCAAAGTTGCTAAATGACGGGGCCTGACTTGACAAGTGAAAAATACGAAGCTAGATCATGTAAATCTAATAAGACAGCAAATAATATTTCAGGATTTCTTATTTTATTCAGTAAAAGAAATAGGAGAAACAGATTGCATATTCTGCTTCATTTCTTTCTGAAATACAGTATCTAGAAATGTGAGCTCTTCTGTAAATATTCTCCCACTATGTGCCAAAATGGAAGTGTATTTCAAAAAATAGTTTATAACACCAAGACATTAATGGTGCAGTTCTTTCCCTTTTTTATGACTGACTTTTGCTATTTACATGTCAAGACACAACTGGGACTAAATATGCTTTACAAGTTAAAAAAAACAGAGGGTGCAATGTAGAACAAGGTCTGGTTACAAAATGTACATGAAATTATGTGGAACAAGCATTTAAATTAAGTGTTCTTTTTAAAATCCAATCTAGGCATATTCAAAAGCTCATGCTACATAGATGTGCGCTGGTTTCCATTTGATGTTCAGAAGTGTAACCTGAAGTTTGGGTCCTGGACTTATGGAGGCTGGTCCTTGGACTTACAAATGCAAGAAGCAGACATATCTGGCTATATTTCAAATGGAGAGTGGGATTTAGTAGGTAAGCTCTTGATTTCTTATTTACACTGTGAACTTGCAGCCTTGTCTCCACTGCTGAAATGGCTGGAATAAGGATTGGGAAATAAAGACACAAATTAAATTAATAAATGACCTAGCTAGTGGCATTTGAAATTCTGAGAACAGAAGATGCAAATCAACACTAAAAAGTAGGTGACAAAACTGCTGCTTGAATTCAGCAAGTATCTTTTATCTGATTTTCCTTTGTTATCTGACAAAAATGAGTTAATTGGGAATTAAGCTTAAAGAAATAGTTTTACCTATATTAAAACTCAGAAAGCTACATTTATCCTTTAAAAAAAAAAATCACTATATAATATAGTTTATTCACATTAATTTCGGTTTTCTTCCTCTTCTCTCCTACACAGGGGTTCCTGGGAAGAGAACTGAGAGTTTTTACGAATGTTGTAAAGAACCTTACCCAGATGTAACATTCACAGTAACTATGAGACGTAGGACCCTCTATTATGGACTCAATCTTCTTATTCCTTGTGTACTGATATCGGCACTTGCTTTGTTAGTTTTTCTGCTTCCAGCAGACTCGGGAGAAAAGATCTCACTAGGTAAATCCTTAATAGGATATTGCAAACGTGACCAAACCAAAAGACATTGCTGTTTTTAAATTTTCTTAAACAGTCTTAGTAGGCAAGGAGGAATAGCTTGCGTGCCCTCTTCTGGCTGAGGAGCTGTTTTTGCTGTTTGATGCTGTCGCTGTGTGATGTTTCACCCGTGCTCTCAGCTTGGGCTACACTGAAGTTGTGAAACAGAGAAATTCCAGCCAACCAAGCAGAAGCATGACAATTCCTGACTGCCTTCCTTAAGAAGCAGGGTTTCATTTGACGTTTACTTGCTGAAGAAAAATCCCACGTTCACTGAGTAAAGCTTAAGTTTACAAATATGCATTTCAACACTTTACCATGGAATTCTTCTTAATATTTCCTTTTCATAGTGAATTGTATTAAGAGCTCAATATGCCTTCTCAGAAAGATCGATTCTAACTGCTCCTATTTTAGTTTTTATAGTGAATTTTAACTAAAGTATTGGTTTGTGAAACAAATCTGATGATTTTAAATACTTGATGCTTAAGGTAGAGGTTAAATATGTAATAAAACTTTGCCCAATACAAAACTGAAAATGCACTGGCTTCTCCTAAGTGAATATAGCTGTTAGGTAGGTAGAAACTAAACTGACATTTCTCCAGAAGATGGTTTAATTGAGTAGTAGCCTCCCTAATCAAGACGTCCCTCCCCATATTTTAAAATTAATTCTTTGTTCCTAAATCTTTTTCCATCCTCATTGTTTAAGACTGCTCCTGAGAGAAGAGTTGAGCCTTGTTCTGGAAAGATGGGAACTCGTCACTGAGCAACAGAAGTCAACCTCCAAAAATCAACAGTCAAGACTGCTTGGGCATAGCCACATGCAGAACCCAACAGCTAATATCAAGAGATGTCAAAGCCTGTCCAAGACAGCAAATCTGTTGTTCAGGAATATTATGCATTACAGCACCTGTAGCTTCCACACCAATTAACCAAGTGTCATATGCTCAAATACTCAAAATCACACCATGTTTCTAAAGCAAACAAGCAGCAAGAATTACTTTGATTTACCTCAGCTAATTAGTAAATGCTGATAAAATCTGAACAGGTACAAGGATCTAAAAATATGTAGGTCTGTGCAAACATTGGTACTAGCTTGGCAGCACTGCTACCCTGAACTTGAGGTAGTACAAGAAAGGATAGGAGTACCACTGACGTGCTGGTCTGAGGGTAACAGCGGAGATGCAGCTTGCAAAAAGCGCTCCTTTAGACTGATGTTCTGCTTCTTACTGCCTTGTAACTACAAGCTACTGATCTAATTTCATATTTCATGTTTATCTTTCAGGTATAACAGTTTTATTGTCTCTCACTGTCTTCATGTTACTTGTGGCTGAAATTATGCCAGCAACATCTGATTCTGTGCCCTTAATTGGTAAGCAAACTACAGCTTTTGTTCACTTTTATTTTTTGGGAAGGCATAAAGGAGTCAGTTTTCCATGGAAGAAGTTGCAGTTTCAACACAATTGGCCAGACATTAGGAATATAGAGCTAAACATGATTAAATCTTCCCATTGTAATTGCTCAAACAGAAAGAGAAACTTTTCAAAAGAAGTAGTAGCCAGTGTCTACAATACTGGTGAAAGAAAATTAGAGGACAATTTTTGTCAAGGTTGCTTAGAAAAGGCAGATGCTCAGTTCCACAAAGACAATTACAAAAGGCTGGCTATTCTCTCAAAATAACAGTTGCTCTTTCTGCTTTTGAGAAATCTTTCACAAGTACCTAACGCGCTACGTGTATCACTACACTGGAAAAAGAACTTAACGTTATGTAGGCATATATGTAAACAACCCTTATAGTATCTAAAAAGCAGTATCAGCCAAAGTATATTGCTGTAACTATCTGTTTATTTTGCAGCTCAGTATTTTGCCAGCACAATGATTATTGTTGGTCTTTCTGTTGTTGTCACTGTTATTGTTCTACAATACCATCACCATGATCCAGATGGGGGGAAAATGCCTAAATGGGTAAGGTTTGATTTTCATTCGTTATCTATTGCATAGATGACCAGGTCAGGGATGTGACAGAGTAGCTAGTGACCCACCTTTACTTCTTACTGTTAAAAACACATGAATCCTTCCTAAAAATTTTGTTTTGAAAAGTAGTTTCACCAGAAATGAGATGTCCAGATACCTTTTGTGTGGTTGGCTTCTTAGAGAGAGGGTGTATGAGAGAGAGAATGAATATATCTCAACTTGTTTCTATATTCAGAATCTCCTTCACAACAGCTAGAAGCAACTCAGGATTTTGCTAAAACCTAAATATATAAATGAAGATGACTTTCAAATAAGCTGCAGCTGTCAGAAGTGAAACACGTAGAAGGAAAGAGTAAGGTGCTGATGGAGATTATAAATGTATGAAATACACCACCCTCAAGGTGCAGCTGCTACATATTTCACTGCTGTGCATACAGAAAGATCAATAGCCTAAAAAGCATTCATTAAAGATGGCTATTAAAGTGGAAGTGAAACTTGCTCTGAAAATCCTCATCGTTAGATTTCTGGTCAAGAACATCTGTAAAGCACAAATTAAAACTGAAGTCTTTTTCTAAGCACATAAGACTTTCTTTATAATGTACTTCTGTGAGTGGCTGTTTTTACAGCGAATGTTACACTGATATTGGATTACTAAATATTGATGAGCATCATCGGCTAACTGTCCACTCTTCCTGACCTCACCCAGCTCACGGCAGCATCAGGCATTACTGAAGATGGAAAGACCTTTCTCTTTTTTTTTTCTCTCTAGAACAATGAGTTATTATTATCCTTACTAGCCAAAAAGAGTGTGCATACAGCAGTGCCCTGCGGACAAGAGATAATGAGATATTCCCTGGCTTATTCTGGGGCAGTAACGTTAAAATAAATTTCAATGAAGAGAAAAAAAGGTATATATATTTAGACACGTATTTGATGATCTAAAGGGGACAAACGTTTAGTACTGAGCCAAACATCCTCAGAAAACAGAGTACTTGAGGTTGCAGAGTGAGCTTTAGTGTTGAGAAGCTGAAGTCCATTAAACATTATTTGGATACTGGTGGATTTTGGATCAGGCCCTCAGTTAATGGAATATTATCCTTCTTGGTGAAGCTTGATAGTGAAAATAGAGTAAGAGGGCAAGATCTGCCTCTGCTTGGGATGTTTGCCTGGATCTGAGTGGCAATGCACAGTCAGAATAAGTGGGCCAAATCTAATATTAATTACAGTGTAAGATTTGAATATTATATGAGACAATAATATTTCATTAGTGCTCTGGAAAAGAAACACTGGAATGAGCTCTTAAAATCTGATTGAAATCAATTACAAAAGCTTGCATCTGAACTGGAACAGTCTCTGGCTTGCCTGCACTTTCTGCAAGGCTGGATTAAGGCAATGTGGAAAACAGTAAAATGATACACACTGATTAAATTAGCAAAGTTTGGGTTTTTTTTAAATCAAAGTAATTTTTCCATCTTTTCTCTATGCTATATTCTAAACTCTACAAGCAACTGTCATGAAAGCAACGTGAGAAGAGAGCCAAAACATTGTAAATCTTGGTGGCCCAGTGCAGTCCAGTCTAGCATCTGTTTCAGCAGCCCCCTCCAGACAGTAATGCCATGGGAATTTAATATTAAAACACAAATCTGAGTGAAAGAACTGTAATTTACTGACTACAATCTAAAGCAGAGCTATTAAGACTATTAAAAAGTAACTCTTCTTCTGTAAGTGTTGGTTGTTTTTTTTTTTAATTCATGATTTCTAGTAAAGTTGGGAAAGGCTGCCATATCACTGTTCAAGTGTAAGGAAAAATCAACACTATAGAGGACTCTCATCGGAGGAGGGGGAACTCCCAATAGTGATAGTCAGCCTGAGGCAACCAACAGCACTACTAGAATAAGAAAGCAGTCTCAGTGACTGGCAAATTAATCAGTTGGAAAACTCTGGCACCATTTTCTAGAACTTCTGTGCAGATTAAGCAGAGACCACGAACCAGCCAGTCACCCAGGCTGCAAAAGTACCAACTGCACCCAAAGACAGTGGCTGTGTGAAGAGGTGCTTATTCTCAAAAATTTTCTTTCAGACAAGAATCATCCTTCTCAACTGGTGTGCTTGGTTTCTGAGGATGAAAAGACCAGGGGAAGATAAAGTGCGTCCTGCCTGTCAACATAAACAGCGTCGATGTAGCCTATCAAGCGTGGAGATGAACACCGTGAGTGGACAGCAATCCAGCAATGGGAATATGCTATACATTGGGTTTAGGGGGCTGGAAGGGGTTCACTGCACACCCACCACTGATTCAGGGGTGATCTGTGGGAGGATGACCTGCTCGCCAACAGATGAAGAAAACCTGCTGCACAGCGGCCACCCCTCTGAAGGTGACCCAGATTTGGCTAAGATCTTGGAAGAGGTCAGGTACATTGCAAACCGATTCAGAGACCAGGATGAAGAGGAAGCCATTTGCAACGAATGGAAGTTTGCAGCCTCTGTAGTGGATCGGCTCTGCTTGATGGCATTTTCAGTCTTCACAATCATTTGTACAATTGGTATTCTAATGTCAGCACCAAACTTTGTAGAGGCTGTGTCTAAAGATTTTGCTTAACTACTAACTACAGTCTGATTCCCTGAAGTATGATATGTAGCAAATAAGAGTGTGTTTTTTGTTTGATCGCTTGTTTTTAACGAGTATACTGCTTCTTATTGCTCACTTTCTTTTGCCCCCCTCTCTGGTCCTGAGTTCCTTTCGGAAGAGCGGCACCATTTCAGAAGGAAAGCCAAGGATTTCTCCCTGGGCTGCCTGTGCGCAGCTCCTCTGAGCATTCTCCAGGGGGAGATGCGAAGTGGCTGTGAGTCCCTTCAGAACGACAGGGTATTGCACCACCGACTCATACACGGTTTTGAACTGGCTATTACAAAATAACAGGTAGGCAATGCCAGAAATGTTACTTCTTCCAGACTTCATTGTAAGAGATAGAAGGTGGTCCATCTTAGCTATTTGAATAAGTGATCATAAATACTTACGTTTAGGAGAGGATTAAATCCAAATAGATGAAAGCTCAAACAGCAGAGAGAAAAGGGAGTAGTTGTTCCTTTTCAGTTACTGCTGCTTACTGAGTTGTGATATGTAGCTCTCCAGCTCACTCATAACCAGGCAGACCCATAACTCCCCCCATACATTTTACATAGAGCATATGGGACTTTACAGGACTCTGAATTTGTCTGAGACACCAGAAACCCGAAAGTTAATATGGTACACCATATAACTTGTCCATCTAGATCTTTCTGGATTTGACCTAGAAGTTTGGCCTGAATTCTTAAACAGGCTTCACAGTAATTTTTGCAGTGTTTACTACTTCATCCTTCTCCCCAGAAAGACAGTCTTTCAACTGATGACCTTTTTAACTAACAAAAAGGAAATGAAGGGTTTATGATGCCTTTGTTCTCAGTTGTTTAAAAAAAAAGTTACACACACTTGTCTCTTTACTGTTAACTGGATACCAAGATGGAAAAAGTAACTTAGTGTTTTGTACAGGCTTAAGCATAAATGGAGAATCTAAAGCAAAAAGAAGCCATTAAATCCTGAGATCAAGGTTTTAATTTAAAAATTGTTTGCTCTGTATTATGCTTAGCCTTTTATAGACCTCCTTCTGTTGAGTCACCATAACACGTCTTTACAAGAAAACTGCACCTTTTCTGCTCAGTTTATCACCCAAAGAGCACTACTGAATAATAAAGCTTTCTTAGGTCTGATATAAATTATGAACTGTATAAATATATATTTATGTATACTCACTGCATATACATCCAAGGAAAGGTTAAGACATAAATACAAATTCTCTTAAGTCTAGACAGACATTTGCAAAGGCAAATCCAATAGTTCATCAATTTATGTTATTTCTGATTCTGAAATTCCCCCATCAAAATATGGTTAGTTTTCATGTGACTTCAATGTCTTAATGAAAACGGCTGAACTGAGAATACCAGGACCTGAAACTTCATGCATACAAAACAGCTGAGAATTAGTTTCTTGCTGGCATACCAGTATTCCTGACCAGTGATGTAAGTGGTAAAAGATATGGGGGACAATTACTTTAGCATTGACTGCTTGCTTTATCCTACAGAATCCCAACTTTTTGTCTGAGCTCTTCAGAGACACAAATGGAGGCCTGTTGTTGTACTGTGTTTTTACTGTGAAATAAACTCAAGGCCTCAGTTTGTCTCTTAAACTGGTTTAAAATAAAGTGACTGAAATGCTTATTCTCCCTAGGGAACAGTTTCCTTTTCAGAGTCTGCTCCCCTGAAAGCAGGAGAATCAAATTCACGTAAACCAAGCACAGAGTTGCCACAGGTACAGTCCCTCACCTGAGTGAACACCTTGCTCAAGCACCTTCATGCCAGAGAAAATGGTAGGAGGAGCGAAAGGAAGGCAGAGTATTTCTCACATTTTGTGAAATTCTGTCTTCCTGAAAGGTCTTTCAGAATCTCACACTGCAAAGACATGAGCAAAGCATGCAAATCCTTCTTGAAAGCTCAGCTTGAAACCGTGTCTCAGAATTATCTGTGAAGAAGTTATATTTTCAGGAACAATTATTAAGAATTAGTCATGCAATAATTCCTGCAAATAGTTTCTAGTTTGTAGATTGCATATGAATAGGAAACTATGAGTCCAAAATCTGAAATGTGAGTTTTGTTCTTTTGTGAATAACTACACATATCATGTGGCATGTGCTGCTCTTCTGAGTAATGTTTCTAGACTAGGCTTCCTGACATGAATGTTGATTTGCATTGGTATTTTTTCCTTCTGCAAGTATCCCTAAGTAGCTATGTAGAGTGTTCCATTCAGTCTTTGTAAAGTTTTGGGGTCCTCTTAGAGAAGAATTTTTCAAGAAGAAATGAAGACTTTTGGGCCTGCCTCGTACAATGGCACACAACTATTGCAATCATAAAACATGACGCATGTAATATAGGAAGCATGAGAGTACCCCACTTTCCACCAGAATCCATTTAGAGTATCTGTAGAAATCATCTTGCTAAATACAGGAGTTCTTTACAGAAACACTGTGGAGAAAGCAATTTACAATTTGACAGTAAGCTTCATTATCAAAGACAGACATGCCTATGCTTAAGAACTGGAGACTGGTCTTTGGCCTTTAGTGGAGTCCTGCCAAAGTCTGTAACACTGAGTTTGTAATGCTCTCAAAGAATTCTGTCAGCAAATACCAGGTGTTAGACAAAGTGGCTGTAAGACACCAGCACCATGCCTACACTACTGCCTTTATCATTGGCAGGATTAACAAAAATGCACCAAGGGGCCAAGTGAATCCTCATTTTCCTACCGTTAACACAACCTGTACACATTTGGTAATAAGATCGTTATAAATTTTAAATACAACAGTGACAACTTCTCAGTTATGTTATTTTGCATCTGTGAGCCAAATTTTCCTATAACTGAGCTGAGCAAAATCGGTATGTTTCTTGTCAAATTGTGTGCATCTTAAATATATTTGTGTATGCGCTAAACACTATTTTGATCTAAATGCTGGGAAAAAATATTTATTTACAATTCTGGGCATAGAGATGGAAATTAAATGCTGTATACGGTTTGTGTATATAATAGTAAAGACTATATATTGATGGTAAGGATCTGTTTCAATCTTAAAGAGTCCAGAAAGCAGATAAGGAAGGGGTTCACCACAACTAAGCTATGACTTGTCTGACACATTCAAAAGCTCGCTCTGGAGCTCAGCTGTCATGTACAATACTATATGTGAACAATGTATATTACTTTTTCTGTTTTTATATTGAATTGTATTGAATATTTAAAAGACTTTTTAATATTTAAAAAATTTTATTTAAGTGTTAATGCCAAAAAAAGTTCCAAACATAAAATTTTAAAAGTTTAGTTTTAAATACAGACAAATTATTTAAACAGTATTTAAAATATTAAATTATTTTATATAGGAATTGATAATACTATGTAAGACTTTTTTTAAAGGTTTCTTTAAATTCTCTTTACATTCTCTCTAGCTGCAGGATGTAATCTCAGTTCACCTGTGACAATTCAACTTTTCACCTTCTTTAACAAGGAAAGAAGGTAAACCAAAGTCCCAGATTTTCTTTCCTTTTGTTATACTATTTTTTACATTAAGAAACATTGCATAAAGGGCATTAGAAAGAGATGTTACATCTGTCAGGTACTGATTGTCACATAAGCAATTCAATACCTTTTCAGTCCAGTACAAATAAAAGATTTAGATCAAGAGACTTTTGATTCTTTCTCATTTTGCTAAGATGGAAACAAACTCAAGCAGTAGAAAACATGAATAGCCATAAAAGAACGAAAAATGTCTTTGGATACATCAATCTGGGATGACAAAGGTCTTTGAGAATTAAAAATATATCCATATCCTCCTAGCAAACCAGTCCCACACCAAACACATATTACTTCAGCCTTACATAAGCGATCAAAGTTAACCGAGTAGGACAAAAATACCATGTAAGTTTTGGACTGGCCTCAATGCCAGTATTAATTTACATCTTGAAGTTTAACACAGAGAGAAACAAGAGAGAATAAACAAATCTGTACCAGCTGAATAAACTGTTGGTTTTGCCAGCTGCAAAGTTTGTTTGTTGGCTACTAGTGAAAAAATGATCTAATCAGCAGAATATCCCCCAGACAGAGGAAAAAAAACACATCAGCGTAGGTTTTTTTCAGTCAGATGAGTTATACTGCCCACATGCTGAAACAGCCTCCTGAAAAGCTTTCTGTCTTTACAACACCCTGCTAAGCATGTGCCAGTAGTAAACATCAAGGATTTCTGAAACCAAGAGTTTATTCTCTTACTGCTTCCACAAGCTTGTAAGGAACAGCTGATGAAGACCAGTTTGGTCAAGGTCAAGACACCAAGTCCTACAAGCATGTAGTTGTTATTGAATCCAGCCTGTCTTTGGGCAAGAGCTACCACAGGGCACAACGTCAGATACTCAGGTGAGGCTCATGCTGATGGCTGCTCTCTCTGCCAAGCCAGACGCCTGCCCTCTCTTCTAGAGTGCTGAGGCGCGGGACGCCTTACCTCTGACTCACTGTTCTACTTCAACATGGTCAGGCAGGTTTAGCTCAGCACACACCAGGCAGTTTCCTGGTGCTGCGTATGAACCTACCACCATCACACATACTCCATCTCTGAAGCGTTTGTGAATGGGGGTTAAAACTGGACTGCTCTCTGCTACCTCTCTCAGGCACCTGGTCAGTTAATATGCAGACTGAAAGCTGCTACGGTGTAGGAGTTTACACATCAGCAGATCCAAAATCATTGCCCGGTGCATGGCAATGTCCATCAGAGAACTGGGTCTCGTGGCTATCAAGAGTAGCAGTATCAGCCATCCAGTTTTAATTCTGTAAGAAGAATCAGAATACGTTTTCTATTCAACACAACCGATCTCTTAGCCTAACCTCATACTATCAAAATATCAGTAAATCTTAAAAGGCTGTGAACAAAATCTGCACATTACAGCAAACCTAACATGGTAATCAAATAGGATCTTAACAGGACTACAACCACAAGTGAAAGCCTTTCACTATTACCTTTTTCTTACATTGCTTCTGCTGCTTAAAAGAAAACCTTAATGTTTATGTAACATTTGTTTGTGCTATTAAGCAATTTGCAGATGATGGCATAGAGAAAGAATAAACAACAATCTCTCACACTCCAGTGACCACATTCAAAATTGCTATTTATTAATAGAACATGAAAGTCTTAAGTCCAAAACTCAGCATCAGTGTCTTATCTATACCCTCACTGTAAAAATGCCACTAGTAAACCACTGGGTTTTCAGAGCTGCAGTGACTTGTCCCTGTAGTAAAACTATACAGTAATAGCAGTTTAAACTCCAAAATAATTTGAACTATCTGCATATTTTTCCCTTAAAAAAAAAAAAACAAAACCAAACCAAAACCCAATAAAAATTTAACAGCCATGACATGATACAATGGTACTTTAGAATATGTGTACATGAGAGTAAAATCCATAGAAGTTTTCCTCTTAATTAAGCAGTTAGGATATAACCCATTGCCTCAGTGCCTGTAAAAGGCAGAGATATCTTTCTACTGAGTCCAGAAGTCTGGGATCAGGACCGCATTCAGTCCAATAAACTCCACAGTTATCACTTACGTATTAGTCCAGTTCATGGTAGGCACGTAAATGAATTAAGAATAAGCCAAATATTAAATATTTATATTAAATTGGCTTTAGGCTTAGAAACCAAAAATCTGCATCTCAAAGCAAGATATAAGCACTACATCCCTCAGGCAATATTATCTTACCTCTCTCTACACATGGATTACGTACAGCTGTGAAACATTTCCGTAACAACTTTCTTAGTATACAAGCATCCCTGTTTGAGACTGCTTTTGCTGACACAGCACATTAATTGTTCCCTGTCCTTCTTCCAACTTCTGGCCAAGTGAAACCTAATTAGCAGACTATTTTGATCAGAAGCAATGTTATAGGACCAACATTTGGGAAGAGTATGTAAGTTTAACCCTTGACTCAAGAGAGACTGTAGTCACAAAATTTGACGTTACTGTGTCAAGTTGCACCCTAGAAGGAACACGCTCCAATCGAATATTGGTGCCAACGCTGCAGGGCACATATGCCAGTCGCAGTGGAGGGAGCCTTCCCAGATGGCAGCAGCGTCCCTGTAGGGCAAAGCAGGCTCCCCAGTTTCACGGTGTGGCATGAAAAGGGAGTTTGTTTTCCTGTTTTTTCCCCCACTATGCTATGTACATGGGTACAACAAGAATATGCCATCTTCACTGGTTAGTGCTTAGCTCGGCTTGTAAGGTATTTCTTTCCTTTGATGAGGTAATAATGTAAGAGATTTAGAAGAGATGGGTTGCAATACATAGTCCAATTAGTTTTTTCTTAAGACTGTCAGAAACTGGCTTAAACTGGACTAAGCTGAAACCAGGTTAACAATACACACCGTGGTTGTAGTTCTTTCTTCACTAAACCAGTTTTAAAACCTATTGAAGTTAAACTGCTGCATCTTTCTCTGCAGTGGAGGTTAACACTCATTCATTATCCTGTCTGCAGCTAGCAAAGACCTGCCGTAACATTGCTTAATGATACTTCACACACCGCCCATGTTGTTTATAATTGAAAGTATCTTGCAGCAAACAGACTATAACAAGGACAAGCTGCCCAAGCATCGAATCTTTTAAAACAAGCTGTAGAAGGTAAGAAGGGCACATGAAGGACTGGCAGAGAATGGGGGGAGGTGGGTTTGGTACCATCACACCAGGGAGCTGTGACATCCGTCGTCAGCACCGGAGCTGTACCCCTAGCCCAGCACAGGGAGAGATTCTTGGAGCCGTGGCTGCTGAGCGACAGCCTGGGCTGTTTGTGCCCGATGGGGGCTGAGAGGGGCAGGTCCCCACTGACTGGGGACAGACCTGGCACAGGTGGCCACGCTTCCATTTGGGTCCTTAGCGTACACGTGCAGAGCCTCATTTGTGACGACTGATCTGAACCGTGCTTTGTTTAATGGCACACATATGCAAAGGTCTGGAGATGCTCATCGCTTGAAGCCCGCTTGTCCCATCTATCTCACTCAGAGAACACCTCACTGCCCTCCCCCTTTTTCTACATGTACATATAAAGTCTGCTGCTTCAGGGAGACAGAATTAAAACAAAACATACTCAAAGATGTAAATAAACACTTGCAAAATAGTCTGAAAAATGTATGCAGAGAAAATTTATATGTTAGCTCAAAACCAGTACGGTTTCTGTTGCTAGAAATATACTGGAATTCATAGCTTTCCAGTAGTCTTTCAGTTGCTGTAATATGCCAGAGCTTTTAGTATGCCAGCTGATAAACGGGATGGAGGTAACAACCTTCTTGCTGAAATTTTGAAGCAATCTGTGTGGGTTGAATGGGGTATAAGTGAAAACTCCAACAGCCAAGCACAGCTTTAACCCTAGCACACTATAGGCTAACTTTTAAAAAAGCTCACTCTTCTTTTGCAGTCATTTAATGGATTGTTCTGTGCACCCAACGGAAGCCAACCCATAATGAATGGCACTGCAGAGATCTAAAGCATCCAACCTCAGTTCTGAAAGACTGGATTCATGCCCACTAGATACAGTAATAAAAGCCCATTTATTTTCTCATGCACTTTCCCTAGTGCACTGGAAAATGTCCTATCTACTTGCAGCAATATAAAACCTGCACAGTGTACACGACAGGAGTTTTAGCCCAATATTATATACAAAACACACCTTCATTTTGCAACTTCTGCAAGTTCAAACTCTTCTGCCTCTTGCTCCAAAGGCCGCAAGATTAGCAGCATCATGTCTTTGCACAGCAGGCAGAGTAATAACAGCAACAGAAAGATGTTTTCTCAGAGATAAACAATACGTCAGAACTTTTTGCATAAAACCAGAGCACTTTCTGAATTGCAGTATTTGTCAACTTTGACGCATACACCTAATTTAGACCATTTGGGCTCAAAAATAACTTAATTTATTCTCCAGTTCTTTAAGATATCAGAGATGGCATTTTTCATGTCTCAATTTTCTCGTTAGTGTGTAGTGTGTTTGCTCAAAGAGCTTTCATTACTGACAATTTTCATAAGGAGCCTTCTTCTCCAGGGAGGGTGGTGAATGTTTTCTTTTGAATAGAGTTAGTACGGAAACTTCAATAGTCTTTCCATAATACCACAAACTGCATAACTGGTTTGGAAAAATGATCTGTGTTAGGGAGCATCATGACATTACGAGTACTCCATACTACTTTTCATCAGAGAGTAGCAGCATTGATTTTTCCCATTCACTTGACGAAAAATAAAACACTTTAAGAAAGAAACTCTTCCTTCACATTACCTGACACACACACCTATGCCCCAAGCATAACTTTCATAGCGTGAGCAAATGCAATAGATTATAGCCCAAAGCGTAACTGTTATTACAGGATTTTTTTTATTTTTAAACTCTCCTCTAGCCTAAATGATGAAATCGCAGAGTACCTAGAACCCAACATGTGTGATAGCAGACGAAAGCTAGAAAAGCAGATGTACTTAAAGAAGCTGGTGAAGCGAGGTGTATTTTTCATCACAAGAGTAGTTCCAAGGAAACCGTAAGGCAGTAAATTTTCAGTTCCCACACTGAGAAGGATTCAGTCTGCTATTCTGTGGCAGAGCAGAGCACGAGCTCTTGCTGAGTCAGAAAGCTGCTGAGGATGTGCGCGTGTGGAAATGCTGGTCTGCATGCAGGCAAAGTGAGTCATATTGCTGTTTGATACAAGCCAATAATCTGCAAGGAAGAGGAAAAGACTAGGCAGAACTTTAGCCAAGGCAATATGATGCCTCCTGAGTCCCCAGGGTCATGATACTGGCCTTAAATAGGAAGTAAAATGAATATGAAGTAGAGCAGAGAGGAAGACTAGCTACTATGGGTACACACATTACTCAACCTAAAGAGACTCCAGACTATTGCAGATTAAAAAAAACAAAAAAAACCAAAAAAAACCCAAAAAACCCCAAAAAAACCCAAAAAAAACCCCCACAAACAAACAAACAGCAGCTTTGCTTTAAAAAGTTGCTCACCATGAGATTGCCTATTCTTGTGAACTGCTCTGAAATGAAGAAAGCCTAAGAACTAGCTGGTCAAGGTGAGAATGGGCATATTTTCCTCTGAAGAATGGGGAAAGAGCAAAATGGGGTGGTGCTCATTAGGAAAGACAGGTGACTTCACAAGGGACTTGAAGAGTCACTTAGAAGTCCTCAGAAATTAGAATTATGAGAAGAATCAACTACTGTGGGAACAGTTTGCCCTTAGAGACAGCAGGACCAGAGCCCTGTATGATGTCTGGAATCTTTTAAGAACTATACCCATCCAAGTTATACATGGTTTCTATCAAAAGTTCAGAATAATGTGAACACCACAACTTTGACAAAACTGATGTCCAATTATGGGTCAAATGTTCAAGAGCACATGACAGATTTCTAGATCTCAATAGGTTTCTAAGAGTTTGCCTTAGTAGGAAGGAGAAGGAGGAGAAAGATAATGACAGGGTACAGCAAAGATCTGGAAATGAGGGGTTTTAGAAGCAGATATGCAATCTCCTGAAATTTGTATCTGCAAAAATGTTCAGCCAACAACCTCAATGATGACAACTTGCTGAAGAGTTACAACTGGGCTTGTGAATAGGATGACAGGACCGCCCCATGAAAACAAGCATATTTTTAGGAAAAAAATCCCTTAAACTATCAGAAGGTCTTTTTGTGTTTTAGTCGCAACCTTTGTTTCAATTATTGCCCATGTGACTATGCCTAAAGCTCATTAAATAAGTTTTTCTTTCTTATTTTACTGAAAAGCTTGTCTAACTTGCAAGGCAAACTGACAGAGCTCTGATTCTGCAGGGGCAACAAATTGGTCTCAAGAAATATATCCTCCTGGAGGATATGCTTAGGGAGCAAAAGCACTACAAGCCTGAGCAACACTTGTTCTCAGCTTGTAAAGAATTATTGTCAGTGCTTGTGGTGGTGGGTTTTGGGGAAGAAAAACATCCTGTCCCTCCTTACAGTCCTGCAGTGAGCACAGACAAGCTCTTTTTCATAGATGATAGCTATTCATCCTCTAACCTGGTGTATCTCCTCTTCCTCCTGTGGCTTCACATCGATTGATAGCTTTATATGGCCTAAAACGACTGGGACTTACACACAGTCTTGTAAGAAACCCACAAATTGTTCCTGGTGGTATTTACTAGCTCCTCATATTTCCTGTGCGAGTTACTGGCATCTGTATTTAAAATGGCAGCTGCTGGGCTATCAAACCTCCTACTTTCTCACGGGGAAAACACTTTTAATTTCTAATGACAATAGCCTAATAAAATGTACTATGTGTACTGATAAAAAGAGAGTGTCTATACCATCACACAAAAGCAAGGGATTGAGTTCGACTTCACACAAGGCTCTGGGAACTCTTAGCACCTTGTTCACAGGAAGAGTAAGTGAGAAGTGCTCCTGCTTCCAGAGATGAGATACAGGATAATACATTTAGCATAGACCAATTACTGACTTGCTTCCAGATGCTACTGCATTATAAATAGCTATCTTTATGATAGTAATTTACTACTGTAAGTTAAATTGACATATGCCTGAACACAATTTTGCTCAGTTAAAAAAGTGTTGGGGAAACCAGCTGGTTTCACCAGGAAAGGATGCAGGTTGGGGGTATTTTGAAACAGCTCAGAGTAAAACTACAGACTGTGCATTAAAAAATGATGCGATTGTACCATTTCTGTGTGGAATACTACACACCGCATGCAAAAGAAACATCACAAGGGTGGAACAGTATGGCACAAGTACAGTGTTATTAACCTGAAAATGCATGTGAAATACTAGCATCAAGAAGATACTTAAAACACACAGAATAGGTTTTTTGGCAACATATGAATTATTTATAGCATAGAAAAAGTTGTTGTTACGCGCATACAAATTTTATTTGGACATTAACTGTTACTTTACTACTCTGCTTAAAATTCTGCCTGCACCTACAGCTGCATTATCCAGTTTTATGATTCACAGCTGCCAGCAGTGCTTGTTGGTGTAGTACATCTGCAAAGCGCTCCTGGTATTGAAGCAATTGAAATGGCAGATTCAGCTTTCAGCTCTCAGGAAAGAATTGCACAACCAAATAGGCAGCATATAACAAGACATGCCTGGAGCTAGTGTGCTGAAGTTATGAAGGAAGTTAAAAGAAAAGCTGGGAAAGTACATGAATTTCAAATTAAACGATAGACTAAACACTACAGTATGACCCAATCTGCTCCCATGATTCTCCTTTTCCTTATTTCATCATTGCAGGAATTTTCTTATGACTTAGCTGAGTCCTAGAGTTACACCTAGCCCTCTGTCTTCCAAGAGAACATCAGGGTCCTCCACTAAAATTAAGGTTAAATCTTTAGCTGTCAAAGAACTGTGGAGCAGGATTAAGATATCGGTATAGATCTTTGATAAAAACTGAACAACAGGATCCCAAACTTTAAGACTGTCTCCCTTACCTGCTGGTGTCTCTCAATCTTCTTGGGTAGGTTGTCAAGCTTACTATGAAACCCCTTGCCCCCAAGCAACCCTTACTCCCACTCCAATAATTATTTTGAATCAACAAGACAGTGATAAATAAGTTAGCTTGTGAAGTTCACAGGTCTTCAAAAAAACCCCACTATTATTCTGTCTACAGTCCTGTTTGTTTCATTGCTGTCTTAGTGACAGTTTTCTGTTCTAGCAATTTAACAGTTGGTTAAATGGTACCTATGTGACCTGGCAACTTAAAACCTACCATAATTATTATTTACCTCATGTTAGAAACAAAGTGAACAATTCTGAGGTACAAATCTATTCACATAATTCTATAGCTTACAGAAGCTGTTTATATGATCCTGAACAAGTTTTGTATGGTTTGCAAAACTTCTAGCATACTCTTGTATCCATGCCTGTAGTATTTACTGCACACTAATATCCAGATTTTATACCTAGTGAAATATGAAATTCCTTGGCTGTAACACTCTTCCCTTTCCAAAATTTGTGTCTTTTCAAGTTCAAATTTATCAGCTTGTAAGCACCCAGTGCTTGCAGTTTACCACAAATTCCCATCCACAGGCTCTGTTAAAGAATTCAGAATTTATTCCCAAACTCAGTGAAAACATTATACTGTCTATGGACTTTGACTTCCTTAGGTTTACTGAAAAGTTCTGCTTCTGAAGCTTTCCAGGCAATTGGAAAAGGAGAGATATATAATTGTATCAGATACGTCAGGTTAAAACTGCCTTGACAGAAAAAGTCTCAAGCCTGGAAGTGGGCTGCACTTAGAACAGCAAGAAGTAAGGCAGTGATGCAGGTTTTTAATTTCTTTAAAAATATTATTATTCTGGGCATGAGGAAATAAATTAGAAAGAGATTTATGTGGTCACTTCTTTGAAGAACCAATATTACACACTGATCTGTAAATTTGTAAATACCATTCCGAAAACACATGCAATTCTCTTTATAGCTTATACACTGACTGACAACAGCTGTATACATGTGCATTTTTTCCATTAAAACAGCAACATTTTATCGTATTTTCAGTATCACAGTATCATCACAGGACCTTTCTAGGCAAAATATTACCTTCTTTCAAACGCACAATGGGTCCTGCAAGGAGTATAAAAGTAGTATTGTCTTGAGACTTTTTTTGAAGTTTGTTTTTTAGCAAATTCTCTAAACCCACTATGAAGCTTGTATTGCTAACCTCATTCTGTCTTCCAAAGGGGTATTTCCCTGGAAAATTGCATAATCTTAAATAACAGATGAAAAAAGCAAGCCACGTAAAAATCTTTGGAGGGATTCAGTTCTTACACTATTCTAATTAAAAATTTTGCAAGCAGCTTAAACAAAATGTATAGTCACTCTCAAGTGACAGACCCACTTTGAAGAAGGAAGTTAGTTCAAAGATGAGGAATAAGACTGGTAAAAGGATTAGAGGGCACAAGACAAAACTTACAACTGCAGTAGGGTTATAAAACTGACTATGGGCTTGAGATTACATTTGCTAAAGCCATTAATGGTGAAGACTCTTGTGTTCTTACACAACAACTTCATGCCGAGTGCATGCAATGGTTCAAACCATTGCAGCCATTTGAAAGAAGGCAAAAGTTGGCTCATAATGTCTGCTCATGCAGCAGTTGCCGTGGAGAATATGAACAAAAAAGTATGCAGTTTGATCAGATTTTTGTGTTTGGTAGGCAGAAAAAATTTTAATTCAATTGTACATCTACTGCAGAGATCCTACAAATGACTAAACATAGACTTAATGATTTCCGTTGCCATCTTCCTATTATGCACACGCGTCAGAGCTTGGGTGATGTCTTCCCTTTCCTCGTTACTTCTCTTTCTGTCAGTCTTCCAAGCAGGGTTGATGATCCTGATAACATCCCTGAGAAGAGTTCTTATCAAGGAATATTGCGTTTCGATTTAATTTCTACACTAAGGGCCTGGAAGAAGGAACCGTAAGCAAAAGAGAGAATAGGAAAGAACACACAAGGGAGTGACATCCTACTAAAACCCCAGGATCTGAATTCTGCAGATCTACAGAAATATAGATCAGGCTGAATATATACTACTGAATGAAATAAAAGTAAAACTGTGGATCCTTGTATTAACTTCACTGAGACATCAGCACCCGTCGTGCCTTCAGAAAAATAACCTTTGAATACATGTTCAAGATGGCATTTTACAGTATATTAAAAAAGGACAAAACCACCACCACAGCTATAACTAATCATGAGAAAAATTACAGAGCCCATGGTTATACACTATTCTCAACTAATATAAAGCTTATACAATATTTATCAGATATAATCAACTAAGCCACCACCTGCAGATACAGATTTTCATGATTAGGGAAAGAGAAATTAAAGATGATGTAATGCCACCTTCATTGTATAGCCATTCCATGACTCCTGGAAATTTGGGAAAGTTATTTACAGAACAATTATACGAAGGTGTATATCAATGTATGGGAGTTTGTTTTTTTTTTTTTTGTCAGATGGCTTCATATGAAGAGATTTCCTCAGGGAGAAATGGATAAGAAGCCTATCTGTGCCTTCTGCTTTCCTATTGCTGCATGTACTGGCTTGCTAATCTAAACACATAAATGGAGCATGGGAAACCAGTCAACAGTTACCACTGGAGACTTGGCAATACGGTGTATGCTATTGGGTCACATTTGTTTTCTCCTTCTTATAACAATGAAGTGAACAGTTTGTGAAGACCCAGACCCCACACAAATGAAGAAAAGACCGTACCTTTTTTCATACTAAACATAGAAGAGTATGTTATGGAGACTCATGATTAAGTACATTTATTAAATACATTCAAAAGACTGAGAAAGAAATACTGAGAATAATCATATGCTTTAAATTACAACATCCTTTTGACTGAATCAACAAAGCAAAACCAGGCATAATCCAAAGACACCACAGTAACAGGCTCTGCTCCCCTCTTCACATGCCTGCCAACCGTGGAAAACATCCTACAGCTCCCAAGTTCCAGCTCCAGCCTGTCTGTATCTGTCCTGAGCAGAAGGCAAAAGGAGTCAATGCTTACAAGTTCTTACTTGTACATGGATGGAGTCCTACTACGAGGTCTGTTTTGAGGACATAGGGGGGCAAGATGAAGGCAGGCTGTATTAACGTAGATACACTGATGTGGCAATCTCCTAAGTGCAGATATGCTACACTGCAGTTATTTTTTTAAAAAGAAAACAAAACCCCACACACAATCTCTACCTTTTTTCCACTGCGTTTCTTTCCTAAAGGTCTGAGGTCTGATGTATCAGCATCAGAGAAGCAACCAACCACCAGAAGCGTCTCAAGAGTTAACGGGGCATTGAAATCTGCATCTCAGCACCTCACTAAAACAGCCCATTCTGCACTTGGGGCAAAACGTGGACTTTCTTTTCCACAGACCATTGCTATAGAGCTAGGTTACTGGTATTTTTTAATCTACTATGCTACCTTTTTTAAAATCTCAAGTGCCTGCAGTAAAAAATGAGAGGAATCTGTTGCATGACTACATCTTACTATGGAAAATTAAAGCTGACACATTTTATAGCCATGGAATAATTTTCAGCAAAAGATTCTTTTCGGGTACTTAAATATTTAACAGAATCTAGCTCCCCTCTGCAGCAGTTGTTAAGTAAGCTGCAATTTTCTTGTAGTTGGGAAGATAAAGGTATGGCTGAAATTCACGGATTTTCAACATTACAAACAAGTTTGCTTGCATTTTGCTTTTAGAGATAGATGAGAGAACTGTATTTAGGAAGATTTGTTTGTGGTTTGTTTTGTTGGTTTTTTTTGGTTTTGTTTTTGTTTTTTTTTTTTTTTTTTTAAACACACACAATTCATATCAAGCGTGCTAAAAACACAACTCAGGATTATAATGGCAGTATCAGAGTGACAGGCTCCAAGTCACAGTGTTAAATGTAAGGTCATAAAGGTCACCCGACCATGTAGCCTTACCTTCTGTATGTCACAATCCATTTATATTTTGTCCAGGAACCTTTGCATTGAAGACAGTAACTTGTGTTTGGGTCAGATATATCTAGAAAATGGAGAGCTTTCCACATAGGTAAATGAAGTGCACAGAAAATTTATTACTCTGTAGACTTTTGTTATTGTGAATTTTTACCAACTGTAGAAATCAGCTAATATTTGTCTTTGGTTATGGATAAGATGCTATATAGCTTATCTGCAGGAAGGAAAATATGGGAGGGCATGAGTTCTAAGTAATAAATCCACACCTTGCCTTTTTTTCTTTTTCCTTCCCCAAAATAAAACTTCCTCACTGATACTCCAAGGCTGAAGCTTTGGTTTTAGCTGCTCAGGTTAGAAATGCATTTAATTCTTGCAATAGTTTGTTGTAAACTGATTTTTATATCTGCTTAAAAGAATTACATGCTTCTCTGCTACTGAAGGTCAATGAATTCTTGGTGTCTGGCTGACTTAAGCATTTTTCAAAAATGCTGCCTAAACACCCTATTCACAGTGCAAAATAATAAAGACAGAGTGTTCTTGTTTGGATCATTTTAAGGGTGGGTTGCACTAATCATCTCCTTCAAGTCTGAGTGAGGTTTTCCTTGAAGTGAGGTCTATCTGGGCACAGCACCTCAGACTAGGTTAATCTCAAATGCTGAGAGTGAGTTCACATCCATCACACGTGCTATCTGGATAATCATGCTATTTACTCAACGGGTATCAACAGTCACAGGACTCTCACCACCCTATCACTGTAGTAAACACTCCTCCCACACACCCCCAATGCTGTGTGCACAAGAACATACAAGAAAATCTCCTTCAAGAACAGATTGAGTTCATTAAAATATAATGATGACTAATTTATTTCTTATTTCTACCCTACACTGCACTTTTCCAGAAAAAGGTCCCCATGTACAAACCAGAAATATTTCAACAGCTAAAACAGTTACAGCGACCTTGACAAATAGTTTTTGGGAAACCCAGCAAGGAATGAGAAATGGATTTAAATTAAGACTAGTTTATTGCAACAGAAGGCAAAGACCAAAGTGTTGGTATTTGTGCCTCCTTAATATCCCCTATGAGAGAAAAAGAGGGGGAAAAAATAATAATAATAAAAAAAAAAATAATCAGACCTGTCTGCCTTGTGATGAACCAACTGCTTTGGATCAGCAGAGTACAATTTCATCTACTGTAGGGATGAATAAAAAAAATAAAAAAAACACCCAGAAAAATGAAGTTTGACAAATTAGATCTCATGGTTCAGGAGGTAAAAATCCCAGAACAAATCAATAAAAGAATGCCCCTACAATGAAACTCCTACTCACAGCATCAAGCTGTCCTCTGTTTCTTTCTGGTAATACTGAAATTGATTGTAACCGAGCGTAGGATGAGCTCACAAGAATAAAATATTTGTAAACAAAAGATTTTTATTTCATTATAGAGCTGTTAGACCTGGAACACTGGACAAATTCCAATCTATGTAATTACATTCTGTCTACCTAAATTCTCTCTGCAGCCTTAATTGTAAATGATGTTTTTCTTCATTTCTTCTCCTACATTACAGTTCCACCACAGAAGTGTCTGCACTTGAATGAAATGTCTTTTTATAGTCAGCATAAAGGACAAGCTGGGATGTGAGGACAGAGCAGAGTTGTTACAAATGGAAAAGTGACAGAAAACTTTCCAAGTGGTCATTATAAGGACCTTTTGGACTTTTCTCTGGTGAAGAAAACCAGGAAAAAGTATGCTTCTCTTGGTATGTCTGAAACCAGTTAAGATGTCTCCCCCATTTTCTAAATAAGTCATCAAGTATCTCCAAAAATCTTACTCTTTCTCTTGTGGGATGTTGAAGCAACTACTGCTAGCCTCCTATACTAATACTGAAGAATTCACACTTACCTTATTCTTAATTATCTCTATATCGCGTGATGATTAATTGTATTAAAGTTAAAAATTACACAAGAAACCTAACCAATCTAATTCTTAATAAGTAATGTATGACTTGCTAAATATTTATGTTTAGCTAAAACTAGCAACAAAATAATCTTATTTTGAATTAGCTAATTCCCCTTCGTACTCCCCTCAATCTGAAACAGGTGGCCAAAGCACTGGTTTACTTCGCAGAAGTTACACAAAGGAGACTGAAGAGCTTTCTCATTCACTAGTGCTACAGGTTTTCAGTAACTTATTTCCACTAGTTTAGAAGAAACTGTGGAAATAAAAGTGAGACCCACTGTTTCCTGGTGGGAGGAGAGGTTACAGGAGTCTATTCGCATATGCAGTCCGTGAGACCCTAGGCTCCTTCTAAGACGAAAGTTCAGGGGGGAAAAAAAAAAGCTCAATCAGTTGCTGTAACGTAATGCATTTCTTTGTACGCTTTACAGCACACAGCAGTGTCAACTATAAACAATTTCCTCATTTATTACGAAGCTGCCAACAGTGAAGCAACAATTTCCCACAAACTATAAAGCGGAATGTTTTAACTGTCTTACGTTATGGATATATCTGTGCGTTTGTATGTGTACATATATATAAAAAAGAATATATAAAAAAATTACATCATTAAATAGTCCTATAAACTGGAATATATCTAACTCTCTCTATATATATAACTATAATGTAATACATTAAGCATAAGCATAGGAATTTTAAAATTTATCTAATTTAACCTCCATGCTACGACATAATTAAAAAGCAAAAAGATTGAAGGTTTCTTCACTTAGCATTCAAATCTCTTCATAAAACAGTATGATACAGTTTCTTCCTTTAATTATGTTAAAGAGCTGATTTGTGGGCAAGGACTGGCATTTCGTCTTGCAAGCGTACTTAAGTCTTACATAATTCTCACTGAGACTAAACAGCCAACGAGAGCACAAGGACTTCTCTGTTTACAGAGTGAAACAGCTTGACCTGACTGCAGGCTACTGCAAAATCTGCCACTGGTTACACTCATCAATGGAAGAAAGAAAAGGATCTTTAAAAAAACAACGTAGAAAGAAAGAGGAAAAATAAGATAGAGTACACTTCAGCTTCAAATTGATTTGTCGCCTTTAAAAAAAACACAAAATTCAAATGCAAAACACTCAGCAAATGCAGAAGTTCAAGAATAACTTAATCACATATTAAACACAACAGAATTCCAGCAACTCTTTGACTGATTCATGGCCATAGGTATTCCAATATGTCCCTAATCCTGTGTAAAGACGTCAGAATAGAAAGACTAAATAATGAAACTGTAAATACCAATGTTTAATTTGACCCAATATGGTTTCCAGCACCACAGGATGGTAATGCCTCACGAACACGAATGCATTCATACTCACAACAATCCTAAAACGTTCTCATAATCTCATCACTACACTTTGGGAATTTCACCGTATTATTGCAACACGATTAAAGGCAGCCAACCTGTGAATTATTCCTTACTCAATATGCCTGCCATCAGCCATCACCAGTAAGGGGTCAGAAGCAAGGCAGATGATCACTCTTTTTTGCCAGCATTTATGAAGATCAAGCTGGTCTTTGCAAGATGATGAACAACTCTCCCTGAAATGCTGGGGAAAAGGCAGCAAAGATTCTACAAAGTTCTCTTCAGTCTTTTTTGGCTCTTTGTCCCAGTCTAACAGGACTGATGAGCCAGGTGGCAACTGTGAATAGAGTATCAAAAGAACCTTAGAGAGAAAATAGAATTCCATTGCACCTGGAAGCAGGTTTACAGAAAACTAGTGTGAAGGCCAGAGGGAGAGCGAAGGTATTGTTCTCATGAGGAGAAAAACGACCTTTGTTGCAGTAAGCTATTCAGCACTCCAACCCAGCTTTGTTCTATTTTCAGTCTCCTCCAAAAACTCCGACTCTTTGGCATTCCTCCTGTATGTGGGGTGGCCTCCTACTTACCCTACCAAATTTAAAAACCTGATAAAGAACAAATAACACAAAGCACCAGAAAATATAAGCTGCATTTTTAAATGACAGTGAAGGGTATAATCTTCAAGTATAAATTACGTAGCATAGCGAACGAATCCAGATCAGTGCTGGCTTCATTAGTAGCACTATTAGCATAATGCTACTTTAGACATAGACACTGCAAGCACATTAAGAGTCTCCATGTCTGTTGTCGCAGTCTTCTGCTCAGAATGGCTACATTTCCCAAAATATAAAACCAGTACTTCCAAAGAGAAGAGTACTATTCCCAGGGTGAAATTCTGTAACAGAAGACAGAGCACGGGTACGAAAGAGTTCTTTGCTTTCAAGTATCAAGTGGCCATTACAGTCTTTAGAGGATGCCAGAAGTCAGTGTTATTACTGACACCTAATTATGTTAAAAATCAGCTACCTAAAGAACAGGATGACAATTAATGCAATTCTACATTTCTAATACAGCTTCATCAGAACAAGCAGCTGAAGTTCAGGTAGAAATGACAATTATGTAATCTGTAATTACTATTTCTGCCCTTAATCAGAAATGTTGTTCTGAGATAGTGTTCAGTGTAACAACATGGATAATTGATAAAACTAAAAGGGATTATAATATCCAAGAGAGTTACCTCTGATTTCAGACGTCCGAGCCTACACCTGTAAGATGTCCTGGCTGTCAGCTGCCTACAGGGTTAGCCTTGTAGCACCAGCTTAGAGGCAGCCGATGCAGAACACGCCGCTTGAGGAGTACGATGGAGCTCCTGTCTGCCGTGTACACGGCGGTTCGCAGTGCTGAACCAGCACGAGCTTTCCACTTTCCTCTATCAATAAGAGCCTGTAGCAAGTTTTCAAACAGCCTCACTCCTCCCCACCCCAAAGCTGAAAAAAAGCACTTAGCCATAATAAAAAAAAAAAAAACACCAAACATACAGCACTCAAGGAGGAACCAGAACTTTTAAACTTGTTCTCCAGTGCTGCATCATGGCAACCCCTAGGTGTTTCCAGCCTCTGTATTCCCCAAGTATACCATGTCTCCTGCAGTCCAAGTGTTGTGTTCTAATGTCAGCTTATCCATACACCCTGTTGAATGGAAACCAGTTATAGCCAGTGTCACTAGGTACTACCATCATGCTAGTAACTAAAATCAGTAAGAATACAACAATAAAAATAGTGCGCCTTTAACACAGCTTTGAAGGCATGTTTCTTTCTAATATGCCAATTAAGCCAGCTGAGTGAGCTGATATTTAATCCATTCTGCCTCTGATTCAGTAATTCTAACAGATGCAAAGATTATTTCAAGGAATACTGGGAAATGAAAAAAATCTCTGTTTCTTCTCCAGAACTCACACTTCTTGCATTTACCTAGGCAAAGTATCCAGAAATGGATGGGTTAATGCACAATATCAATGCTTGGAACATTTAAGTCACAGAGCTCTCTCTCATCTTTCATTCAGTTTGCTATTGCAAAAGCAACCACCTCACCCTACGCAAGATAAAAATGAAACTGAATTTGACATCATGTTAGAAAGGATTCAATTCAGTTCGATACATTTTGGTATCAGAACTGAAAACCACGATCTACAGAGCTGCAAATGAAGAGAAATTCACTTTAAAGTTTCTTCACTTACAAGTGATTGCAAGCAGCTAAGCTCTCCAAGACAGCATCCTGCTTACTACAGATTAATCTGGAGATATGGATCCAAGGTCATCATGTTCTTTTAATGACCTGAACTCACTAAATATTAAACATTATACAAAGCAACACAGGCCACTGCTGTAATAAATGATCTGACTGTTCCACTTTGATCAGCATGGGGTCCCATATAATTATCAAGGAGCTTAAACTTGTTTACCAGATTACGGTAATATAAGACACAACCTCTCAGCTACGTTGTCCCTGAAACACTGTAGTGCCACATTTTTGTTTCTAGAATTCATTTACCAATTCCCAAATGCTGTATTTTGAAGATAGAAAGGATAATTAAAGTTGCTGCTTGCATAGTCTCTGAAGTCTCTGTATCATCTTTTCTCTGTGCTGGAGATCAAACGGGATCCTCTCCCCTTAGGTAGCCAGGCTACCGAAAGGATGGATTCTTTCTTGACTAGCACGCCACATGGCCATAAGGACAGAATGAACATATTAGCAATAGCAGTGTTGGCTGACTTCTGGTCGCAGGGTCACCGCTGCCTGTGAGGGTGTGGAAGGCAGAGGGAATTTTGCATTTAGCTCTAACAGCTTCTCTTACTCTAAATAATTCTACTTCAAACACTGGAAATTTGTTCTGGTGTTTAATGAGATGCAATGGAATTTGGATATCTCATTTTAACAAGCAACTTTTCAAAGCACACCTGTGTTTAGGGATTTGATAGAAACCATTTTGATTCTGAATTTACAGCTCCCTGATTGTTGACTAACTACGTGTTATTAACGAAGACAATAAACCACTTTGATCCTGATTTGATTTAAACCGTGTAAATTGAAGTTCCTCCCCTGTGACAAGTATCTATGTACCGCCAATTTCTGAGTAACACTCTTGATGGCCTCAGATTAATCATTGACAAAGTAAGTCACTAGGAAGTCAAAATCGTCAAAATTAAGTATACAAGTATAATAAGAATGGATTTTTGTTGATGAGTTTGGGAACTGAGCTTGCAGGTATGGCTTTGGAGAATCAGAACAACAGGTCTTTGAATCCAAAGCAGAATGCTAATGCGAACCAGGAGGCAACATGAAGGTTTCACCAAGTAATGAGTGTGGCTAAGCAAAGCTGCAGATAGTGCCTCTATAGAGTCCAGTGATAGAATTCATGCAAAAAGACCCACTCATAAATTGAAAACGTATACACGAAAATATGTGGGTGTGTTCACATTTTTTTTAAATGATTTACTAAGGATTTTATACATTAGAAAGTTAATAAGTTCACAAATGCTTGGCAATTACCAAAATTTGCTCCTAAATGAGTTAAAATTTAGCAATTACTACTACATAAAAAGTCTTTTAGGTCTTTATAAACTTATGCTATAAATATTTAGTCTGCATCTACAACATTCCCATGCAATGAGTCATAGTACTTCAAAGAGAATTTATTTACCATTCTCCAAATTCATAAAGCTAGTTCAGATTTTTTTCTGAAAAAGTTACAGTGCAGATCCATTTTCACCATTACAAAATGAGTCCAACCTCCTACAATTTAATACACAATTTGACTCTCATAATGATATTTCAAAATGCCAACAGAGAAGACATATTCCTCACTATCATTCTGGAAAGTATCTATCTAATCTGAATTTCTGCCAGATAATTCTAAAATGGGCTGTTTGTAAACAGTAGATAGTTTTTAATTAACTCCCAATACTACATGAACCTGAATTCTTCACTACTTATGCATTTCTAAATAGGTCTGCATTACGGACTCAAAAAAACAAGAAGTGTGATCAGAAATCTGATATCAGCTCCTTAAAGAGCAGAACAAGCTGCTTAATATTCTGGTGCTCCTGCAGTTTGATCTAATCTTCAATGAACTGTAGGAATGACAAAATATTAATTATGGACATATTTTCCTTCATTATTTATGCTTCCTCCAAAAGGTAATGTTTAAGAAACAAACCCCTCATGCTTAATTTTCTGTCATCTTTTTGCTAATTATCACAGCAGGGATAATCCAAATCAGCTGACTCCTACTGTTTGCAGCCTCTCAAACACGCGTTCTGCTTGTAAGCTGTACTTAAAGCAGGTATAAAGGTCATATTTGTATAAACTCACATTGCTAACACTGAAATATTTTATTATTTTTTATTTCAGTGACAATCTCTCTCTCATCTGGATTTAACTTCATCATAAATGAATTCTGCACACCTCTCAATGGAGAAATCTTTCTAATATCCTTCTAATAAGGGTATCTTTCTTTGTATGGAATGGATGAGTCCATAGATAGACATTCGGGGGATGCCTATTATTCAGCAGCTAGTGCAGTAGTTACTCAGAAGTTGCAATGGAAGCCTGAGCTTCTCCAGGAAAAGCTCAATACAGGGGACTGACTCATCAAGCTACTTGGAAATGTCCCTTGGAGAAGTCACTCTCTACTGTTTCTAGAGGATGCTGTGGAGACCAGCTTCACAATACAGAACTGTAAAAACATCCTCAATTTATTACCTCTTCTACACATAGACACCAATGACATGGACGTAGTCCTTCTCCTAGCAATTACCTTTAAGCTACTTATACCAATTTTTTCCCCCCCTTTTTTGAGGGCCAAAGTTTAGAGATGAATGACAAGACCACAAACAGTATGACGCAATTCATCACATAATATTAACTCAACCCAACCAGGAGAGGTGCTATGTTGGACCTTGTTCTCACCAACAAGGTCGGGCTGGTGAGGAAAGTGAAGCCCAAGAGCAGCCTTGGCTGCAGTGACCACGAGATGGTGGAGATCTTGAACTCCTAGGGCAGCAAGGAGGATGCACAGCAAGTTCGCTACCCTGGACTTCAGGAGAGCAGACTTTGGCCTCTTCAGGAATCTGCTGGGACGAGTACCATGGGAGAAAGCCCTGGAGGGAAGAAGGACCCAAGAAAGCTGGTTAATATTCAAGGATCACCTCCTCCAAGCTCAGGAGCGATGCATCCCAACAAAGAGGAAGTCAGGCAAAAATGCCAGAAGGCCTGCATGGATGAACAAGGAGCTCCTGGACAAACTCAAACACAAAAAAGAAGCCTACAGAGGGTGGAAACATGGACAGGTAGCCTGAGAGGAATACAGAGAAATTTTCCAAGCAGCCAAGGATCAGGTTAGGAAAGCTAAAGCCCTGATAAAATTAAATTTGTCCAGGGACATCAAGGGAAACAAGAAAAGCTTCTACAGGTACATCACTGACAAAAGGAAGAATAGGGAAAATGTGGACCCTCTCCAGAAGGAAATGGGAGACCTGGTCACCCAGGACATGGTCAAGGCTGAGGTACTCAACAACTTTTCTGCTTCAGTCTTCACCGGCAAGGGCTCTAATTGCAGCACCCAAGTTGCAGAAGGCAAAGGCAGGGCTTCGGAGAATGAGGAACTGCCCACTGTAGGAGAAGACCAGGTTTGAGACCATCTAAGAAACCTGAAGGTGCACAAGTCCATGGGACCTGATGAGATGCATCTGTGGGTCCTGAGGGAACTGGCAGATGAAGCTGCTAAGCCACTATGTGCCATATTTGAGAAGTTGTGGCAGTCCATTGAAGTTCCTGCTGAATGGAAAAGGGAAACATAACACCCATTTTTAAAAAGGGAAAAAAGGAAGACCTGGGGAACTACAGGACAGTCAGTCTCACCTCTGTCTGGCAAGATCATGGAGCAGATCCTCCTAGACTCTACGCTAAGGCATATGGAAAATAAGGAGGTGATTGGTGACAGCTAACATTCCTTCACTAAGGGCAAATCATGCTGACAAATACGGTGGCCTTCGAAAATGGGGTTACAGCATTGGTGGATAAGGAAAAAGCAACTCATGTCATCTACCTGTATGTGTGCAAAACATTTGACACTGTCTCACGTGACATCCTTATCTCTAAATTGGAGATACACGGATTTGATGGATGGACCACTCGGTGGATAAGGAATTAGCTGGATGGTCGCACTCAAAGAGTTACACTCAGTGGCTTGATGTCAAAGTGGGGACCAGTGACTAGTGGCATTTGTCAGGGGTCAGTACTGGGACTGGCGCTGTTTAACATCTGTTGGCAACACAGACAGTGGGATCGAGTGCACCCTCAGCAAGTTTGCCAACAACACTAAGCTGTGTGGTGCAGTCAACATGCTGGAGGGAAGGGATGCCATCCAGAGGGACCTGGACAGACTTGAGAGGTGGGCCCCTGTGAACCTCATGAAATTCAACAAGGCCAAACATAAGGTCCTGCATGTGGGTTGGGGCAATCCCAAGCACAACTACAGGCTGGGCAGAGAATGGATTGAGAGCAGCCCTGAGAAGGACTTTGGGGTGTTGCTGGATGGGAAGCTCAACGTGAGCCCGCAATGTGCGCCCGCAGCCCAGAAAGCCAACTGCATCCTGGGTTGCATCAAAAGGAGCGTGGTCAGCAGGTCAAGGGAGGTGAGTGATTCTGCCTCCCTACTCCACTATGGTGAGACGCCCCCTGCAGGGCTGCATCCAGCACCTCAGTGCTGCATCCAGGTCCCCAAAATAAGAAGAACATGTTGGAGCGAGTCTGGAGGAGGGCCACAAAGGGGGCTGGAGCACCTCTGCTATGAAGACAGGCTGACAGCTGGTTCAGCCTGGAGAACAGAAGGCTCCAGGGAGACCTTACAACAGCCTTCCAGTACCTAAAGGGGGCCTACAAGAAAGCTGGCAAGGGACTTTTTACACATGCATATAGCGATAGGACGAGGGGTAATGGCTTTAAACTGAAAGAGGGGAGATTTAGATTAGATATGAGGAAGAAATTCTTTACTCTGTGGGTGGTGAGACACTTGGCGCAGGTTGCCCAGAGGAACTGTGGCTGCCCCATCCCTGGAGGTGTCCAAGGCCAGGCTGGATGGGGCTTTGAGCAGCCTGGTCTAGTGGAGGGTGTCCCTGCCCAGGGCAGGGGGGTTGGGACTAGATGATCTTTAAAGGTCCCTTCCAACCCAAACCATTCTATGATTGCTGTAACTTTGAACAGTACTGTAGCTTCGTTATGGTGAACTGCTTGAAAATAGTTGGCAGAGAGCTATCAAATAAGGTACTTGGTTACTAAAGTATCCCGTTTGACTGCAATAACTGTACATAACACAAAGACAACTAGTCCCACAAGCAGCTGTCCTGCCTCTGCACCACTTCCAAGCATGGGGCAGAAAGAACTCTTGGTGAATGCTTTCAAGAAACTCACCAGCTCTGATGGGCCCAAGTTCATGAAGTCTTTTCCCAAAGTACAGCAAACAACAGAGTTAAAACAAACAGAAAATGCCACACTACTTTTTCCAGAGAGCATGTAGTCGTGAAGACAGAGATGAAGATTAAAACCAAATTAATTCTTTCTAAATAATTAAGCACAAAGAAACCCCATAATATAGTAAGCACAGCTGAATAGCAGTTTTACAATATCATCGAAGTGTTTTGCAATTATTCGTGTTGAAGACTACGAGGTAAATCTTTGGCTGATATTGACCCATACATGAACATCCTTTATAAATTTCCCCTGAAAACCTTGGCGAATTCCATTAGTAGTTTAAGAAACGTGCTCTGGAGCTTTAAACTTTACACTTTGACAGCAAAGAACAAATTTGTACGTCCACATATATATATGCGAGTATATATATTTATGCATGCATGTACGTGCATATATATTCTATATACAGACATATAAAAATAATATATACACACACATACACTGGACATTACCTTTAACTGTCCCTTTTTGTCTGTCTGCATTTAAATACATTTCTTTTGAAGCTTGTATCCAAACCTCTTAATGTAAGCATTCATTTCATGAAAGAAGCTACAGACTTGCAGAGGTATATTCATATTGATAAACCCCTCAAGCTGCTGTTGTTTGTAAGCAACCAACACAAATAGGCACGCACAGAACATTTTATCATTATGCTACAGATGTGCTTTAGGGGATCACAAGAAAAGTGAAAAGCAATATTTTCTTTTCCTACTGCAAAAATTATCAGTGTCTTCCAATATTCTATAAGCTCATACTAAAATCAGGATGCCCCAAACAGTCTTCATCGGCTCTAGTTAATCATTTGCAACTCTGAAAACATCAGCAACATTACTAGCAGCACTAGTATTAATTATGTCTAGAGAAAAAATAATTATGATGTATTTATTCTAATTCAATCTTTTTGTTTATATTCAAGTCTTTCCACTTGAACACAAGACAAAAACTCTCTAAACTCTTTGTCTAGATAAGACAACATCAGACAAAGCAGCTGGGTGAAAACCAGCATTTTTGTTATTAATGTTAGAGCAGTCCTACTGCTGATTCTCTCCTAATATACACACGGGCAAAACGTCACAAATTTTTGCCCTGTTCTTCCTGATAGCCATATACTATATGTATACAAAATCAGGCAAATTTCCTTTTTGAAGTTACAGCTGTTCAGGGTCACTTTGGGCATCTCTTGTATTTGGTTTGGAAACTAAACTCAAGACTACCTGGCATGGAAACAAATGCACGCTAGAAGCATATACTGGGTTTTGCTCTGGATGGTCACCGCAGAAACAAGATTCACAACAACTAAAGACAGAGCATTTAGTGGCTGTAAAAAATGCCTGTTGCTGCTGAACCATCTGAAAAGATCCACATCTCCACGTATGTAGTTGGCACAATAGCCGTTCTCTAGAAATGATGCCGCAGGTGGTATAGCTTTGTTCCACTCCGCTAGTTCAGTCGCAGGAATTCCACTGTGGTTTAAAATTATCCAGCCTTTGAGTGTGGGACTTATGGAAACAAGCATTTTTAGTACCAACAGGCTCACCAGCAGCAGACTACGTGAGCTATGCCACAGGATCTTAATGTGTTTTGGTGAGATGTCACGAACGGCGCTGATGGCTCAGGATTAGGAGCACAAACTGATCCCAGAAGTGACCTTTGGAGGGTGGGGCTACGCGGCACTAAGGTTTGAAAAGGGGAAAAACTGCTACATCACAAATAGCCTGACATAAAATAGCGGCTTTCACTCCAGGACTACCCTCATTAAGTTGGGATATGTGGTCACCCTACTCATGTCATCTGAGCCTACTCCATCTTGATCCTTGTAGAAGGTCTGTCACTGGTTTATTTCCTTCTCAGCCTGAGCAGAAGCAGGAAGAAAAGCTCTGGAGACATTTCCCTTCACTTTTAAGACATGAGCACCATTCATGTTTTAGCAACACTTTCACTTATGGTATCATTCACTTTTTCTAGGGAGTTTCACTGAGTAAAATAAGCTTCCAAACGCTCTATAGACTTTTGTTGTAAAAACCTCCCAGTCATCCAAATTTATTCCTGTTCTCTGCTATTACTCTGGATGCACAACCGTAGAGCACATACCTACAACCTATGTTCCATTTCATCCTCTGCAGAATATGGTTATAAGCGTTACATGAACATGGTTATACGCAGATAAATATGGAAATATAAATAGGTTATAATTATCCATTATACATCACCAGACAGTACTGCACAGTGGAAAAACATATTAAACTATCACAGCGGATGCATACTTGGTATACGCTTGAATAATTACTATCATTTAAGCCACGAATAACGCAAGCAAAAGCTGTTAAGTGAAAGCTGCAAACAGGTTTTACAGCTCAGTGGGAAACAGAATACCATTTTAGGCAAACAAGAGAGGGTCATGGTATCTTATAGTGAAAAAAAAAAAGTTTAAGGAAACACTACACTGTTAATAACATGTAAGTAACTGCCATATTATGATGCAGCTAAAAGTGCTGCCATGCCCAAGCTGGTACAAAAAAAAAAAAAAAGTAGCAAACTAGCAGAAGTCTTTCATTGCAAAAGGGGTGATGATTCCATCATCACCAGTCAAAGTCTCAATTATCGTGAGCTAGGAACAAAGTAAGCCACAGAAAGCAATGAGATATTTATTAAGACTGCATCATAAAAGTGACAGTAGCTACAAATGAAAGCAAGCTTTAAAAAATTTTTCAAGGTGTTTTAATAATTATTTCAAGCTATTTCTTTTTTGGAATGAACAGTGAACAAAGGAAATTGCAGACACTGTCAAAGTGAGACTGGCAAATGAAGAGTCTTGTTTACCAGGAAAAGCATAAGTCTCCTTCAATTACTACCAAAATGGAATTAGCAATAAAAATGCATATTTGCAAGAGTATAGTTACATTAATTATTAATCCAATAAACACGATCACTACTCTGAAAAAGCGGATTCATTGCTAAAGCTCCCTCTGATCTTCTATTTCAGCCACTTGTTTTAACTGAAGCCAGTCAGATGGGGTTCTTTTAAGCAGCTGAGCTGACAGATCTGATGGGCGGCAAGTATCTGGGAGAGACAGAAGCGAGAACAAACACTGCAGCAGAAGTGAATTCATGAACAAGTTGTGAATGAAACTGAACAGAGAAAATAGAGCATTCTTACTATTTTATTAAGCCATGACAAAAAAGGGACACTAATTTTTCAACGGTGCTTACTGTTGCATTGACATCCATGGATACAGTGTTTGTTAAAAAGAAAAACTTATTTCTTTAAGAGGTAGGTATCAGGTAACATGCCCATGGGGAGCCAAATCTCTTTACCAGGTTGGCCAGTTTCTGTCTGGAAGGCAACGGGAGTGTGTGTTGCCAGGACCCTTGCAGTGTCATCTTCATATGGATTGTAAGAGACTACCCAGATCAATCTTCTGCTCAATATCACAATCCAGATGGCCCGTGGTCCTACATAACCACTCCAGCACATGCATAATCCATTGCTTTTACCTTAACTATATATGACCATTTTCACACCCACAGAAACAGTTTCTAAGGACTATATACAAATGGCTTACCTATATTCAATTTGACCTCTTTTGCAGCAGGAACTCTCTGGGACACTCCACCCAGGGCAAAAATTTAAGCATACAAATTGGACTAAACACAGCAGGAGCTGGCAGGGGGAATCTTCAGAACCGACCAAAATTCCCATCTGTAAAGGTCCTGAAGCCATCAGTCAAATACCTCACTGAAGATGTCTGGGAGTCCTGTCAATCACACAGATGCAAGCTACGCCATTATCTCCTCTATGCAGATGATGAACCAGGGAGTTCCTGCATCCCCTGGATAACCAATTAATGACTTACATGCACTGAGTATGCATACAGGCACAGTCCTGGTATCCAGTTACAGCACTATTATAACCATAGAACAAACTTAATTTTCTTACTTACAACTCAAATCCCACAGCTCTTCCCACACTTAGTGTTTCCACTTCTTACTGATTTCAGTCAGAGCTCTGGTGATCTCTAATCATCTGAAAGCCTCACAGAGAGATTATTCAGTACATTCTCATTCAAAAAACAACTACTGTGAGAAGCAACCAGCCTTTTAAGCTAGGTGATAACATGATAAGATGCATATGATTGCTTTAAGGCTTGCTATGCTGTGAATGACCTCAATTCTTTACTAGATACCAAAATAAACAGTTTCAGAGAAATAATCAGTGTCCCATGAGCCACAGAATAAATATAAGTGAGTAATGCAAAGGAGATTATTTTGCTTGTGCGCAGATCAAGTCTGCATATTAACCCTAAAGTTTAACAGAGAGTGGTTAACCTCAGTGGTGATGAGTGAGGGTAATCTTTCACAGAAGAAAGTCTCCCTCCCAAACAGAACGGAGGAAAAGCAACGCTCTCAAGAAAAAAGCTACAGGTTCTGAGAAGAGGAAGAGTCTATACATTATATCAAGAGAGCACAATCTTGTTCCTTCCAACACTTCTTTTTGGTTGTGAGAAATAAAAGAAATGTCTGCTTCTTTGAGTTTAATGGCATAGCTCTGCTCTTCAAGAAGCCACTGAAACTCACTGGATGACTGATGATAAAACAAAGTCAAAGAACTGCTTTTTTTTTTGCTCTCTAATAAGGCAGACATATAGCGTGGATATATTTCAGTTCCTGACCAGCAAAACTTAAGCTATTTACCTACCCCACCTGCTTTTCCTCGAGGGCTGCAGTCTAAAATACATGACATTTAATAGAAATGTTTGCAACCATACTCAAATAGATTGCTTCAAAACACTGAAAATAAAACTGCCCTCTCTTTAGGCTCTCAGGCATTGTTAGAAGGTAAACCACTGCTGACTGAAGACAAAGGGCCTGACGTTGACCTCCTTTACCTATCAGAACTATAAACCCCTTGACATAAACAGAACTAATATGATTTATTTTAATATATAGAAGAAAAAACCCTGTCCCTACAAGTTACTGAGTGTACACAGAGTGCAAAGTACATGCAGGGTAGCTGGATGTGAAGGACATTACCCTCAAGGAGTCCTGATAACATTTAGATACAGACTAAACCTTAAATTTGCATTTCCTTGTGTCTATTAGATGATATTACCAGCTGAATATGGCCTAATTGCAGTATACTGCATTTTAATTAAAGATATGCAAATGCAAATTATAAATTAAATGAATAATTATAGAATAATTACTATTCATCAGGAACATTTACTATTCTATTTCGCTTGTTATCTGAGAAGCATTAAAAATGAAAAGCTATGGAGTCATAAGGGCAGAAATACCACAACTGCATTTTTAACTAATGCAGAGTTCTCATTCCTTAACTCTCTCAAAGAAATTCAAATGCCGTTTTTATAGCTTAATAAACAATGTATTTTTCTAATTAAAAGGTTTTACTACCAATTTATTATTCAGATCCCACATTCCTTTCCAATACATTCATCTTAAATGAAGGATCTCCACAGACTGCAAGATCATCATGGAAATATTTCCATGGCGTCATGAACAGATGACAGTTGTCAGTCAGCAGAGGCCACATGCCAGACTCCAATTTGTTCAGTTCTCTGCTGCTTTTAATACAAATGACACCTCAGACACCCTTGACAAAGCACTACTGAATGGCTTATACCTCACTAACAGGGTAGACATTCATCAATAAAAGATCTTTTTTTCCTATAGGACTTTAAAAGTGGCAATGGGCAACTATTTATTCTCTCCCCTAAAAGATACACACTTTTTTTTTCCTCCTAACTCCAAACAACCTGTACAGGTAAGGGACAGAAAAAATATTGAGATCCGTATTGGGGTTTTTTTGTTAACCTGTAAGCGATGGTATATTTATTTTAATTGAAGACAAAGGAATCACTTTTCATAAGCTACCATAGAGAGATTAAATATGGGGCAGATTCGGACTGGAATCGCCAATGAAAACTTAAAGACACCTCAGCTGAATTAACCCAGATCTGTATCAGTGACAATTAAGTCAGAATCTAGCCTACCAGTTAATAGAATAGATTGAGAGAAAAAAAAAAAAAAAGACAACAAGAGAAGGAGTGATTTGGCTGTGATTTGGCTGTATAGGTCTAGCCTTGCAGGCAATATATCCTACAATTTTGTTTGGAAGAGATAGAGGAAAATTCTGGAAATTGGTAGATAGAATATTTTAAAGTTCTTGTGCTTTTGACACTAAACTGAAGCATAACATCAGTCAACTACAACTACAATATCATCTCAAAAATTTTATGGTTTAACACAATAATTAATTTACTATATGTATTAGCCTGAATCAAATGCCTGAAACGTGCTTGACGATTTTGATGAAGCTGGTTCATGAAATGTCTGGGTTTATGCTTCAAAGTCTCTATTTTTATGAAAAGGCTAAATAAAAGAAAACTCCATGGTGTCAGAAATATTTTAAATCTATGAGATTAGTATATCCAGAATTCTTCTTATGTCCTTTATTTTAATGCTTTCTCCACTTCTGAAAATCAGAAGTATTTCTAAAACCAAAAGCTTTCAATCACCTGAAAATGGGTCTAAGTATGAATTCTGTCAATTGGTGGAAAAAAAAAAACAACTTAAAGAGTTTTTATTTCCCCCCCTTATACATTGTCTGACATGATTCATAAACACGCAGAAACCTTTTGGGTTAAATTTTAAAGTGTTCTTATTTTCGTAAAATCCTAAGTGGAAAAAACAATGCAACATCACCTTCGCTGGTTGCTATAAGTTTATACAACGCAGTTGTTTTTAAATTTGAGAGAATAAACAGGGGCACAAATGTGATAGAGTTATGCTGTGGGGTTTGGGGGTTTTTTTGTGGTTGGTTGAGCACTAATGTTTTCAGCTGTCACACAATCACTAAAAATCCTAATTTTAAAAATTAATTTAATAATAAATAATTCAATAATAATTTAATAACAACTTCAATTAAATGCCCATTTGTAAATGGAACAACTTTTCCAAAACACATTTTGTGACACATTTTGTCACATTTTGTGACATAATGACACAAGTACCATTCTAATTCGCTTTAAATACTTCCTACTTATTGCTCAGTGACCACAAATGGTGGACATTCATTGTTACTGCACTGACCTAAAACGTAAGCCCTTCAGCGTATTATTTCCTGCTCTTTGATCTTGAGAGCAGAGTTATGCTCCGTGCTTACGTACCTAGGCCGCTCAGGCTACTCAACTCCTTAAATATGAGCACGTCAAAACCTGTTTGGTGCCTAAGGTCATGTACATTGCTCTCCTGGTCACAAATACGCGTCACTGAAAGCGTAATATGAGACCTTCACCACTAGAAAAACTTCGGGTAGGCAGGCAATGACGCACAGCTATCTAGCACAGGTTCATCCATAAATGGTACTGACACATTCCGAGAGACTGCTGCTGTGGTCTGTAAATCACCAACACACTGATGCAAAACGCACTGTTGTAAGACCTAACTGTGAGCAGTACTACCCATAGAGCGAGTAAGTACATTAGAAACACTTTGACTTATTTGGAATACTAGGAGATAATTATTTCCCTTTCTTATTTGTTATTCAGAAAATGGTATATGCCTGTGTATTAGGTTGCATGCTTATGGGGCACCCAAAGTATTTTGCAGCAGCCTGTGGTGACACCATGATCTATTGTGACATGCTACTTCAGCTTGAAGGATGCTTAAGAGAAGAAACTGGGATGACAAAACATAATGCTTTAGTCCCTCTCACAATCACAAGGATTAAATCACTACGAAAAAGCGGCATTCACCTCAGATATATATTGAAAGTGGTATTTCTTGCAAAAAAGAAAACAGAAAATGACTCTTTGTAAGTGTAATGAAGAAGCGTGTAGTCTATAATTACTCTGTAGATACCTTTCTAAATGAGAAAGCACATGATGTTTATATTTGAGTATTTTCAAGGTGACATAGCACACTAAGTTAAACAGGAAGATACCACGTAATCTGTCAACAAGCACCTAAGACCAGTTATTACAAAGGATATACACAAAGGGGATAATTATCAATATCAGTGATTCCCAACACAGCTAGATCACTTGTTTATTCAACTCTTTTTTAATCGTATGCTCAGTATTGGACATTTTAAGTGAAACCACTGCCTCATCTCAGTTATGTTGCACCTGGATTCCAGTGAGGAGACATTGCGTGTGAAGACAAAACGTGGTCTTTAACACACAATCCTGACCGCAATGAAATCCCCTGATGATGAAATAGATGGCGCTCTCTTGCATCTCTGGACTTTCTCAGTGTATTTTACTGAACAGTAAATCGATTTTCTGCATACTTGAGGAAGAAAATATGTGATCCTACATATAAAAGTCTCATGCGGGGAGTATGTAGTGGTTGCTCCTAAGCGACAGAAGGGGGGGGCGCAGAAGAGAAAAAAAAAATCAGCATGCAGTTTTGAGCTTTCTAACCTTTCCTATAATCCACTTAAAAGACAGAAGCATGCCTTTGGCATGTGTTATAGTCAGAACAGCAGTGGAGCAGACATAATGGCACATAACTGACACAGATTCTGATTCTGTTGTAGTAGTTACAGCAACATCTTTATGATTAGGAAGCTCTCTTCACTTTTTCATTTGCATTAATCCTCTTCTATGCTTGATTTAGTCCTTCAGTGATACTTACAATTTCTCACTGTCTTTGCCTGTCTGACACTGTAGTTGGATGTACAGACCATTCTCAGCAATGCATGGTTTGGTACTAGTAAAGGGGATGAAGCTGGTCCTTCCCTTTGCGCGGCTTCTCTCCCTGCTCCCAGTCACACCAGGGGAGCCACCTGCATCAGGCTCTCTTCTGCTTTCTGCTGCCTAAAGCAGCCCACACCTACTCTCTACAGAAAACTGCTTACAGGCTTTTCAAAAATCATCTTACTGAATATATTCTGATAAGCCTAATTTACATACAATTTGTACTACACTGAATTTCTCTCCTATTCTTACCTTCCCTTCCCTTGGATAACTGAGAGATGACTAAGTAGTTCTATTCATTGGCAAGTGTATTAAACGTTTTGAACCACTGCTATAAATAGGGTTCTTTTCCACTGTGAAAACAAAAAGGGTGAAATGACTTTCCTAAGGCTTTTGGTTTGATGGACACGCTTTTCTTGAACAAGAAACCCTGCACTTTGAAACAAAGCCCAGACAAGCAGATTTAGCACAGAACTGCCCGACGCCGCCTGCCTTCCCACCACAGTGCCAGGAAGAACAGAGCGCTCTGAGCGGGCAGTTCTCTACACGGAAGAAAATGGCTGGCAGATCTGCAAAGCACGATTTCCCTGATTCTTCACCATAGTCTTAATAGGAATTAAAATATCTGAAATGCTGGCAGAGTGGCATCTATTACAAAACCTGTTCCTCCTTTGCCTGCTTCTATGAGTCTTGTAAATTCTGCTTCCTCTGCTAAGGCAGGCCTGGCTGGAAAGTGCTTTAATGCTAAAATCAAATTCAAACCTTTGCTGGCAAATGCTGTTTTGTTGGCACTAATTCAGTTAATTCATATCTGCAGAGACATTAAGTATGATCTCTCAGGAATAGATCACTGTATTCAACATTATTTTAGATAGATTATTTGTACCTAAACCAGAAGAGGCTTCATGTCTGAAGAATTATCAGTCTATTAAGCCTATAGCTGATTGAGCATGAAATCTTTTTATAATCAAAATGATCGTCCTGTATCAAACCCACTTCCCAAAATTCTTTTGGAAATAAAGTATGTATAGATGTCTTCCAGTGCACAGAAAACCTTAAGTGAAAAGTCAGTAAGTATAATAGCATGCTGACAGGCAATTGAATCAATTACAGAGAATTCGGCCAATGACAACAGGTCAGCTGCTGACGATTTAAAAGGTTCTCTTAAGAACATTACTTTCCAATTACATCTTCAAAACACTATTTCAGAGATAACCTGAACACGAGCCTTTTTGTGAATTGTACAGAAGATTAATCACTGTATTAAGAAGCATATGCCACAGTACTTGTACAGACAATAATCCCTAATAAGTAAGAATTTTATCACAAGAAAAAAAGAAATAGACTCTAATATTTGGAACATGATTAATCATCACCCTGCAAATCAGTATATACTCCTTCCGTCATCCTCCATCTTCCCCTTTCAACCAATTTTCTGCTATACTTAAAAGCACAGAAAAGACCTTAGCATTTTGTTTAGGCTTTTACACAGGCTTTGCCCAGCCCATACATTTGCGTAGGCTTCCATAGCTATAGCTACTCAGCACACACGTGATGGGGACTGTCAGAATTGCATTAGAACTGCTAGATTCAGAAAAAAAAGACAAAACTGGAAAGGCATTTAGTATGTGTTATGTTGCGTTGATCTCCTGCAGGTCATACAAGAGAACACAGCTCAACTGAAGCCCAAGGGATGGATATATTGTTGCCAAATTAAATTTGGGGAGAAAGTCTTCAGGTCCCTTCTGGACTCCAGCACCTTTTAGAGTTAACCGCGTTTTAACTACACTACTTTGACTTTGGAGCAAATCAGCTGTATTGCTGTGCTCTGATCAGGCCAGCCAGAAAACAACCAAAAGCAAGACCTTTTTGAAAAACCGATGCATCTGACAGCAGAACTTTCTGACTACACAAACAGAATAAAAACACCTTATACGGAGGAGAATATTAGATTAGCATTTTATTTTGGAAATAGGCACTGTAACATAAAAAAAAAAAAAAGACTTTTTATGTTCTACTTGTCAGGTTTAATTCCATCAAATTGCAATGACTTCATTGCATCAGGAGACACTGAGCTCCATTAACCATATGGTGCTAGATTGAATCACACAATATAACCCTTATTCTCACTACCTATCACTTTCAGACAGTGGTATACAAGCAAACATGAAAAAAAAAAATATTTTTGTTTGATGGGCTTTTCTATTTTGTTTTAAACCCACATCCCATGCATCTGACGCTTTCCGTGAATTAAGTGTCAGGAGAGAGCAGAACATCACAGATTATGATCTGAAGGTACACCTGTGTAAGTCATATACCACTTCTTCAGTTAGTCACTTTAAAAAACAAATTTGAAGAACACCTCTGTGATTGGAAGTTGCAAATCTGTTTAAGTGTTTTGGATTTAATTAAAAATTAAGAAATTGTATTTTGACTGAAAAATTAAAGAGGTGAGGCTGGATTTTACTTCATCTGGGGAAGACTAAAGAGGCTGCACGAGAAGAAAAATGAGCTAGAATTGAGTTAATTTAAATATACTCAACTAACCATTGGGAAAATGCATCAAGAAAAATGGTATTTTTTTCTGTCACTTGAGGCCTTCAGCTCAGGATTGCAGTATCTCTAAAACATCTATTCAATTAGAATGTACTGGTGAACGGATGAGTGATGAAATAATCAGAAAATCTTCAAACTCTCTCTGTGCATATAAAGTCTATGAGAAAATGAAGTCAGGGATTTACGCAGAGCATGTGAATTATGTTCACGCTTTCCACATTATCTGTATGCTTTTATATCACCAAAAGTGGTGGATTTTTCAAGATTTGCAGCAGTACATTTGAGGCAGAGCACATTAACTTTGAGTCCACTGCTGCCAATGAGACGTAGCTCCCACCTTGCACACTGAAGTTTTTGTCACCAATTCCAAAAAAAGCAGCATTAATCTCATTATTAGGCAAACTAATATTTGACCAATTTAAAAGTGGTCTGCGTTTAAGTTGCAGAGGAAAAATAGCTGATTTCCGAAGAGCCCTGTCCACTGATTAATGGGAACCTATATACTAATATACTTAATTGAAGAGGAGTAACACATCACTCAAACTCTGGATGGATACTCTCAACCCAGGATGGCATTCAATGTCACGAAGAACACCAATGACTAGCCCTCTTCTCAATCTTTCAAACACCCTCCTGGTAGTAGGGCAAGCTTTCCCCAGCTACGATGCCCAACAAATAGATAAGTCACCAGAGAAAGCTGGTATTTAGATATAAGGCATCTTTCCTAATAATCCACTAAATATTATGGCCATAGTTTACACAAGAAGTGTACAATTGTTCTGCAGGGAAATGTGATGTGCTGTGGTTAGATGGAAAATTCCAGTGAGAAAGGATTAACTTGATGGTGTGAGAAAAGGCACGACACAACAAATATTATACTCCATAGAATATGTATAGTATGTCTTGTCAAGGAAAGAAGTAATTTATGCTCCATTTACAATTTATATCAAGTTGTCATAATTAAAGAGCGCATCAGAAATAATTAGATTCTCATACAGTCCTAAAACTTTCTATATGCTCTAGGACACAAAACTGCAGTGAGGGCCAAAACTGCATTAGGGCCAGAGCTGCCACCTATCATTAACTTTAGAGGCTCTCAGGATACGAGTACATGAAAGGCTGGGAAGTGAAACTCAGTGGCAAGTCAATGCTGTTTGTTCCTGTTGCTACAGTTGTAAAGCATTTGAGGTTATCAAGAAGAAATACAAAGTCAAGGTTACTTTAAAAAAAAGCTTGATTAACAGATTTTTAGAAAGTTAAATCGTAACACCTAGTCTTAATTAAATTGTACTTGAGAGAGCAAATGGTTAAAGGTTTTGTCTGTGCTGGTTATTTAAAACATGAATAGTATGAAGATCTACCTGTAATCAACATGCAAGTTGGATACTAAAATACAGTACTCACCCTAACTCAAAATAATGCTCAGGGTACTTGGTCCGTCTAGGAGTCAAAAGAAAGCTATTTATGAAATATTACTGATCTCACAGCATTACGAACACCACAGTACAACACTATGGAAAAGATGTAATGGCCAAACTTTTTCTTACACTGCATGCGGAGTCAATACTGCCGTGTTCCTACTGTTCAAATTAATCAGGCATTTATTGATTTATCCAAAACCAATGCTTGCCCTTGTACTCACACTTTTAAGTCTTCACAATGCATATTCTGCGTTATGTTCTTCTACTGAAAGTTCTGATCCTTGTTTTAAAAATCAAAACTATACAAATTAAAGTGCAAGTAAATATTACTTTTTCATATTCATTGGTAATCTACTGCTACTATTGGGTCAATATTGATGCTCTTGATCATACTGACTAGGCACCTAGCTCACAACTTGATAATCAAGTATCAAACTATCAATCAGAATAAATTGGTCATACTCGTTTCAACTTAATGAAGAAGCTGAACTGACAAGACTATTGTGACAGTAAATGAAAACACCAGAAAAATGTGCAAAAGAGCAATCATACACCTGCAGCTACAGGATATTATACCTTCCCAAATTACTGGGTGGGTGGGTTGGGAGGAGAGGGCAGAGGAAAATTAAAAAAAAACAAACAGAAAGAAAAACCTTACACCTACCTCTATCTTTGCTGGGGCACAGATTCTTATTTCCCTAGGAATTGGTCCATGTTACTATGCAGTGATACATCCTGAGAAGAGGTCGTGTTCTCATGAGCTCAGGTGACCTGGAACAACATTAATAAAACAGTTCAAGGTTAGATTTATCGGTGCCAAATTTCAAACTGCTGAAGTATTCTCTGCATGTAGCGTCCAGGTTTGGAGTTAAAGGTATTTCAGTTGGAGGCTCTTTAAATTTGTATATTTTTAAAGTAAAAACAACTGGTTTTGCCAAGAATGCCACACAAGACCTATGTTAAACATGTATGATGCTGCTGTTACTTCTTTAAATCTGCATAATGTTAGAGTAACTATAGTCTTCTGAGATAACTGTTGGCTTCTGGAGCATTCAGACAGCTTTTTCTGACGTTTAGTTACATTAATATTTTTCAAAGAAAACCTTGATAGTTTGGATAGGCTGGATGTTTTTCAGTATTAAGAGTAATCAATTCTCTATTTGAATGAAAATGACTAGTATATTCGTATATCATTTACGCAGCTATAGGCTAACAAATATTATACTTACAGTAAGACTTCGGTTATTTATGGACAGTAAGTGTTCCCAGGAAAGATATTTCAAGACTGGGATCAACTTAAGCACCATGAGAACAAATAATGCATTTTAAATAGACGTATTTGACACAATAGAATGACTGTCACAGCTAAGAGGAATATGGACATTTGAACTTGCATCTTATTTTTTACTTTATTGAAACAGACAGTATATTATATCTCAAAAACCCTTCACTCTCTCAGCCATGAAATATAATTTAAGCACTGATGTTACAAACTTTAAAACAAGTTAGCAATAACAGACTATTAAAATTATCATGCTATGTATAATAAATATACAGTCTGAAAAACCTTAGTATTGAGAACATAAATACAGTACAAAGATCATGGGGTTTTTAGAGCTCATTCTAAGTCAAGAAAATGACAAGAGATGATCCAGGAAGGCATTTCAAGGTTTCTCCTTGTGAGTTAGACGTAAGGAAATAACCCCTGACAACACTGACACTACTTTACACCAGGGGTTCAAGTGTATTTGCTTTACACACTCGAGGCCGATGACTAATTTTAAATGCTGAATTTCATAGCACATTACAGTGTTCAATTGGATGCCAGCACACAACTGAGCAGACGGATTTTAAATCACAACTGAAATCAGAAAGAGGGCATTCACGTGCAAGTATTATTACATCAACATTGAAATTCATGACAGTGGAGATACAATGGGTTTTCTCTACAAATTACACAATATTGGCTGTACAGACTGTAGTTTTAAAGGTATTTAATCACTTTACCTTTCTGCATCCAGTAATAATTCAGAGATTTCCCTTCTCCTTCACTTTCTACTTTTTGTTTTATTAAGTGTAGAAGCAAATTTTTGAATGTATAAAATTATTACAATTAATTGGGCTAACGTATGCGAGAAGTGAAAGATTCAACTTCCTCCCAACCCACCGAAACCTGTAACACCACATTCTAGGGAACACAGCTCAATATACTTTATTATGGAAAGAATATCCTAAGTCCCGACAACTCTATTTCCTTTATAAAACAAATAAATGTAACAGAGTGCTGAGGCCATAACCATGGGCTGAGTAATGCAAACCACTGAACAGTCACAGCAACCAGACAATCTGTAAAGCAGCAAGCAGACACTCTTAGCATAGCTTGGCAAGACTCTCCAACTTGCATGAACTAGAAAGCCACTGGTGTTGGAATCCAATAATTTTTTTCCACTACAACTGAAACGCAAAGAAGCTGCTTTATACTGAAAGATCAATGAAAGCATCAGCATAATTGACATAATTCCTGTCAAAGGCAGATCTTCCATTGATTTCAACAACAGACAGATCATAGAATCGTAGAATTGCCTAGGCCGGAAGGGGCCTTTCAGATCGTCTAGTCCAACTATCAACCTAACTCTGACAAAAACCATCACTAAACCATATCTCTAAGCACTATGTCTCCCCGCCCTTTAAATACCTCCAGGGATGGTGCCTCAGCCTGGGCACCATCCAACCCTGGGCAGTCTGTTCCAATGCTTAATAACCCTTTCAGTGTAAAAGGTTTTTCCTAATATCCAGTCTAAACCTTGAGAGAAAACCTATGTAAAGTAAAGGCATGGACAAGATTCCAAATCTGTTTAAAAAAAAAACCCAACCTTTTAAAACAATTTTGTTAATGCTTTACTTCACCATCTCAGCAATATTTACAGTGTCATGAACTGAAAAAAATAACTTCAAGTTTATAGCTGTATTTCAAGGTGAATGGCACTTAGACAGACTTTGTGCAAACATAAGGTAGTTTTAAGTAAGCCCCGTATCTATGTTAATGAGACTACAAAGGAGACTGCATTGTTAAATACTGTACCCGTACATTCTATTCGAGTACATTAGGAAACTAACAGCGTGAGTGACCTTGAAGAGCATTAACACTCACCAGAACAGCATTGAGCCAGCCCCTGCTGCAAAACTATGTTCTGAATATAAACAAATCGGTATAAAAGACGGTACGTGTGTGGAAGGAAAGGAATCCAGGGGTTGAAACCCTGGGTTACCTCTGCAGTGAAACCATTCTGCACTTTAGTAGAGAGGTGCTGCATAGAGGCAAGTAGCTTACTCATGCTTGTACTCAGCTGGTTCATCCTACGAAGTAGTAGTTGCAATTTCCATTTGTTCTTAAGGGTGGGGGGTGGAGGGGGGGTGGTGGGAGTGAATATAGGGAAAATAGGCGAACTGTTATCAGAAGCCAATTTCGATCATCCAAACAGCTTACATAACACTGCAGCAAGCGCCTGGGAAGCCCTGAAGAGAGACTCATAAATGATCTCATGATAATTCTACAACAGATAACTGACATAGCAAGTGCGTTAATAAATATTACTTTATAAAATTCTTTAAAGGAATGCATCACCCAAACAGCTCACTGACAGGGAGGGAAAGGCAGAGAACATGAAAGGATCTGAAGAGCAAAGCCGACATAAATTCATACAGTAATAAAGAATAATGGTGGAACAGTGACTTAATGTGACACAGAGATGAAGAGACATCTTGCCATCTCAAACATCTCTCTGAAAAATGCAAAACATTCTGCCATTTTCCAGTGAAGATGTAAGTTTGTATCACTTTCCAGAGCAATCTACAAATTGCAACATAAATTGTATGTGAAGTGCAAGCTGGTTACAAGACTTACAAGAGTAAAACACTAACAGAAAAGATAATTCATTTGTCGCACTAACCATGCAAGTATATGGCGAATTATTGTATTTATTAGGTCTCCTAGTACAAGCACATAGCCTACTGATTGATGTGTACGGAGCTTGTGGAGATTTATTAAGAGAGGTCCGAGCGTTTGGAAAGGGTACATGAATTAGTTTGCAGTTTGTACTTTCTTCACCTTCTCATGGCTTTTCCTGTTGCCCCGACTCATTTTGTTTCCTCAGTGAATCCATCTCGTCCATACTTGATACTGAACTGATACACAAGAAATGCTTTACCGACTTTCTTATGGTACCGCTTCAATAACTGCTACATTCGCTTGAAAATCTCAGATTTTCATTAAAATTAATTTGCATTAATTCTGCCTTAATCCAGATGGTATTTCACCAATAGATAAAATACGTGCTTGCTACAGACCACTATAGATCCTTTGAAAGGATACTTTCTTAATATAAAGTATCTCTGTTGCACCAAAACATTACCCCATTCTTAATTATATTTGTTTCATTATATTAATTTCCTGATTAACTAAAAAAAAAAAAAAAAAAAAAAAAATTGCCTGGGTCAATAAAAATCGTTTGGACAACAATAGCTGAAACTAAAATTCCACCTGAGTCAAAGACATAGGGCAAGAAACGATGAAGAACTGTGTATGTAAGTTGTAAATACAGTTCAGCATAGAACCGATTCCTTTCACGTTGCACAGCATCAGAAGGGAACATCTCATGCTGCCTAATAAGCAGCCTAACCTCAGCCCAAACCTTCAAGCAAAATCTGGAAACTGTGCCATGCCTTACACAGTTGAATATAAGCTCCTTTGTGCTTATACATATTTAAATATATAAATTCAAAAAGGAGTAGCAATCTATACTTAAGGGGTTTTATTTGAAAGTAAGAAAGGACAACCACATTTATTAAAATAACTCATTCTTTCTACGTCCATAAGAAGCCTTACTTTTCTTAACCTTACAATCTAAAATATTAGTGTTTCTCCTTTTAATATTTAGTTCATTACTTTGTCAGATATAAGAAAAACAGCAAATACATGTAGTTTAAAAGAGATGTGGAGGTGATTGCTCATTTGTGATACTTAGTGATCTTCCTCCAAGTCTGCTGGTGCTACTTCACTTCCCAAGTTTTAAAATGAGGCTGAGATATTTAAGTTTATTATGCATATGATCTATTTATTCCAAATAACGTAAACTACAGCTCTGGGATGCAAAATATTGTTCTATGCTTCTTGTGATTGTCCTTAGTTAATACACAAATGTTAAATTTGATGAAAGTTCATTTCAGCATTTAAACATTAATATCTAGTATCTATTTATATGGCCCTGCGAGATGGGACTCTATTTTTTAAGCTATTTTGAGATAATAATTTCATTGTCTTCATTTAGCGAAAACATTATTTTTCTCGATGACATATTTGGAAAGAGATTTAAAATTACATTTAGCCCCTCACCTCCATCAGTCATAATTTATTTCTTGTTTCCAACATATTTATTATTTATTAAACTACATTACATTTACTTTATTAAATCATTCTGGTTTTTCCTCTGATCTATCTTACAGAGTTGTTTTTTTGTTTTGGTTTTTTTTTTTTCCCCTCTGCCTTCCTACAACCAAATCAATTTCCAGTCAAAGACCTGAGGAGGCAAGAATACTCAACATCCGCTCTCATCTTGAGCATCACAGATTGAACCTGCAGTGCCAGCAGTGAATTACTCTTACAGAGGGAGAACACCCCTGCCACCTCCGTGAAGCAATCTCAACACCTCGTTGCTGCTTAAAGCTCTTAACTTGACAGTTAAGTACTGAAGAGTTCGAGGGAGGAAGGAGACCAAGGAACAAGAATGAGCACAGGCTTATTAAATTCTGTCTACTATGCATATTTGTAATTCAGATTGAATAGCTCAAATATTTATGTGTAGAAAAATACTAAAATATACTACAATAGGTGGTGAATATTTTGAAACATACTTCCGAGCAACCACTATGTTGTGATAAAAACAAATCATTTGGTGCCTAAGCTAAGAGAACGCGGAACGTGATAAAATACCCAATGATTCTAGTGAAAGCACATTCCCATGCCACTGCGGTACATGCTGAATTGATGTTTAACACTTCAGTTCTAAGGGTCTACCCCAGTAAAAGGACTACACAAACCTGTACACAAAATTAATCTAGCAGTTTAGACAACATCATTCGAACAGCTCTGAACTATTCAGGGTCCCAAACCCACCATGCATATCTGGAAATTTATCTTCTTCCCAGTAGTTTCCATTAGCATATTAATGAATATTTCACCTTCAGAGCTGTCTATGTTCAGAAGTTCGATAGAGCAACTTCTATTGAGTGCAGTTGTAGCAAGATTCATCCTTTTGCCTTCTGAATTCAAAATACAGCAGATAGAATAATCTTACATTGCATATTAAAGTCTTTGTATTATCAAGTACGAGAAGTGACTGTAAAATTACAATTTAAAGCCCCAACAAGGTATACCAGCGCAATGCAGTTTTCAAAATTAGAGGAGTAGTTCTGTATTTTTATAGACAGATGAGGAGCTATGTTTTAAGTTTGCAATCCTTGACTACAGTGTGCTTATGCCTGCCCCAATAAATAGATCCAAGGCTAGTAGATACAGTGCAGCCTAGAGCGCTCAGAGCCTTAAGGATAATGTGGTAAGATTTATTAAGTGATAAAAGGACAAGGCTGCCCCTGAGTGATGAATTGGAAAGAATAAGAGAAGCAAATGAGCAGGTTTTGCTTGTTTCAGCAAAGCCATATCGATGTGTCCAAGTTAAAAAAAAAAAAAAAAAAAAAAAAAAATCAATGAAAGAGTGACTGTACAGACTAGCTGTTCTTGTCAGAAAAAGAAAACTACCTACCTGTGGGGATAAAATGATTTAAATTAAATAATACATCAAAACCACTAAATTTGACATACTTCCTCTTATCATTCATCAGTGACAGTCAACAGTGATTTTCTGAAAAAAGACACTTTCCTCCACTGCTGCCACATTACAATGTAATAATCTACATTTTACTTATTAACATATACTAAATTATTGTTTTACTTATTAACATATACTAAATTATTATCTTCTTGAGAGTAAAACAGTTGAGTAGGCTAAGGCTTCAGAAACAGAATACATTGGGGAAAAGAGCCTAGTTAGTGCAAGGGAAGTGTACTTTTATAAATTCAAGTTTTAAGTTTCAGGAAAAATAATCTATCTAAAAAAGTAATCATAATTGATTTCAACACTTCTTCAAAAAGCGTACTAGAAAATATATTTTAAAACAGCTTTAACAGCTTACAAAAGGATATTTGCCTGCATATAAAAAGGAAAGATTATAATATTATAAACTGATTCGTCTACAGCACAAGGACAGTTAATAAAGAAGAGATCTGATACCACGTTTGTAGCATGTAGTTATGATTGAGACTTGTTTCATGCACAAGGGTTCTGTATCTCAAGGGAAACAGGATTCCTAACTGCAGAAACGTTGATTACATAAGAAATACCCAGCTAAAATTTGCAGGTAATTGTTTTGATTTTGATAATCCACACGGCCATTGCCATAAAAATCATTGCTATTGGATCAACAAGAGAGTGCAGAAATAATGACTGCACTTACCCATTGGTACTGCATTGCATTCACACTATAACTTCTAGGTAGTCCCTACATTCCTTGTTGTAGGGACCATTTAAATATTTCTAGATTCATACTTAAAAGGAAATGAAGATACACGAGCGGGTATTTTTAGTCACACCTCTAACTTCTGTCCCATGTTTTTCATCTGACAGTTTCAGTCACTAGCCTGGAACAGCTACTCAGCACAGCCACGGTGTTCGCCTTCATTCTTTTAAGAAAAGAGCATGTTCTTCATGCATAGTGCCCTGTGCTCCAGAGATAAGGGATGAGGGCGAAACACTGGACACGAAGAGTTCAGCACTTAACAGGAGAAAGTGCAGTTAGAAACCCAACAGCCCATGTAAAGACTCAAGGTATCGGAACAAATGCCCAGCTGGCTGCTTTGGATCCAGGTTCCACTCCTTCCACATCAGGTAACACATGCCCCACCATGAGAGAGGATTTCGGAAGAGACTAGTGGACTAAATCAGGGAAATCTCCTGTGCTAACTCACCCATAGTAATACGGCACTGTTATCCTCAATCAACAGGTACTCACAGCTGCGACAGATTTTTTTTTTTTTTTCTTTTTTAAATAAAATCCTGGGTTTTACACTCCAGTTAACCAGGTGTGTTACTAAAAAAAGATGTCTCTGAATAGGCAGTTGTATCAACTCAGTGCTGATTCATGCCCTGAGGAGAAAAAACAAACAAAAAGGAAAAAAAACAAGCCTCTGGAAAAGATGAAGTCACTCTACTCATTGTTAAGAGAGCAACTTCCATTCATTAAGACTGGCTCCTGCATTTCTTACGGATGCAATATTTCCAACACACTCTTCCTAATGAACCATTCCTAGTGGTTCCTAAACAATCTGAATTCTGCTTGTGGAAAGTCAGGAAAACCTATTTGGCATACAAAAAAATTGCTCACTCTTCAGTCAAAACGCATGCGCCAATTCTTCCTCATCCTTAACTCCACCAGATCCCTCAAACTTGATTCAGAACTGCTCATTCTGTTACACGGAGATACCCTGAAGCCTGTTCATGCCTTCCAGATCATAGAGGCATCTTCTGCTGGTTTTAGCAAACACTCTGTGCCTGCATTTCCAGTCTTTTGAAAATCTCTACCTCTATCTTTGAGTGGCTGGTACTGGCTCCTTTGCACAACTCCACAGCCCAGTATAGCAGAAACTTTGCTAGTCTCATATTTCTTTATTCCCAGTGGCAAGTCTGCAGATCAGGATGAAGTGCAGGGATCACATTCATTCCTCACTTAGGCAGGAGTGATAGCTTGACAAACACTGGCACAAACACATCTGGTAATGATGGAGGAAGACAGGTAACATTTAATCCATCTTTTATATCCTTTCTTCAATGAGGTGACACAGAGAACTCATTAATTAGCCAGAAATGTTCCCACTCATTCAGACAAATTTTTGCTTTAAGGGGTGAGAGTGCGAAATCACATTTTGCATGATGAATTTAAACAATATAAAGCCAGCTAATGTTCAACATTACATGGAGTTTGTATACATGTGAAAAATAGAACTAATCACTGGTAGAAGACACTGTGATGAAGCCCTTGTGAGGCCTTCTGTGGAACACCAGTCTCAACATTGCAGTAACTGTGCCATTTTTTAGCACAGTGGACGTACAGTGTCATGCAACATTACAGACCACCCTGCTAAAGTTCATTTACTCACAAAGGAGTGCACAGAGCAGCTGGAAACCAAGAGAGCATATCAGCACAGAATACACTAAGTCTTTCTATTTCTGTTTTATCCAACAATGACTATATTATATAACAAGAGATTAAATATGTCAACAAAAGAGTTGATAAATGTAAAACACTACTGTAATTGCTGATGCTTTAAAATATTTCAGATGATTGTTTCATACTTATATTTCAAAGCACTGAACGTAGAGCCAGATAAAAGGAAAGACTTGTTTCTTTCCATTAGCTTTTAATAGAAGAGTCAAGTCTTAGATTGAATTTGAAGGCTCCTGTCTTTTCACAGCACAAGAATCCTATTAAATTTTGATACTGCAATTTTGTAGGATGTAAGGACTGTAAGACAGTAATTTATAGCTGAATATTAACAGAAAACTCTGCTTGACTACAGAAGTATATTTTGCTAGAAACCTGTGAAGTAATTTATTAATGTTTCCAACACATACTGAAATTACACATTTGAATTCAAAATCCTTTAGTACCCAAATGCTTTAGAAATGGCAGTTGCGGAGTTGTGGTGTACTTGCTTTAGGGACAACAGTTTTTCCTCTGCAGAGTATTTATTTAGTTTGAAAACAACTTTGCAATAAAAAGAAAGTAACAGCATAACAGGTATCACTACGTAACAGACTTGCCATCTATAAATTTCTTCCCCTTCCTCCTCCTCTCCCTACCTTAGTGTGATCCCTTAGGCAGGAAATTTTCACCTAGTGATGGGAACACAGCAAACTAATTTCCCATGGAGAGGCGCATTATTTTTTACCTAAAACATTGAACAAGGGAAGTTTTTTTTTTCTCTGCTTACTTGAAGCTGTGGTAAATGGTATTGTAACGCATCTGCCTTGCGCAGTGTATCGAGTGCTGCGGATCAATCTACTGATGCATTTCTGGCTTGTGAATATTTCTTCTGTTCACTCAGCAATGAAGTGAAGATTCCCATGAGAGCAGGAAGGGACCGTACTGGGGAAAAAACATACCAAAAGGAGCAGCCTTTGATGAGCAAGTTGAAGGTTCGTGATTTGGCTGTATATAGCCAGGTCCAATTTAATTGAGGAATAACATGACTACTGCACATCAGAAAAACAAATACGTCAGGCCACAATACTCCATGACATTAATTTCCTCCAAATAATGAAAATTGATGTATCTTAATTCCTCAAGAATATCTGGTTGGGGCATCACTATTATGATTTTATTCTACTTATTATTCAGGTTGCAAAACAGATAAATTTAACCAGCAGAAATTCTGTTCAGACATATTATTTGTGAGCTACACAGAGCCAGATCACTAACTCCATGTTCTTCAGCTACCGCAGAGGTTTCTCAGGCTGACAAATATGATTCTATACATTGCTGTCACTACAGGTTTGCAAAGGCGAGTTGACAACTTGAGATTAAAACCAGAAGATGCAACTTTATTGATAGATAACATATCAAGCAGCCCCTGGACCAAGATATCTTGTCTAAAAGTACTCTGGGATTTTTTCTCTCTCAGTTCCTTACAGCACGGACACGCAATTTCATGTCAGAGGTAAGCAAAATGTGTCTTCATCAGTGGAGTTCTCTACTTTGAATTGCGACACCAAAGGCAATAGCGCGTGTTTTTCAGGTTAGCCTTCTTAGGGAAAATAAGACACAAATGACCACATTAAGCTCATTAGGTGCACAGGGTGCCTGTATTTCTGACAAACAAGACATATAATTCTGTCTCACACAAGGGAGAAATCAATGAGAAGCTGGTATGCATATGCACACATACAGATCATATAAGGACACATGGGCTGAATTTGGGCTATTCATTTAAAGGTTTGTGAAGAATATTTTGTAATACTCTAAGCAGCTTCTACTATTCTGGTGATTGAAAATTCATGCACCTATTAAAAAGTCACCGAACATGGTATAACCTTGAATATATTTACTCTCAAACGATATCTATTCCCCCCTTTTTACAAATGGAAAGCTGGGATACACAAGAAGTCTGCAGGGGAGATTCGGTCCTCAGTCTAAAAAGTTGTATGTAGCAAGGCTTACATTAATTTTCTCTATTAAGGTACTTAAGAGATTTAGGATATGCAGAAAACTGGAATCCATTTTAACATGGGCAACCCAAAATACACATATTTTATTTTTTTTAAAGTCTGAATACCAGATCTATTCAGACACATTTTTGTTGCATTTGAGTATTATATACTTAACAGTGATGAAGCTCTGAATCCAAAAGCAGGCTCTAACTACTGCACTAGGATTTTATTTAATTGTATCAAAAATTGTTTCATTTATTTATCTTTATTTATCTTCAAATACACATACACTTGAGAGAAGCATGTGTGAATACACAAATTATGCAGAGCCTCAAAATGTAGCTGAGGTAGCCATGTAAACGCTCAATGAAGTTCTCGTCCTTCCTTCTGTCAATTCTCACCCCCCTGCCCCAAGTGAGCCTCAGGTCAAAGACATTCCAGATTTTGGTTGATAAAGAAGTTAAGCCCTATGGAAGAGACATTTAAATGTCTCTTTGCTAGGCTTTCTGCAGGAAAAACCTCTAATAAGGGCAAACAGTTTCCTGGAGTGCATCAGTACTACAAGAGTACCTCACTACCAGCCGGGCAGAACCGTAAGTCTGCCCCAGGCTATGGTGTTCATCCTTAGTTGCTGCAGGAGCTTGTAATGTGGACACAAGTTATGAGATGCTCAGCGGTACTACAACTGTGAAAACGGCAAACAAAATCAGTAGCACCAGAACTTCCTTGTCTTAGCAGAATTACACTGCTAAATTGGGAATGACTGATTAGTCAGATTGTGCTCTGCTTGGTGAGGCATGTTTTACAGAACTATATAGAAAGCATTTATACAAATCTCTCCTAGCAGCTCTTACTCTGAAATGCAATGAGCTACAATTTATAAAAAAAAAAAAAAAAAAAAAAAAAGAGTTTGCTTCTATATTCTTGGCACAGGAACACTGCAACCTGTCTTTGCTGAAGACAGACTGCCAGTAATTTTTTTTACATAACTTCCATACATGCCATCTGTCAATAACTCTCTAAAGACCTCTAATTTATTTCTAAAATTTCCAGCTGTATCTGAGTCATTAAATAAAATGAGGGATTAAAGAAAACTAGCAAAGAAACATTTGCCTTTAATATCACAGAATCATAGAATTGTTTAGGTTGGAAAAGACATTTGAGATCATCAGGTCCACCCATTAACGCAGCACTGCCAAGTCCACCAAATCACCTCACTGGAAACTGATGAAATTCAAGCTTCTAAGTTTTATTACGTTTTCCCGTATTTATTTTACCTATTTATTTATTTATTTACTTTACCCGCCTATGTAAAAAACCTTCCAAAGTTTTTTTCATCTTCCAACTTTCAGTCTACAAAATTTAAAGAGAATTCCCATTCTCAGGAGCTTTAGCAAATTATCAGCAGTAAAAATATCAAGTGTCAATAAAGACAACTCTTCCGGTACAGAGGAATGTTTCAATTTTCCCAACACCATCAGTTGGAGAATAGAAGATGTAATTCAGAAGACTGAGAAAGAAATGATAGAAGGATGTAACTGATGAGTCAGATCCACGAACTGCATACTCAGAAGGTCAAACTCGAACACACACAGACATCAAACGTGAATTGTGAGTCATTCTGTAGGGTTAACTTGACTTAAGACAAGACTGGTAACCAAGGATGGATGACAGAAGACAAGTTGATATGGGTAGACTGAAACAACATTAATAGTGGGCAGATGTAATGAAATAAGAAGAGAGTTGAAAATGGAGACAGACGTGCAACTTAAGAAATCATCTACTTCAGCCTCCAAAAAGATTAGCAAGATATTGAACAAAAGGATCATAATCCCTTTCAAAAAGCAAATTAGTATCACTTGAAATTGAAGGTAAGGTCTCCAGCGACTCTTACTCCATCAAATATCTACAGAGGAAGGAGGAGGGAGAGTGAGAGAAAAGAAAACAAAAAAGTGTGACAGAGAGGAAAGTATCTGGGTCAAGATATACACGATCAGAGGGGAATGAAGACTTGTTGACCAGGATCGGGGCAGACTTCAGGGAAGGAATATTGATCCTGAGGGAAGACCAGATAGACTCAATTAACTGAGCACTGTGCAGGAGATAAAGCTTAGGCAACAAACACAGGCAACGTTTTGGTCAGAAACAGCATGAAGCAAAGTATTCAAACATAAGAAATAGGTAGAGGAAATGTTTGGTACAATGGCACAAGAACGATAGTTTCCAAATGACTACAGGAAACGTGATTTTAACTCTTCTTGTTTTATTGAGTTTAAAACTAGAAAAGCTTTTAAGCTTTGTGTCTTGTTGAAGCTTTCCAAATATCAAAGAACTGCTTCTGTATGTTAAAGTTAAAAGTGAAGCTGAGTACAGATGCTACAAATGGACTACCAGTTTGATCTGCTACCCAAGAGAGATGCCATCAATTCTGCCAAATTTAAGCTGGCATGTCACTACTGCATTCACTGCACTGCAATATCGGTTTCCATTTGCATTACTGGAAATCTGCGTAAAGAGGATCAGAGCTGAGAGTGCTAACCTCTGCATAGACAATCATGGCAGACATCCATTTCCCTAAATCTAAATAAAAACCTCAGAGTTTTTGAAGTTATATAAACAGTTATAAAGGCAAAGAAAGCAAATTAAAAACTCAGTTTTGTTTCTGCAGATACACGTTTTCAGCAGCTTCAGTGTAAAGCCTCTTATAAAAATCAAGACATCAGTGTCACACCGCAACTCACCAGCAGAGCTACAGGAAGAACCCAGGGCTGGTACAACCTCTGCCCAGTGCATTTTCCTTGAGACGTGTAAATTAACTTGTTCTGTGAGCAGTAACAACCAGTTTTGAGTTATTTCCTGAATTTCAATTTTTTATTTCTAACAGTTTAAGCATACTCTCCCCCCACCCCCTCAAATTAGCAAGAAGGCTGGAAGAATACAAAAAATAAAGACAATTCAACCTTATTTATAATCTGTAAGATTTTGTAGACACTGAAGGCTAACAATGGATGTTCGGAAAATTTTTTTTAAGTCCTACTGTTTCTGACAGATGGCTTCCAAAAAACTAATTGCATTACAAAAGGAAGACTCACCAACAGCTAGGTTAACACCAGAAAATACCTGGTTATTTCTTATTGAAGCTGACAGACAAGAGGCTCAGGCTGGGACAGATAGCGAGTTATACCACTAATAACTGACATTATTAAATTTTTGTTTGCCCGCAATTTCAGCATTAATTTAAAAGACTGAGGGATCTTACCAGAACACATCAAAAGACATAAAGTCATTACCTTATGGAAGAAGAGTACCTAATTCAAGGTAATTATACTCTAACAGCCCTTTGGCAGTTTTCATTCTCTCGGAAAACTACTTTTGTTTCATGATATTGTAGAACCCCATGGGGTATTATTGCTCATCTGCATTTTAATTTTATGGGAATGCATTCCCCAAAACCAAACACCAGAGTTTCTGTCCTTATAACAGGAATGAAAGGCCTTAATGTCAGAAGACAGGAATGACACTGATGTCTTATTTACATGAAGTACAGCAAACTCAGCGGAAGAGTTGAGCAGCTCTGCACATGGGGACTACGGATGCAATGACACAGGGAAGAGAGAACAGATTCACAGGTATATTTTTATTGTGTGAAGGAAGAACATCATGGTTTCATTTGTGTACAATACTAACTAGATGATTAGGTAGCAATAAGCCAAACTAGAATGACTCCTGTTGTGCTCACTTAGACGTATCTAGAGACCTACCCTCCATTTGGATCGTAATCTATCACATATGTTGATACACACACAGAAGCACAAAGAGGTAATGTAGCACTGCAAGAGCTTAGCCACATGCCTCGTTTTTAGGCACTTTTTGACCACTGCCACATCTCCTCCTAGCTCTGCCATCAGAAAGCCTCCTATTTTACCACTGTGAAACTCCAAATCTTCTGCCTGGTCAGCAAAATCGCATGCAGAAGTGGCCGTACTTAACCAGGATTCAGCATCTTTTCTCCCAGTTGCCTCCTGCCCCACCTCTGCCAGTTCTGCATGTTGGCATTACGATTAGGCTGCTCTCCAAGCACCCCAAGGGGTTTCCCAAAGCAGGTCATTCGTTTCAGTTACCCTGTGGCAGGTACACAAACACTTTAAGCGTACATATTGCAATACAGTTGCTAAATGGCACAAAGGTGAAATCTGAATGACGCATTCTGCGGTTCAATTAGGGCTACGTTTAGTATCAAGTATGTGCCTGTAGACACCGGTTCCTCCCTCTCGGTTTGATTTTCCTGGACTTTGCTAGAAGGCAAAGAGTTGAACATTTTTTCTCATAACTATTAGACAGTCAAAGAATTATCTGGAAATAAATTCTCATAGCCAAAAGTTGGCCTTCACAGCGGGAAGAAAAAATCCTTACTGTTGATATTAATGACAAATTTTGTTTAAATTTACTTTTCTACAATCCCTTGTTTAACAACCCCCAACCCTGTAAGTTTCCCGAAAAAATTTTACTGAAATGTTGATTCAGTACAAATATTTTAATTTCACCAAATGAGAAAGAAGAAACAATTTCCCAAACAATATTTTTTCAATTTTCCCACTAGGAAAAGTTTTCTTTTGGCTTTTTAGGTTTTGTGGGTTTTTTTTGTTTGGGTTTTTTGTTTTTTGTTTTTGTTTTTTTTTTTTTTTAAAAAAGCCCAACAACAACAAACACCACTACTCTCTAAAAATGACCTGAAAACAATCTCTTATGTACAATCATGAGCAAAAGAAAATGTTTTCAGAACTACTTTACTCACAAACCCAAATGACTCTCCAGGAAGAGGAGGAGGGGGGAAAAAAAAGTAAGAAGAGGTAAGGACAGTTAGAATAATGATTTTTACACCTACGCAGCTTCACATCTGGTACTGTCTTTATTCTTCTGCTATGTTACACAAAAAGTAGCACAATAAACTGGTTTTCAATAATTTTCTCTAACTGCTACTTTATTTTTCTGTGCTTATGAAGGCAAAAGCCTCCTCTTCGTTTTTAGTGGCTGTTGGAAATACTTAGGAAATAAAATTGCTCAGGACACAGGACTGACATTTTGAGGTCTGTTTCCGGATGAATCATCATATGACCTATCATACGATACCAATAATTTAAATTCTGCCCAACATTTTCCTCTCCTGCTGGAAATGAGGTCACATACTACACTTCCCAGAACAGTAAGATTTATTGTATTAGGACTGTTTGTCTATCCTAGTGTGTATTTCCTATGTCTAACATAGAAATGTCTTCTCCTGAAGTATTCTAATATCACACTGTAGTTAGAAATACACACAATACCCCATTCTCTGCCGATTTGCACAGGCCCCCAAATTCTCTTATTCCGAACTCTCCAAGATTTGCTGCCATGCTTTTGTTAAACAGCAGCAGCTACCCATATTTTTCTCTGCACATAACACTAGTATAAAACAGAGGATAATTTCATGCTTCCTTATCGTTCATGTTTAACATGACTTATATTCAGCTTGGCATCTTTATGATGCTTCTGTAGCAGGTTTTATACCCATCTTCTATCAAATATTCTCATCTAATTGTAAATGCCTCCGTGAGCCATGTAGCTGGCTGCAGATGTTGTCAGCGAGTCCCACTCTCTGCCAAGTCACTCAGCGCCGGGGGTGGGAAAGAGCACATTTACTGTACCAGCCCACAACCACACCGGGATGCTCCATGCAACTTGTACAGCTGCAGCTTCTGTATTCCCTGGCTGTTTCATACACTGCGCTGGGTGTTCCCTAGCATTGAGTTCTTTTTTGAGGCTCTGCCAATATGGTTTACTCTTACGGACGGCACATTGCTACTGGCGCACAAAGTGCCAAGTTACAGAAGTTTGGCACGTCTGCCTGCATTGTGAGGTCTGAGTAGATACTAACCCTAATTAAAAGTTCTGAAAAAACAAATCTTCAAATCTTTTTCTTCTCTTCCTCCTTTATAAAACTGTTCTCACAGGTCACAGATGATAGTTTCTTTTGAAATTTCTACCATTCAATTTCTACAGAAACAGAAGTAGTAAAGTTGCTTCAAAAGTCTACGTAACTGTGCAGCTTCTAACCTAGTAATAACTCCTCCAAGACAAAACAAACTCTCTTAGTAGTTAGTGCCACAAACAAGTGTTTTTTAACCTCTTCCAAACATATGAACAGCAAGGAGACAGCATTTATCTCTTCGATAATTATAATTCATCAGCTGTATCTCAGGGAACCGTTTGCAAAAATAATTTATGTGCAACTCTTTAACCCAGATTGATTACATTGCCAAGTAATCTGTCAATTATTTGGGGCATCTAATTTACAGTCTCACAATAGATACTTTACTAAATTTTGCATTCATCTATCACAGCTGTGTTCAATGATTTGACCCTAATTAAAATTCAGGCACTTCCTTTCTGTGGCAATTCCATTCATCTTTACAATTTCAATAAAATTGTGAACAAAAGAGGAACATTCTAGCATCTATTTACTGTATACCAGTATTATATACCAGTATTTGTATTTACTGTTTACCAGCTGTCTGCAGCCCTTTGCTGTAACAGTACGGTACAAGGGGTTGACTGTGTTTGATCCTCCCCTCCTTCTGAGTCAGGAATGAGACAAAGAACTCAGCAACGTCCCCCTCTTCCACTTGCAAGAGCACACGGAGTGTTACAGACAAAAGAATTCAAAAGCTTTTAACCCTGTCACACAGAAAGTAATCTTCTAACCGCACTGTGAGCCAAGACCGAGGAATTATGACTGATAAAGTCTAGAACAACTAGAAAGTTGTTTCCAGGATCTATGAAAGCAGTGACATTCTTACTGAATTACGGAGATTATCATAGCACCAGCCAGGAAGAAAATAGGAACGTAAGAATGTACAGTGTTATAATTTAAAGAGACACGCTGTGGTTGCCCGACTGTCACCTGCGTGACTTATCTTTTGTTTGTTTGCTCGTGAGCAAACGGCCCTTCCAATTGCAACCGTGTAAGACATTAAATTAGGAAGCAGATTGAACCAATCCTTCCTCTCACATGAGAGCTTATAGTAGATGTGAAATTGCTACAACAGCTTATTTCAGTGACCCGATCGTATGTGGGAGAAATGCAGAGAAATAAGAGGAAAGGCTTTGGCAATTGTCAGACTGCATCGAAATCTACCGGCTAAAGCTGTCAACTGAAAGATGAAAAATTATTTTGTAAATCAACAGCTGAATATGGAAAAATAAATTAATAGAAAAGCCATCTCTGTAAAAGAAACAGAGAGAGACTGGAAATTGGCCTTGAGAGATTGACTCCTACTGCCAAAGCTCCAACCACACAGATGCTTCCTAATGTAAGAAACAAATCCAACATGGGTTCTTCAGTAAAAAAAGATAGCAAGGACATCTTTTCTTGATGACGAGGCAAGCTTTATGTTGGGGGGGGGGGGAAGGAGAACTTTATACAAAAATGTGTATTTGACTAAAATTCCTCCACATCAAGCTATTAATATGCTGTCAGTATAGCAAACTGAAAGCATGACAAAAACAATTAAATGGTGACAAATACAAGCAACAAGGCGACAAGCTAGGCAGCCCCAGAAATTTTTCAAGTGCAATGGGATAAACGAATACCAGTTTAAGAGTCTCCATGTCAGTAAATGCCTTTCCATGCTCTTAAGCAAAGGATAGACATCCTAACACAGAACAATTTCATTGTGATTTAACAAGGTTCGTGGCTCCTGCATTTTCCCATCCACAGCAGAAACATTAGCGCAGCCCAACAAAGCTACAAACAACAGTTGTACCAAGAAAGCACATAACATATGCTGATGTTTGGATGAAGAAAATCCACCTACCCCGAGACGTGATGTTTGCAACATCACGTCACTTTAAGCTGTCACGCCAGCCAAGACAGAAAATGAGAATTGCTTAACCTTGTGATACAGCTGCTACCTCTAAGTAGTCTGACAAAGGTAAACACAGATGTAAGAGACTACAGGCATGCCTGGCAGGAAGCTGCACTGTCGTACAAAGCGGGATATTACGGGCAATAACTGCCCTTAACCATCAAGGCAAAGGCACAACTCTAGCTATTAAGGCACAGCCCTGCCTGCCAGTGAAGTCAGGAGCTATGACAAATGTATAGGTTGGATCTGGTCATAAGAACAGTGTGTATATATATATATATATTATATATATGTACATGCACCTGACTCCCTTCAGATGACCCATGTTTTGAGCTATCAGTTTTTACCATACAGCCTCTCTCTTAAAGCAGACATGTTTTCGGAGAACCCAGAGTAATGTGATTTTATAATACTGTATCAAAAGTAGCAACAATAGGTGTCTGCTGGCCAACTCCTTGTTTCTTGTGTTTCTGCTCCCAGGTTCGGTCATTCTACCATGATGAACACCTGACATGGAAGGGGAGGACAGGGAAGCAAGGCTTGCCTCACCTTGGGAAAAGAATGCTGGGCTGGATGGCAGTGGCAGGGAATGCCACATAACCTGTCTTCAGCCACCCAATAGAGGTTACAGAAAAGACTCTTTTTGGATGTGTACCACAAAAGGCCGAAATGCAGTAGTCACAAGCTGCAACTTTTTTATTTTATCGAATAAAACCAAAAAAGGCAGTAAGACAGATGCGACAAGCTAATAGATTTTTTTTTTCCATAATTCATATATAAAATAGTAGTAACCATAGAAAATATGAAATGGGAAAAGGGAACATAACTGTGACCATAATGCTAATAAAATTATAAATGCATAGTGCAAGTATCATTATTTGTTGTACACTGTTTTTTTATTTGATAATCAGATTCTTTTTTATTTTAGCATAGCATCAGTAAGAGAAACATGATCAGCAAAGCCTTTGATGAACAGGTATGTTTTGTGTCCTTAGAACAAAAGCAAAATACAGTATTTTAAAAGACAAGGAACAGTCCTTCTTCCAGCCAATATCTAAACCAAAATTGTTGTCCTTGATTGCACTCTAGGAAAAATCAGTTCTTTGGCTGACTAAAGACATGTTTCTATCCTTTAAACTTGCCATCTGAAAGGTTCTTTTACGGGATTCCCTCCCCCACCTTCGTACTTGCAGTATTTCAGCAGAAGGCTAGAGATTTCACCTATTTTTACTGATTTATCCATGCATTTGCTAAATTTTGTCTCTAGGCCTTTCCAGACAATGCACAGGACACAATGACAAAATGCAGTTTGATAATCCCCATCCGACTGACATTTCCATCAATAGCCACCATCAAGATACGGGAAGAAAAAAAGAAAATCCTTACTAAATTACTCCCACCAAAAATGTCGGTTTCAGCAGGTGCTAAGATTAATTAGAGACCTTTGCCTTTAGCTACATAGATCTCAAAGGAAAAAAGAAAAAAGCAACACTTTTTAAAGCCTCTGCTGACAAGAGAATTTAAGTACTAACTTGGGACTCCCAATTTATATTAAATCAATGCAAAAATCAGTTACTAAACCTAACTGCTGATCACATCCTCCCATGATGTTGAGAGAAGTCTAGTGCAGACTAACCACACTTGCCCTCCCAAATTCCCAAGCAGGAAATGTGTTCTGAGGAGGTAGTGTTTGGAGGACATTCTTCTACATCTCTGAATCCTGAGCAACCTGAGCAAGCTGCAACAGATACTCATAAATCCACTACTAATAAGATGGGATTTGGAGGGCTGACACTATTTCTGATAATAAGGTAAGAACATTAAAAATGACTGTATATCAATTTGATAGTACCTTTTCTAATTGTTTCTAATTATTCATAAGGTTTTTACAAAAAACAAACTATTTCATGGACAAAACTATGGAATTTTGACCTATTTCATAGACACCGATGCCACATATTTTAATGTATTTCATTTACTGACATGGGAAGCAGACACGTACACATTCTCCATTTGCCATCCTTCCTGATTCTTGACATGAATCAGACTGTTACAAGCTAACTGTTGTTTAAAATACGCTAGATGGCTATTCATTGTTATAGATCATTTAGTTAATTTCTATTAATAACCCGGTTGGCTGCTAAGAAGCTCTGGAATTGCAGTTGTCAAAAACTAAACATGCAAAACCTGTGAAAGGTACCTTGCTCCCAGCTGATGTGTTTCATTCAAACTTAGCAGGATTCAAGTAAGAGCAACACAATTGCCCAGACCTTCTCTGAGCCGTAAGATCCTCAAAGACGACCAAAAGGCGGATTTTATTTCACCAGGATTGAAATGCTTAACCTCCTAGATAAAAACAGAAGCAACAAGCAAAAAAAAAAGTACAGCAAATAGACAAGCAGAAGAGAAATAAAGAAGAGGTTTAAACAACTCCTGCACACTGTGTTTCAGGAGGCTGGTCCTTTATTTGAGTTCAACCAACTCAATGACTTTTGAGTGTATCTAAATACATACAATCCCCTCCGGTCCCAGAAAGGAACTTTTTTTGGGTCATGTGTGGGACCTGTCTGCTCTTTCCTCCTCACATAAGCGTTACAAGGAGCTCCTTCAAATTAGCAATTTTACAATACTAGGAACTGCTGATTAAACTATTTTTTCCAAAGGCTTTCCAAAACAAAAACTGATGATATTTAAAAAAATATCAACTAATTTGAAACAGAGAAATTCTCTTAATCTGTCCAAAAGTATCTCTATTTATAAATGTGCTCCAATATCCACCTTGAACCCAGCAGCACGTGTGAAGCTCTATTTCATTTCAAACAGTTCAATATGTTGGTGAGTGGCTTCAGGAAACACAGATACTCAGTATACTGAGATTTGGCAATAATACTTGATTGCAGTGTTGGTTGGTATCAAAAAGCAGATATAACAGGGTACAACATGTTTTTGTTAACTTCTCACAGTCTAGCACAAGCACACGCAATAGCAGCAATCCCTGCGGAGCAATCCAGGGGCAGGCCAATCTCCTGCTGTAGTTACAAGGTTTGCAAGACTGCTTGCCCGGTCCAATTGTAATCCAGAAGTAGCAGTGAAAAATGCTTCAAATATATTCATCAATTCCATAAAGAAAAATTGAGGCAGATTCCCTGTCATATGGTCTTTGCAGCTAACTAAAGAAAACCTGAAACAAGGCACGTACGTATGCTGCTCTATACGGTAGCTTCACATGTAATCTTCAGATTCAGGTCCGCTTGAGAGAAGCTGATAGTTTCTTTTTAAATAGAGCTCTTTTTTATGCACCTTAAGGAAAGATCAATGATTTAATCAGTAAATAAATATCAGTGTACCATATCAGGCCTGAAACTGAGGAGATATATGAATTGCAGTAAAGATTCATATAGTCCTGAAACAAGTGAATGAGAGTTTTTTTTTTTTGGTAAAGCCTTGAGAGTTGAGACAGTAAATCTTTGTGATGAGTTGCAAATGTGGCAGCTGTAAAGGAGACTTTGGAAGTCACACAAAAATTACTTTTTGACATCTGAAGACTTCTGACAGTCACCTGCACAAAATGATTGTAAAATTCATCCATCTCTCATGAAGCCAAGATAATTGCATTTTATGTCAGGAACTCCACAAGGATGAAGAAATTCAATCCTTGCAGAGACTTGCTGGCAAACTTCAAATGTACGTTGAATTTGCAGAGCGATGGTTTGGAAAGGATCCACAGAGACAGCCTTTGCCATCATAGAGACGGTTTGTGAAAGCCAAGTATTTTTATGTTTCCATGTATGCCACTGGCATCTCCAGATATATGTTTGACCATCCTGTCATTGCTGCTACTCCTGCTGTTTCTCCCAGCTAAATGCAATGACAGAAGTACTTTAGAAGATGCACTTTTAGGGGAAAGTGGGGAAACACAACAACTGTGAATCACTGCACACACCATTAACTACCACATCCCTGCCCTGCCCACATTTGCAATTTCAAGTGAAGGACATGAAGCTCCCTAGATTGCATCATATTCTGCAACACCTGTTCAAGACTAACATATTAGAGCAGTACCAAGCTTCTTGGTTCACAAAACATTCTTGCATTTACAGTAGAAAAGATGAAAAAAAATTCCGACAGCACAAGTAGTTTTTTCCCTGCAAAATGCTACTGCAACCATTCCCTTGAGTGTTTCCATACAGACTTTCTAGATCAACTCCCAGAAATATTATAAAAGTTTTCTATAGGAAGAAATAGAGGAATTCTATCATCTAATTTCACATCTTTGGGTTCTGCATTGGGAAGCTCACAATGCTGAAGGCAGATATTGCTATCTTTTATATCTATAATTAGATTTAATCCAGAGGCTGGATCCATTTTCTAAAATAGATAATATTCCCTATCAATACTTTATATCAAGAAGGTGATTACATGTTCAAGAACCCATAGACAAAAGGGACCATCTTTCCTTCTGCTTTATTATTTAGTAAATAAATACTGCCAAAATGTATGCAATCAACCTTTTCATCTATTTTTCTTGAGACTATCTGGAGAAAGTAAGTAGTCTTTTTTCTCTGTTAAGTAAAGAAAACTTTTGTGCCATGTGCATAAATGTGCCATGAACCCAAAGGACAACAACACAATTTGCAGGGCTTCTACAATAGTGTTAAACATGCCTTTAGAGCTATTAAAGTTGTATTAAAATGTTTCATATCATGTTTAGAGCTTTAAAAGCAGCTGTTGAGCAATATCCTGTAGTTCTTATATGTACACACTGTATTTTATTTAGATTTATATTCAAGTATTGGCAGCCCAAACACTTTACTTCAATGTCATTATGAAAAGTTATTGTAGAAATAGTGTAAAATGTATAAATCTGAAGCTATGGCCTCAAAATTATTCTTTTACTTACACAGTAACCCTTCAATCTTTAAAAACACTATTTGTCAATACTCTTCTATTAAATTACAATCTCCTTAAGAGAAAATGGCTTTTTGATCAAAAAACTATGAAGGCATTCCAGTAACTTCTGAAGTTTTCTTTCAACTTTTATATTCTCTTTGATTGTATGGAGACAGCAGTAGCTCTCATTTTGTGCACAGCCAGCCACATGGCATACATATATGCCTTTAAAAATAGAAAATCCTGTCTTTTGTCCTAAGATATGTCATGTTTTTTTCCTAAATGCACTATATAACACTAAATGTTATACAAACTGTGTGTGGCAACCCAAAAGTACGGTACATCTCTCAGTCAACAGCCAAACCATCTACCAACTGTTCCTTGAAGTAAAATGTATTCATGTGATTCTACCAGATACAATTTACTGATGAAAAGGGTAATCATCATTCACTGGGAACGTGTTTTTATTTCAAGGTGAAAAACAATACGTGTCTCTTCAAAATAAGTATTTTCCAATAAGAGACTTCATTTCTGAATTCTGCTTGGTGTCTGTCAAAAGACACAGTTAGTGCCAGTCAGGCAAACAAAAATCTGGCCACTGTAAGAGATTAAGCACGCACGGATGGCATGTCAAATAAAAAAAGGTTTTGGACCTACATCATTGGCCTCTGTCTTCCTCCTTGAAAAAGTATTTTCCTTTTCCTTTTGTGTAATTGCTCAGGGTAGGATGCTGATATTTTACCTCCCTGATAATGGATACGAATTTTCTAGCATAAAGCCAACTATACTATAAATGACAAATTCATATGTTTTAAAAGCTCTGTTAAAAACAGATAGCAGTAGCCAAGAAGACAAATGTAACACTGCACTGACAGAATGACAATCAAAAGAAAACCAAATTGCAGTAAAGACCATGAGATTATTATTCTTTTCTGACTTTATTCCAGGACTTGAATTCAGATCAACTAACTTCAACTGATTACTGAAAAACAGAACAAGTTACAGAAGGCAACTGACATGATAAAAGGGTAAACTAAAATGAAACTCACCACCAGAAGGGACATGAAAAAGAAAAGTAAAAAATAAAAAGAGGTAGGTTACTGTAGTCTAACGGTACCCCCAGATAAATAAACCAAAACAATAACCTCCACCTTCCAACAAAATTCCATCAAGGACCTAGAGCAGTGAGATGCCAGGCTGCGCTAAACAACAAAAACACCGCTCTGTAGATGTTTGTGGTCCCTGGGAAGCTACTCTGTCAGAAACTTAGCAGGACAAAGAAAAGTTCTTCCTGTAATACATCCTTAGTTTCCCTAGTTTCTTTGTCTCCATCAGCCTTACACCTATTTAAGTTGTTCAGCCTTCCTATTCTATGGTGTTTCTAGTGATTCTATCCAAAGACAGTGGAATCAACACAAACAGGTTCAAAAAAGCGTGTTTAGGCTAGTTCTACATCACAGACATCCTTCGTCTGAAGTGGGTTGGTTTGTGCTTCACAGCTCCCTCGGTTTGCTTTCCAGTTCTCCCTCCTTTAGCAATATGAAAGCCACTACTGCAATCTTGTAAGTCAGCTGATATTCAGGCATTAAAATAATCTTCGGAAAAACTTTTGTAATTTTCTGTATGATCCTACTTTGGACATCCCTCTTATCTCGTTCTCTAGAATAAGCACATTATTTTCAAGAGACTTCAAAGTTATTTCCTGTTTGTACAAGACTATAGTTTAAGACTTTAATTTATAGCTACTTTATTCGTAGCTATATACTACAGCAACTCATCTCCAGAAAGACCAAAATTAAACACACTTTCCAAATCCATTAGAGTTGAAGAGCAAAACATTTCAAGCTCCTGTTGTTTTTCCTATATTATGCTGGTATTCCAAATCACTGAAATTGCTGGTCTTCGTAGCTATTCCAGAACACAGAAGACATTTGCAACGTAGTTCTACCAACTGTAGACCTGTTATAGCACCGTAAGGAAGATTTGATCATTTAGCTGTTTCCTATTCTTTTGAGCTTACATAATTTTCGCTGTTTGAGCCCCCTACATCCTTTCTCATTGCAGATAAAGTATACAACCTTTAATCTACAGGTTTACTCATCAGACTTGAATAAATGAAAACCAAGACGCATTTCCATGAAAATTAAAATAATAGCATGAACTGCAAAGCATACAGCTCTAACAACAGCTTTCAGATGAGATGTTACTGACCATTCCTGAGAAGTGGAGATATATGGATAGAAAGTCTTTTATGTGTCCACATCCGCTCCTATCCATACATGATACATAACCCATGCCAACGATAACTAGAAATGTTACAAGCAATGAAGAATGATGATTCAGTTCCGTATGCGGGAAGTGTCTGCTTCATGTCTCATCACCAGTGTCCACCAGTCCACCTTCCAGGCCACAGCTCCATGCCAGAGTGTAAGGCAGGCTGCCTTGTAACATCCTGCACTATAAAGCCAAGGGCTTATTTCCAGAGCATCATCGTGAATCAGATATACCCCAGTGATGGGAGCCTAATTTGACCTGATTAATAAGCTAATCAGTTACCATTGTTCACTCTCTGCCTTCTGCACTTCCCCAAGAGAACGTATCATTGTCAGAACCTGCCTTCCAGGGGGGTGTTCAGCAATATTAATCTCAAAGACAGCTAGATATCCATCACTACCAAAAGTATCCATTAGATGCTAGTTTGACACGTCTTGCAAATTCTGCTGGTGAAGAGAGCAATCTTCCTTTCTTGTTACTAACTGTAACAGTCGGCAGGCAAATGGAGGGGGGAGTAATCTAAAAGATAAGCGTCTTTACTGACTATGTCATAATCAGTCCTGTTAAAATTATTTTTTCGATAAAAACATTCACCAGCATGTGAATTGGGTTTTAAATATATCAGATGTGAAGGGAAATGTTCCATTACAATGCTACCTAAAGGTTTAAAATTGGCACAATATCTATAAGAACACAAAAATGAGGAAAAAGAAAGGTCAGAAAGAGTTGGGCAAAAAAATAATTGAAGCTTTCATCTTGTGGATAATCTGTAAGGGAAAGCTGCATCTAATTAAACTGCAAAATTGAAACACAAGAAGTCTTATTTTTAAATAGGGGATAAATTTGGAAATAGTCTGAAGAAAAAAAAAAAACCCACAACAGCATTCTTGACCGCATTCCTTAGTTACTCATAATTCTTGCCTGACACTTGCTAACTTCATTCAGCAGCTACTTTTTAACAAAAATGTAGGCAGAAGCAACTCATGGAGTAATTCATAGAAAAGGACACCATACCTGCCACCTCTTTTGTGCTCCTTCTTCTAAACAGGTGGAAGTCAGGTGAAGAAACACACTGTCACCTTCAACAGCTGTTTCTGAAGCAAAGCCCTCCATCACACCAGGAAGCTCAGCTCAGCAGCTCTGCAGTGTATTCCACCAGAATTTCAGCCAGGAAAACACACTTATCCTTTACATTCTGATTACAGCATTCCTCTGAAATAACTGGTCAGGACCATTGCTTAAAGCAGTTGATATCCTTTCTCACTGGAATGTGATAGAAAGATAAGCCATCTCAATACAAACATCTCCCATATATTACCTTGCCCCAGAACAAAGGCACTCTGGAATGTCATTTCTAGATAGCACAGAAACCTGAGCAACAAATGCAAGTCACAGCAAATAAAACAAGGACATGGTTCCCTACCGAAGACATTAAGAAACAATTAGATTCTTGTGACGATATTTGCAAATACCTTGTGGGAAGCAAATTTTACAAGAGAAAAATGTTGAGGTGACATGTAATTCACTCTGATAAAGCCCAGATCTTAAAGAAGACACAAAACCATCGAGTTCGGTGGCTAAGTAGTAGCTGTGTACAAAGGTCTCTTTATGGACCAAGCTCCAGCTTCTAACTTACTTCTAGTGGAAATTAAGAGTCAAGAGACCCCTTGGCTTTCAAATGTCTCTCCCTTATATTTATTCTGTTATTTGGGAGCTAAAGCAAGGTAAACACCTTAAATACTTCTCTTCAAAGGGTAAGCGTTCTGTAACAGGGTCTCAAATAGCCATATAACACTGTAAGGTTTTTTTTTTTCACAAATTATAAGACACACTTGAAACAGGAAGATTTGTAGATGAGAATAAAGCATGTTTATTCCTTCCTTCTTGTATCAGAGGCAGTCATGACATACCATTTGATTTTGCTATTTATGAACTACTTGCATGAACCATGGAGGAATAAATGAGATTATAGCATTTGTTAATTCTGTTGACTCATCCAGAATGGGAAGGTTATTACATTAATTTGGATTTACATCAACTAATACCAGTTTACCCCAGCCCACTTGCATCAGTGTGCCAAATGATAATGACTGGTCTTAAGCAATCAGGCACACAAATACACTCTGTTTTCAGTTTAATTCTATTATACTGAAACTAATGGCAGTAGTAGGTCTCAACTCACTCTTGTTGCAGGTTTTCTGTAGTTTGTCAAACTATACATTTTGGTGGAAGATAGACCTACCTGGAATTCACAATTGCAAATCATTATCATCAACATCTTTCTCTGCACGTTATTTGTCCTCATTTGCCACCCTACTCCCGCTATCATAATAAACACTAAAACGTAACTGCCCTCAGAATTTCATTCACAAAGAAAGAGAAAAAACACTTTCTCAGCAACAGTTCTATTAGCTATACTTGGACAAACAGGACAAAGCAGCAGTAAAGTCACAGGGCTTTATTATTAAAGGAAGACAACATTCACAGAAAGTATTCTCTATGGGCACAGCATTGCGCTACGTAAACTTGCCTACAGCTTAGTGCAGTGTGCCTGGCACATTCAGCTTGCAAAGCTTATGCAGCAGTACTTTAAAATGGCAGGCTATTAAGTGCCAGTTAACTGCTCAAGAGAAAAAAAACAACCAAGAAACCTGGAAGCGTATTTCAGCTAATTGCTTTAAAATGCTAAGTCTAGATTTAAGGAATCGGCACAAGTCTAACGAAGACTTTATGTGCGTGTACACACACGTACCCAAAACCTCACCCACACAAAATTAACAGATATTCCTGGATAGGCATCCGGCTGGAAGCAGCTTTGAGGCTAACAGCTTCTTTATTGATCAGAGCCTCTGACATAACTTGACGTATAGCCAAAAGGCGCAAGCATTTTGATGAAGAGGAGTTTGTGCAAGTAGATACTTAATATGCATATCATCGGTTTAGTGACCCTTCTAGGCTGGTTCATTTTTAAATTTTTTTTTTCCCCCTTTTCATGTATTAGCTTTAATTTCCACAGAGGTAGGAATTAATGATCCTTTTAAAATAAGGGAATAAAAATAAGGGAATAAACTGCGTTTATCACTCAGATAATTTCTCTGAATGAGCAATTGTGATCATCCATAATGACCACTTCTCAATACTTGTAGTTCCGCTTGTTCAGTCTACAGTCAGACTTTTTTTTCTTTCTTTTTTCAAGCTGTTCTGAGAACTTCTAAAGCCAAGCCACATTCCTCCCTTCTCATGCACTATCAAAAGTAATAAAGATTTACAGGTCAAATTATGACCTCAGTAACATCTCAGCAGCCTATTATTGATGACAAACTTGCACTGGTGTAACAGAGCAGGAGCATCAAAAGTAATAAAGATTTACAGGTCAAATTATGACCTCAGTAACATCTCAGCAGCCCATCATTGATGACAAACTTGACCAGTGTAACACAGCAGGAGTATCAAAACTCTCTTAGTGGTAAAGCCACAAGAAAAGACCTGCATTTCACTCCCACTCAGCTGTACTGGTTCTCCAGCGTTTGATCAAGAAGAATATGAAGATATATTAGAAAAAACAAAAATTTCCAAAGTGCCCAAGGAATAGTCCTTGCACTCTCAAGATGACAAAAAAGGCCATAGAGGGATTACACAGAACTAGCCACAGGGGCAAGAACTGGACGCAAAGGAGACAGTGGAGAGACAGTTCAGGCTAAGGGCAGCATGGCAAAGACTCAGAACAGGACAGGGGGTAAAGTCACAACAAGAGACAGTTGCTACTTCTGCCAGGTGGTTATCACTCTGTCTTGTTCCAGTCCTCCCCCCAGCCACAGCTGCTGCTGCAGCTTCAGTTAGGATGCAGGTTTTATGACGACTCCTTGCATGGTGTTCACTTGCACCTTTGGATGCATTAGGAGGAGCTATTAATAGTTGTCTTTGCATGTGACACGTCTATCTTTAGATTTCAAAACATTCCCCCCTCCCCAGTGACCAGGAAGCATATCTTCATAGAATCATATGATTCTATACAAAATTCACAAAACTGATGACATCCAACCTTTACAATACCTGGAAACTGGTAGAATTGATTTGGGAGTTTTTGAGAACCACTTGGAATGGTTACCTTCATTTAAAGGCTGTGTATCTCATGTATTCTTAATTATATTTTATTTACACACAATTGAGCACACAGCATCTATGTTTGGAAAGTAAAATTCATTTATAATAAAAAATTCTATAGATGTTAGGTACTGGGACTGATTAAGACACAACTGCTGAAGCCACATTATTGATCCCAGCATATAGATGTATTTAATTGGTTTTCTTTACAGATGCTATTCAATCCATTCAACTGCTTAGCAATGTTAAGTGACAGTAATTGACCTGTGTGAAAAAGATCATTTACGAAGGTCCCAAGAGAGGCTTGAAGGGCTTCTACATGTAGAAAAACTCCAATTTAAGAAAATGGCTGAGAGTTATTATTTTGGTGATATCTAGTGCGAATGTCTGTCTAATTCTGTTTATGTCACAGCACTTCTATTGGTATCATATTTTGCTTTTGCTTTTTCAAGCAATAAGAAATGAAAAGCAAATCTATTGCATCAGGAATGTATTATTACAGAAAATGTGTTCAGAGCACTGCTTGGGAAAAATAATTTAATCGTAATTATTCCTATATAATTGATGGAAAATAAGCAGAAATTGTATTATCTAGTAAATTATCAATTTCCATGATGGAAATGTAACAGGACCACATCTCATCAGATTTCAGACTTCAATGAGAATATAAGGCTTTTGGCCTGGTGTCACTGCTTCTCTTGGGATAAACTGATGTAATGTTCATACATTCCTAAAATTAAAATGATGGCATTGTTAAAATACTATGCATTCTTCTTGCAAAATTCAGTTTGTTAAATGAAAGTCAATTTTACCTGTATACTAAATAAATGCAAACAATCCTTAGTTATTCATCCAATGTACAATAAAGGTGCAAAATCATCATGCTGTGTATATACAGATGTGGCTGACAGATCGCTATGGCCCTCTTTTCTGGTAAGGCACAAATTGGATATTTACAAAAAACCTCAACCCCCTCATAAATATACAGCTCACTCCTTTCATAGCGTTAAAGGGACCTCACAGCCATTGATAATACATCTGCATCACCTACCTATGCTTAATTCTGCTCTCATTTAAATCAATACAGCTCACACTAACTTCACCGTGCACATCATGCACCATCTGAGCAAATTAAAATTGATCAGGAAAACGCCTTCCTAGCAAACCAGGATCTGCGTAATAGCACCATCTAGGGGCATCAGTTTCTGAAGTGACATTTAACCATAAATTACTTGTATAGAGCTATTTTTAAAAGCTTTATCTTCATTACATTATCATGAACCAGTCTGAGGAATTTTGATTTCTTTCTCAAAGCTTGTTTGCTATCCTTTTCAGAGTGTTGAAGGGTTGGGGGTTTGTTTAAGTTTTCATTTTTCTGTTGTAATATAAACTCCCCAAGACAACCAATCAACAAACCAAACTGACAGAAGGAATTTAGAACCACAACTGAGCAATCATAACTATACCTGACAGTATATTGCAGTATTACATAACCAAGCTAATACCTTTAAAGTTAGTTATTTCTGAAATTTAAATGGTGCAATAAAGAGAAGCAGACTGTGTGGTTGAGGGGTTTCTAGTAAAATTACTGCACCTCTTCCCTTCGCTTGTGGCAACACAATATTCCGTAGCAAAAGCACTGTTTCAACACAGAGAACTAACCTTAATCTGCTTCTTGAAATTTTCGACCTTAGAAATAACCAGACCAAGCATACACCTGCAGTAAGAACCAAGTCAGAAAACTTGCATGGAGAAATGAAAAGAGAGAGCAGAGCCAGACAATCAAACCCCATCTCTTCCCATAGAATGATAAGGCATTTAGAAAAACAGCTTAGGGAAATAAATCCTTGGGAGTTGTCACACAATCTGTAGTGTATTTCCCCACAGGCCTCTTAAAATCTGAGCACTAAATCCAAGTGAAGGCTGTCACTGAAAAAGGTCCTTCTGTTTAATTTTGAGCTAAGGAGCTCCTGTTCACCACGCAGCTACAAGAGCCCTCCTCCTGACTTCGAGAAGGCACCAGCAAACAGAGAGTGCTGACAACCCCTTCTGGCCACAGTCCACACACAGCTCAGGGTAACAAGCACACTGTACTTAATACAGTTTTGTAACAGCTTCCAAAACCCGCCTGATAATCAGCATGGTGACAAGAAAAGAAGCAGGAAAGAGAACAGTTCGGTTAATTTACCCCTTATCTTGCAAGTTTAAAACCTCTATCAGTTTCAGGTTTTTAATCCAAAACAAAAAAAACACACAGGCTTACATTCCTTTGGAACTTCTTACCATTAGAGACAGCAATTTGGTAATTGGTGGATTCAGCCCAGATTTGGCAGACCATAGGTCAAGCTTACAGCTTCCCACATTGAAGCTTGATTCCAATATCTTTAACAACTGCCATGAGGAGTCTATTGAGTTTTTGTCTCTCTCTGTACCGTGGATACTATTTTACACCAATTTGAGCAGTAAGTGAGCCAAGCGATATGGGGAACACATCAGCCCTTAGAATTACTGTCAACTTTTCAGCACTGCAAGACTCATTCTAAAATCTAAAATTAAATAGATGTAAACTGTAAATAAGTTTCCTATATAGAAGTCACATTTACTAGATGTTTACTGATGACCACCGTGACTGTGTTATATTAGAAACACACTTCAATATATAAATTGTACGTAGAACTACTTTGCACAGGGGAATCCATGCATGCAAATCCTTAATTTTTAGGACTACATCTGATAACATGGCTATATTCTCACATATCAGCACTAGGAAAATAGATTTATTAACCTTAACTCGGGATCATTTATGAAAATCAGTTCAAACACCTGCACTCAACCAAAATAAATAGATTCAGTAATAATACACTACAAATATGTATCTCTCCAGTGTCAGCAGATGTTGCATCAACAACCTCACTAGACCTATTTATACAGTATACTGCTCTCACCATAGCTACGTTCACATGCATGAAGATTCTGCCCTGTTTCTCTTTCCAAAGGCTCGCTCCCCTAGGAAGTTTAGGAAAGTTATGAGCAACCGGAAAATCTCATTAGGAATGTAAATGCCGAGACACACAAGGGAATGCTCTAGCATACTTTGCCTAGGATCACAAAACCAAACAAAATATCTGCTGCCATGTATCTAAAAGTAATACTAGTCTAAGACTGATATATTGCTTTTATATTCAAACTCAGCGGGAATTTTTTTAGAGGCTCTTCTAACAAACACACATTTTCTGCACACATGCACAAGATAATCATCATCCTCACGTACAGCGAAGACAGGAGTATTCATGCAAAATGCAGTAGCTAATTTATTATTTGCATTTTATAAAAATGCAGTAGTATTCATGTGAAATGCAGCAGATAATTTCTTTTATTATGAAATACAGTTCATATATAATAATGCCCCCACTGACAAATTCTTCCATTTTCATATTTCAAACCTCAGGAAGCAGCCTAGGACATATTTCATTATGCTACAAATTTCTGCAGCAACATACATTTAGCTACCTTAATTACTATAATTTTTCTTTTTTTGAGCAACCTGGTCTAGTGGGAGGTGTCCCTGCCCATGCCAGGAGGGTTTGGAACTAGATGATCTTTAAGGTCCCTTCCAACACAAACCATTCTACAATTCTGTGATTTTCCGAGTATGGAAAGCCATAGCTCTCCGTGACTGTATGCCTTCAGCAATTTATTTTTATGTTGCAGGTTCTAGCTGCAGCAATCACACAAAAACTCGTAACAGACCTGTAGTAACCTCTATTACAAAGAAAATGAGCCATTAATCAGTACTGCCGCCAATAATCAGCATGCATAAAACCACTGGATTTAGTGAATGGAGGACATTTAAGTTCTCAATTTAGTGTGTCTTGCACACAATGGTTAAGGAGTTCCACTCTGCCCCCTGCCCCAAGTGCAACCAATGCCTTTTTCTACAGCTCTGCAAGAGGAAGATCAGTAAGTTTATAATATAGTCCACCGTGTTCATACATAGCATGAAGTCACCCTTGTTCTGAACTGCAAGAATTCGGGCACCTGAAAGCAAGTTAGCCGAGCCGCGATTAGAGGCCCCCGCGAAGAACAACCCAAAGTCAATTTTGATAAAAACAGTAACCAGTGTTATTTTTGAACGTAGGCCCACAAAGGTGAAGCCTCAGGCCATAGTTTGAAGAGTTCTTCACAGCCAGTTGCCAGTGTGCAGTGTTTGACGCATCAGGACTCAGTGTATGGGCACAAGACTTAAAGAATTGAAGTCCCTTGCAGGTTTTTTGTTTGGGGGTTTTTGTTTTGTTTTGTTTTACAGTAGTCTTTGACATTTACAGGCACATTTGCCCAATGATTTCTTATCTGGCTGATGGTATGTGACCTTTTCTTATAGTATGTTTGAGGTAGAGGGGCAATACACACTGAAAAAGTATTAAAAAAAGACTTTGTTTGTCATTTAATCATTGGTAAATATCATTAAGTTACAGTGTTTTGATCTACAAGGAACATTTTGCTTTTTTAAGCAAAATTCTATTCTAATTCTAGTCAACAGTTTTTAATTGTTGTTCCAGAAAAAGAGCAACATCTTAAATGGTGTAGAACACGCACCAAAAATCCAAAATACTAGGAATTCAAAGCTTCTGCAAACACACACGTTAGTCTGTTACCCTTTGAAACACCAGATCAGAGCCGTGTAGCTCTGGAAAAAAGAAAGTGTGCCAGCGACAAGTACAGAAATAACCAGAAAATATTGGGTGCTACTATCATCACAGGTCAGAGTCCCCACATTACGACTTATGACTAAGTCTAACAGGCTCTTGGTCTGTATGAGCAGGACATATTGATAGATAAGATTACTCCAAATTATAGGTATATTAAGCATTTTTAAATTATTTAATTCCTTAGGAGCATTCCCGTTTACTAAGGGAGGAAATCCATTATCACTGCAGCGACTAGTCTTATATGTAATAACTTTTAGAAGATTACTACAGCTGTTTGTAATTTCAAAATAAAAGAGAACACCCCTGCTCATTTATATTTTTAGTAAATGAGACAATTATTTTATTCCCAAGGATTTTTATTGCTTTTAACATCTCCTGCAGAATTCATCTATTTTATGCTTTCCTTGGACCTACTCTCATCTTTGGGAAACCAAATCATTTCCTGCGTAACTCAAAGACAAAACCTATATGTATCTTTCAGATCATAATTTCAACCTTCTCTCTCCATTCCCCACGTCTAATGAAGTTATTAATTACACACAAAAAAAACCCCCCAGTTTCTCAGTCATCTTCCACTCTCTACAGAGCAAATAAGCAAAGTATTAACGGTCCCCACTTTCTTTAGACATAACAAACATGGATCTATAATCCTATGACAGTTACCATATACTTAATCATTTTGTATACATTAGATAGATACATAAACATATACACCCATATGGAAAGAGGGAGGTACCATCTGTACATGCAGTACCATATAAAATTAATTCTATGCCACTAAATATCTCCTACATCCAAAGCTTCAGCAGTGTAGGTAGATTTGTACTGGATATTAAATTGGGTTTCTTCTCTTTGTTTACATTATAATATTGTCTAGCTTGGGACAATTCATAGCACAGCCTCTCCTAATCCCCCCTTTTGCTATTAATGATTTGCAATAGCTTTCCAACTTCACCTCTGACAGAAGTATTCTGTCATATATTCAAATAGCGTAAGACAAGTTGTTAAATAAACAAATGTAATTAATGAACTTGAGATCAAGAAAAATTTCTTTTAGTACTAAAATATCAGCTGCTGTATTTTACTACAAATATCTCAAACATTCTGATAACAGATAATTGAACAGCCATGAAAATTATAGTGTTCTGAAGACAACACTGTAAACACTCCTAGACCTTCAGAATATTAATTCATTACTTTCTTGAAAGAGCCCTACAGTTTATTATTACAACTTTACTTTTGGTTGTGATTCTAGTCATTAAAATCTAGTTTAATAGTAACATTCTGCACTGTCAAGGTATTAGCATCTTAATAAAACAAAAGCTCAGACCTACTAAGGCTTACATACGATGAGAGTTCACGTGCCAAGTCACACAGAGGAAGACACGGTATCACCTGTTTTTTCCTTTTGCAACAATAAACACGATTTCATCAAGCATTCACCACTAGAATTACAGGATCTCTGTTTTATTGCCAAAAAATTATTTAGGGGAAGAAAACACCATGCTGTCTAAGTTGATCCATTATTGAGCACTGCTGTAGCTCATCTTGCAGGTTTCCAGCACGAAGTTAGCTTTTTGAAGAATGGCAGTTGCTGGGCAGCAGAACAATTATTTTGCAATTCTGTAATGTTTGGAGAGCTCCTTCTCACACTGTATGACCCTTTCACTAGAGGAAGAAATTAACTTGATTCAACTTGATTTAACATGATAAAGCCCATGTTATTGGAATCTAAACAGACAAATTGGAAAGACATTATAAGAAGATAAAGCCATTTATATAACTGAAAAGAGCGAGGAAAACGAATACTTCCACATTGTGACAAAGACCCTTGATGTCCAAAACAGACCAGATGGCACTTTACTTTGCAAGATCGCAGCCAACACATCTGCCACAATAAACTACAAACCCCCTTAATTTAGTAGCCAACAGATAGAGGTTTGAATCGTCCCTCCCAGGACTTCAATCTGAAGCTCCAGAAAGACTTTATATTTCAAAGTCAGCATTCAGACCTCAAAGGCATCAGTTCTTACTATTGCTGTCACTGAAATAGAATTATTTCGCTGCCATAAAAATGTTGACAGTTGCAAAATTATTTATCTGCAGTAATGAAAGCATCTCTGTAATAACAAACTTACACAGCATTTATACTCTTTTATAATACTTGAGAAATCGCTACAATGAGCTTTGCTTCTAAAAAATAAATGGGAAATCAACCCACATGTAGTGACGTGTATATTTATATGAGTAAGGACTTCCTTCTCTAGTGTTTCTTGATAATAAATGCCAACCAGCTTTTTTCCTGAAACATGGAAACCTACTATTGGTGACTATTAACACAGATGAAAACCAGCAAATGATGGATTGGAGACATACAAGCACCCTCATATCACTATACTTTCTCAAAATGGTAAAAGCATTATAAATTCTAGTACATTCATTTACTGAAGTGCTGTACTCTTTTGATAAACTCAATAAATATTGCTAACGCACCACGTTCCTCATCAAATTAACAGGAGTTTATTGATTGAAGCTTATGACTGCAAGCTGGTTTTCCTCCCAGAAGGGAGTAGACGTTCAAACACAACATTGGGTAGGTAAACAAAATAATGCCCTATCTGCTTCTGATGTAACTTAATCCCACTTTGCTAGAGGAAAAAAACATGCTTTTATTGAAGAAAGCAAACAAACCAAAAAAAGGAGTCGATTGATGTGCATCTTAATAATATACATATGTATGCATGTGTGTATATATATATATATATACATACACACACACACATATATAAATAAAAATTTAAACATCTGAAGCAGCTGTGACTGGCACAGGGCAGCCAGTCCCACAGAGGTTATTCCTGCATCACCCCCTGCTACCAAACCCTTCCCTTTTATGCCCAATACAACAGCGTTGACTTCCAATACATCACAGATTTCCTTGCACTCTACCTGGCTATTTACTCCTGGCATTTTTGCCTGTCAAATATTGCCAAGTATAGAAATTTCTGAATGAGTGGCCCCCCCACCATGACTCCCTCAGCTGCAGCTTGCTAAGTACCAGCACACAGACCCTGCCAAAGCAATGCAAGCCCTTGCAATGAATCGGTCACAGAAACATTGACAAGAACAAAGTAATCTTAGAGGCATGTCACCCTTCTAGAGACAAGCAGACCAGTTGATTGTAACTCAGACTTCCAATCCAAATTTACATCTTTTTGCTGTGTTTAAAGATTGCCTAATCGATGCTTCTCAAGCATAACAACACTGTAAATCACTCCTGTCCGTTCCCTCACACTCAGGTCACCCAGAACACCCCAAAAAACTCTTTTGGAATTGCTACAAATGCCCTATGAAAGAGACAAACCTCTAAAAAACAAGTGCATTATTAGATATCATATAGATCAGTGGAATTTATCAAATAACTGTAAAATCATGCCCTCATCTTTTTATATTAGTTTATTAAACCACTCTGTGGAACTAATTAATTATGAAACACCTTAAGCTGGGAAAGAGAACAGAATATGCAAATTAAGGTCATAATCGCTCTTTCCTGAGAAAGAAAAGCATATTCTGCTAAGCTCGTCCCTATTGACAGACATGATCCAGCCAAATATTCCTGAAAAGGGATAAGAAAAGGGCTGGATTTGCCAATGGATAAAATAGCTTTTATTGTAGTCACGATGATATCAAACTTTTGGCCAGAGCACACAGTAGCAATTGTGCTCGTCTCCCATTTCAGGGATGTACTCTCACAAGGCCTCAGTAGTCATCTGTTGCATGAAATCCATTTCACATTAATATAAAATATATTTGAGGTTTGTTTGTAAAAGTTTTCCTTTACTGTCAGGAATAGGAGATCCATTAGAAAAGGTGAGGAGGTCCTGCAGCTAGAATCCTGCTTCTGCTTCATGATGAAACAGAGACTTAGATTTTTTTTATACTCACCATATTTATGGTCAACCGTCAGTGGACAAGAAAAATCTTCTCCAGTGGTGCCTGTTATCTACTGAGGCTCTCCAGGCTTGTTTGGGGAAACCTGCGGTCACCACTGCCACAGTAACTGACTGCTGCCATCTAGTGCGTTCCCCCACTGGCAGCTGCTGCTTGTGCTGCAGAACTCTCCCTAGACCAGTACTCACAGTTATCATCTTCGACATATTACAGTTACACAACGGTCTCAAAGACAGACAATAGTTCTCTGTTCCTCAGGATATAATTTTCCCATTTTCTTTTTGGACAAGCATCTTATCTTCCAAACTACGCACGGATATGAGGAATGGTTACCAGGGCCGTGAGTGTACTAACAGCCTCACCTGGGGCCTCCCTCCTCCACACCCCTTGCAGACGGGCCCAGGAGCTCCATTTCAGCTTGTCCCCGCCTGAGCTCTCATAGTGATGCTTGTCTCCAGCTCTGCCACTGCCATGCCTGTGCCTGGCCATGAACCCCACTGATCTGGATCCAGACCTGTGGGCCGATTTCCTAGCTGGACCTTCACTCAGCCTCATCACCATGGAACTCTCTGGTAATGACCAGGCTGTGTCTGACTCTGGTGACCATCACTGGGCCCGATTCTGACATACCAATCAACTTTCCAGCTTGACCTTGGACCTGCCTCATCACTACAAACTTCCACGGAGATCTGGACTTCTGGTTGAACATGACTACTATCCCCCAGTCCTGTCCCACCTGCCTTGGCTGGCAAAGCCCCCATGCCCCATCCCTTAGGAAGCAGCCTGATAATCCCTTGCTGCAACCTGTGGATGACAACTCCATAATTAATTTATATTTTTTCCTTTTTAAATAAATTCCGCCGGAATGCCAGGGCTATCATAACAGAATGCAAGAAGCAACTTAAGCAAAGATGCCAGCTTTGGTAGCATCAAAAAAATCCAAAACCCTACAGCACTGTGTAAAATTAGGCAAGTCATAGATAAAATACTTCTGAGATCTAGATATGAAAAATAAGAATCACATACTTGCTAATATTTGTAAATGCTTTGATGGAAGTCAAAATTATCTAATTAATCACTGTTCTAAAGAACTGTGAAGTGTACAACGACTTCATAATAATAATGTGAAATCATTATTATATAATTTCACTGATCATCTGATTTTCTATTTCATTGGATCATGTTCCCCAAGTATTTATAATAATAGTAAGAATTAATAAATGCCTTCAAAAGAAACTAATTAATTTCAATTTCAAGCCATGTCACTGATACTCAGTTTCTTAATGAGAAAATAATCATACATTGCAGCCAACATGAAATATTTTCGGTTTTATGTTCATGGCTGATTCAACATGGGCAAAAGATTCTTATGCTGAAGCTAGGCTGTTTTGGGGTTTTTTTGTTTGTGGGGGTTTTGTTTGTTTGTTTGTTTTAAGTTTACAATATATCTAGATAAATACTCAAACAGAAGTTGATGATTCACCCTCATGCTGAGTTGATACCCTCTGACGCTGAGTATCTGCCTTTAAAATAAAACAGGACTTCTACCCTACATGGCACGGAAGATGCTGAATAAGGTACAAACCAGTTTGAAAAGATGCATCAGAGACAGAAAAATAATGTTCTCCGAAGAAGCTCACACTGAAAACAACACATGCATATTTCTCCATTGCAATTTATACTTGCTAGATAGAAGGGCACACATTATTTCTGAAGCACATGAAATATCCATCTTGTATAATTTCTACTTTCTGAATGTGAAAGATCTTTCTATTTTAGTCACATTCTACAGGGACATTAAGTGGCATCCATCATTACTTGTTCACTGAGGCATTATACACAGGAGAGCGGAACATTTAAAATGATTTAAACCAAACTTAGAAAAACCCTTGATGGCTTTTGAGTCCTTTAACTTCCAACAGACCTTCTGCCTGTAAAAAAAAAAAAAAAAAAAAAAAAAAGGAAGCCACCCTGACTAAAGCAATCTTGCACATTATTGATTTAGATAACTGGCTTCAAGACAGCAATTTTTAAGTCACACTGGAAAGCTGAAATAAGTTAAGAGAAAAGTCTCCCCTTAACCTCTGCACACATTTTTACCATAATTGTAACTTTTATCTTGCTGTTTGAGAACAAACTGCACAATTCCAAATAATGTCATAACTAGAAAAGAACCTTTATCACCCATTAAACTTCTGTTACGTTAGCAGTCACTCACTTTTAGAATTTTCACTAAAACTAAAGAAATCTTGGGGACTAAACTGTTATCATTCACATGAATAGAAGGGCTTTTCAAAATTCAAGTATTTTTTTGTCCTGAGACACAAACACATGCTGTACATCATCTTACGCACAGTTTTCATGGCAATATACATCTAAGGATAATCATTAGGATGACAATACGAAGATATCAGAAATTTGGGAAGTGATTTTAAAATGTTTCAGCACTTTATAAGTTATTTAGGTTTGCATTTACTATTAGCATTAATGTGTGCCTTGCAAGGAACTTCAGCCATAAATCAGGATCCTGATGTGCAAGGAATCAGAAGAAACATGGAGCAGAAAACATCTTTGTACAACTGGTTCTATGAACTACAAGAAAAACAAGTAGCAAAAGAGACTGGAAGCAAACCAGAAAAAAACAAGGACGTTGCAGTAAAGGAGTTTTCACAAACCAAAGCAGCATTGGCCATTGATGACGGTAAAGCTCAGAATTCAACTGAACGAAGAAATCTAAGGCTTAATTAATAAAACAAAACTATGGTTTTATACACTCAGTGTAAATATAGTGGTGCAGATGAGAGTAGAGTCACTTTAATCAAATTTTTACACAACACTGGGAAGTAAATGTCATATATTGTATGTACTACCAGAAAACTTTTTTATTTTCTTCAATTTAGGTTCCAGAGAATATTTTTTAATGGAACACAGCAATTCAAGTGAACTAAAGCAAGACTGTAGCTTTTGAAGCTTTTGAGATGCGTAAGATTTACTCCCTGTATTTTCCATTTACTGGATGCCCCATCAAGGTGTTTGAACTCTCCAAATAAAGAAACACTTTGGCACAATTATGCAGTACAGAAACCATAGTCTGTTGGTTTGTAGTCATTAGTTGCTTCCACAGACATCGTGGTTAAAATAATTAAAGAAACCAATGACAACATTAATATTCACCATGCAAAGGTCTAGAATGGGGGTGGGGGTAAGGTAGGCTCCTACAATTGAAACCGAACGTTATTGTCCAACACTTTTGAACTCCGTGTGTTGGAGTTCATGAACCAATTCTCTTGGCAGTTCCCAAGTTCTGAAAGTACAACCTAGTAACACAGATGTAAGGTGACAGACCCATAATAAATAGCGCAAATATACCATATAATAGCAAAAACACCTGCAGAACATGAATAATATCAAAGTTTAATACGGAGGATGTTATCAGAATTCAGAAGCAGGCATCGTGGCACAAGAAATCTAATTTAATATTAGGCTGCTTTAAAACTTACCACTACGTCATTAGCTTAATTTAAATGGTTTGCAAACAAATTGGAAATCCAAATGAAGGCTGAGAACACAAAGATTAATCCACATATTCCTCCTGAGAAGAACTCAAAACAGAATACTTAGGCTGAATAGACTGTTCGGCTTTTGATAAATTTCTATGAAAGGGTGAAATATAGCTCTGTAATATTCACATTACAGTGAGCATATCTAATTAGCTATGTAGACAGGGTTTTCTTTTGTTTGTGGGGGTTTTTTTTTATTTATTTTTTATTCTTCTGGAAGATTCACCTTTTCTAAAATCTTTCCTGTTTTCCAGTTAGTTCACTGACACCTTTCCAGTGGATTCACTTATAACTCTTTCATCAACTATAAACAATCACAGATTTCAAAGCATCTTCACAAATCTTCCTTTAATAATATTCAGAGCTCCACTGTGTCTTAGATGAAGATCTCAAATAAATATTATTTTTAGCATGAATTCAATCTTTTCTGCCTTAGAAAAATATGAAAATCTCCTATTGTTATCCCCTACATATCCATCTTTCTTTACTTGAAAATCCTGAAGAGAAATTGAAGTCTTTCATGCTCGCCTTTCAACAGAATCCCCCAATGGGTGAGCAAGGTTCAATGCTTTCTGTAATATTAACTAACAGCTACTGAAAATCTCTGTAGCAGATCAGCAAAACTGTGGATATGAGACCTGTGTCCCATTATTACATTCTCCATTCTCCCATACTATCCTACTCTTAATTAACACTGCATCATTTTAAAGGGTAACTAAACCCCTTCATTTTCAAGTCTGAAAGCATCTTTTTAATTGAAGGCCTTGAAGGTTGATCTTCTTCAGCTACCTTGAATGCCGGTTTTGAAAACAGCATCATGGCTCACTCACTGTTTAGGACTTGTGCTGTTTTCTGCTAGAACCTGTTTTATTTCAAAACACTTCTATCACTGTTTGGGACACTTAAGAAAGGCATTCTACAAGCAGCAAGTCAGTCTCTGCCATTTGACAGTTACAGACTACGAAAAGCAGAGGGAAGATGTGGTGTTTCCCATACCACCATCTCTACCGCTGCCATTTCTAGAATAAGAATAGAAATAGTACAAAGAAATTAAGTAATGAAAGAGTGAACAGAAATCTTGCTAGTTTCACTGTAATATCTCATTCAGAAAGAATTCTTTCATCATCTTCTAGTCCCATAGAAATTATGGCCAACACAGGTCCTAAGCCACTGCCTTCTGGAAGCCTGGAGGCTATACTAGAAAAAGGACTGTTCAGCCATCTGCTTGTTCTTCTGTTTTAACAACTCATTACTCAAGACAGGTGCATTTGATACTCTACATAGCATGATTCCTACATCTAACAAATCAGTTCAAATCATCCGCTTTCATTACAATGGGGTTGATCTATTCTAGTAGAGAACTCTGGGCTACTGCTCTTGTTGATAAAATTCCGTTACTTTCTGTTCAAAGGTTAAGCTTTGAACGTAATTATCAGTACAGGCCTGCTCACAAGTCTGGACAGGATTTAAAGAAAAAAAAGCATATTTTTCTTTTGGACCAGTATTAAGGATTCACCTCAATTTGCACTGTTAATCTCTACAAATGAAAGGATGGGATTTTTCAGCCACTAGGGTAGACTCCTGCCAAACGAAATCACCTACCGCACCTCTAGAAATACTCTCCTCAGGAGCTTTGAGAAGCTTTGTGCTCTATCTGCACAAACATGGCTTAAAGGCAACACGTGATCTAAGATTTATGTAAAAGTTCACTTAATTTAGGATAGAATATTCAATGTAATGTTTTCCAATCACCACCTACTTCAGAAGATGCTGCAGAGTCACCTGATTTACTCTTCCATCCCTTGAGATTCAGTGCTTAGTAATCTAGTCTTATATTTCCCAAATGCAAGGCTGCTACTCAGTTTGGTATGAAAATCTTAGGAGTCAGGAGACAAAAATATCCAAATTAACAAAAATGAGGTGGCCAATTATGTTCCCTTTCACACACAGCAACAAAAAACCCCAACAACTCACCCATTTTTTTTTTCAACTGTGTGTTTCTGCAATTGCTAAAGCAAGAAAGTTTCTTTCATAGATAAAATCCTGTTTATGCTAACTTCAGTTTGCTCGCAAAGCTGACCACTGCCTCTATATATACTTTCAGAGATGCCGTTTCAGATTCTGAGTCCTGCTTATGTTTTATCATTTAAAAGAAAAACATGACATGTTAAGTGGTTCTCAGATAGATTCCTTTCAGGTGTGTTTCAATGTAGATTAATTCTTTGAACACTTCCTCATGTTGATGTGATGGAAAAAATAGGTCATTCTTTCACACTCAGGCTCTTCACTCTTAGGACTCAATTTTCATTGTTTATTCATCTGAGTCAATAGGCCTGAATTGCTAGGATTCTGGCAACTGACTTCTACGCAATAAGAAGAAAGAAAAACGGCCACTAAATTTCCCCAAAAAAGGTTCATTGGTAATAGAGCTGAAACAACATGCTCAGATTCAGACAAACTAGGTGTTATGCAGACTGCAGGTAGAGATGTGTAACTAATATTAGCATAAAGGCCATGCTGCAACAGTCATCTGGAATAAGGTAAAGAAACCTTGTAAACCACATTAAAAACACAGCCTACCTTGGTCTGCTATGTTATCCTCCCAAGACTCATTATGGCCTGCTTTATCACTAAAGCCTGCATAGAATATTCACCCCACACTGTCACAAATACTATGCAAGTTTGGGCCAGGATTTTTCAAAATTTAGAATTTTAGCCAGTATCGAACCTCAAGTACTGTGTCCAGTTTTGGGCCCCTCACCACAAAAAAGACATTGAGGCGCTGCAGCGGGTCCAGAGAAGGGCAACGGAGCTGGTGAGGGGTCTGGAGCACAAGTCTCATGAGCAGTGGCTGAGGGAGCTGGGGGTGTTGATCCTGGAGAAAAGGAGGCTGAGGGGAGACCTCATCGCTCTCTACAACTCCCTGAAAGGAGGGTGTAGTGAGATGGGGGTCGGTCTCTTCTCCCAAGTAACAGGCAATAGGACAAGAGGAAACAGCCTCAAGTTGTACCAGGGGAGGTTTAGACTGGATACTAGGAAAAATTTTTACACTGAAAGGGTTATTAAGCACTGGAACAGGCTGCCCAGGGAAGCGGTTGAGTCACCATCCCTGGAGGTTTTTAAAAGGCGGGCAGATACAGTGCTTAGAGATATGGTTTAGTGACGGTTTTTGTCAGAGTTACGTTGATGGTTGGACTAGATGATCTGAAAGGTCCCTTCCAACCTAGGCAATTCTATGACTAATAGCATATACATTAAATATGCAATTAAAAGCTTATACTGCTTTTAGCATTTTGATTACTTTTTTCCCCCCTTCAGGATAACCATTCTTTCACATAGGATATTTGCTTGTTTCCCGTAATCTCTGGTGAAGAAACTATAACATTTATTTTGATACCGTTTGTTTTGCATGTCACAAGGACTTTTAGATAAATGAGTTTGTCACTATAAATGCATTTCTCAACCTCTCAGGCTTTTTTTAAATTTTCTTAAATCATAACAGATTTTCTTCAAACAGGATTTGATGGCAAAATACAAGGAAATCAAGTATAGCAAATAAGATAGAACTGTACAAACACAATTCCTGTCATCTATCATGCATTAAAAATACAACTACATACCAAGAAAAATATATTTAATCTTTGCACATTGCAGACAATCTGACTGAACAGAAAAAAGGGAAAATTATCCATGGGAACATACAGAATCCCAGCTTCTTTAGATCCTGGAAGTGTGGTCTAACACTTTCCCCAAGATCTCTATGGATCCTGGAAGTATGGTCTAACACCTTCCCCAAGATCTATGTGGCATCTAACATTTTATTTTACTCATGGAAGCTCAGATTATCGTATGAACTCATGTCATCCTCCAGAGAAATGAAATCTAAGTGAAATGTAGGGTAGGACTACGTGGCATGTGGTACCGCTAGCAAACTATACCCTTCCTGACATCTTAAAAAAGCAGTTTAAAATTATCATCAGCACACCATCTTTTGTAAACCCCTGCCTCTCCTTTCCCGTGCCACACATAGCTTACAGCCATGAGGCAGTTTCAAAAATGATCTGTGCTCAATAGATCTAAGCACAAAACTGTGTTCTGCATCTGAGATTACATTCTTATATGCCTGAATACGAGTACAGAAGCATTCCTCAACTGTTGATGGCTTCCTTAGACACCTAAGTCTACATGTTTTCAAATTGTGAAGCTTCCCTAGCAGTGTTTGCAATTTACAAATCCAATGTAAAATTCCTTGGGCTGGGCCAGACAGTGCACAGAAGAAAGCAGCTGCACACAGACATACCAGTCTCACAGGGACCATCCTCCAAGACCCTCTGAACTGGAGCTGTGTATGCACTGTTGGAATCTGCTGCCAAACCACTCTGTATCAAACTTAAATTTCTTTTAATATTTCTTACACAGCTGTCTTCTAACCCAATCAAAATCAAAGTAATATCTTTCACACCAGAGTATTTTTCAGCCACAGAAGGAAACAGTATATTTCCCTCCTTAAAAATCTTTCTACTATATGTGCAGCCAGCTGTGCAAAGGGTGGTGACAGTGCAAGCATCTTGTATAAACACACATTCATGTTTAATTATTCCAGGCGACATGGAGAAGCACAGTATGAAGGTAGAACACAAAACAGCCCACAGCTTCCACGTGGGCTTACATCAGCAGAACCAATACAGATTGGAAATCACTCCCCCAGACTGCAGTATCAATTTAGTCCTCAAGTTACTAAGAGGAGACACACAGAGACTGCAAATACCAAGAACTATGTAAGACCATATCTCTGTTACACTTTCAGATAGTTGTACCAACTAGTCCTTGAAGACAGATAAGATTTAATTTAAATTGCACTAAAACATAAAAATCAGTTGAGAAACACTGTGGATTCTTCTATGCTACAAGACCTACCACTTCTTCAGCACTTTCAATACTACTACAACAGAAAGTAAAACCAATGTATGTTTACATGCATAAGTAACTCTCAAATTACTTTTAGTAGGAAGCCTTAAAGTGTGCTGAAATGATTTTTTTAATGATTCTGCTCAATGCGTTCTGAACAGGGTGTTTTAACTTCTACATTTAAAACCAGTCAAAAGTAACAGACAAGGTCCAAAAGTGCATTATTAATTGCAACTCCAGATCTGAAAAAAAGATTGCCTGCTCTGCAGAGCCCTTCCAAAACTTTCCAACATGATCTCTGAGTACTGATTGCTGTGGTTCCCATACTAAAACACCTTCATCAATGAACAGTGGCCTTACCATGCCTGGTTGGCCAACAGTAGAATTAACAATATGCCTCTATTACGCAAAACTTGTCTATAACAGAAAAAAATTGGTTTCTTCTGGTCATCTGTTTCTGGAGACAGCTGCATGAGCTCCTTTCATTCAGGTAGAGACAAATCAAAAGTTATTGCTAATATAATTTGAGGAACTTTTTTTTTTTTTACATGATCCAGGATATATCCCATCACACCTGTGTCAGGGCAAAAGATCAAAAGATCATCTGCGCCTTTCCTACTTGCGTATTAGATCATAATTCAAAGATAAAAACCCCTCCATTATCACAATAATTGGACCCAAGGATGAGAACAAAACTTTCTGGTGTTTTAAGATAACTGTGCGTTTCTCAGCATGCAGTTAGCATTGCATGCCAAGGCAGGGGGAGGAGAGGGGAGCACAGAGCAACAGGAAAACAGTCTTTCATAAATGATCAAGGACACCAAGACTTTTCACCTTGCAAAATCAGCAAGTAAATAGTTAGGCCTAAGTACTTATTTTTAAATGAAGTGTCTGCATGTAAAAAAATTCACAGCTTTTTTCCCCCCCAATGTAAGCAAAGAAAGAGGTACCAACATTAACTGGTGTAGTTGTGGTAGTTTCAGAACGCTTCTCAGCCTCTTTGTTTTTAAGGATGTTTCAACAGTAAAAAGTCACCACAGTTGCAGGGAAGATCAGAAACATTCAGTGCAAAGGATTCAGCCACTAAAAGGAATCACCAAATACCTTCAGCTTGATATGTATTAGGCAGGCACTGCATTACAAGTACAGTTTTCTGATAATGATATTCTAAGCAAGGTATTCAACATGCTTGCAAGCCCTTTAGCTACAATCAGCGCTTCTTCTTGATTTACTGATCCATAAAAGATCAAAAGATAAAACTAAACTTTTATCCAGAAAGTGGTATGTACTGCAAATGCTTATAATCATCCCATGAAGAGTAAAAGTTTATCCTCTCTAGAGACTTCAGTGGTAGTATTTTGATACATTAGCACTGCAAAAGTTACTTTGAAATCTGCAACGCTATACATAAGCCAAAAATAAGTGCTTCTCTCTACAAAGGACTATATCTTTCCCCTCCCTCAAAAAAATCCTCAGTACAACTGGACTTGGATCCTAATTATTTCCTCTTTTAAAAAGTTTTTTTTGCTTCATGTTCATAATGAGTAGGAGCGTAACAGTGGAACCAATGGAGATGTTAATCAAATTTAGACTCACTCAAAACACACTTCAACTGTTAAAGAGATATTGGCATTTGTCTTTGACAGAAGACCTATTTTATTATCATCCAGATTAAGGATCAAAAAACAAAGGCCACATTCTTACCTACGCTCCTGTGAATGACATATTTAATATTTAAAAAGCTAGAATTTTGTTAAAAAGGTGAAAAAAAATATATTTCAATGATTTCTAGAAAGAAACTTACATATAACTTGATCTCATTTGAAAAATGCACAGGATTTCTACTAAGTTCACATAAAAGTAAAAAAGAAAGGGAAGAAACTGAAAAAAGTCTCAAATTATTTTTTTAAGAGTTTTTTGTTTGTTTGTTAGCGACACAGGAATAGCACTTGGAAAGGAGTATCTTCTCAGCAGGGAGCTGCCTCTTAGGCACCTAAAAGAGAGTAAAAATGACTCATCTAAAAGAAACAATAGAAGATAGAGGAACCTATGAAAAATAATAGTGAATTTTCCACAGAAACTGATCTATTTTTACAAAAAGATATATGGTGGTTTTTTTAAACTAATAAGAGAAAACAAACTTTCCACAAAAAAACAGGCAGTTAACAATTCTTCTAACACTGACCTCAAAGCATGCCACAAACATGCTGCATGGCATTACTCCATCACCAATAGAACCAAAGCTGAGGCTTCTCCATAGTCAGCTTATACAGTCTTTTAAACCAAGAGTCACAATAGATTTCTAAATATGGTCCAAATGTAGAAGGGCGAACAAGTCATATTTAAAATATCTGGCTTCTGTTAAAACATAATCACCCCACTGATGAAATAAAAAAAAGTTACAAGGTGATGCATGTGATAAGAGAATTCTTTCTGCAAAAGGTTTGTTTACCCTAGAAATAGTTATAATCTGGTCTCTTTGGCAGATACTAAGACATGATTTTGTACCTTCAGTAATGACATTTAGTGCTGTGATCACACTGATAAAACTGACAGCAATCAGAATACTTTTAAACTTGAAAAAGTGGGAAACTTTATGGGATTCTAAAAGTTTTAAAGACTAATGTCCAAACACAGATTTGTTTTCCTGCAAGTGCTGAGGACAATTAGGTTCCAATACAGAGAAGGAATATAGATGAAAAAGCATTCAACTTGGGTTATCATCACATGCCCAGATTTGGATTATAGCAGTTAAAAAAACAAGAAACAAAAGGACTGTCATCACTCAAACTAGTAACTCATTATCTATCTGCCAAAATCAACTGATGCTACAAGAGGAAAATAAAAGATCAGAACTTAGTCCATTGTTAAAAATACCTGCCTTCCACTGGCTCGGAACTAGACACCCCAGTACTTTCAGTCCAGCTAATCAGTTCCAGGGGAGCATAGCCCAGGTTCATAAATTACTTATATAGGCATTATCATGCCACTTAAAATAATGAAATTCTTCTTCTCCTCGCAAATTTGCCAGAGGCAAAGATGTGAGCCAGTCTTCATCTCAAGTGTTCATCTGCACTAACTGCCTTTTGCCAGGACTTCATTCTTCCTTCAGTTTTAATTTCTAGAACAGTCATTTGAAAGAAATTTCTATTATCTACTCACACATCCAATCCTCTGAAAAGGGCACTGTGACTTCTTGTTATGCAGGGATCACTTTGTATTTTATTCTCAGAAATCAAGCACATGCACCTGCTCAGCAAATTGATTACAGATTATTTCACTACACATTGACACAACCTTAGATTTAAGGAATCTAATAATTTTAAATACATAATATCCCGAATAGTTAAAAGCTACTCCCAACAAAAGGGAGAGATTCATTCTACAAGGTTTTTAGCCAACTGTAATTGGAATCTGCTACTCAGTGCATCTTCTATCACCATCCCCTGTTACAAATTCCTGAGGAAGTACAGGGTATCAAGACTTAAGAATGCAAAAGTCTCATTGAGAATACTACTATACTGCTGTTTTCAACTAAGAGCTCTAAGAAAGCCAATTAGAACTCCTACTTTACAGCAATATGCTTATTAGCATAAATGAGTAAGTCTGTCATTAGAAAAGAGGAGATACATCAGGCTGTGTTCCATTATTCATATTATAATCCTGCAAACTTTTTTTTTTTTTTTAAAAGAGAAAGACACAATGAATTCATGAATTTTAAGAAGAACATACAAAACATGGTGGCTTGGTCCCAGCTAGCAGCCAAGCACCCACACAGCCACTCACTCACACTCTTCTGCTAACAGGACAGGGTGAAAATGAGAAGAATACAAGGGAGAGAACTCAAGGCTCAAAACAATGATGAGGGGCGAGGGGGGGCAGCGGGAACCACTCACCAATTACTGTTGCAAACAAGATGGACTTAACTTGAGAAATTTAACTTAACGTCAGTTAACATCTTAATTACTGATTCAAGTATTCAGAAACAAAGATGACAAACAGTTAAATAAACACATGGAAAACACTTTTCCACCCCCTTTCCCAGGCTGAACTTCACTCCAGACACATCTTCATCCCCTCAGGCCCCTCCATTCTCCACTCCCTTGTCAGCCCTGCAGGTTGCACTCGGTCCTTTCAGGGGCAGTACCTGCCCTGGTGTGGGTTACCCATGTGCCATGGTGCCTTCAAGGACATATCAGCTCCACCGTGGAGCAAATCCTGTAACTCTGGCCTTATTGTTCCTCTTTCCGGGCAGTTTCTGCCCTTTCTTAAATGTGTTCTCACGGAGGCTCGATCATCTTCACTAATGGGCTCATACACATCCTGCAGTGGGGCTGCTGTGGAGCCGACTGCATCCAGCACAGGGCAGCCCCTGGCCTCTTCTCACAGAGGCCACCTCTGAAGATCCCTCCCCTCCCGACCACCGCCACAGCCTTGCCATTTATGCCCAATAAAAAAATAAACTATTGAGATAAAAAAAACAGTCTTGAGTTCTTCCTTCTTGCCTTTGCAATAGTTAATCCCTATGATTGTTGGTTGGAATCTTGGAAGAGGAACTTGCATCTAGAGCCAGCCCCATTTATTCTCTTGGCTTGCTCTGCCTACATCCAGGCGTCCTTCACTCATATAAGCCACGTTCTCTGACTTGGTTCCAGCCCATCTGCCCTGCCAAGGACAGCAATGCCTAAAATCCTACTGGGAAAAGAATGAAGCATGCCTCTATATATACGAATCCCCCATTCCTTAATTCCAATTCTAATTTCAAACAGCTCTCAATCATTTACCAGCTTTCTGTTAAAAGAATGTACCACATAAATACTCACAAAATCTTCCTTTTGTAATAAATTCTGATCAGCTCCTACAGACATTTTATACCAATTCATTCCTCCCCACCATTTTCTGGGCCACATCACCAGCAGCCTACAAGGGAAAAGAGCCTTTTCAATAGCCTTCTGTAATAAAGGTAAAGAGGATTCTTGTGACTTTTACTGCTTCTAAGTGCAAGGGAAAAACACTACAAAGAGCAGCTCTTCCCCCAGCACCTGTACTCTGCCAGGCTCTATACCTAGGAAATGTCCTATAAGCCCTCACAAACTGAAGCTCGTTTCCTGACCCACTCACACTCTACAAGTCCCCTCTACCCCATGTAAATCGCAAAAATTATATAATTCCTAATTAGTTTACTGTGGATATAAAAGAGGCATTTCCTTTATGCAGTCGTTTGGGTTTTGTTGTATGTTCACTGCACCAGCGCTTCTGACCAGCTGGCCACAGAAGGTATCCCTATATCCATGTGAAATTAATTAGTTTTATACCAATCCACCATTCCACACTGCAAGAAAAGAAAGCAGAAGAAAAAGATGGTATACACTGACAGTTCTCGGCTTTGAACATAACACATTTCACCTTTCCTTTCCAGGGAAACTGCCACAGTCAAGGCTTACTAATCACATAGCCATTCTATGACTTGTAGCGGTGCTCCAGCAATAAACAGATAATTATATTTCCTAGCACACACATTAAAAAAGTTGATTGATGCTTTTCCCTGATCCCACTCATCAAATCCCCTTATGCTGCATGCAAGTCTGAGCAGAATCTGGTCATAGATAAGCAACTGTATTTCAGGTGCTCTCAAAGAGAACTGTTGGCTGTTGAAGCTTTTTTTTTTTTTTTTTAATTTTGCACTTATCAGAAAAACAAAAAAAATTGTTGAAAATTCAATAAGGGAAACATTTGTTTCAAAGGGGCATTTAAGACTTTTTAAAAAATATATTTAAATATTTTTTTATATACCTTTTGATTAAGCACAATAGCAAAGCATAGTTTTCTAGGCTTACTTGACAAGTAGGACAGACACATTGCTCCTTTCAGACTTCGTCTCACAGTGTTCCAAGCAGAACACACTGAGCCACACCAAAAGGTACCTGCAGCCCAGTATCATTTTTACAAACTCTGCCTCACTCCTGCTCCCCGCCCCGACTCCCCTTTGCCCCCACGGGAAAAGAACACACTGAAGGCAAAACAGAATGAGAAGCCATGGAAAGCAGCATAAGATGACGAGGGCTGACACCAAGTCCTTCCGAGCCAGGGGTCCAGTTCCAACTGTTTGGAAGTCCGAGACTTTATGAAGCAGTCTCTGTTCTTAAAACCACTCAATAAATTTATTTTTTATTAATGTACTTAACCTTAAGTAGATTTTTATGCTTTGGGGAATGAGTTTCATAGATTCCACGTCACTGAAAAAGTACCTTCTTCTGTGTGAGCTTACCACCTTATCGTGTGTTCTGTTACAAAAAATACCAATTACACTCTCTCTCCAATATTTTGCAGACCTTTATCAACATCTCATCTTAGCCATCTGTTTTCTAGCCTTTTCAGTTTAGTACAACTATCATGTTGTTTTCTGTTCCTTTCCCAACAATTCTAGAGGTTCACATTGCTTTTTACCAGTCCATGATGTTTCCACAGAACTAATGTTACTCCTGAGGAGTTAATGGTCACCTCAAGGCTCATTGCTTCATATGCAACATCAGGATTTTCCCATCCATGTGGATCACTTCAAATTCAATGTAGCTCAACATAAGCTCGCATTTTAGCATCCAGTTTCTGAAACTCTTCAGCCTTTACTAGTGTAAATTATTTAGTATAATCAACACTTCTGATTAAACTTTCACTCCTTTACTAAGCCTCTTACACAGATGCTGTATTCCCAAACTATAGCCTTTGAGTTCAGTCCCTCATGTATTTTCAAAATTCTACAAGACAAACCGTCCTTCCTTATGAACCTATGTCAATATTCACAGAACTACTCAGTCCCAAGGGTTTGTCTGAGCTTAATGTTGTAGCTCATTCAATGATTAAAGCAAACTCACTAAAGACAAAATAAAGCAATTCATGGATGAGATATGTGGGTTCAACTTCCGTGAGACCTGTAGAAATTAAGAATGCTGGTGGAGAAGTCACATTTGCCACAGTGTGCCAGGATACTTTTTCACACAAATTACCCCAATGCAGAAAAAAAAAAATAAATTCTGAGATAAAAAATACTCATGAATGATGAAATAAAGTGCTCTATTATTCTTGTTGTGAATCATAATAAAGTTTTTGCACAGGAATACAGCTCAAGCAGGACTTATTGTAAAATCAAGTTTCACTGTAATCAGTTCCAGCATCTAAGAAACACAATCACAGATGACAAACTCAAGTTAGATCAGCTACCACACTGCATTGGTCAACTTAGAAAATTTACATGCCAGAACAAGAACACCAACAGAACCAGATTCACATTTTTTATAAACTAAGAACTGAAGCAATGCACAGAAAAGCAAAAGAGCCCCTAACAGCTCCTTGTGACACTTTTAGAATCAGTTATCTAACTACACAATTAGAACAAAACAGTGTTTTAAATTTCCTATGAAAATAACCTCCCTGCAAGACATAAGAAAATAATCACAAAAATAGAGCAATTTTGCAACTATTGTAGCAGAGTTTTGTGTGCGTACTTCAATGTTACATTAAGTTCTTACCTTCATCAGAGTCTCCAAAGAATCCACAGTGCAGATCCAGAGAGAAATCTGTCATCTCAGCACCAGGCAATTCTTTCAAATCTTGTAAGTGAGACGTGTGGCCTTGGACTACAGGTATCTAACTTAATCTAACTGTAACACTGAGAGAAAATTTGGCAGAAAGGAAATTCCCTGCCTATTGATATTGGAGCTTCACAAGATGGTCAGCAGGAAACACTAATAGCATACGAATTTATCTTTTCTTGACTTTTGACACATCACTCAGTGCTATTAAGGAGTTCTGACTCCCAGCTGGGAGGAACAACCTGCTAACCTCTCCTGAAGACAAATATTTAAAACCATTCTTACATTTTAAAGCACGCTAGAGAAAGAAAGCTGCCACTGCCATCCTCCTCCTCTCCCCATTAGCTCTTTTTTCTAGGAGCCTGATGAGGTCCGATTCCCTCCTGCACCTTAATTTGCAGCACCTGTCCCCCAGCAGCATGCTTCACAACCAGGCAGTTGCCTGTTGTGAAATTCACCTATTGAAGGCATTGTGCTTTACATACAGAGTTTTAAGACTCAAGAAAACAGAGCAGGGGCAAGGTTTCTGACCCAGAGAAGAGTCCATGTGCTGTAAAAGCCATATGATATTAAGCAGCCTCTGAATAACTAAACAAGAGTACCTGCAGCAAGGATGAGTTCTTCCAACTGGGGATCATAACAACTAGATGAAGGTGATACTGGTTTCTTTTTGACTCATTTCCTCTGCACCAGAACAGATTTGTTAAGAGGTAGAGAACACACCTGTACCACAGAACACCAGAGTAAGCCTGGTTACAAAGAAAAGGGGATAAAGCTCAAACCTCCAATAAATGCAGAAGCAAAATTTCCCAAGCACAGTGAAAACTTTTTTTTTTTTGGGGGGGGTGGGTGGGGAGGGTGTGTGTAGGTGGGGAAAACCTATGCCTTAGACCAGGCAACAGCTGAATGAATGTTTAAATACTACAGTTTTGCATTTAGGTGTCTGGATTGCAGCTCACGTACACAGTATGTTCTCAATCTTTTTTTTTAATTTAGTCTAGATTTGGATAGCCAACAGTTTTGTCTTCTGTTGAACACAAATACTCTACCATACCTCGTTCTAGCTACCACAGCTGAGAGCTGCAATATGTGAGAACGTGTATTTATGACACCATGCATGTTTTCTAATGAACAGCCTTCAGACCATACATGTAAAAAGGAAGGGTGTTAACACTCAATACAATGGGAAGTGTAAATAAATAGTATACTGTGACTAGTTTAAATGGATGCCTGCTTGAGAAATAAAAACCTACCACTGACAAACTGCAGTAAGAATTGGGATACGAGACTCTTAAAAACTTGTGAACTTGCCAGAGATACATCTACTCTGCACCACCCATCCCCATAAAGCAATCGCAAATGAATATCCTGTAAAGCAATGAATATCCTCTTAATTCAGTTAAGTTGAAATGTCTTGAAAAGGATATGAAGCATGTTAAATCAGCAATCCGAAATTTGTGGGTAGCTTAATCTGTTAAAACTGTAACTTTAGGAGCACCATTAACAGCAAAATGACTGCAATTGTTTCAATACAACTCAGAGTAGATGAACTTGCATTAACCTTTAGCCATTTTATGCACGAGGCATGCAGCAAATGTCTACTTTGCTCAGAGCAAATTTAAGGTAAATAATACACATTTTGATAGAGGTGAATAGCTATGGTCTTTCTTAGAATTCACATTTATGAGACTGCATGAACTTCGTGATACATGCTGGTACTCAGTTCTGAAGATCTGGGCCCCTATGCATTCTTTTTTGAGCCAACATCTTTCCAGCTCCAATTCAGCGACAGAAAGGTTCAGGATATTGTTTTTTGGGGAAGAATCTGATTATTTCTAAATATAAGAATTTATTCAACTTCAGGTTGAATCTATTCAATAAGGTTGAATCTTTATTCTTTTACATCTTACCATTGCAACTTAAAAGTTCTAAAATGAATTTTTTTGTGTGTTTAAGAAAATTAAGCTGCCATTCCACCAGTGAAGCACATCATTAAATAAAATCTGAAGAAGCTTGCCTGAGCACTTTACCCCCTCCACAGTAATTAGGCAAGTATCAGACATTTGGAGTTGTTCAAGAAGCTGTGTAGGAACCTAAAGCTTGCAGATAAAAGCAGGTCTGGAAAAAAAAAAAAAAAAAAAAAAAGAGGAATACCTCCCCTCCCAACAAAAGCAATAATCCTACATCAGTAACTCATGGCACAAATTATTAGTGTTACATTTCAAGTAGGAAATAGAAGCAATTATAGAGAAGATGTGCAACAAAGTGTATCTTTCTGAATATTTTTTTAAATATTACATTTACATGATTTTAGCAACTGGACTTCTGGTTCATGAAGCACCTATACTCTTCTACATGCAATGACACTTTTTTAGATTGTAACTGGCAAGATTTGTTTAGGTGTTATGCAACTCTCAATGGAACTTCATTTTACTGTATAGTCTCCTCTTCCTCTGTGATTCGAATTAGATATGTAACACACTGCCCTTCAATATTTGAAATTAAATATTTATTTCCACCTGTTAGGTAATGTTTAAGCACTGGCTTAAGGAAACACATCATTAATGCACAATTTCTATTCTTTCTCATTCTTCACTACCCCACAAATGATAACATGGAAAGAATGCCCTTTCTAATTACTAATATAGCTATGTATGTCAATTCTACATTGCATAACAAGGCTTGCTATCAAATAAATATTAAGTAACAGATGCTACTGTTACCCTCTCTAGGTATTAAAAGTCTCAGTCACATTCCAAACGTGCAACAATGTTTGAGTTCACTTTTCCCAATTTCTGCACCTTAGAAGCCCACATTTGCTTATTCACTATTCACTCCGATTTTCCTAGTCAGGAGAGTCAGAAACTTGCACTTTAAGCTGAAGTTCTAGGGTAGTGACATGCCTCCAGGGCCTAGGTATCTTAAACAACAAAAATATCTAGAGAATTGTGCATCCAAGTAGAAGTAACATTTGTGCTGAGAGGTAACAGGAAAGTGTAAAACTCCACTGTTAACATCAGCTTGAATTTAGTCCTCATAGCAGCTACCAGATTTGACTCTGGAACAGCTGAGCCCCAAATGAACACTTCTGTCTGGCCAGCCACTGAACCTTTGCATTAATGGCACCTGGGCAGGGGGAAAACTCTTGCTACAATATATCTGAGGTGGACTTGACAAATATTACTCAGAATATGAAAAAAAAAAAAAAGATTAGTAGGTTTCCTTATTTAAAAGAAATATGAATTTATAAGCAGCAACTTCTATTTTTTTATTTTGGAAACTAATTAATAAACTAAGTAATGTTATAGTTTGTCATCCTTGACAAATTCTCAAAATATTTTCAGCAAACAGAACTGAGAACTGGATTGTCTTATGAATTGATTTTTATTACTTACAGTTTCTGTTAAGGTGGTTTCTGTTTGGTACAAATTCTACTCTGTTTGACAAGGTCATGCGTTTAGAAGACTTTACTGCACAGTTTGGACAGTCTAAAACATTTGTCTCACAGAAAACACCACTGCCTATATAAACAGTAGGCAACTGCATTTCAGTTTGTGATGTTTCATGTTCCTTTTTACACCACTTTGCCAAATACATGCATAAATTTTCAGAGTTCATTTAAGTTAATTCAACACTCAGCATCCTAATAATCTTCTAACATCATACAGTGTATTGGGATCAAAGCCAATCCTCTTGTGAAAGTACAGGACACTAGAAAGGCATTTACAGCCTCAGTCTCCAATTGATTTATTCATAGAGCTTCTAGAACAGAGCTAGACCAAAGCAGGTTTTGGGACAAAATGCCGATTTGAAGGATTTCCTGTTTTTTCAAATATCCCATAAAGCAGTATTGTTTTTGACAGAATATTCATGCTGTTTTGATGAAGGAATCAGAAGTCTGAACAGTTAAAGTACACATAAAAGCTAAAGGAGAAGGCATAAAGAAGAGAGCAAAGAATCTGCTCGGTCTTTCTCCTCCCCAGATACAAACCAGCACATTTTTATTTTCTTGTCCTCCTCCCACAATATAACTTACTTTCTCCTTGTTCTCTCTTCCCAGGACTATATTGTTCCCATAGTCATTACTGTGACATTTAGCTACTGAAGCAAGACCACTTCAGATACCTTTCACTGCTGTAAAAGAAGTTCTGCTTAAAAGCCTGGGTATGCTTTGGAATACCTGAGGAACTCGAATACAATCTTTTTGCTGACAACTTTCTGCCCCACTTCTATCCAGTTAAACTCCAGTGGAATGTTTATGCTTAAGTGGCTGTAGACTGATGCAAGAAAAAATTCACTGAAGCGATTTATAGTTAATTCTCAGAAGAAAGACTACCAATTTCAACTGGATTCAACTGGGTTAGGCTACAATGGAGCCAAACCCTGAATCCTATCCAGCAGCTGGTATTAAATGCTTAGTTAATCAAGCTTAACTGCAACTATCAATCTATCAGTTGCTCAGCTGCAACTATCATTGCTTTCTGGTTTCCATGGCACATAAGGGATTAGACTTTACTATGAATGACTTACAGATGCTAAAGCCCTTGCATACAAAACTGCGAGACTTTAATCCTATGGACAATATGCATTTTACTAGTTTAAAATCCTAAAGATATTATTTCAGCTTTCCTTTTTTCTAAATGAAGATAACAATGTTTAGGTTTCTTATGATTATTGTTCTTCATTTGCAAAGGAAGATCACAACAATACACTTTTAACTCTGTAGACAGTAACACGGCTGCGACTCTTACCAGTTTGCAAATATAGGCATTATCTTTGGTAGTAAACTCATCACCAGTAGACAGCATGTTGGAATGAATATATAATTAGCTTGAGATAGTACTTCAGGAATTTCAGTGTGAGCTCATTCAGATAGTTGCCACCAATTGCAACTACTTCTTAAAACTTAATAAAAACATCATGACAAAAAATCTTGTTAAAAAAAATAAAATAAAATAAAATCTCTGGACTTGGAATTCTCCAGAACAACCTAGAGAAAGAAACCATTTGAATTCCTTGAAATGCTGGCATGTGTCCACCTGCTGTACCTTGCTGTACCTGAAACATGTCATGAATTACATTACCAAACTGTGCTATTTGCTTCAAACTGTGTCAGAATACCCACTGTAAACAAAAAGAAGAAATAATCGTTCTCTTCCTGGCCAACTTCCAGGGCTCAGTATTTTCTCTTACCATTGCACCACAGTTACTTTGTAATGGAAACAGATCTTGCATTAACAAGCTCTAAGCTCATTCAAGAGTAGTCTCTTTATACAAAACTCTGCAAAATTATAAAAATGTTACACATTCTAAGGCATGCCCTTATAACTCTAATTTTAAGATATCTTGGCAGAGGCCAGCTGAAATTAGTGATATGGTCACATTATCGATTAAGTGATTTTGAAATAACGCACTTAATTAAGAAAGAACCAGAAAATACCTATGAGAAAAAGGAACAGTGAAACACCCCAACTTGCATTAATGTTCCCCATAAGTGCAGAGATGTTGTAGCAGTACTCTGACATATTTGCCAGGATCAACTACTTGATTAAACTTGATTTTTGTTAAACCAGTTGTATCTTTGCATCCTTTACTTTTAAATAAATATTTCCCCTCGTTGATCTCTAAAGTAGCCTCCAATAAGCTATTTAATACTTGAAAATTCTCAAAGCAGTTTATTCTGTTAAATATGATCCTCTGAACGGAACTTTGCCCACTTCTGATGGATGACCATTAACTACGCTTGAGTTTCAACATCATCTGATAGAATGATAAATTAGCATTTTCTTAATACAATTTCTTCAGACACAAAAAGTGCCACAACTTGTGTTGGGAAATCTGCAAATAAATGTATATCCTCTTTGTTCAAAAAGTTTTGTTGAGCTATTGTCCTTTGTGCTCCAAGGTAAAGAAGACACTGTTTAAAACAGTGCTGCATAGCAATGCAATAATCTTGGTATAAATATTACATTAGACATCATCCACAACATAGTTTCACTATGTTATAACAATGGAAAAGAACAAGCAACACCAAGAGACAATGTTTCTCTACAAATGTTGCTAAAATAATCTGTCAGTTTAAAAGTTCAAACAAAAGCCAGCAAAAATCCAAATTAGTTCTCAAAGGACTATTCAAGGGCACGCTGGCTAGAGAACATTCTCCACTTCAGAACTGAGAAAACGGTTGGCAATGAATCCGCAGGAAAAGGCAAGAAACCTCTGCAGTTGGAAATTACAGCATTTATAGCAGTTGCTCTTTGGATCATTTGCTGTGGTGAACGGCACTTGCACGCAAAGGCCCAGCCCTTGAGTCTTCTTCAGAGGCTTCCCACGGTGTGTGTGTGCTGGACACATGGCACAATTTTTCTCTGTACAATCTGGAAACTGAGTTAAGCTCCCACAAAGCAACATACAACACAGCAAGTTCTTGTCCCTGAACTGTTAGGTCTTCTGAGCATATCTGTTCACAGCTTCAAAAACTATTATTTTTTATTTAGTTTTCAAACAACATTCTCACCATTTGTAACACAATAGCCAGGAGGTAGGAATTTGTGAGAGACAGAATATGTAATCATTCCTACGAAAACCTTGTGAAAAGGAGAGCACCTCAGATATATTTTTCTTTTTTTGGGGGGAGGTGACATTGCAGTGTTACAAATCTGACTGAGATTAGTGAAATTATTTATGGACACTGGGTAAACATGTTATACTTCAGATTTCTACATGGAACAGAAGTCTTATATTCTCTTCATTATTACTGTATTGGGAGAAAATAGAAATCGACCGCCTGATCCATAACCCTGCTTAGACCCTTCCCCTAGCACAAATGATCTGGATTAGTGGCAGGGAGGGTTTTCTTGGGAGATTCAGTACTCCCACAGCTCTTTGAGAGAAGAACAGGTCTCTTCCACTAGTTCAATAGAAGTCCTTGTGAAATCTCTTCATCATGAAATAGGCAAGGTTAAAGAATTCGTGCTTCCAACTTTCCAATTTTTGGAAAGCATACTGCAATGTTCTAAAAAGGAAAGGCACTGTACAAAGAAAACCCATGCTACTTCTTAAGCACAGCTAAATGCTAACTTATATTGAAAAATTAAATAAAAACGAAGAGAGTTACCAAAAAAGCACAGCAAAACAAGCCAAAATGGAGGGTTCACGCTGATATTTAGCTGTAGTCACTACTCATTGTCATTTGGCCTTCTCTATTGTGAAGCACCTTCAATCTCAATTGCAGCTAATATTTCCCAACTGAAAAACTACAAAACATATGCCAATCAAAATCTGAAATAGAAAGTTGCAGAGAAAACATAATTCCTGCCTAGAAACACGATTTCCATTCCTTTTGCTCTGTAATAATCAAGATTTCAGTCGTGGAAAAGACTGTTTTTCTTAACAGCATTAATTTAAATGAAAATTAATGGATCAAGTTTTATTTCAAAATTCTCTTACCTTTGCTTCAAGTGCTCACAGGCTACACGTTGCCTCATATTATATTTGCATCTACATCTACTAAAAGGGAAGTGACCTTCTCCTACAGGTGGTCTGTATGAGCACAGACTGAAAGTGAAAGGATCTAAGCTTTAGAATTAAATTCCTATCCAACTTTTCTGTTATTGGTGATAACTGTAGAAAATAAAAAAGTTTGCACCCAGAAAGCAGGCAGAGCTTGGGATATATTCAGTTCAAAGCACATTCAAATATTACCAAGCAGATTATTAAAGCACATTAAAGCACAAAACGTGGCTATGTAACTGAAATACATGTTTTTAAATACAAGGTCCCACAATACTAAATTTATCTAGATGAAAATACTGAAAATACTTAACCAAGACTCTTCAAGTTATTTTCAAAGAGTGGCAGATTTTAGTTTGCAATAAATACTAATAAACTGTTCTCCTTTAGTAAAAAGTGACTTTGCATCTCCTGCGGAACACTAAGAGGCTGTAGAGCCAAACTGAAAGAAGCAAACTAGCTGACAACTACTTTCAAGTATTTTATTGCATTCTTATTCTGACTGATAAAGATAAAAAGAAAGATGCAAGTGCTGTATCACATGCAGCTATGCCGGCTTTATTATCAATGAATCCAAGACGACTCATGCTGAATTATACAATGTCTTTCCAACACAGGACTGAAAAGGTGCCAAATGTACTGATGTTAACGTGGAGAAACTACAACTTGACAGCTGGAAGCAGGGGGAGGGGAAGGCAGTCATTCTCTCTGCACTTCTGAAAGAAAAATCACCAGTTTTCAGCAGCAGAAGCCGAAAAGGAATGACAGAAGCGGCAACTGAGTTTTATAGCACTCTTGGTCTGATCAGTCATTGCTCACACAGACAGTGAAGTGCTTCAGCCTTTTTTTGCTAAAAACATTCATAATCACAGTGGATTTACTGTTCAATTTCAATATGCTATTGAAGCAATTCTAGGAAAAGTGACAACTCAGCAACCATAGGACTATGCTAAAATTTTTAAGGTTCTGATATTGCAGAAATCTCACAACAGAACAGAAAGTCTGTATTGTCACATAAACACTGTAGAAATTCACACCTAAAGAATGGCATACCCTAGCAATTTCTGAAGGCATGTTATTTAAGTGAAAGAGCTTTGGATTATATTTCTCTTGCTGTTCAAGAGGAAGTGCCTATGGACTGAAAATTCACTCTGCAAAAGATAGAAAAAACATGCAAGGAATTAGGAAGCACGTATACAAGAAAGATGATAGAAAGAATGACTGGAGAAGAGTGGCTTTAAGCAACACAGGCCTTTGGTTGGGAAAATGAATATACCTAAAGTAAAACTTCAGCCTGTGGTTTCCCAGGCCAGAAATCAACTCCAGCATGACAAGAATGAGGGTTTGCACATAGGAATGAGCAGAGGGCTCCAGAAAATACAGCACTAGAGGATCCACTTTTCATAACCAGGGAATGCATAAAAGAACACACTTCCTATGAATACATATTTTTAAATACATACTCATTAAAATAAAATCCCCCAAAACCCAAAAACCCCCACCAAACATATCCCTGAAGTGGGATATGAATCTAGCTGAATGACAATTAAACTATTGTTATGTAGCAGAGAAACAATCATTAAATTCATGAAAATCAAAAGAAATTCGATGCTCACAGGAAGGGAAGGTTGTATATAATTTTCGTGTACTTACCCATTCCTGCCAGATCCCCAATCAAAACAATAGTCTTTTCTGTCAGCATCCCCCCAACTTCAAACATGCCTATTTCCTGGAATTAAGCACAGCTTATTCCCTGTTTTACAGCATACAGAACACCCAAGACAAACAAAATCACTTTATTATTCTTATCATTATTGCTGTGCTGTTCAGTCAAGAATAGATGAAGTCTGAAGACTGCTTAGTCCATCTTCCTGTCCTGAGGCAAGATTCAAAAATAGACATCTGTCTAAACTATCCTTATCCTACAGCAATTCATAGAATCCTAGAATCATAGAACGATAGGGTTGGAAGGGACCTCTGGAGATCATCTAGTTCAAACCCCCTGCCAGAGCAGGGTCACCTTAGAGCAGGTTGCACAGGAACATGTCCAGGTGGGTTTTGAATGTCTCCAGAGACGGAGACTCCAACACCTCTCTGGGCAGCTTGTTCCAGGGCTCTGCCACCCTCAAAGTAAAGTTCCTCCTCATGTTTAGGTGGAACCTCCTATGCTCAAGTTTGTGCCCGTGACCTCTTGTCCTGTTGCCGGGCACCACTGAAAAGAGGCTGGCCCCATCCTCCTGACACCCACCCTTTAAGTATTTATAAGTGTTGATAAGGTCCCCCCTCAGCCGTCTTTTTTCGAGACTGAAGAGACCCAAATCCCTCAGTCTTTCCTCATAAGAGAGGTGCTCCAGTCCCCTAGTCATCTTTGTAGCCCTTTGCTGCACCCTCTTCAGCACTTCCCTGTCCTTCCTGAACCAGGGAGCCCAGAACTGGACACAGTACTCCAGGTGCAGCCTCACCAAGGCAGAGTAAAGGGGGAGGATGACCTCCCTCGACCTGCTGGCCACACTCTTCTAATCTTATCCTTAAAAGTTCTTGGACAAAACATGGAAGTAGCATATGTATTAATATAAGTATACATCAGCAAGAAGTTAAGAAGCTGATCTATTGTCTGCACGTTTTCCGCACACATATTCTCTGTTGCCCTCATTCTTTACTTATGTTAATAACCCACAGGTTGTACTTACTGACCTGGTACAACAGCATAACTTACCTATTTACATCAAGAAAAGACAGGGCAAGTCAGGCATTTTTAGGATTTTTTTTTTTGTATGCTAAGGAAGATTATGCCCAGTGTCATGCCACATATATTTTTTGGGGGGGGGAGGGAAGAATCCAATTATTTAGTTTAGTGTAAAAAAAGTGATGTTTTAATGAAAAACAGTAGCTCATGCACTAATGACATTTTAAATTAAAGGAACAATGTGTCAAATTGCTACAGCAAGAACATGATTAAAAATGGACGCATAACTGTTAGAATGCGAAGTATGCATAGAATTTTTCCTTTTTTTGGAAGCAATCTTTCAAATAAACACCTTTTCTCAAGGTTACCTACTAATAACTATAAAAAAGTTAGTAGAATCTTTGCATGCATGTTTTCCCTTGTTCTCTCCTTTACTACTTCATTGTCAAAATAGCATAAAGGTTTACTGCTGCTACAGGCTTCTAATTCCTAAGATTTTTGAGTCAAAATATATCAGAAAAGTCTGAATGGATACTTGTGCGTTTATACAGCTGAGCTCATGACTCACCAATCTCTAGGATGAAACTATAAAGTATTACTACATTTTATTCTCCAGTCTTAGCCAAAATTCAGTGCTGAGCAAGCTGGTTCAGTTACCAAGTAAAAATAATTTTTCAGGCAGGTGCTGCTCTGTAATTAAGTTAGACTGGATTTTACAAATTCTTGTATTTACCTTTAGACAGGCCCACTCTTTGCATAAATAATGGAAGGTGATGAACACACCCTGTTTGTGGCCTGAAACAGGCAGCATCTGGTATTATGAAATCCTTCTCATGCTACACAAGCTTGAAGGCTCTGACAAATCACTGTATATATCATGACCACCTCACTGCTGAACAAAGATGAGAAAAGTACTGCATCTGCTACAGGCCTCCTAATTTTACATTTACATTTTGTTTTAAACATAAAGAACACATGGGAGAAAAGCAACAAATTTATTATTATACTGGATGGCCACAATCAAAGAGTTGTCGTCAACGGCTCAATGTCCAATTGGCAAGCAGTGACGAGTGGTGTTCCTCAGGGGTCGGTAGTGGGACCAGTACTATGTAACATCTTTGTTGGTGACATGGCTGTTGGGATTGAGTGCATTCTCAGCAAGTTTGCCGATGACACCGGTGTGGAGCTGTCAACACACTGGAGGGGAGGGATGCCATCCAGAGGGACCTGAACTGGCTTGAGAGGTGGGGCCCATGTGACCCTCATGAAGTTCAACAAGGCTAAGTGCAAGGTCTTGCGTGTGGGTCAGGCCAATTCCAAGCACAAACATAGGCTGGGTGGAGAATGGATTGAGAACAGCCCTGAGAAGAAGCACTTGTGGGTGTTGGTGGATAAAAGCTCAACATGAGCTGGCAATGTGTGCTCACAGCCCAGAAAGCCAACAGCACCCTGTGCTGCATTCCCAGCAGCGCCAGGGAGGGGATTCTGCCCCTCTGCTCCTCTCTGGGGAGACCCCCCTGCAGTGCTGCATCCAGCTCTGGGATCCCCAACATAAGAAGGACATGGACCTGTTGGAGCTGAACCAGAGGAGACCACGAAGATGATCAGAGAGGCTGGAGCATCTCTGCTTCGAGGACAGGCTGAGAGAGTTGGGGGTGTTCAGGCTGCAGAAGAGAAGGCTCCGGGGAGACACTATAGCCCCTTCCTGTATCTGAAGGGAGCCTCCAGGAAAGCTGGGGAGGGACTCTTGATCAGGGAATGGAGTGATAGGATGAGGGGGAACAGTTTTAAACCGAAAGAGGGGAGATTTAGATTAGATATTAGGCAGAAATTCCTTACTGTGAGTGTGGTGAGGCACTGGAACAGGTTGTCCAGGGAGGTTGTGGCTGCCCCATCCCTGAAGCGTTCAAGGCCAGGCTGGACAGGGCTTTGAGCAGCCATTCTGTGATTCTATGATTAATGTGTAATTTTATGGCTTAATAATTCAAGTTCTACTTTAAAAAAACCCCACCCAATATCTACTAGACACCTACAGACACAAGTCTCGGCACCTGCAGAACCCAGAGAGACAGAAACACGCTGGTTTCCCCACGCACCCACGGGGAAGGAGGCCGCGGGCCGCTCCGCCGCTCAGCCTGTCGGTGCAGATCCAGCTCCGCTCCGGACCACGGCGGGGGGAGGAACCACGTTCCGCTTCACCGAGACCGCCGCTCTCCGCGCAACCCCGCGTTCCGTCGGCGGCAGAGGGACTCCTCCTGCGCGCAGCAGCCCCCGCCGCCGCGGGGCCGCCGCCTCCCCTCAGCGCTGAGTGGGGGGGGGGGGGCGCGCCGCCGGGACTCCCCTTGAGAGCCACAGGCGCGAGGCGGCGGCTGCGCGCGCACCACCGCGCGCCGACCCCCCCGGCAGGCGCGAGGCGCTGCCCACCGTGTCGGGGGTATTTGGTCTTGTCAATACGCATCTAACCGTGAATTTTGGAATAAAGTGCAGAACTCCAAATAGCGGTAACTTCCACTCTCAAACTGTGCAGAATTTCCCGTGACAGCAAAGGTGAAAGGACAAAGAAGCTACTTGGAATTTATTACAATTCTTACAATGGAATTTGGAATTTATTACAACCCTTACACTGGAATTGGGAATGAACTGTCTGTAGTGCTGGTCTGGCTATGCCAGAGCAGGGGGAAAAAAGTGTGGCCGTGGGCTACCAACAGCAATTCTACCTGGAGACTGCATGTTCCCTCAGTGCCTGGCTACTTCGCCTGACAGCGTAAGATGGCGGTTTATGGTGCGACCGCGCTTCAGCTGCATCCACACTTAGATCCTTCTGGTGTTACGTTGCTGATTTGTCACTGGTAGCTCACTTAACTAAAAAATAGATGCAATTACAAACAAAGAATTCCATATTCTGGAACTTAGAATGCCGGCTCAACTGAGGCCTAGCAGGCAATGCTGCTCCAGCGGGTTACATCCATCTTCCTGAAAATCCAAACCGCCTCCTTCGCCGAGTCCCCATGGGGCAGCGACAGAGCCTCATCCTGCCGAGTGACAGTAAAGCTGAGCGTACACGGGGAACAAGCCTGCGTGGGCAATGCACGGGCCCCGACGGACCGCCGGGAAATGGCCGCCCGTCCCCGGCACCCCGTTAGCCTCGCGCAGTCTGTCAGGGCGCTGCTAGCGCTTCTGTAGGGCCATAACAGAGGTTTCACAGCCTTTTGCAACACGATTATATTCTGCCCACTCCTAAATTTGGTAAGGTTTCCCTTAGCGTGCGATACCCATGTTAAGAATTGTATTTAATTCCTCAAGAAACTCTGGAAACCAAGTGAGAAGTAAATCATGTCACAGAAATTCATCTTGAATTACTTTATTTTTCACAATAATAAAAAATAAATTAGTCATAAACAAAAATAGTTAACATTTTTTCATCAAAGAGAAAATGTATACAATATGAAAAGGATGCTGTACAGTTCTGGTTCAGGTGCATTGCCATGGATACAGATTCCTGAACGAGTCAGAAAGCAATTTGCCTATACTCTCCCCCTTTAATTCACTCAAGGAACTGGCTAATCAGAAAGTTTAGAAAATGGTATTATGGATTTACAGTATGACATATATACAAAAATATATATGTAATACCTGTGCTATAAAATTCCCTAAAAAGCTGGGTTAGTATAATGAAAAAGCTGGACAAAATTTGAATGGTATATGTAAATAAATACATATTAGGTCCCTTTTTAATAAAAAATCTGCCTATTCTAAATATTTGAAATATTTGGTGCAGTGGCTTGTACCATAGACACAGCTCAGAATTACATATTTCCCATAGACATCTTGTATTTACAAATAACAACAAAATAAGTTATAATAAAGTATATCCTTCTGCCAAAATCAATTATGAGGGTCAAGTAGACAATTTTATACATATTAAAAAAGTCAGGGTTTCTTTTGTCTCCAGTCCTTCCTGATCCTCTATGTAGATCCTGAGTGACTACGATGGGACTTCACAAGCTCGTACGTACCCAACCCCTGCCAAGGCCACTGGTCTCAGGAGAACCAAACACAGCGTGGACAGAACAGTTCAGGGCAAGCAGCAATGACAGACTGTCACTGGAAGATCAATGATTTCTCAAAGTTAAGCTCCCCCCCTCTCCAGGTATATTGGTAAGTTATTGGTAACCGGTTACAGTAAATGGGGATACAGAAGATTGGAAACTCACATTCTTAAGAACTTCTGGTTGCTAAAAGCTGAGAACCAAAGAGCTGAGGTTCAGGTCTGCTGTGAGTTCTCTTTAATGGAATTTTCTCCCTTTCACCAGGTCTGAATTTCACCCGCACTACTGAGATACTATAATGATGACAAGTTTGTTTTAAAATATATTGAAAATGCTTAGTGGATGATTTTTCATTTCTGATATAGAAATAATTATTTTGCTCAATTTTCTAAACTACAGCTAATGTATACCCCACAAACATTCTGTAAGCTTAGGAATAATGGATGTTTACTTTCAGTGTTCAAAATTTCATGTTTTGTGTTCCAATTACAAACACGCATATAAATTATCTGCTCAATACACAGAACAGCTCTTAAAGAAGTCAGAGACACTAAGTGTAAGTCTCAAGAAAACCAGGTAGACACAGTTTCTCCTTTTTGAGTGTGAAGAGGATAATTCTCTGTTTTTATGCAATAGATGTTACATGTGAGAATGAAGGGTCACTACACACTTCAATAGCTGTGCAATCACAGGTTCGCTGCACAGGAATTAATTCAGTAGGCAGTTTAATACCATACATTTTAAACTAGCCAACATGGACACACACACACAAACACAAAAATAATCACTGGACTGGCAGGAATATAGCTCTCAACAGCTGGGCTTACTTCTAACACAGATTTCTAACACACCGAACGGCCAGTTCAGGATTTTCAGTAATTCTGGCAAAACTGAATATTGTCATTCAAAGGACAAAGGGATGGAGGTGAGATAAGAGGACGAGGAGAAAAGTCGTGGGTATAAAAGGGAGACAGGTCAGGATAAGGACGAAGAAAAGCAGAGCCCTGGAAAGCATGTTTCACTACTTACGGTGGTATAGACTGTAAAGAGTAGAAGCAAAGTATTTCCTTCAGGAACGCATAACCTCCCCCTTACTAGCCATAAACTGTTTCAGGCATCTGCCTCCTTCCTCTCTTGGTGGTGATCACTGGCGCCTTCTAGGACTTGGACACAGCAAAGTAAGTACCCAGGTCCTGGCAATACTGCTGCCCCATATGGACTTCTGTTCTATGAGTTTCACGTACTTACTTGAGTCAGGGCTATACTGACCACTTTTATCAAGTCTATGAGCAAGTAACCTAAAATATGTCTTTACATTAACATGTCAATAACTTAACATGCACTGCAACACATTGGGCTTTTGCTGTATAAAAGGACCAAACTCTGAACTGCACCATATTGTCATAAAAGTGGGATCTAACCAACAACATATGCTTGGATCTGAAATTGTGCAGGAGCTAGCATACCCCGATGGACCCCTGGTAACTTGATAAACAACTGCACACCAACAGCCCTCAGTTCCAGAAGGAAAGAGCTTTGAGACACAGAGCCTGCTCTGGATGGAGCCGATTTTGGCCAGCTGCAAGTCTGCAGGACATGAAAGCCGTATGCTGATTTTACCCCTATAAGCAGTTAGAATGCTTAGACTCTTTCAATCAACGATCTACAGCAGTATTCCTACACTTACTCTGGTCTTACTGGATTGTGTAAGGTGAGGATGTTTAAGGCAAGGAAGCATTTTTTTCCACCATTCTGCAGGATTTTGACTGATGTTAAAATATAAGAAAAAGAAATTAAAGCATTCAAACTCAGAAGCCTGCATAATTTCTTCCTTATATTGGTTTTACACATGCTCTAAGTCTACTGCATTCATTAAGGCCACCTCTGATTTACAGTGAAAGTAAAATCAGGCCCTCTGTAGGCATCATCCTAAATTGGTGCACTGCTCTACTAAAACAAACACTTGCTATAGCCACAATTTCAAAAGTGCACTTTATAATATAGATTGTGAAATCTTAGTGTAGTGCTTACTTTGTGTAAGTAACATTAGTACATCAAAGTGCTGCAAAGAAGGGTTTCGTTTTGCAGGAACAACTATTTTGATTATGCTGACACATGAGAAGAGATGATAAATTATTAAGTTCAGCAACATTCTGGCAGTTTCCCTATCATTAGAGGTTTAATTGGGTGAAAAAATCTTTTTTTGGCTTATGTGGTACATCTGAAAACTGTCCCTTTACGAAAAAAAAAAAAGTATAATTTGTTTAACCATAACTCACTGCATAGCTGTGGCATAATACAGGGTTATATTTCTATGTGTATGTATATATTCTTTGATATTTAGCTCCCATGAACTCTGTTTACTTTAGTGGCAGCTTAATGGTGCCTGCAAGATGATCAACTTTGTCATATAACCCAATGGCCATATATTCCAGAGCAAAATTAACATATTTTATAAAAGACCAGGATCGCTTGTCTATGTGCTGAGTCCCTGACTGTCTCACAGGCAGAAGTGTGTGCAAGCAGATTATTTTCTATTAACTGATGGCAAACCTGATTACCTGTGCATTTCATTCACCTTGTGGTTTTCAGAAAGCGTTTTTATGGATCTGTTATTTCCCTCAAGCTGACAGGATACACTTCCTTGGGACAAAAGAGACAACAGCAAAAATTATATACTGTATATCAAGATTTGCTGCAGTGAGATATCCAGATGAAAATCTGTATTACAAATTTTGGATTCCAGAATTGTTTATGCTGCACTTTCTCCATATCATTCTTTGGTCAAGAATCTGAGGAATATAATATGATCACCAATCTGTAAGTTATCTTCATGGATAAATCTTCATAATACAAGGAAACAGGACTGTGCAAGATTTGTGAACTCGAATGGAAGGTTTTCTAATTAGCATTTCTGTTTCTAACAGCTTTATATGAATTAATTACAGTGAAAAAGCCCAAATCAAGGTGGACAGAAACAGCCAATGACATTATTGGTTCATAGTCACAAAGAGTAACTTCAAATTTTAGGGGAAGCGCTTCTCCATTTCACTTAGCCAAACAGTAGTAGTTCATCATGTCCGAAATATATTTTTCACGAGTGACCGAATCAAAAAATCTAAGGTTTGTCTCAATCCAAGGCAGCTTTTAGACTACAGAAGTCCCACCTTGCTGTGGCTTCCAGCACACCAACTGATGTGGCTAGTACTACACTCAGCAGCCTTTGCCTCCCAGTGCCCCAATTCCCTCTTCTACGCCCTCTGCACCGAAGCAGTAAGAAGAAAAGAATACACAACGAGGCTCAAACAGGGCTCTTCATCAGTAGCAGGACGCCTTAATCACTGTTATATCACATTGCTGGAAGTGACTTAACATAGATTATTAAAACTGTTTTTCAACTCAGACAACAGGCACCTCAGAAGTAGATGCATAGTTGGGTATCACTAATTTACAAGCAATATGCTGTAATAAACAGCTGAATAAGCAGAGGTGTTTATTTTTTCCCTCAGCCTTATCTACACATTTGAAAGACCTCTCAGCTAAAGGCTAGAGAACGTGCAGATAATGCAAAAACTTTCATCTGCACTGCACAGCACATTCTGTTTGCATTTAGCAAGCCCCAAGGCTTAGTACAGTAATTGCAGAAATGAAAAATCACCACTTAAATTCAGCTCTTAAGTCTGGAGCCGTTCTTGAGTAGTAGAAAAGGATGATATGAATAGATCTGTGGGATAAAACATTGACTAAAAAAAGACAAGTATGTTGTAATAACTGATCAAATCCTGAAGAATGTAAATAGCTAAGATCTCCTTTCTATAGCTACTCATCTACTACACTCATACTGCTGCCTGATAGAAAGAGTAGCAACTACTATAAAGCACAGAGGCCTTCATCCTTTGGTGGGTGTTCCAGAAACTGGCGACAAAGTACTTTGGTGTGGTAGTTGTTAAGCAATAGTGCAGAGACAAGGCAAGATACCAGTTCACTGAAATAATTCCCTACAGGAAAGAGACCCTGCCAATGGAAACAATCACTTTTTTTACACCAGCAAAGGCTCTTCACCTTTCTGGTAAACCTGTCTCACTGACAGCTGACTTAAAGGGCTAGGCACTAGTGGCACTCTGGTAGGCAATGTATTTTAAAATCCATACAAAATTAGAAAAGTGTAAATTCAAGAGTTTATGAATTAAATATAAAGGCACTTATTGGCAGTCAAGTGTATATATATATTTGCTGCCTGAGGAGAGGAAGTTAGTTAAAAGTACAACTGAGAGAGCTTAGCAGTGACTCTCATTTATTATGAATGGACTGAAGTAATTAAAAATATACGTTAGAGTGCTAAGAAACTGATGATAAATGGGTCTTCAAGGGTCTGGTTCTTTGTGAAGTATTTTTTCTCATGTGCATGTTTCATTGATTTAATGGTCTAATTTAAGGCAGTCCAAAATACCAAGTAAGAGTAAGCACTCAGAAAATAATGCAGCAGCTGCATCCATACTGGTCAGATATCTCCAGTAATTGCCTGTGATTGATTTCGTTTTCATTAATTTCACAACACTAAAGCTGGTATGTTCTTTAAATACTTGTCTGATGAGCAGATGCAAAGAATAGTATCATTAAAAATTAATGCTTTAAAAAGATCATGGTTTTACAGCAAACATTTTAAAAAACATAACTGCACAGTAACTGTAACTGAAAGGGTGTGAGATTTAACCATAGTCTTGATGTACTCAGCAATATAAAAAAAAAAATCCCTAAGAAGCTAAAACCTGCTGTAATCAAAACAGTAACACTGCTCAAGCTCCATCCGAAGACTGACATTGCCGCTTTGAGTAGAAGAGTATTTGTTATCTGCGTCCTAGAAACCCTGTTTGTCTGTTTGCCACACGGGTACAGGATGCGCAGCAGGCTGTTTTGTAATAGGTGTAGACACAGAGCCGGGCCTGAACGACCACATTGCAATTGTAGTACTTATCTTTGCAGTTCTCATCTGTGGAGAAAAAGGAAGAGAGGAGAAACTGAAGAAAATAGTATTAGAGCAACAAATAACCAACCCCCTGTCTTTTTACTATATAAAATCCCCTAGACCTGTATTTAAACATTCATTGTCAGGTTAAAATAGGCTACCTATGTAAATAACTTAGATTAATCAAGATTGTCTACATTTAATATAAAGATACGTGAAACCGTGGAAGAAATGTACCTATCTCCTATTTATACTGTTGTGGGGCTTTGGAGGGGTTTTGTTGATGTTTTTTTTAAACGTAAAATTTGTCTTGAATAAAAACAATAGGAAAGTGTCTAGTATTCTTCACTTAGGTACCTGTCCACTTCATTTTTAGATTCACAGGTACTAATCTCTTGTGGCACCAGAACCTGCAAATGTTAATTTCAAGTACTGACAAATCTAAATACTGGAAAATAGTAAACCAACCTTACAAATATTAAAAATGGTTTAAAATAACTAGATAAAAAAGGACAAAAGTTGCTGTTCTTAACTGTCCCCATTTTTCTATGCTATTAAGATGTGGCCTGTTCACGTTTTCAAGTTTTCCTTTACAACCAACAGGGTTAGAAATACTTTTTAAGTGACAACTAAGATTTTCGTATGATCATGTATGTGATCACAGAAACTGAGGTGTTAAAAAAAAGACTGAATGATAAAACACTAACAGCAGATCTAAAAATGAGCAATTCTGTACAAACCTGTTTTGAATGAAGAAATGACAACACAAATAAAATATTTAAAAAATAATATTTAAATAATTAAATAATAATACACTTTTTAATATAGGTATCTTAAATTATGTTGAAGAATAATTCTCAACTGAAAATTGTTGTAGAATGTAAAACTGTTTCTAAATACCTGCATTTTCTTTTCCCTAGTCATTCTCATTACTATTAAAATCAAATCTGTATGAGATGAAAGACTAATTCCAATGCCAAATTATGTGTATGCATATATTTACTATACATAAAAGAAAATTGCTTAATTGCCCCTAATATCTTAGTTTAATGTTATTGGTTCTTATAGAACCTGTTGCCAAACACAGTATATTGTATGTGATCCTTTTTTGTTTTAAAGACTCTGCCAAAAGAAGCCTTTGAGAGTGCAAGGAGGCTGCATAAAAACACCCTATGTGTTCCATTTTCACAGAAGCAGATTTCTCACATACTCTGCAACTTTAAAAGCAAGCCAGTTTCTTACATTTTGCAAGGAAAATGTTTTTAATCAGAAATGAAAACCTACTTTTACACCATAGAGAAGAGCTGTGCTTTGTGTCACCATAGAGAAGAGCTGTGCTTTGCGTAAAAATAAAACCCTGAACTTGATAAAGAAAACATACTCTAAAACCTCTGCAAGATTATTAAATAAAGTTCTCCACTAGATGGAGTTCCATAGTTAAAACAGAAGCTTCCACTTCCTTACCTATTTCAGGGATACAATCTTGTGTGTTACATGGTTCTTTTTCTTCAGGTTTAAGCTGTGGATCACACTGCGTACTGGCTGTCATGTCATCCGATAGACATCGTACCTCTCGAACCCGAAATCCTCCTTCACAGGATTTGGAACACTGGAACACAAAAGCTGAAGTTCATGAAGACCGTATGAAATGTGCAAATACAGAATAAAAAAAGAAAGGGAACCTTGAAGCCAGATCCAGGTATCGCTGTAGCCTTTTATCAACTTCACCACTTCCGTTACTTTTGTTTTCTAACTATAAAGTCCTTAACACACAGGTGCGACTTCATTAAAGGTTCAAAAACATTTTTGACCACAGGGCAACAATTGGACAAGTAAATGTGCTAGAATCTTTCCCCTTCTGACTTTATTAGCTTCTTGCTTCTTTAATTAGTCTTGCTTTTCTTTGCTTATTTATACATATCTCCCAAATCACAGAATCATAGAATCATTTAGATTGGACAAGACTTTTAGGATCATTGAGTTCAACTGTTAACCTAAATTCAAAGAAACCTGTTATGGTTTCCTTGAAAAGAAACTACCAAAACTACCACTAAACCATGTCCCTCAGCACCGCACTTCTACATGTCTTTTAAATACCTCCAGGGATGGCGACTCCACCACTTCCCTGGGCAGCCTGTTCCAATGCTTGACAACCCATTCAGTGTAAAAATTTTTCCTGATATCCATCCTAAACCTCCCCTGCCACAACTTGAGGCTGGTTCCTCTTGTCCTATCACTTGTTACTTGGGAGAAGAGACCAACCCCCACCTCGCTACACCCTCCATTCAGGGAGTTGTAGAGAGCGATAAGGTCTCCCCTCAGCCTCCTTTTCTCCAGGATCAACACCCCCAGCTCCCTCAGCCGCTGCTCATGAGACTCGTGCTCCAGACTCCTCACCAGCTCCGTTGTGCTTTGGACGCGCTGCAGCACCTCAATGTCCCAAAACTGAACACAGCATTCAAAGTGGGGCCTCACCAGTGCTGAGTACAGGGGGACGATCACTGCCCTAGTCCTGCTGGCCACACTGTTCCTGACACAGGCCAGGATGCTGTCGGCCTTCTTGGCCACCTGGGCACACTGCTGGCTCATATTCAGCTGGCTGTCGACCAACAACTCCAGGTCCTTTTCCACCGGGCAGCTCTCCAGCCACTCTGCCCCAAGCCTGTAGCGTTCATGGGGTCGTTGTGACCCAAGTGCAGGACCTGGCACTTGGCCTTGTTGAACCTCACACCATTGACCTCAGCCCGTCGATCCAGCCTGCCCAAATCTACTCTCTCCACAGTGTTCCCATTTCTTACTTAAACTTCCTGCACCAAACTTTACTACTTGACTGCACTGCCCTCCACTGCCCTTTTGCCTCCATTTATATACAATCGGGAATAATTTTAATTGCCTTTTTCCTAGCCTCAATTATTTTTCACTTCTTGCAGCACAACATTTTTACTAAGCATAATAGGTTTCTTTGAATTTCTAAAGCAAATATTTCTGTGCTCCTTCAAAGTCTGTTATGAAGCCAGAGACTTTTGTACTTGCTTGTCATGGTATTTTTAAAGCCAATTATTACACGTTTCTGCCCATACTGAAGCAAATCCCCTGTTGACTTCAAGAATTTTGCCTGAGTGAGGTCTTTGAGATTTGGCTCGCTGTCCAGTTTGACCTAAATGCTCACAAACTTAATTAAACCTGGGTCATTTATAATGATTAAAACCTTAATAGCCCCAAACTAGCAAGTATGTTTTCTTTTTTACTTTTTGGCACAATTATTTCTTTTCCTAACATTGCAAAAACAACTTACCGCTATCACAAAATCAGATATTGTAGCAAACTAAGTAAAATACTCTCAATAATATATTCTTAAATTGTTCTTTCATCTTTTAGTACCACCTTCCCCCACTTTATAAAAGACATATCCCTGTGGCAACAGTAATAGAACACTTTTTTTTAATATATATATATAATTACTCTTGTTACATGCCTGTATGGAATATTGTAATTAGCCCACATCCAACAATAAGAACTTCAGTTCAGGTTTGTAGAGATCTTAAGCACTTAAAATGGAACCACCACAGAATTTAGATGTTACATACAACACACTACACGCAAACCCCACCATTCTGAATTAGCCAGCCATTTAATCTCCGTGACTGAGAGGCCACGTCATATCCTAGGTCATATAAAAAGTCTGCTGAAGATATGAATGGGACAGTTTCAAAACCTAGAACAGGGGCTTTGAACCAGCCGTATGCTCACAGCTAACCGCATAATCCTTTCTCTTCAGGTCTAACAGTAAGAAATACCGCATACTCTGTTGATAACAGTAAGAGTATCAGAAGGAGAATTGAAAAACTTAGAATATGATCTTGTAAAGCCTCAGCTAGCACATATATTTGTTCCTACAGTGAAGATGGTCACACAAAGACTTAGACCTTTAAGGATTTTTAGACACCACTTCTTAGGAAGAAGGAACTTAAACAGTAACTAAATACCTATCAGATTCTGAGTCTTAGTACCTTATTGCTTCTGTGCCTGCCAAAGAGAGAATATATTTTCACTTTCAGAAGGAATCTATCTGCTGCATTCTATGGATGCAGATGGCTGTATGTCTTGTGGCTACACACCTGCAGGTTCACATTTGAAAACAGGCTGGCTAACAGGTTTGCTAAGGAGAAGTTATTTAATCTAACCTAACAGCTCAGCAAAGAATGCAAAGAATTTCCAGCAACATCAAAGAAGATACTTCGATCTATGTGGCTGTATTATGTGGATGTTGTTTTCAAATAAACATCCATACCTGCAATTAAGGAAGAAAAATCAGGATTCCCTTCAGCTGATTTATTTTGTTAAAACCATTCTACTTTCTTTTCTGCTTTCTAGTGCTGCCAGTAGGCCAGTCAAATAATTGAGCATTTAGTATTAGGGAAAACCAAAATAATTTCTCTGTCTCATGTCATGTGGATGAGGTATTTCCAAAGGTTCCTGACTAAAGGAACTCAAACTGAAGGCATCTGAGGTGCTTCCACATTTCAGAGCTGTCATTTTGAATTTGATTTAAGGCTCAAGGAAGGGTGTTAGTTACTACATTAGATATGATGTCATCTAAGTAGTTTTCACACCATTTTTTATTTTAAGATGACAATGGACTTTCTGATTTTTTTTTAGGAGAAAAATGTTGATTTTTTGTAAAAATCCAAGAAGCTTTGTTGGGTATAGGAAATGACGGATAGATAGATGAAACCAAAGCATTTTGTGGCACTGGTGAATGTAGCTGGCACACTTCCAGGGGAAACTGGAGATACCTGAAGCTCTACAGTAAGTTCTCTCTCAGTAAAGTTTTAAATATTACAGTGAAGAGTTTACACTAAAATATTATGGTAAAACTGACTTCAAAAACTGAATACATCCCTCATTCTTTATTCAATGCTCCTTAATTTTATATGAAACTAGAGGTCCGAAAAGAACTTCTTAGTGCATGACATTGTGTCATTAAGGGGCAAACCAACTTTATAAACCAGAAGAGATCAGTGATGAAAAGACAACTGTGCAGTGTCTCCTTCTAGTCAAGGTATTTCCTAAGGTCCACTTGGTATTAAAGAGTATGCTTTCTTTTTAGTATTATTCTGTGCAAGATTAAGTCAAGTTCGTGATCAATGGTTTTATCCAAACAGTGTTTCCTTTCAATATACATGGAAAAAAGATGTAGCAAACAAAACTAGATCTAGAAAAGCATGATAGACTTACTGTGCTCCATTCTGTATGAAACCACTTAGATCCACAGGGTTTGAGGTAGCAGGATTGTTGGCTGGGAGGTTTTTCCAAATATGAACATTCATAGGGGTTCAAAACATCAAAATTACCTTCAGTTTTCCTAACACAAATTACTTCTCTCTGTTGAGTTCCACTGCCACATTCAGTAGAGCACTGTATCAAAGAACAAAAAAAAAGTGGTGGAATTTTTATTCTACTTATGCCCTTCAACTTGTTTCCAAAGTAACGTGTTTCTCCATGTTATTTGTTTCTGAAATAAAACACACACACACATATACTTGCATTTTAAATTAATATTCAAACAGGAAAATTTGTTCAGTTTTACTTATTCCCTATTCTTGGACACATACCCAGACACTAACATCCAAAATCCATTTACCTTACTTTTATATGTTCTTTCCTCAGTAAAGTGAACTTAACTGTATCTTTCCTTCCATCACTGTCATATGTCTGACTTGAAGAAAGGAAAAAGGTAAAGTATTCCTTAAGCTCCTGCGGTAAGTTTTTAATTCTTAGAACCAGAATAGCAGCCTAGATAAGCCTTGGGTTATTATTGTTTGTAAGTAGGACTAATATAGTAGCCAGCAGTCCCAGTTAGGAACCAGGACAAGAACACGCTGAAGTATATAGTAATGACTTAATTCATTAAGTGACTAATACATATAAGTGTCAGGAATTACATATTTAATTTTTAGTCTTAAAAATGGTTACAGCAGTTAAAACTGTATGTCTGTGAATTTTTATTACACATGGTACCACAGACTCAAAGCATATTTCTAATTATTTTTATGAAGAAGACGACATATGACTGTTAAGTGTGCTTTTGGAGAAATCTAAAAGTGTAGTTTTACCTGTAGCTACAAAATGAAACTGGTATTTGTTTTTCTAATAAAAAGAAAAGCATAACTTACTTTCTCCATAAACAGTGTAACTGCTTCTTGCTGAAGCAGGACTGTATGCACTGCACTGTAGGGTTATATGGTTGGAGCAGTTTTGCAGTTTTACAAATCCCCACGTTCTGTGTGGTTTTTAGAAAATGCCTTGATCTGCCAGGGTGTTCTTTTCGTGTTTGCAAGTATCTATGTGATGCAGTGTTCATTTCAGTTCTGAAAATCAAATTTGACTCACATGGACTCTTACTGCCCATTTAAAGGTTAAATACACACACAATACTGTTCCTGGCACTTGTAAAAAGGTTTTTAGAAGACGGTTCCAGCAACATATTAGTTTCTACGTTGCATAAAGGACTATGATTTTCAAAGGCTTTTTCTAGCCTAAACCAATCAAATGTTATTAAAAGCCGGGATTTTGTTTATATTTTGTGTGGTTTTCATGATTCCTTTACCAGATAACCACAAAAACCTTGACCTGAATGAAGAACCTTGAGATGAAACATTCTACAGGAAATAACGTAACTGCACTTTCTTTAACAATGAACATCTCCGTCACTGCTCTCTTTCAATGGTTCCTCCAAAAAACAGTAGCCTAGCATTCAGCCTGGCTTTGCTGGTAGAATAGATGTCAGACACTTCTTTCAGGTCACACAGAGCAAAGACTTTGTACCCTTGGTATGCATCAAACAATTCAATCTCATGCAAAGAAAGAAGGTGAATTAGCTTAAAAGAACAGGAAATTGCAAAGGACGGAAACTTCCTTATTAAGAACAGAATGGGGAGGGTTAGGATGACCTTATCAACACTTCTCTCTGTGGTAGGAAGATGGTACAAAGTTCCAATTCACCTGCATGGAGTGGTGTAAGTAACAAGGCACAGACTTTACCTATTATTAGAACTGCCGCTAAGTGTGTTTTAAATCTGAATTTGTTATTACTCTTCTACAATACAAATAATTATCACTTACACTTGAAAGCACTAGCATAGTAGTGGCCCTGTAATCTCCATGTCAGCTGTACCAGTTTAATTTCCAGTTCCTTATCACCTGGAAGGATCTTGGCATCGGAAATGCAGTGACTTAATGGCACAGCCAAGAGACTTTTCCCTCACAACTCGATGAAGTGCTGGTACCAGCAGATGGAAAGGCTCTCCAGGCTGTATGGGAGCCTACACAAGGCGACATAAATGTCTGGGCGTCCGCTTCCGAAATGTCCTTGCTCATGACAACATAAACGTTTATTTAAAACAAGAAGGACTATTGAGATGCAGATCAAGGGAAGAATTCACCTTGACAAAAGAGCATCAGGATACAGGTCACAAACCAAATTTTGTTCTTTTCGCCTATAATCATGAATTTCAGCACAACAATACTGAAGCTAACTTTTGGGCTTAACCATTGTTCTTCCTCGTATTTATCTTTTGGAAATTCCCTATATATATGTATATGTCCCTGCAGGTATGCATGATCACAAAGGCTCTACTTTAAAAGGTGCAAATCTGTTGCTTTAGTGTTCACCCAAATATGCTAGGCAGCTTTCTGTTATCTTTCATTTTATAAATACACTGCGTTAGTAGATAAGAAATAAAAATGAAGGTACAGAGGAGAAGAAGAACAAAATCTTATTCTTATCAAAGTATAAAAACCAGCAGGTGTTGAAAAGTGTTGAGCATCAACTCAGCAAAATACAGAAAAAAATCATCCAAATATTCCACAGAGATATAGAAATACCTTATGGCATGCATTTTCATTGCACAAAAGTAAGTTTTTTAAATTAAAATACCAGCAGGAAACAAATACATATGTTAGATACAGACTTACCTGTGTCCAGCCCCCAGCAAACCACTCCACTTTACCAGCACAGGGCCCATTATTACAGGAAGTCGTTTCAGAGGGTCTGTTATTGCCGCAGCCTTCCAGAGGCAAACTGCTGACGTGGTTCGTCATACAAACCACTGAACGCGTACGGACGCCGTCACCACATTCTGCAGAACACTGGGGACCAAAAGACAGAACATGTTCACTAGTCCGTCCTCCGGACTGCACAATGAAATGAGGAGAAGCAACAATCATGAAAAGTCAACAAATTTATGCAAAGTCCATTATTTTTACCTCTAATTCCACTGGTTTTACCTCTAATTTTTACCTCTAATTCATTCTTACACTTTCATACTACACATAGTAGCTATGCTTCACAGTCACAAATGAAAGAAACTGAAACATTAGGGAAGAAAGAAATCTAATGTTTATAGCTTTTTATTAGCTTTCTTACTTTCCTTCTTCCTGTCTGTAAACTCTTTCAGCTTTCATTTTATTCATCTTTTTGCATACCAATTAATAGAACTGAGAAGGGATAATTTCAATAAGCGTCTTTTCAGACGGCAGTCTATTTCAGCCTTGGAATCATTCTAGGAGTTTCTCCTCCAACCACTCAAGCTGTCAGGCAGGTGAGCTCTTACACTGGTTATGAGGAGGAGGGCGGGCAGACTCTTGAGGGCTGTGGCATTGGTAGTAAAATGACTGTATAGCATGTCATTTCTCTCATTGAACTCTTCAATGTAGCAAGCTGACAGAGCATAACAGCACCATAAAGTAGACAGTACAAAAGTACAAAATTTTTTGACAGGTGGTTTCAAAATAGTCAGGTAAATCCTCGGCAAATAACTGTAACTACCACTAATTGTTGCCCAACCTGTTTCAATTGTAAGCTGTTAATTAGTTTTAGCAGAAGAGGTGGCCATAGAAGTTTATGTAAATTCAATGTTGCTTTCTAATGAAATGACTTCCCAGTAACTAATATTCACCATTCTCAACTTTTCACTACTAAATTCTGAAAGGTCTTAATAAATAGTGATATGAAGATTCTTAGGTCACATATCTGGAGACAGTATGTATGTCACCCATAAATCATGTAGGATAAATTCCATTTATGCCCTTACGGTTTGGTCATTCATCTGCTTCAGTGGGAAAATCTCTGATATTCCACTATTCTGGGCAGCATCACACTATTGATGTTTAAAAAACAGAAACATGTGCCAGGGAAATAATCAATTCACATGTTTGACTGTTTTTTGGTTGCTTAATTCTTTCTAAATCTTCCCTTTCTTTCTTTTTCTTTAAAACACATTTGGCATTTCACGTTTAGACCATTAAAATAAAGAAAAACCCATATGCAGCTTGCTGAAAGATATGTATATAACTGAATTTAAACAATTGCAAATAATTACATTACACATGCAAAGAAAACCGCAAATAAGGATGTAGGACATGGGAGAAAAAGATGCATTTGATTGACATTTCAGATTTTATTTTTAACATCCAACGTAATTAGTTAGGAGAAACTGTGTATTACTTCCACAACGAATAGTATGTTCCTTGTGCATGAATGTATTGGAACATTTTATTTCATTGAGTAAAAGTAAGAATTCAATGATTCAAAGAACTGGTGATGAGACACAGAGTTGACCACTCGCTTGGTGTGGCTCCCATCGGTAATAATGTAAGGGTTCACATCCAGTAGGTCAACTACAGACAGCAGGTGCCCCGACAGCACTACTAGTAACGGGATTAACCAATACAGGCATTCATCACCTCAAGAGACAGACCAGTGCCTGAATGTACAATTGGTTACAAACTACTCTTTACTCGCTCGCACTGAAGGATACCGGTTATTTCTGTGAAACATGCAGTCATATTTATTCCACACATACAGTATAGAAAAACTTGTCTTTCACAAGATGTTCAAATAGAAGGACAAAGCTGTACTGACACGGAATCCCTAGAAAATGGAAAAAGCGATTTAACTGTTTACAAGTCAGGGTTTTTTTTTAAAAAAATAAAATTTTAGAATAACTAGAAATTCAGAATTTAAAGAGATGCTTATGTACTCCATAGGAATAGGAAAAAAATGCTCATATTTTGGAATGGTTTCTTCCTCCATATGCAAGACTGAACAATTAAGCTTCTCTTAAATGACACGTATAAGAAACACAATGAACCATTTTTTTGTTGGTGGTGCACAACAAAATTTTCCACTTTCACACAGATACGTAAAATATACTTACCTCCTCAGCAAACCAGATTTGGTAGCTAAGGAGGTCTTTTTGAAGTAAACTGGCAAAATCTTGAAGATACAAGAATGATGTAAATTGTGCTAGTAATGAACATTTTCCTGTTTACATAAACTAAAATGAAACTAAACCCAACCCATTTCAAACAGTCCACTCCTAGGTAAACTGACTGTTTAACTAAGCCCCATAAAATGGCTAACTTTCAAACCCACTGTCCAGAAATAAATTTTGTGGCTGTCCATATTTTATCCTCTGCAAGGATGTTCAATTACATTATGCATAGAGAACTATGCATATACTCTGCAAATACTTTTCTTCTTTTTAAGTAATTTTCATGTGACAATCTAATTTGCTTTTCTGCTTTGCACACCAGAGCTGGGAACAAGTTTAGTCTATAAAGTCATCCAGAAAATCTCCAGAGTCTTATGTTTTAAATGATTATGCATGAACTAGGCTCACGTATCAAATAACAAAGGAAATACCAAATGGGAAGGTATAGGGCTGTCCCACCCTCTGCTGCAAGATTTTGCTACAGATTAACTACCCTCAAAGGATTTACAAAGCAAACTTAAGCCTGAATGTTTCTGCATTAAGTATTTGGACTTTCATGGTTTCTTTCTTCCTTTCAGTAAAAATCTTCCATGTGAAAGCCAGGATTTCCAAATCCCAAGGCAGGGAGTAGGGAGTGTTTGGATAATGAATCCTCTCCCCTTGGTTTTCCCAATTGACACACCCATTACTTTCAATTCTGTGCCATTCATTTGTTGCATTAATACACAGTAACTGCTATAACCTAACATTGTATGACATGAGGAACTTTCACAAGCTGCAAATTCTCTGTTCTGGTCCTATTATTAAAGATATTTTGTTTCACTGTCTTGTTTTAATTGGCAGAAATTCCTCAGAAACCTTAGCCTGTGGAACACCCTCCCTAGTTTTAAGGAGTCTGCCATTTCTGCTCTTCCTGAGGTCCTTCCCTCATGAGTTCAGTTTCAGAAGCTTTCCATTCCCATTAAAAACTAAAAATAAAATTTAAAAAAACCCTAATCCAGTGCTCTGATAGTTGTCAGAAAACAACTGTAACAGCAGTCCAGGAAAATAAGGCCAGTTCCTGCAAACTTGGGAAACTACAAGTGGAAGCCCAGATTTTTGTCACAGCCCCAGGGCATGGCAGAGCAAAAACCCCTTGTACGGTGCCAGTTCCCTTGCAGTAAAGTGCCAGCCCTGCTCATTGCCCTCAACCGGAGGAAAGCTACCAGACCTCGAGTCCTTTCACCCAGGTCTCAGCATCATTGCTAGCCTTAATTAAATTTCAAAATAACAACCGAGTTCCAGTAAAACATCCCCGTTTGTGCAGCATTTCTGTCTACCACACTTTAACCTTCCTCACCTTAATTATTCCCCTAAGATAGTAAACTTTTTCATGAAACATCCTCCTGATGTTACACTACTGCAAAAAATAAAAATGAAGATTTATGTTTTGAAATACATTTATGAAACTCTTTAGCAGTATTTGACCTACTCTGAGAAAATCCCTTCCAGAGGGGATTTTAGAAGGATTATGTAACCTTTGTTTTCCCAATAATAAATGAAGAATTGTATTTCAGAAGCTCACTTCTGCTGCAGTTCCAAGATTGGGGGCAGATTTTCAAAGGACATAAAACTGTTGAGAGCAGCCTTGATTTCTTAAAAAAAAAAAAAAAGTTTAAAAAAAAGGGGGGATAAATCAGAAATATCCTTATGTATTGCCAAAACACTTTCTGATATCTAGATTTAAATTATTTCCTTTTAGAATGCATCTATGCATACAGTAGGTGCTGGATCAGAAGTGAAACCTTCCCTGTATTTATTCTAGCTAAGCAATGATATCCTTCCAGGGTAACAAAAGTTTTGAAATATGGTCTTAGAATTTTTGGATGCGTCAGCTGGGTCATGATTGCTTCTACATATGCACTGTTACTTTTTCTATACATAGTTGGTAACACTGCTGGTACTTACGTATTACTGATGCTCTCTGAAGTAAGTAACGTGAGGGAACAGACTCCTTCACTACTCTGGCTCATACAGGACCCCCCCTCAGACTCCCCAGCTTGACCCTGATCCTGCCTCATCGCCATGGACCTGCCCCAGGATCACTGGGCTGTGTCTGACCCTGGGTACCGTCACTGGACCTGAGCCGTGGATTGATTTCCTAGCTTGACCTTGGACCTGCCTCATCACCATGATCCTGCCTGATAATCTGGACTCCCGTTTGCTCCTGCCTGCCACCTACGAGCCTGCCCTCCTGACCGTACTGGGATACTGTGGGCCCCGGCCAGCGAGGCTCCTCCCTGCCATGCAGTTTTATATGCTGAGTTTCATCTAAACCAGCTGAATTGTGGCAAAGAGAGATCAGCTCTAGAGAAGAAAACAGAAATCTCTGTAGGTCTTGGCCACCTTTCTATTGCTGTCTCCTTCAAAACTCTCCTGGCTGTATGTTTCATTGTGAATCATGAAGCGAGTTACATATTTATACATAAAGAACGCAAACCTTCTATTTCCATATGATTCCCACATGAAAACAATAGAAGGGGGTATTTTATCTTGTTTTCATTTTATACTGAAAACAAATAAACAGTGATAACCAAAAATAACGAAATGCTTGCACAAGCTCCATGGTGGTCTCTTTTCTTTTGTTTGTTTGGTTTTTTTTGTTTTTTTTTTTTTTTTGTTTGTTTTTTGTTTTTTTTTTTTTTTTTTTCAAGGATCCAGGGATTTTACGTGAGCTATCCAGATTTAAATAAAAAACAGTGAAAGGAGAGCGTGAGCTGCAGTATTCATTGGTGGTTCCACATTTGACTGCTCAACAAACCCACTTGTACCTGTTAGGTAATGCCTTAGGATTGTGAGGAATAAAGCATTGATTTTTATGAAGCACACTATGGTTCTCTAATGGAAGATATTACAGAAGCATCGCTGTTACTCCTTTTAATGAAGAGTGAAATCCAGAGCATGCGTTTGATCTGTTTTGATTTTGTTCCCTTCTGGGCAGCATTTTTTCTTTCTTCCTGAGATTTTATTTTGGCCTCAGAATCTCATTAACATCTAAGAATTGTTTGTATTTTGGCTTCTTTTCTGAGTATGCTCTAAACATAAAACGAGAAACAAATGAACAGAGGAGATGGCAACAAGGAATAAACAAAAATGCAAGAGGGGAATGCTCCAGTTAGCTGGAAGGAAACACTGGCAGGTGTCCCATTGCTGTAAATCAGGGGAATGCAGTTTCCCACTTCTGACCCATAGGAGAAGTAAACTTTCCAGCAATTAGAGCTGTCAAAGAATCAGTCATGTGAAATGTTTGCAAGAATCTCATCTGCTCCCATCAATCCAAGTTTGTTGCTAAGTTCAGTAAGGTTCACCAGCTTTACTCTACTGATTAATGGATGCAGTTTGGTGGAATTCTGCCGTTTTAAGGCAGTATGACATTTTAAGAGAATTATGAGACAGGAAGCCATCTTTCTACAAACGCACATAAAAATATCCCAAAAGTTTGGCCAGACTCTCTATCATCAAAAGGGGTTAAAGATCATGTAGAAGACAAAGGCAGGAAACTTAAGTTAATTCTCTTATTTATACTCAAGATAGAGCACTAAATGTAACGACAGGCACATACAAAGTAAGATGAGTCTCACTTTGCTGCTAGAGACTTTTAACCTGTAATCTTTCCCACTGACATGAGTAAAAATTTCTGTTTGTCTCCAGACTGAGCCTGGGGCATATCAGAATATGGTGTTTAGATCTACTTCAAAGACAAATAACAGAGGATATACTTTTCAGAAAGTAAGGGCTTATTTCTTAAGGATGAATTTCTTTCTTTCCTTCCTTCCTATTTTCCACCAGTGTGCACATGGCAGCTGCACAACTCAGAAGCTTTGCAGGTAAAAGCTTTGCGTGCGTGTAATATACATACACTGGACTCTGATACCTGTTTATCAAAATAACTCAAATCAAGAACTGTATTGTTTTTAGGAACACGGAGTCTTTTTAACTGACTTAGGATTAATTATATGTATAAACAATTGGTCTGTGCAGAAACTGACTCCAAGAAGGTCAATGCCATGGGGGAAAACAGGTGGGCCATAAAATGCATAAATATATGTTGTGGGAAAATAAGGCGGGAGAACACGGTGAGAAGGCAGCCAAGTGTTATTTACAGAGTAAAGCTACATACAGCCCACCCTGGGAAGGAGACACAACTCCTACACACAACTCTGTATGTACTCTGCAGGTTTTTAAGCGCACATATGTTGTATTGCGGAAGTTACATTTAGGGAAATCTAACGACATAACCTTCCAATTCCGAACCACAGAAACTATTAATGTAAATGAAGGCAACTAACATGACTTTGCATCAGTTAAAGCTTTGCAAGGTTTCAGTAACATAAGAAAACCCCAAATCTTTCCACCAATCCTAAATTACATCTTGTCCTTTTCTTAAAACTCAGATGTGACTATTCATCTCTTTTTCTCCCTGCGTTAAAGAATACCCTTGTCAAATTCTGCACAAATATCTATCACAGTTATCAAATCCTGAAATTTAACAACTGTTGGCAGCAAAGGCAATTATAATTTTTATGTTACTGTGCTTTTTCTTGGTGTTTCGCTAATTAACCAAGGTTATATTGTAATGCCCCATGCATCACATAAATCCGGACATGGAAGTTTGATATATGCCTTGCTGAAAGAGAAAGTATGTGCCTAACCGATCTCCGACAGGCCTCTGGAAATCTCTACTTGCTGCATGTGCAACAGTACACATGAAGTGTTTGCAAAACGGGTTCAGAAAAGTACAGGCCAGGCCTTCTCTTATGGCTGTAACCAAGTTTGAACTCAACCATTTCAAAGTTCCAACGTTCTCAAAAGTTATGATAAGTTCTTTTACCTCTTATTTCTAGCCACGGCCGAAATGTCAGAATACAATGGGAAAGACTGTTCTGTGGTATTTCCAGCTGGGACTTGAAGTAGGCATGTAATAAATCTCACAAAGAAGGTCTGTTCTTGTGAGATTTCCACCACAGTTCTGTGGACTCATGAGGTTTGAACAAGCTTTCTTTACGCATTTGAACTTTTGGCTGCTTATCTGAACCATTTCTGGCTGCCCATCGCTGATCTGTGCTTATTGCTGAAGTGTGGCTTGGCTTAAAGTAATTTTTAAAGAATTGTTTGGTGAAATTACAGACGCAAAGTCCATACACCTGGGAGTGCCCATTTCCATTCCGTGACAGAATTCTCTTGTCGTTCAACAGAAACACACCCCTCTACAAAGAGAGACTTCTGATCCTAAAAGACTGCCTTGAAAGGCACAATGAGAAAGCTGATGGCCAAAGGCCTGATTTGCAAAGCTCCTGTATTCCACTGACTTCCGCTGGAATCTCTGCCACTAAACGCCTCCGAACATCCGAGTTATAAGGTATGTGTGAACCGTAGGAGATTGTGCACATTCTAGCCCGACTCTACTTTTTTCCTGAAATAAGCTGTTCCTTCCACTCTCTCTGAGAATCAAACTCCAAACCCACTGCTGGCAGAAGTGATGGTGGATAATGCCAACTACAGTAGCGAGCATTTGGAAGAAATTAATTTGTACACTTACATAAGCTGAGAAGGTAACAAAATCCATTCTTTACTCTCTGACCCTAAAACGTTTGTGGTAAGAAAAAACCTCCAACATTTTCCACATTACCTGCTTCACTTCTATATGTCATTTAATACATATAAATAAGCATAATAACATTCTACAGTCATAACCTTCAGCTACAAAAACTACTTTTAATTCTGCAGAGGACAGAATATCAATATAGAATAATGAAGAAAACATTGATACTAGAGTCGTCACTGGAATCTGTGTGCTTTATGTGGTGGAACTGCACTACCTGATAGTACCTGGGCCAGCTTTTTCAAGAAGGATGTCTTTGAGGGTAGAATGCATTTTTCTTGTTTCTTGTAAAATATCACTTTAACAGCACTGTACAAAGAACAGTTGTACAAGCTAAATAAAAAAAAAAAAGGCACCGCTTTGCCATTTGCACTAATAGCTGTACTTTGGCAACTTTCTGTCCATGCTATGCAAGAGCGTATGCTGAATGAATAGCAACTGGAAAAAATTTCAAATGGCAACAACAAAGATTTATTATTGTATAATTTTTTTTCTTTATAAAATCTATTTGAGTTGTCTGGAGGCTGAATATTTTGCAGGCCTTTAATTGTAGCATGAGTCTGATCAGCCTTTTTAAAATTATGTGACATACCAAGTACCTGTCCTCCTTGTAAAGTTCCTCCTTCTCTGCATCTAAAACATGTGGAAAATCTTCTGAGTGTCCAAACTAATGAACCAGACATTCCTAGCCTTCAGAGGTACTACCACAAAATGCTCTAAATAATGAATCTGTGAAGTTGTGGATGTAATCTTACAGCTTCAATGATAAAGTATATTATTTGCCTGCCAAAACAACCAGTGAAAGAAAAGGGAGATGTAATCAGGATTTTACATACTGAAGGCTCAACTTGTCAATGGATGAAATTGATATGCAAGCATCCACAAGACGGAACAAAATACCAGGCTTTTTTTCTTAGCCCATGTTTGTAAGCCTTTTACTGAAAGCATATAAATATCACTACTGAACAACAACTCTGGGCCCAATCATGAAACAAGGTAAATCACCACTGGTTTTATTGCTTTCATGCAGAGAATCTGACTTACTGGAATAAAAAAATACATCCATGTTCACAAAGTACATAAGCAAAAAAGCCTGAGTCAACCTTGTCTGAGTTTATGAAGTTGTTCCCCTCTTTTCACAGCTACAGGATAATTGTTTTATGGCTTGAATTTAAACCCGGACATCAGGCCTCAAACCTGCATCCCTTAAAAAAACAGTAGGGAAACTTTTAGAGGCTGAATCTTGAGACTCAGGGCTAAGCAAGGCAGAATAATAAATCTCAGCACACTCAATATTTTGGGAAGTTCAGACATAGAGCCAATTCTAAATCCAGATGTTTGGCCGTGTACCCACACGCTTGCCCTTTCTATGCATTCTTGTATCTAACACAAACTCAAGATGCCCTTGGGATCGTTATTTTTTTGTTTGCTCTTGCCTGTTTAACAGATCAAGGATAAACATGGAAAATAAGATCACTCCTTTTACGGCTGTACAGATGTATATTTTTTAATTGTTGTTTTAGCAGATTCGGCAGCACAATGGTAATGAGAAGCCTTACCCTGTCACTCCACTGTGTCAGGAACCAGCTCTTAGCACAGGGACCCATGTCGCAGTTCTCAATGTCATTCGGCCGCAGCTTCATGTTACATTCCTCATCATCAACAATGTCCCCAAGGTTGCTGACACATTTCACATCTCGGGTCCTCTGCCCCACTCCACAAGGCACCGAGCACTGTAACAAAAGGGAGGTTGCATCAGGACTCTGTGCAAGGATGGCAGCGGTTCATCAGGGAGCTGGGAACAGCTCATTCATTCCTGCTAAGGCATCCACAGAAGCTGTAGAACTACTCTAGACTGCCAGGAATAGGGAATAAAAACGTGTTAGTAGTTTTAAATCATGTTCTCAGTCTGCAGTATTCTACAGCATACTATGCAGATACATTTGGAAAACATAAAATTAAACCCTATCTTCAACAGGCCATGCTGCACCTTATCAAAATGAACTATTTGAATAGCAGGCTGACATATTCTGCATAATTTTGATCTTGACCTTTAAGCTGATATGAAGCAAGATGAATGCAAAGAAACACAACTTCTGAATCCCTTTTACAAGTAAAGGCCACCTTCTCCCGCTCTCTTTTCTTCAACCTCAGAGAAAGCTGACAGCTATTGATATCTCTGCCTGATGATGTGAAGCATCCAGATCATGAAGCAAGATGGGAACTTAATTTTCTGCTGTGTACACACGAAATGTTTTGATGAGTCCTGTGAACGCTCTAGAATTAAAAGGGAAAATCTCTGGGAATTTGAAGATTAAAGGCTGCAGTACCTGCATACAAGGGTACCCAGCAGAACTTCCAAAGGCAGCCTCATTGTTTTTTCCTTACTTTCCAATACTCAATCATGTCTAGTATATTTGCATATCAAATTATTATTATTTATCATGTAAAATATAGTTCCTACAGCAAGATCTCTCACAGACTTCATCTTCAAACTGCAGCTATTTCTTCAACTGCTCACTCTAGAACACTGGCCAAAACCCAGACTACATGTATGAGATCATTAAATAGCAAAATACTCATGAAAACAAATACCCTATTCCTTATGTCATAAAGGGGGCAATTTTTCCAGAGTTACTCTTGAAGTCTAGTCTGCTGACTCCAAATTTAAAATTACCACAAGGCCATTTTTTCTAATAAGATTTAGATCAAAGTTTTTGTATGTCAGAAAAAATGGTAAGCATATTAAAATCTTAAAATGGGCTTACCTTTAGGTCATAGACCTGTCTCCAAACTGAAAACCTAACTGTACTTCAGTAAGCACAAACACAAATAAATGTTCTACTGAAACAAGTTCGCAAACTCAATTGCTCCTTTCTTTATGATGGATCTTCCTCATACCAAGAAGTTCAATTTTACTTCCAAGAAATAATCACAGAATTTTATTGGAATTATGTTTATATTCAACCAGCTACAATTTCTAAAGCATTTGTTTAGCTTGATTCACCGCATGCAGTAATACTTCTCAAAATGCAACAACACACAAAGCCAGCTCCCTTTTCTCATCATCAACACAATAAAATAATCAAAACTTTACCTTTAATTTCAATTTTACTGTCCTTTAAACTCCAGATGGATTTTAATTCATCATGAATAATGAATTAACCAAACAACATGTCTTTACATTCGTCTGTCTCAGTATTTCTAATTTTTTAATCAGGAATATATCAACATATCTGGAATTTTTCACGGTCTGTCTCCACCCACATAATTCAGCAACTCTAAAATTTTTTTGCTTTGTTTCACGGCTAACTGAAAGAGATTTGTTTATCACTACTCCTAAAACACCAGGATATTTTCTCTTTCACACAATGGCCGTGCAAGTGTCTAGGATGGATGTCAGATTGGCCAAACCTTTTGTGAGGAACACAGAAATTAAAGCTCAAAACTGTACCGTTCACATTATCTGAAGTCTTGGCATATCCTCAAACCAGCTGCAGTAACAGCAACTGCTGACTCTATCCTTAATACATACATAAGGTTAAGTAACTCCTGGAGCTAAACTCTACATGCTATGAGAATGAGCAGGAATTTTGCCACCCCAGGCAGATCTATCAGGACTCATATAGTATTTAAAAAAAAACATTGCTCAGAAAACTTGTGTACTTCTGTACGCACACATGTGTGTGTTTTGTACTATTCAGTCGCTCTTTTTCAGCTTCTTTCTGGTTATGAACAGTAAACTGCAATGGTCATAATTGAGCAGGGTTTTCTTGAACATATTCACATATTTCCAAGGCTTTTCACACTCCACCTTTCCTGTTTTAAGCAAAAACAAATTTCATGTTTCATTAGTGACACCCGGAAGAAAATTCTTATCCTTTTCTGAGGTTTTATGCCCCACATTAATGAATCATACTTACTGAAGTCCACTCTGTCCTAATCTGCCATTCACTGCAGATCTTCAGCTGGCACGTGCTGGTTGTCTCTGGTTTCTCCAGGTGATGACAGCGGTACTGCTGAACCGTCAAGGTACGGTTGGCATACATTTGCCGGCATAAGATCTGTCGATGCTGCATACCAAGGCCGCATGTTTTGCTGCACTCGGACCACTCCCCTATATCCCAGCTAAAGGGAAAAAAAAAAAAAAGGATGTATTTTTTCAGTAAAGATTTCTCTAATACTGATCTTAACAGAACTCAAATGACATGATTCTGATGCCGGTACAGAGTCTTATAAAATAACACTGAAGCCTCTGCATGCATAACTTAATCCTTTATGAAGACAACATTATATATTTGTAACCAATCTACCCATAGTGGTTGATAAAAATAAGCACGCATACAGATTGCACAATTCATGGTTTCAAGACTTATTGCAAACATTAATTAAGCCACTAATAGCTGTTTGTTTTTTAAAGGATCTGTCTATAACATATATTATTGCTCTACGACACTTCCCAAAAATTTAAGATGTGTTGCATGAAATTTTTCTGCAGCAAAGGCTCTAAAAAAGGACAATACCAGAAGACTCACATAATACATCCAGGCATTCATTCAACAGTAAAACTGAAATAGCAAATTATAAGCGATGAAAAAATACATTTAATTTTAGAGATTAAAAAAATCCCTTGATATATTCTTCTCATTCCAAGATTTCACTGTATTTATTTAACCACTTTTGTATAAACACGTCATTTTCCCCTTTCAGTTTTCATTTCAAGTGTGAAGACATACACAAATAAGGGAAGCATCTGAACTGTTCACAGATTTTATTTCAGAGCTCTTGTGGAGAGCAAGCGAAATCTTTGTATTTTTTACAATAAATATTTACATATCTTTGTTTATATTCTTGATATTATCCTGGGTAAACAAATGAAGCTGAATAAATATGAGTTGTTAGAAAGAAAAAGGTGGGAAAAACGCTTAGTGAGAGAAGACATCTCCAAGTAAGTGGCTTCAGAAGTTCTGAGTATCTAATATGCGCTAGGAAATTGCTTGTCAGGCATCTCTCCCACTGTAACAGCACTTACACCATTAGAGACTTCTGTGGGATAAGGAGTGGCCTCTTGCTGCTCAGAAGAGAACGGAAGAATGTAACCACAAGAGAGATGGAAAATACAGCTGCTGACCTGAAATGAAGTTGCTACTGGGTTTAACCCTTTTCTTTGTGTACACCCGGGATGAACTGACCTTTTGGGGTTTTTTTTGGACTATTTAAAAGAAGTTGTGTAGCCAATTATAAGTCACAGTCTCCTGCTGGCAAGTGTCTTTTCAGAAGGAAATGACACCTGAGCTGGTTGTATTAGTATGCTGGCAACAAGGGCTACCACTTCAGAATCCAGTCTTTGAGTTGCACTACTGAATTCCAGGAAAGAGAGGTGACGTTTGAGGGGGCTGTTGTGAGCGGTATCAGCCTAATCTCATCTTTAAATATGACACCATGGAATGAACAGGTGGATACTATAGCACACTGATCCAATGTGGAGTGATATAACCTACAGAGCCTATTCTTTAGACAGGTGGTTTGGGCCTGTCACTTGAAAAAATGTACTCAGAGAGAGACCACGTATAGTGCGCGTGCCTGAAGAATCACACCAGTTTTGAGAAATTACTACACTCATTTGTTGCCAACTTCCCTTTTGTCTTCTCTGAATGCTGTTGCTCCCTGTGGAGGGGAAGAGTAACCACCAACAACTAAGGAAAAAATATCTACACTTTACGACACAAGTAAGCGCACAGTACTTCAAACTAGTTTCCCACTTAGAATAGCCTCTTTCACATGCAAAACCTCAATAACATTGCTATTTCGCTTGACTTAAATTGTAATATCTTACAAAGCTGGACATGGGAAGAGGTTGCAGGCCTCCTCTTCTGGAATGGGTTTGGTGCTGCTGTCACAGTAACTCTCAGATACCTCCTCGTGAGTGATTCTGTTGACGCAGTGGAAAACTGGGTACTGTGACCCTGAAATGAAGAAGAAAAGGTGATGCATTGCAAAAGACTCCGCAGTATAAGCCACAACAGTGCAGTTGCAGGATGCAGTAGCAGTTTCCACACTGTCCAAATTCTAGCAGATCTATTTGCTCAGTTGTCTTAAATGGAAATCTGGGACAAGAGTTGGTGGCAGTTCCCATTGGAAGCATCTTCACTTTTAAAAAAATTATAATAGTCTTTTTTTTCCAAGCCAAAGTTTTACTGAAAAGCACTTTGAAATCTCACAGCTTTTCATCAAAACTGTTAATTTATCCTCACTTTTTCCTTAGGTAACATAATAATTGTTCTTTCTTCTTCCAGCTTAGTTTCCTAATGTTATTTAGCTTTGACGGGTTCATTTTGAAGAAAAAAAAAAAAAAAAAAGACTGTGTATCATCTACATTTCTACATGAAGAAATAAAGTGGCAGAAAAAAGGAAAACATGAAAAAAATAAAAAAGAAGGAAGTGTCCTGTACCGAATCATACAAAACGAAAACAAAGCCTTAAATAGTACAAGATTTCTTTCTGATTTTTTGACTCCATTTTTTATCAGGCTGGATAACCTACTTTGACTTGAAATGCCTTTCAGGCATCAGAGATTCACACAGGCTTCTCACACCAAGATCACAAGGAATATTCATACAGTCTCAACAGCGTCAGGATCCTGCTCTCAAGATCCGGTTTCTTTTGAATTGAATTTGATCAGAACATGCACAAATCTCCAAATAACAGGAAGAGAGATACTAATTTTTAAGAGTTCTCTTGCTAAATCTCATGGGCTGAATTTAAGCTGTATAGAAGGCTGAAAGATATCCTTTGAATTCTGTTTTCCTCCAATTTTGCTATCATCGTTTTTACTCAGATTTTATTAATACCACTGCCACTACCAGATCTCTGAAGAAATGGCAAGAACTATGTTTAAATGTCTGTAAGGTCCATAGGAAATACAAACAAGACTTCTATGATGTAAAGGAAGAATACATTTACCCTGATGTGTTCCTGCAATTGCATCATGAATTACCTGCTCTGGATTCTGAAATTCACCACGCGTATGATAAGCCAGACTCTCAGCAGGTGATACTCACTGATTGCTGCTAAGCAATAATCAGGTGCAATTAACGATTCTGCCCATGTGTCTTGTATTAAAGACACATAGTGTATTTAAATGCCAAACAAAATAATTCTGGTTTACATTCCCTCCTTTTCTCCACAAAAAGGCTGACTTCCAAAAGTCTTCTGACTTTTATAGGCTCTATTTTAGCTCTAACTTTTGCACTTTTTCCAAGCAAAAAAGTTCTATCAATATACTGGGAAACAATTTTGATTGGTATCAATATTGCTGGATTTTTTTTAGCTCTATCTGTAGCTATAACACTGACACTCATCTGGCCTTGGACCAAATTCGCCAAGTGTCCTCTTAAACTAATTAGGAAGAAAATGTTCTCAATGTATATGAACTGGTGCCAGTCAGCTGAGTTGCCTCATTGGTATGGCTTTATTTCAAAGCTATGCAATTTTGTAGGTATGGTGATGGGTGGCTAAGTATAGGACAAAAGATCTCACTTTTACTATCACAAAAACTTATTCTTCCAAATAATTGCTTGTGCTATGCGTCATTGAATCTGTGGTCACTGCGAATGTCTTACAGCAAAGATTAATCTGTCAAGCTCCAAGTAATGTATCCATCACATCCCAAAAGCTCACTAATTACCAGTCCCTTTCCATCCCTCTTCCTCCTAGTTCTCCCCTATGAAAACTTCAGTTTTCTGAAGTCGTATTATTGCTGTTCCAGCAACATCCAATCAGGCAAAGATATGGCTGATGGAGTCCCTGTGAAACTTTCCCATAAACATCAGAAAACTGTTGACAGAGACACAAGACGTACTGAGGGTGTATCTGACAGAGCTGGAGAGGCCAAATGGAAGGATAAAGAATGCCAAAGAATGCTGAGGAAAGCAGCTGTGTATCAAGGGTGCGAGAGAGAGCAGCTTGCCATAAAATCTTGAAATATTTCCTTTCAGAGGCAAATGCCATATATATTCCCTTTTAATTTACACACTTTCCATATTTTTAATTTTGTTGTTTCTACTGATTTAAATATAAGCACACATAATAGTACTGATGTGTCTTTTGCTTGTAAGATAACAGAAAACACCAGGTCCAGCAATACTTTGTGCATACAAGAGCTGCTGAATAGTCACACTGCTGCTTCACATCTATGCTTCTCCTCTCCCACGCTGGAACCCTCCCGTGTGTCATCTATTTTCTGTGCATGGTGTATGAAGCACTTACCTTTCCCACATGTAGTAGTGCACTCGGTTTTTCCAATCTGTTTCCAGTTGTATTCTCGGTTTTGTCTTGGTGGTTGCACAGCAGGCACCTGGTTTTCTGGCTGATGAGAAGGAAATCTTCCTGGCTGAATAACTGGAAAAGTTCCAGCTGACTGTCCAGTGAGAGTGTCTGTCTCCCTGTGCAAATCCTCATCCTCGTGATTTGTACTTTCTGGCATTCCTAGCTGACCATTCAAGGGCTCCCCTGACGATGGACAATAACAAAAAAGTAAAATAAGGAGCCTCACTTGCAGATATCAGTCATTGCTTTCATCCACTAATCATCACAACTGGAGGATCATTAAACTTGAAAGCAGCTTTAATCTGCTATGCAGAGACCTCCTAATAGGGTCCTGCTAAGATTGTGTTGTTTTAAACTAAGATAACCAAGTCTCAGCCAGCAAATACATTAAAACCTGAATAATCTCCAAAAACACTGTAGACTTAATGCACCCAGTGTCAAAATTTCCCAAAGCCTTTTTTTTTGGTGTACCATGCTCTGCGTTCTGTGCCTCCCCGTGTCACAGCACAGCTGTTCCTCGTTACGAACAGACTGCAAACACACTTGGAAACTTGTCAAGGCAAGCCACAAACATTAGAAGTAAGACCAAACTCGCCTGCAAATTTTCTACTGTCCTTCAGAACTTTATACCAGTACACACAGCATATATCCCCAGCTCAGGCAGGAGCATGAGCCGTCCAGCTTCTACCTTGGGAAGGCAACAGGTTTGTGTTTGGTCCTCTCCAGTTGGGAGAGGAAAGAGAAACGGCGAAGGGTTTTAAATTATCTTAAACTCTGAAGAGAAAAATCATGTTCTGTTTCATTTCTCAGACATGGTTACACCACTCCAGCTCATTTAAAGCCACGGTTAACGTTTTAATAACAAAATTGTTACTGAAAGCAGAAATATGTGACCAGATTCCCTGCTACAGCATAAATAATCTCTGCCAATATTAATTCACTGAAGTTACCAAATCTATGCACACTTCTCTTTCAACATGTAGGGTGAAATTCTGGGCCTCTCCCACATCAATGGCAGCATTTACACTGAATTTAATGGTATGAATTTCTCTATTAGTTTATTGGGTAACAAGATGTGTTTAATAATAGGAAATAGTGGCATTTTACCTGGCCTCCTGTGAGCAAGCAACTGAGGGCTAATGACATTGTCTCCCGGAATGATATACTCATAATGTATGCCTGGGTTAGGCTGCTGATGTATCATCTAAAAAGAAAAACAGCCATATATTCACTTCTTCCACTTGTTATATGACTAATGCTTAAATATTTACTTGAACTGATCAACTACATAACATTATCATTGGTCAGGATAGAAACAAGGGTTAATGACTGTCTCCAAAAAAAGGTACTTGTTTCTGGAAAAAATAAGAAAATACAGGTTACTATGTTTGCGAACTGAGCTAGGTTGTGATGGCAGAGAAACTGCTTCTCTAAATCTTCTTTGGGAAACGTAAACCTGCCATGCTCAGGGCCCAGTGCAGGCAGCAGGGGCTCAGCCAGGCCCCAGCGGTGGCAGAGATGTCCTAAGGCCACCCTCAGGCAGAAGGAGCACGACAGATGCCTGAGAAAACACAAGCAAGGAAAAAAGAAAGTAGAGAAAAAGAAATACCACAGACCCCAATCTACATGTCTAGCCAATGGCCTTTTTTAAGGTTTATCAGTTGTACTTGAAGGGAACATGTGCAGACAGCACGCACATGGTATTCCGTGTGTACCATCTCACAAATCAAACTGTTCCTTGCATCACCATGCTGCTACCTCTGCCCCATAGAATCATAGAATGGCTTGGGTTGGAAGGGACCTTGAAGACCACCTAGTTCCAACCCCCCCTGCCCTGGGCAGGGACACCTCCCACTGGACCAGGTTGCTCAAAGGCCCATCCAACCTGGCCTTGAGCCACTCAACGGAGACTCAACAATCAGCTAGCTAAAATTACTAACACTAGGCTGCTCTCACCATAAACATCGCTCAATAAAGATCAAGTGAACAGACTACAAAGGCCCATAGACTTGTCACAGCAGCTGAAGAGTGCCCGTGCAACCCTCCCACATCCTTCCATGCTGATTTTCAAGTGGATGAAGATGCAATTTAAGTAATGCTGATTTTCAAGTGGATGAAGATGCAATGTAAGTAAGTGCAGTCAGATTCCCGCTGCTTTACAGCTAGCCACAACAACTCTATCAAAGTGTTCTTTACGAAACACAGGTGTGAACCATAAGCTTTTCTCCTTCAAATGTGAAAATGAAGGCGAGTGGTTTCAGACCGCTGCTGCACAAGCCCATGTGAGCTGACATGAGCACGCCTCAGAAAGTCAGCGTCACTTCTCGTCTGCTTGTTTAAGCAGTTAGGCATAATAAGACCTGAGCAAGACAAGGCTTTATAAAAGCTTTTTAAAACTGTTAGCAGCACACTTCATACCCAATGGGCTTGTGTTACGCTGCTGCTGTTGAGAGCCTGAGCATACTCACACTAGAAAAGCAGGGATGCCATGAGCTGCTAATTTCACTAGTTCAGCTCTGATTACTCCAGTACTGCTTCTGCTGACACTATGGCTTTAAAAGTCCTGAACTCTTTGTGGGGATTGGTCTGGTAGAAGCCTCAGATTACACTTTAACTTAAAGTTCTTTCTTTAAAACCATTTCTTTAAAAAAGCAAAGCAAACCAAAAACACCACCAGAGCTTGCACTAGGTCTTTGGTTCTGACAAACCGTGGGCCAAAAAGAAAAAAGCCATGCTATGCCAATGGCTTTATGACCCAGCAGAGCACACTTATGCGTCAAGGTTTCACTAAATTCGTCACACCAATTAAAACAAACTAGGGATTCAGACCTTTGTTTTTCCTTGTGTCAAAATCACTTTTTCCTTGCCAAATATAATAGCTGTTCCTCTAAACTCTGTCCCTCAGAGATCATTTGCTTTTCTGAACCATCTAATAATGCATTGCCTGTAACATTTTTTGTAAGGGTTTGTCCTTCCCATGTCACTTTGTCATCCAAAAAATACACCCTCTTTGTCTTTGGTCCTGAAAGACCTGAGCACCATGAAGGTGACTTCAGTGGAAGAGTACCCCCCCACACCTTCCAGAATCAGGACACTCTTCTTCACATGGTTCCAGGAACAACTTTCCAATGGTTCCCATGGTTTTTCCATCACATTCCTCAAAACAATTGACAAGGACATGTTATAAAGAGCTTAATTGATTAAGTCCCTATGAATATATTGTCACAGATTTCCTGCAGGAAAATACCTGGAATTATACAGTAGTTTTGCTTTGAGTTAGTGGACCTAAGTCTTTGTAGCAATGTATACTTCACACGTGGACAAAACTTGCATCTCTTTTTATCTTGCTAATTATAACCTGCTGTAACTTAGACAGCTTTTTCCTCTACATTTTCAGTGTGGAAGAAAGACAGCACGATCTCAGGAAAACGGAACAGAAAGCCATTTGGAGTTCCCCATCTGCAAATCTCTTCATTTTTCTACTCAGAGCATAAAGATCCTGAGTTTGGATGAAAAGAGAATTACATGATTCAGAAACTGCAAGACGAAGTCTGAAAAAAAGACATCTGTATCTGCGCAGCTACAAACCCGTAAGAGAGGCTGTGTCATACTGATGATTGATTTTCTTTCATCTAGCACTATTCGTTTTTATCTTCCCACACTGTATTGAAAAAGACACTAAACAATCAGCTTATAATGAACTGTAGTATTCCTCATATCTACAAGAAACATCTCAGATAAGAGTCCAGTCAAATTAGATATGGCAACCCATAGCAGCAGCCACGGAGCAAAACTGATAAAGCTACGCCCATCAGATCAGCTTTCTTATATTCATCGCAAAAACAAAAAAAAAAAAAAAGAAGAGACTCCTGAACTACTGAACTAAAACATTAAAATATGATAAATTTAAGCTTAATGTTTTTTATGGTATTACTTTAGAAATATCTGTTTAATCCATTTCCTGATCCTTTTCTCCCCGGGTCATTACATATTAGGCATCAATCAGCTGACAATAAAAACTTAAGACCAAACCTTAGCTCACAGCATCCTGTAACTACACAACGACACATATATTTTAAAAACATGGAATCTGCATTGCAGAATCTAGGAGACCAAGCGTTTAATCTTCCCAACTTTTGCCAGTCTAACATTGCAATCAATCAGAAATTACCCCAAAAGAAGTAATGTTTGCATAATTATTACATAGCTTTGTTAAGACACCATATAGCAGATGGGGAATAACTTTGCCAACATGTAACTTTTCCCAGCTGAGTAATCAGGGTAGTTACTATTCATTTTTCTATGGAACAACCCAGCACACTCACTTTTCCACCCCACATTGTACTTAAGGGCAAAAAAGCTGCAGCTGGATGACCCAACCATATCAACAGTTAATCTATTTTTTTCAATGAATGGATTTTACCATGTGAAAGTGCATAATCTCAGAACACACACCGTTTATCTTTGAATAAATTGTAATCAATTCCAGTTATATTTTTTATTTCAATATGATACAGTAAAAACCTGTTCCATCTGAAGTAAACTGCTTTTTCAATAGGATTCCCCCTCTTAGCCACTATTCGTCTTCTCTGTTCCTTTCCAGAATGGCTATTATCTATGGTTTCCTAGCGCAGCTTCACATTAAAACTGCCCTGCTTCAAATCCCACGTTCTATAGCTTTTTGGACTTATGTTTCTTTTAAAGAAAACCAAGGTGGTATTACTCTGTGAGAGGCCTTCTCTGATTTAGCTGTTTGCTTCAGTTCACTGTAAAATTAAACTATGCAAAATTTGCTTGAGTAGGAAGCTATCGGGAGAAAATCCAGTTCACAAAAAAACCCTGGAAATTTGTATGTTTTATCTCTATTTTATTTAACAAGTAAAATTGGTTTTATTGGATCAGTAAAGTCTGAGAGAAAAAGGCTTCATTGTTAGTTAGATTTCCTATGATTTAGAGCAAGAGGGGAGCAACAGCAATCAATATGAAAATAGCAAAAATAATGTTTCAAACTTAAAGGAACAGAACAGTAACAAAGTATTGGTACTGAATGAAATTTTAGTGTTGCATGTTGGCAATGAGCTGAACAATTTTATTCCATCAGGTAGGTTAATCTAAATACAAGTAACTTACATAGACATCAAGGACTTCATTTGTTGGACCATCAGCTAAAAACGACTCTCCTGCAGTGCTGGAGATTTCATTTGGGCGTTTGTAAGTGAACATCGTCCCACCACCTTCATATCTCCCAGGTCGATCAATTGCCCAGTTTCCATTGATGATAGACCGTCCTGATCGACTCCGCAACGCTGTAGAGGGTGGGAACAAAAACACAAGGACTCATGATCAGAAGAAATCACCTTTACCTACTGGTGTCCAATCAAATCCTCCAAGGCGCGTTACACTGCTGGGTGTTCTCTGATGCCAGGGGACAGAGCTCTGTGGCTGCTGAAAAGAACAGAGTTACATTAGTAGTTGTGCAAAAAACCCACCAAGCTTAGACAATGTTGTGCGAACACCTGGTACGTTTATGCTGCAAGAAAAGAAAGAAAAATCAAACATATCTTGGACACCTTTTTCAACAGTTTCTCATAGGTTGTCATGGGACTCTCAGCCAGCCAGCAGCATACACTGAACACACACGGATGCTGAGGAAGTGGTTTTCCTCCACTTCCTTCCCATTCAATTGACTATTTTGTGATTTAGACAGAAAAAAAAACACAGAGGCAGATAGAAAAAATCAGTAGATTATACAATGCAGAAGCACCAAACAATTTAGGGACACATGAATACTCTGGACTGCCAAATATTCCAGTTATTCTTCATGAAGCCATTTGGCTACTCCCTCCGTTTCCTTTTCAGAACATGATTTTTTTGCCAGAACATCTGCAGAGCCCTGTTCTGCAGCACTGTTTGGAATGATGAGCTCTCTAAAAATGCCAGTAGGATCTCTTGCGTAAGGAAAAGTGACTTTGCAAATCAGATACCAGGCAGGGAAGGATAAAATATGGATTCAATATCCAGTTGTGCAGTGCATCCCCTTTGTCATTGTGGGAAAGTCACTGATTTCTACTTGCCCGTGTTCCTTCTTGTTCCTACGTCCTTTATCTGTCTATGCAACTATAATTTTAAGTCCTTAAGGTCAGAAACTCTTACCACATACATACACGTGCATAATTTTATGCAATATTACAGTTACAGATTTTAAAATATAGTATTATCTTGAGGCTGAAACCAAATCAGACATTGTTTAAGTACACAGGAAAGACATGATCTTTTCTCTAAATGCCCTACTCAAAAGTTTTTCAATTTTATTACAAAAGAATTTGCTTTTAAATACAGACTTTAAAACAGACAACAATTACTAATATCCTTGGCTGTACATTGCTTGGTAATTTACCTTTTAATGCAAATTCAAGGTACAAGCTTTGAACATACAAAAATGTTATTCCATGTTAAACCCCGTTACCCCAGAGACTGTTTCTTCTTTGTCCTGTCACAACAACTGTGTTACTCAGTTAAAATGCTCTCAGCATTATATACAACTATTTATGCTACTGGGAAAAACTTACAAAGCCTACATTCATGGCCTAAATGATGGGAAATGAAATTTATGCCATTAATTCCAAAGTAATACACATTAGAGAAGAAACTTAAACTGTTTTTACATATTCCAGACATCTGAATTAACCAACAGAAGCAGTCTTTCTGCTTTTGCTGCAGGCCTCTCAGTGAAGAACATCAGTGCGACTGTGTGGTAAGAAACGGTCATAAAATGTCAATGTAAAGGTGCATTATGTTAAGATAAAAAAAGACAGCAATAGCAAACCACACTGCAGATATCTTTGTTCTTTTACATAAATTAGTGATTTTACATGCAATACTATTGCCACATTTCAGAAACCGTGTCAATCACTTTATTACTCTTCGAGTGCCCCCCTGTTGAAAGAAAACTTCTGTATTGAGAAAATTCCATAGTTACAGATAAAGATGCAGACAAATATAGACATATGGATTAAAAATCAATTATTCCAATTCAAAACAAAAAAATAAGAGAAAGTAATGGAAAAAAAAGGTTTGTAAATTAAAAAAGAATACTTTTCACACGATGTGTGTCTATAGGCCTATTAGCTCCAATTCAACAAGAAGCTGTTGAGAGGAACACTCTAATAAGATTCACGAAGGGATTGGACTGTTATGTGTATATATATAGATATTTAATTAATAAAGGTAAATAACTGCAAAGGAACATCCTGATATTTAAGTTTGAACTCCATAACATCCTATGTATATTAGGCTAAGACCTGTAAATTGAGCAGATGATTTTGTCTTTGACAACTGCATATTCTTACAACTTTACTGTTGCAGTCACTACAAAATATAGGGAACTGGACAGTACCTTGATCCACAGAGGAAGTTCTGAAACCCTGCTAGAAGACTGAGCTGATATCCAGGCTTAAAGACAATCCAGAACAGAAGAACTCAGAACAGAACACACTGGGTGAAGGGACAGTGACACTGCAGTGTCCTTGCCTTGTTAAGTCCCAACATTCAAACTCTTTTTCCCCGATGGGAGTGGTTGCTGCTGACTAATCAACTATTTTTAATTTACTTAATATCGATGAAATTGTTTATAGAAGATGACTTCATTGTGTTTTTTAATAAATTTTGTAAATAGCACTTAGATACCACTATGTATTTATGTCTCTTGTTAAGTCCTTACCATTGTTATTCTTTAATGAAAAAGCAATGGTTCATTAGACAAAGTGAGTGACTTTATCAGTCTTCAAGCATCAACCAACTAGAACTTTCAGTTACGTTTGGGATTTTAAGTCAGCTTGATTTGTTTGCCATTTAATACATGCAGAAACAGAGGTATGCAATACTAATGTATTATCTAACCACTAATGATAGATTTGAATTGCAGGTGTATAGGCTTTATTAATCATCCCTTCACTAAGCCGATACACATTCACGCCTCCGGAGAGGCTAAGGACTCAGCAACCTACTTTTTCAAGGTGAGGTAACAAATGATATAAGAACATGTGTGCAATCTGTAAATTTAAAATATAAATTTGTTTAGTCTTTATTATCATAGAATGCCAGGTTGGAAGAGACCTCAAGGATCATCTGGTCTGACCTTTCTTGGCAAAAGCACGCTCTAGACAAGATGGCCCAGCATTCTGTCCAGCTGAATCGTAAAAGTGTCCAATGATGGGGAATCCACCACTTCCCTGCGGAGATTATTCCAATGGCTGATTGTTCTCAGTGTGAAAAATTTCTCTCTGGTGTATAATCGGAATGTCCCCAGAAGTAACTTGTACACATTACCCCTCGTCTTTTCCATGTGACTCCTTGGGAAAAGGAAGTCTCCATCTTCTTTGTGGCCACCCTTCAAATGGTGGAACATGGTGATGAGGTCTCCCCTAAGCCTTCTTTGCTCAAGGCTGAACAAACCCAGTTCCCTCAGCCTTTCCGCATATGGCAGGACTCCCAGTCCTTTGATCATCTTTGTGGCCCTTAGTATCCAAGTTTGTGTAAGAAAAATTTGTAATAGCATCAAGTCTGTTTTTCATTAAAACGAAAATAAGGCAGTAACTGAACAGAATGGGTATAAAAGTAGACAATTTAATTTAAAAGACTTTATAATATTGCATTCCCTTTCTCTACACACTGAAAGGAAATTATTTTTTTCCATTGTTCTGGACAAAATGTAAGATGTAGGAAGGTTAAGGATGAAAGCAGTTAGCTATCACCAGTTGTGACCCTATGAGGAAGAAGCCCATACTGTTGACAGTCTTTACTTTCAAGGAAATACATAGGACTGTCCTTGGACCACTTGTCCCTGTAAAGAGCTGTGATGGGTGAAGTTTCAGACTTTTACTTCTCCCTGTGCAAAATACTTGTTGGGTTTGAGTGGCTAGACAGAGCTGCACCCACATAAACTCAGAAAGCATGAGTCACGGTGGAGAACTTCCCACCTTTTTGGACTTCTGAAAGAAAGCAAAGTCAGACTGTGTCATTCCCAAAAGAGCACTAAAATAGCAGGCATAATCAAGAACCTTTGGTACATTTGGCTCGCAACTGAAGTAAAAAATTTAAATGACATTAATGGCTCTGGATCAGATTCTGTAAAAATGTATACACATTTTGAAATTTTATTTTACTTAACGCTACATGTTTATTTTCCCAAGAGCTATCATACACCCACTTGTTTCCAGGTCTTATTTTCTGACACATTAACAAAACAGTCTCTATACTGTGAACATTAGTTGAAAAATATGTCATACAACAACAGATATTAAAATAGCATCATAACCCATATAGTTCTGGGAGGAAAAATTATGGCTCACATAGTATTGCATACAGGTTAACAACGAAATACATTCACACTATTTCATGCTATTTATACGTGCTACATTTTAATTCAAGCAACTGCGGAGTAAATAGTTCAGCAAAATGTATTGGAGACTGGTCTTACATTGTTTTTCAATATGGAGCACTTCCTTAACTTCACGATCTGAGTATTTTTTCTTATATTGCGGCTAAACAAATAAAATAAATGAATTATCAAGAGCTCCGAAAAAAGAAAGAGAGCTGACTAAGATTAAATTGTTGTTAATAATGAAGCTGTAGAAAGATGGCTGTCTGAGAAACTGAGATTCCATTAAACTTTCATTTCAAATCCATCATATGACAGGTCGGAAAGAGGCCTCCCCATAAAAAGGGAAAATGTGCCTCTTTTATGTTTTGATCACCCTGCAGCTACCACCTCAACTCTGCCCCCTGAAGAATTTTTATGGTGTTAATATTTTTAGCCAAAGGATGAAAGATTATGTAAAGCTTTACCATTAATTCCTCATGAGGAATTCCTCATACAGTCTGTTGCTGATTTCATCTACCTTTCATCCTGGATCAGCTTCTTAACTAAAACTGTGTTGTTTACAGTGGCCTTCAGTAATGTTTTGCACTAGAGATATGGAATACTTCAGGATACAAACTCTGATCAACACTTCTGCTCAGGCTGCAGTTCTATGGCAAAATCTCAATAGGCCATACGTTAAGACTTGTATTTCAAATGTCTGAAGGGTACCAATTAATTTTCTACAGTTCAGCTTACAGCTCTCCTTTTAAAGATGTTTTACGGTTCCTGTCTTCCTGTTTAACACTTCTAAACAGCCTCCCCTACAACTTGGAAAAAAAATAGTGAAAGACCGTTTAAATCAAAGGTAGTTGATGCAGTGATGCAACGGAGCAAAGTTCTGTAAACAGTGAACTCGTGTCCACTTTCGAGGTCAGTATTTCCAGTTAGAAGTTACGTTTGATGGTTTGTAAGCGTAGTGTTTGTAATCCTAGTTTAAACTACATCACTGCAATCAGAAAATTACAAAACCCATTTCCCCACTACTTTAAAGAGAATTCCATTACTATAGTTCCCTTTATTGCATTTTTCAGTCTTGCCAGCTTTCTCGACTGTAGCTCACAACATGCTCCAGAGCTCCTGAATGTTAGCCCCTACTTCATACTCTCAAGTGAATTTTTAAAAAAAAATAACAAAAACTACAAAAGCAGTTTGTAACACAGAACTAGAAAAATATATGAAGATTTGACCTTAGTGTAAGTCAAAGGTAGGCTACAAGTAAAAGACCCCAGTATTATTATTGTGAAAAACATCATCCAGCTTGTACGAAAACTTTCTATAAAACTTTTAAGTGTGTAACAGTAAATTAAGAATCTTACACAGGAAAAAACGCACTGCTCCTTACCATTTACTAACCCACTGGTTTTGGCATAAACCAGTCACTCCTCTTTCTCCTTTCCCTTCAGCTACAGCAAGTTTTGATGTTCCAGTTTTTAAAAGCTTCCCTCAACTTTTTCAAACAGGCGATCTTATTAGAACTACAGCATGTCATTTACAGTCCTACCACCAAAAAAAACCAACCCACCTTTGAAAAATCAGAGTGTGGATACAATTCACGTAAAGCCATTTTCACTTCTGCTCAAAACTCCTACCTTAGATTAAGTGCCTAGTGCTGCCCAAGCAGACGGAGAGGAGCTTGGAAAAAGTTGATACCATTGCATATCTCCTAAAGACAGTTTCCACAAACATGCTCTCATTCCCGTTACAACAACTAATATGCAGTTTATTAGACATAAGGTAACTGCCTGATACAACTCCTCTGTAGTCTCCCTGTTTCCACAATTATTGTCTGATCTTTAACGTCTCAGAGTCCCCCTGGGTTAAAACTGACCAGAAAGTCTTTCTAGCTCTTCTCAACTCTGAAAACAAAATAGCTGGAATTTGGCCATCTTAAGATGATTCCCCTGCAATATAATAAATATCAACTTGAACAATAAAATAACTCACTCTCTGTCACGAACTGCATTTGTGAAAATAACTGCCTTGATGAAAGGAAAATGTCACGATTCAGTCATAGTGAAGTAATGGTGAGTCAGTAAAAGAGTATCACGTGTACAGATCCACCGCAGAGGTTAGAGAAATAACTCTGTATGAAAAATCCTAATATACTTCCAGCTACCAAGTTAAGTTTGAACAAAATTAGTTTTCCAGATATTTTTAAGTACCTAAATTAGTAACAAGAATCATTAAATCTGCAGCAGAAAGGTTTCGAGACTTCCAGAACTTTTCATTTCATAGTAAGTTCACATTATACAAGAAAAGCCTCTTCTCCTGGCATTTTCCTAAGCCTTGTTTCTGGGAAAAGCCCAAAACATTTGCCTTTGAAAATTAAAGTTCACATAAAGTCAATGTAAAAATACATTCAGCTTGAGTTACAGTTCAGTTCATATCACATCTTAATGTATCTCATTATTATGATAACATAAGACAGCAAAAAGAAAGCGAGCAATTAAACAGGAAGAAACGGCAACTGCCTCTACAAGATGTGTAATTTACAGTGTATCCACATTAATGTGTCAGGTACTGCCAACATTACACATGTGGAATTGTTACATACCATCAGACAGCATCATTTAAAAATACTCCAAAATATGAAGAGAAAACCAGAGCGCTGAGCACGAGTGAATGACTGACATCTAGGAAATTGGTTTTGAACATCTACTGCGAAGGTGCTAGACAGTTTTCAAGGGAAACAATTCTGGGCAGCAGAGCATTTACAGGAAAAACGTACAGTGACATTTTGGTTAAGGAAAGCAACAGTTTCATGGATCTTTGGAAGGACAGCTACCCGAGCAACTTCTAGAACAATTACCAAGACTGCAAGGTAAAATTAATACTTTCCTATTTATTTATCCGCGTGTTCCTCAAATGTAGGTTGTTTATGTACACATTCAGTTTTAGTCTACCCAATGTTAAACACATTATATAAAGTATGTCCTGTCTGGCACTACAAATTTATAAAATAGATGCTAAAAGCTTTGTATGATCCAGAAAGAATATAAATGCACTATTCCCAGCACCTGTGCTTCAGAAAACTGGAAACCTCCCAATCCATATAAGCAGTTTGATATATTTTGTAAACTTGTTGCTGAATGACTCCTATTTTTCTAACCACTTCACATCTGAAGAGAAATATTTTACGTGTGGCCCTAGTGCCTCACGATCGGCAGTACATTTTCACCCAAAATCGCATAGGCAGAGGACCAATAGTAAAATGAAACCTCTCAAACCTGGCAACAGCACTAATATTCAGAGTAATACAGTACATTTATTTTCTGTCCTAAGGCCTTTTTGTCTGGGAGGACAGTGTCCTAAGTCCTACTTAATTGCTTCACAAACCACATAAAGTCTTTAGGCAGACAGAATCAAAGTTATTTCCCATATATTAAACTCATTAAGTGTCTCTCATTTGGATCTGACCCACAGAGAGAGAAGCAGAGAGCAGATCCTCTCTTCTGGGAAGAGGACTGCATGCGTGCAACTGCCCTCAGCGGGAAACACAGGCAGGGCTTGTGCTGCCGAAGCTAACTGTCAATGTCTCGCTGGTAATTTAATCCAGGGAACCTTGACAAGCTGCAGATGCGCTCAAGATGCAAGCCAAAGATTGATAAAACATGGTAAAAAACTATTCGATAAATTTCCTCAACAGAGGCAGCTAGCAAAGGCGAGGGTGAGCTGGATGAGGCGCTCAAGCCACACTTGTTTTGCAGCTGCCAATTAAACCAAAGCATCTGATAGGCAAAGTGTAGCAACTATCTTATTTTTACACCTCAGCACAATTTTTACTTGACACATCACATTTGGAGCATATTTTTGGTATTTTACTTTAATAAGCATTATTTTTTAAAAAATTCTGTTGCTGTTTTAGTTGAATTAAAGTGTAAGAATATTTTGGCTAAACTAGTTTTCCTTAGAAAGAACAATGCCTTCCCAGCATCTTTAAAGAAAGTGCCCAGAAACAGCGGCAGTAGATAATGTGACTACTTCTGAATAGGCACTACAATGAAAGAAGTGAAAGAAACACACGACTTCTACTACTTATTTTTCCTGTAGGAAAATACTTTCTCTGGAGACAAACCTAAAATATTCACACACTGGATTATAAAAATCAGCGCAGAGTGGTGCAGTTTGTACCACTAACCCACGAAGGTACCCTTTGGTGGCATCTCCCGTGAGCTGCGCAGTCCGTTCCCCGGTGAAACCCCTGCACCCCGTGGCAGTGGGGAGCGGGACAGCACAGGAGACAGGGACGTGTGGGCTGCTGGAGAAGTCCGTCCCCTGGCCGGCATCACACCGGCCACTAACTCTGACCAGCCCACGCTGACAGCCTGTTGGCCGGCTGCCATACTGCACCTCCAACGCCTAACACCACCGGCTACTGCTGAACTCATATGGATTGTAAAACTCTCTCTCCAGAAGTACCTGAAGACAACTTCAGATCCTTATTTTTTTTATAAAAAAATGCTATTCAGCTTTACAAACTGTAGCTTGCCTTCATGTCAGCCTTGCAGTATGGAATACACAATACATTTTAAGTCAATAGAGAAAGAATATACTGACCACAATCTAGAAATACTGTAAGTCATAGTATACAGCTATTAGGCTACTTAAAGTACCGCTGCATAAAGAGAAAAATAAGCCAAATGCCTAAAGACTCAATAATCTACAGTTTTAAAATAATGAAATATGGATTAGTTCAAATGGATTCTCTGAAATAACTCCTTTCCAAAAGCATAGATACTTTCTGATTATTAACACACCTTAGTTACAGAATATTTAGGAGAAATTTGGCACATTTCTTGTGAACTGAATTATGTATTATTTGCCTCTGACCTTTTGAATTCAAGCTCCTATTGAGGTCATGGCAAAGCTCCCACAGGACTCTAAGATTAATTCAAGAAATATTAGCAGGGCTAAGAGTCTCGTAATCAGCAAGAATCAAATGATCTTTAACAGTCTGATCCTACAAAGCCCTTATTCTAGAGCCAACTCAGGATATTAGAAAATGGTCAGCATTTCACTGACGGGGCCCTAAATTTGTATCAGATTGTGTACACTCAATCTGAAGACAGCATCTCTGCAGGTGGGACGCCTTTATCTCTTGCACTGTATTTGGGTTTTTCACCGGCAACCAAGAGAGGGTAAGGGTACAGATCTTCCACGACAAAAATGGGGCATCTTCTAACTGTGTATAGCTGAGACAAACTCTTGCTGAGCTTTCAACCATTTTGGAAGTTCAAAGCCATTACCGTTCACTTTAACGGCATCAGAAGGGACCCAGACCAGAGAGCGGGACACTCCACTGGGAAGTACCAGATGACCCTCCATAATCCTAATGCAGAAGAATCCTTTCTAATGCAAACTTTAGGACAAAAAAACCCTGTGGATGCCTCCGCTATTCCACAGTCCAGGGAGGACCAGAAGTAAACATGATACAAAAGCATAATACAACTTTTCATGTGTTTTTTAAATCCTGACTGAAACTAAGAGTAAGCTGGATCCTGTGGTTTTTCCAATCCTTTGCAAAGCCTAGGAACCAGAACTTTCTGCACAAGTATCCAAATTTGAGATACTTGTCCATATTTGGATCTGGGAAGCATCTGAAATCTTGGTTCTGTCTTTCTATACAGTTACCCAAAATAGTGTAATATAGACCCCTGTCCTTACAAATCTTGACCATTTTTTCACCTAGTAGGAACTTAAAAATCTACTTTTTAGAAACCCAACAAACACCTTTCCTTACAGCTTTAAGTAGCTTGGGCACATGGTTATTTCCCAAAGATATTGTTGCATGTTATCCATGAACTAAGTAGTAGTCAAAACATTGCCAATTACATATGACATATAGTGTTATTGCTAACAATAGCATTCAAGCAATTGCTTAAATATTTTCATAGTACAGAGTAGATAAATATGGAGATAAAAATACCAGATTTGCAATACTATTACTAAGTATACTATTATTTCCAAGGAAAGACTTACACGGTTTTCTTTCTTGTCTTATTAACAGTAGACTTCAAATCAACATTATGTTCTTCAGCATAATCCTGCTCAAGGAGTTTTTCTGATAGTCTACTTTGGGAGCTATCGTACCATATCAAAGAAACTCTGCTTCATAGAAGTATAAATTTGAAACAGTGAATCGCATTAAACTGATCTGCCAAGTTTGTCCTGAGGTTCTACTTTGGCAAGTTTTATGCTTCCACAGTGACACAGTCAAAAAAAGCCAGTACAAGAGCTTTCTGCTCTTCTGTCTTAAGTCTAATTTTCTGTTGTTCCAGTTGTGAGGGAACAGCCAACTGCTGGATGCATTGCCTAACGATTATGAGAGCCATCTTTTTTTTAAAACGTGAGCTAGTCAATTTGTATTCATTTGAAGACTGGGCATGTAATCTTCAGTGTTAGAACGGAAGTAGATTACTTAATGGTAAATTAGAAGAGATGGATGAGAAATCAATTGAGTTGATGGAAAAATCTTCAACCTCTATTTTCTGATTATAAGCTGGCTTTTCTGAATCTGCAGTTTTCTACTGCAGATCCATGGTTTATATAGATGTCACAAAACAATCTTCATTACTAATACTAGAAGAGTGTGCTGGAATCCAATTTCCTCACAGTTCTTTTACTTTTTGCCATTCATCTTCCTTGGCCACTTCTTTTCTACAAGGCATCCAGCAGGCTTAGCGAAAAGAGCAGTGCCCGTTCTACTTCAGCTTCTGGGCAATTTCCTTTTCTGGATTTCATGCAATCACCAAGTGCTGAGATGTTGGGAATGCAGCTGGTTCCAGGGACATGCTTAAAATAAATAACATGTTTGTTAAGATAGTTCTTTAAGACCTCATCCTCCTCCTGGCTTATCTATTTCATTTAGCCTTGTTTGTGATCCAATGTAATCTGACAGTATTTTAAAATACTTAAGATTCTCTGGAAACGTCCTCTAGTTTTGATATATTTTTCTTTTGTGTTTGACTATTTTACAAGCAAGTCCAGTATTAACGAAGTGATAAAGCTAAATTACACAGGCTTTTTGTGCTTTGTCAGCTGTATTCTGTGATCAATCTACATTTCAATTCTGAATTATGCGCAGAGATGTCAGGGATTGCAACACCGCATTCACAGAAGACAAGTTATTGTCAACTTTTCCAATGGTTTGCTGCCTGGAGGAGACATGCTGTCCCCTAACTTTTCATTTTAGATTTTCTGATTACCCTTCTAAGCTCCCCTGCGACCCACTGTTAAAAGAAGTCCAAACCCAAACAACTGATTGCCCTTTCTACACTCTCTACAGCTGTACTAGATGGTAAAGCTCAGCAAACTAAACCAGACAAACCCCAAAATCCAAATAATATTACTTTGGCACAAAATTAGATGTTTTGCTTTGGTGTCAGAACCTTAGTACCTTTGGTATGACTCTGAAAAAATGTAGATTGAATTTGAAACTTAATTGTGCCAAAATAAAAAATCGAAAATATTGTTTCAGAAACATCTGTTGCATTTCTGAAAGAGCTGTGGCCACAAGTATTAAATGAATTTGCCACAGATGCACACATAGTTTTCATCCCGCCTTAGAATTTTGTTGAACTTGCTACGTTTTGGCGTGTATTCCTCAAGTTTTAATTACAATGGCAAGACAATTTTGGTTCGCTTATGTAATTATCTTTTTTTTTCCTCTCATATCTCAATCTCTAAAGCAGTAGCATGGGTGAAGTTCCACACTAAAATACTGCCATCACTAGAACTTCTTTATTTCATGACAGTTCTGAGAAAGAAGTTTAATCTTGCTCAGAGCTCCTCATGTGCCTGTTCTTGCAGATCATCTCAGGCAACAAATCCCACTATAGCTTTCAAAAAAGTCCTGATTTTTTTTTCCTACCTAAAAAAAGAAAATACTATTTAGCTGCTTAAAGGTAAAGGTTTTACAGTTACTCATTGCAAACAAAAATGCTCTTTTTCTGCCACTGCAGCAAACAGTCATTTTCCTTTTGCAGTATTCATTAAACTGTTGCTCTCTAATTTCCCCCAGCTGATGAAGCTCCCTCTTCACTCAGTTATGCCTGTTCCTTCTTTCACCTCTGACTCCAAAAGCCATGTTGATGCATCAGCACCAGGAAAATGCTGGGGCAGCAAAGCAGAACAGATAGTTAACTACTGCTGCAATAAATAATACAGGCTTTGAGACACAAAACTGATTTATCAAATACCTATACGATCTATTCAGGCCCAGACACCACAGGAGGTTCAAAGTCTCGACAGCTTTGATAAAATCTCCAAACAAATTTCAGATTTAATCTGCATGTTACAGAAGGGCACACATCTCTAGTTTCTATCAGAAGAGGATGCAGGATTTCCCCACATTTTTTAATACAGTCTTCTCTGAGAGGTATTAATAATAGCCAACTGAAACAAAACCACCTTAGCTAATCTTCCCTTCCTCTTTTGCTAGGTCTTTTTGATGAGATGAGAAGCAGAATGAAACAAACACACTCTCTGACTACAGTATTCTTCAACTTCTGATACTTGCAAATTACTACAGAATATGCATACAGTGATATATGGCATGATATTTGCAAAATATGTGATTATATGGCATTTACTGTGCTTCAGTGTCACTACTGCTCTCCCACACACCATACTCAATCCCACTGGGGAACAGTGTGCAACACTGAAAATCCAACCAGGGATGTTTTGAAAACAGATATAAATAGTCATGTTATTCAATCAGAGGATTGATTTAAACCCATTTACTCATCCAGCTGTTAAGAATAAGACTGTAAATATATGGCTGTATATGGGCTGGAACTTTTGAAATAGGGAGTTCATGAAGCAGATTAGATCATGCAAGTAAAAAGGGTAATTAAAGCAGAATTTCAGCATTTTGGCAATTCTTCCACCGCAGGGCATAAGCACGCCTTACGAATTGCATCCTGGGCTTCATTTTCAGGTTTGTTTTTTTTTTTTTCTATTATTGCTTCCCCTCTTTAAAATTGCTATAATAAAAAGCCTTTTTCCCATTTTTCAAACAGCACAAAAATAAACCTACTTAGTCCTCTTCAGCATTATAGGCTTTATTAAAGTCAGGAAAGTGTGGAGGCATTAATGGTATGCTGTCAACGATACATACAAATGTTGCTCCATGTCAGGATCTCTATAACAACTACCACAACTAAAGATAAAACAATCCAATTCTGCACAAAGGTGTGTCGATTCCAAATTCATATCAAAGTGTATGGACTGTAATGATTTAAAATATCCTGTAAGAAATTACAACACTCCTAAACACAGTCATTGTATTTTATAAGTAGTATGTTATAGTCATCTATACTGGAGGGGAAGTAAGAGAGAAGTTACTGAAAGGGTAGCACAGTATTTGTTGAAGGCAATAATCACTCCAACAATAACTGAAAAGGAGCAGGCTTCCTATTATTGTGTAAATGAGCTAAACTAGAAGGACTTACACAATTAATCTACAAAATGAGAGTATATGATAAAGAATGATGAGCTTTCCATTTATTTTTACCTGGTTAGTCTCTGTAATTATGTATCTCAAATACATTTTATTAAGTACTATTAAAATAATCTATAGAAAGCTCATTCTGTTTGAACTTGCACAGAAATTTCCCTCAAGTTGAAAGCGTAGGAGGATGTGACTGAATTCCCAATTCCACTGAGGTCAGTGTAAATATTCTGCTGTTTTCAATGGTATATAATTTTACCATTGTTCAGGTTTGTCCTGAAAATACTGAAGAGGAAGCCCAGAAGGGGCACAAAAGTAATCCGAGTGAAATGAAATGGGGCGAAGATAAAGGACAGTACTAAAAAACAGAGGAATGGAGTAAGAATCGTGCATGTCTTGGATCTGTAGAGAAACTATGTTAAATGTATACGCAGTTGCACATCTACTATTCTGTTTTAGGAAATACAGCATCTCTAGGGAACTCTTGTGGTTCAGAAGGACATAGGAGTTGATACGCAGAATAACACACATGTAATTTATAATTGTGTGGTTTTTTTCTATACAGAACTTCAAAAAGTCTTTTTTACATTCTTAATTACACATCCTTAATCTCGTCCCTTAGAGAAGGCAGGGCATAACTAAGGTTAAAGTTTATAAGTGTCAGTCTCAGAACTTCAGCTTTTATAAGGTTTAACAAGAATTTCAGTTTTATCCCAATGAAAAAGCATGGCTTGGATTTTTAGCAAAATATTTCCTACCATACCTCAGGACCATTGGGAAATACTCTTCACTGGCAATAGCCATAAACCAAGTATTTAGAAATAACAACCAACATTCAGGACCAGCAGTCTCCAGGAGGGATACGCTTCCAACGCAGCATGTGATACTTCAGCTATGCAGCTCCCCCTGAACCTGCAGATTATAGCATTTGGCTTAGGTACATAATTTCAGCTAGAATCTGGTTCTTATATTTCAGGAGTTGCTGGGACAGGCTGCTAATGGCTCCGAAGGTGATAGCTGAGCCTTCTGGCACCGCTCAGCTGCACATTAGTTAGCCCAGCACAGAAACTCAGCACACATTTGGCATAAATCCTATGGGTGGATAAATGCAATTGAGTTATCTTCTAATCTAGACACTACTTCAGTCAGAAGGGCCAGATTAGTGAAATGCACACGTGCAAATACCCCACTCTTTTCTCCAGCTGGCATAACAAAAAATGTTTTGTACCTCCTTGTGCTCCTGACAATTGCCAAGAATTGGAATAGCTGTAAGAGAACTAAGTTAAAACAGCATATTGTGATATCTCTGCAGAAAAATGGCGCTGTATCTCATGAGAATCAAAAGCTGAAGCAGAAAGAATTATAACTGCTCCTTTTGTTTGCTAAATAGCTTTAATTCCTGGCAATGAAAAACTGGAGCTAATGAATGTTATTACTACGCTGTTTTGAATTTCAAGTGGAATTTCTCAAGAATTTTGGATGCTCTGTGTGGTAAAGTTGAATACTGCGAGCTGCGAAGCGCTGTTGGGTCCCCAGCTCAGCCATGAATTCCTGGCTCTATATCCATCATTCCCACTCTCTGGGGGGCTTTCGAACCTTGTGTCTGATTTCAGGCAAGTCCGACAAAGGTGCTGAAGGCTCAGACACAGTAACATTTGAACAAATGCTGAAAACAGGATAGAGAAGAGACCCAAAATCGTTTCCCCCTACAGGAAAGCTGTGACAGCATGAGCCCACAGCTGTAATGCCAGGCAGCCAGCAGCAGCCAGCCAGGGAGATCAGAGGTTATTACGGGTGGGAGAAGACTGGCTTTGACTAATTTAGTGGCCATTATGGTGAGGATACAGTAGTTTTGATTAATTGAGTGGCCATTACAGTAAGGACAGAGGCTACAAACTAAACCAGACAGAGGTCCACTGTCCATGTTCAGCCCTGAAAAAACATTCAATTCTTGACTTATTCTCTTTTCCAATAAAAACTGACAACAGCATATTAAACCTTGGTCTTCAGCTTAAAACAACATGAATTTATTACAGATCCTCCCGAGTATTTGGCTCTTAGCAAAGAAAAAGAATATACACACTAGTGAAAGGCCGTCTCCATTTACCTGAGAATGCTTTGCCAGAAGATGAATTCCTGGCACAATAAGCTAGGTGGTCAGGGGAAAGCTGGAAATGCAGCAAGTCCATTCAGCACTGGTATCCGCTGTCTCATACATTATTTTCTGGCTATAAGAGCTCAGGGCAGTCTTACACGTGTTACTGCTTATGTCAGTCTGCACATTTAAACATAAAAAAGATGCTCTGGGACTGAACTGGTTTGATATTTATTTGACAAAGCTATCAAACCATGTGAAACACACAACTGATACCTGGAGGTAAGCCCAGAAACCTATAGACATGACAAAAATGGAAATAATCTCATTTTATTGATGATTTTTATAGGTCCAAGAACAACAAAGAATATGACTGAATCATTTCATGAAAAGCAGCACAGGATTATCCCAAATGTAAATCATTTCAGTGCTTCACTTCTCATTCTATCATTGTTCTTTATTCCCAAGATAATAAGCTAACGAAACAAAAATTTTCTCTAATAAACTTTTTCATGCAAACATGCAAAAAAGTTATGGATTTGCATGCTGTGAGTCTATCCCCAGATCACTAAATAAATCTGGTTAATTAATGGCAGTATTTTGTCTGCAGCATAGATAAACCAGCGGAGTCCAGATTCTGGATAGATAATAGAAGAAAATTAGTTAAGTATCACTAGTACAAAATGCATAATTATTTTGCCTTCAGGAACTAAATTAAAGTTTTTCCAAGCATAGGTGGGGAAGAATATATAAATAACAAGAAAGTTGGTTTTTTCATTCTTTTACCAAGAAGTTATTTATTTTCTCCCACCTACGCTGTGCAAGTAGATCTCTTGCAAACTGCTCTGCAGACAGCTGTTAGTATTTCTCAAGTTTGATCTTCTAGACCTTCTGCTTCCAGTCCCATAGGTCTCCTGACCAATACACTGAGCAGAGATTGTTATAGCCATAGACTAACACAGGCCCAGATTTTCCAGAGGAGCTAGGGGAATCTCAGTAGCAACAACAGGCCAAGTTTATGTTCCTAAACCATGAAACGTGACCACAATGAATTCATCATGCTGAACATTAAATATTCAAAATTTCAGAAGCACGCTTCTTATTTCTTCTTTACAATTCCAGCTTAGAACAGAAAAATCCTTGTCTTTATGTCTTTGATTAATTTATAATACAGTTTGCTCAGTTCTATCTTCTCCCTTTAATGGAATTTCTCCGGTATCACTTTTTCAGAACTACAAAAAGTGATTAGCTATAGCCTTAATTTTCATTTAAATCAAAAATTATATAATCCATGATCTGTTTTTTTCTGCATTTCAGACAGCATTTTTCACACTGTTTAGATTAACAGTGAATTTAGTTTTTTGTAAAAGTACATCTAGTACACCTAGTTTCATGCTCAGTTGGGAACGTTTTTTCCATTTTATGAAATGTCTTATGAATGCTATAAGTAAAGACCTTGCTAAATACCTACCCTCCCAAAAGTCATTTAAACTGGCTTTCCGTTGTTAACACAAACTAAATAATTACTGCGATGGCAAAAGCTTAAACAAGTCTAGAAAAATACTTCATGCTACTGAATGATAGCATAGATTCTTACCAAAGTACAGTCTTTAACTCTATATGACCTATTTCAATCCGATTCAAATAAAAAAATAGGAGTTCTATAAGGGAGAGGGTAAATACAGATAAATTAATCTTCTTAATCCAGTTCCTTGTGGGCTAGACCACAATGATTGTCGCAATTTAAAGTGGTTACATTCACAGGCCTCTGCCAAGTCATAAATCAAAGCACTGATATTTCTATGCACACTGTATTCCACTGCACGAGAGCCTGAGAGATCACCTCCCATACACCCCAATAGACAACAGCGCAAGCTACCACCTCTGCGGTGGGCAAGCTGTTTAGCTGCATCTCCTGTGATCCATAAACACCTTGCAGTATAATTCTGCAAACAAATTTGACTTCAAGTGCCATCTTGGGGATTGAGTGACACTATGAAACATTAGCTCAGAGTCTAGAATCCTGCTGGGAACAAAAGGAGATCAAAGTGGCTGGAAATGTCTTGGAGAACGTTCATGCTGTATCAGGGAGCCACTGCCAGTGCAAAGCCCAACTCTGCTCCCTTCTACAATATAAAAAAAGGGTGAAAGTGTGCTGGTTGTTTGTTTAAAGTGGGAAAGGACATAGCTTGGGAGAAACTCTGCTGTACTGCACTGCAATTTCTGCTGAATAATACCCTTTCCTCCTTCCCTCCCCCAGTGCAATTTATAGCCCAAGTGACCCAGAATCAAGGATCCAAGATCTCCTTCTGCTCACTCCCCTTCTTCATTCAGGCTGACCTCTGCCTGCACAGCACTGAAAATCCCATTTGGCAGGTGAGCCCCTTGTAGCATGGAGGTCACTGGCAAAGCGCTCCTCATCTTCAAGCAGGGGAAGATCTCACCCAACCCATCCATTCCACCTGCAGCCTTTCTATGCTTCATAGCATTGATTCCAATAGCTAACCACGTAAGCACTAGTTCAATAGCTACCCTGCTATTATACTATCAATATTAAAGACAAAACACCACTGAAAACTTGTTGACAACCAGGGGCTAAAAGCTCAAGTAAACTAAAACAACCTTTATAAACTGTACTTTATGGCTCTTACTTCACCAACCAAGCTTTTTCTGTGGCCTTTGTTTAATTTCAACTGTTAAACTGGAAGCATATGATGCATCTTCTAATTTACCTCTTATCCCGGACAATGGAATACAGAAATGGTCTAACTACTGACCAAAAAACTAAGAACTTTTTTTTTGGAGAGAAGACAACCAAAGAGAGTCAACTACATAAAATTAGGAGAGGCTTTAGGATCCTTTAGAGGCTAGGCATGTGGTATGCAACTGCCTTATATACTGCACAGCAGGACTGGCAGTAACTGCCAAAGTTTGCAGAGCTTGTATAGTTATTATATGACATAAAGAAATTGAGTTTGAGAAACAGTCATTCAATAAAGCTATTGGGTCACCTACAATTAAAAAAAACCACACAAAATAAGTTTAAATAAATTAACTGAACCAAAAAAAGTCTTTATCACAGATGATTGTTACCAATTCAAGTAAACAGCAATCCACACATATTTCTTTGATGACTTTTGATAGATACATAAATCCAGGCTAAAATTCTCCCTAGCATTTTAAAGAACACATTCGTAGAGTGAGTTTTTGTTTGAATGGGTTTTGGTATCTCCCATTATACTGCCTTTCAATTAGCATCTCTTTTTCCTTAACTTTCTCCACCACTTTTATTTCTTTTCTATTCACTCATTTTTTGTTTCTATACTAGCTGCCAAAAAAAAAAAAAAATCTAAATTAAAACACAAACCCTGCCCACCTCATGCAAAGAAACCATAACCAGCTGATCCAACGACGTCTCTTCCACTTAAGCCATTAAAATCACTGCATACATCTGCACTGACAGTCTCTTCTGCTCAAAAAAAACCCCAAACCACAACCTCAAACCAAAATAAACAAAAAACCAACAACCAACCAATAACAACACCAAAAAAAAGAAAAACCCAACCCAAAACCTCCCACAACAGAAAGAGCCATGGTAAAAAAGAAAAAGTCATGGAAAAATACTGCAAACCACTGCAATCTAACTAATGTACTGGCAAATACTGTTCTCTGAAGAGGGAAGTTCTCTGAAGCTCACTACTGCTGCCCTGCTGATCAGCTAATGGAGTCGTCTTTTTTGTCAAAGTTGTAGTTCAATACTTTTCTCAAATATGTGATGTAAACACACTGTTTCTTCCCACTTCTAAACGCATTATGATGAGAAAGCCTGTAAGGCTTTCTAACACCTTTTTTCAGTTATTACATTGCAGAAAAGATAGCTGCTAGGCACCTCATCAGAACTGAGCTAGATGTCAATCACTCTGGGCCGCAGCCTTCTATCATCCCTCTCAGCCTGGAGTGCAGCAGGAAGCTCAGCACTTTATCCAGCAGCTGATGCTGTAAACAGCAGATCTGCAATGCACCAATCGATAACCAGTGATGGTTTCCAATGCTTACTTGGGCTGGGCAGGAATATTAAAGCCGCAGAAAAAGGACAACACACAATTGGATTAAATTTCTAGAGAATGGAGATCTTCTATACCTATTGCCCAAGAGCTGCAGTCCCTTAATTTGTGTTTGCGCATGTGTACATGCAGGCCTGGGAGCCACCAACACATCCAGGTAGAACCTGTTCAAAGACAAGGATATTGCTGCACTCTGAGTTGTCTACAGAAACCCATGCTGTCACCCTGGTTACCAATGACCAAAAAAGACAATATGTTATTGCAACCTCAGCTTTACGTAACATACCAAATATGAAGATAAATAATTTATTCAGCAGCCCTTCTCCCATCCCTTAGGTTCATTTCTGTCTACACTAAGTAGGAAGGTACCATAAATCCAATACAGTGAAAGTAACATTTCTCATTTAAACTGGCAGACTGAAATACTATTCATAGTCTTCAGTATGACATATTCATCTGTCTTCTTTCAATCGATCTCCGTTTCAGTGTTTACCAGTTCACAGTCTACTTAATTAACAATTATTTTACTTCCAAACTAAATATCATGCTTATATTATTTAAGGACCGTAACTCCTAGGGAAAATATCTGACCACAAATTGACAAAGTGAACTAAGTATTAAAGGTCTTTCTGGGCGATATTGATATGCACATAGTCCAAGTCCAGCGAGTTTCAACGCTGCATATTTTTCATTTATAATCCTATCAAAAATCCACACAGTAATTTCAGTGGTAACAGCATTTCCTGATTAACTCCAGTGAAGACAGAAACAAACCCCACCCTAAATACCAAAACACAAATTGGTTCCCTTTACAATGACTTACTGTCAGATACAGTTTAGGATATCGGTCACTGGAGAGAGGAAGGAATTTTTGGTAGTTCAGTGGAGAGATAAAGTATTTTCCATTTTCGTACTAGGATATATCCACAAATACACATGACTTTATTGTGTTTTGCCTTTCTTTTCCATTCATTTAATGCGTCTTTCTCTTGACTCTGTCTCACACAAAATCTATTCCATGTGTTCGCAAGTATATATTCATTTGAGGTATTGTTACTGTCATTATTATTATTATTATTAGGTTTTAAAGCTCTTTATTCAAATCAGGTGTTATTCCATATTGCTTTACTTCCCAAGCAAAGAGCCAGCCCTTTCAGCTCGTCTCAGGCAGCCCAGTTCCGTGGAAATCAATGGCACCATTGTAATTCCCAAGCCGCTGAGGATCTGCTCCTGCTTGATAGAACAGCAGCTTTTCTACGTCCACAAGCACGTAGGCATAAAAGTCTGCCGAAAGTTCAAAAGCATTTTTAATTTTTGTGCACTTCTTTTCAAACGCTTTTAAAGTTGTTTGGGCAGTAGAAAAAACATTTTATCCAGCTAGGCTCCAAAAGTGTTTAATACAGTTCATTGCAGTAGGAGTGCTTAATGGGCATTTTCAGGCTGTTCCTTACCCTGCTCACAGGATCGCGAGGATCCAATTAATTAATGTCAGAAAAACACTTTGAAGATAAGAAGCACTTTCTGCGACGATTTTCTCAAAGAACCAAGGAGCTTTTGTTTCAACAGCCAAATCTTGGATGAAGGCATGAAATACAAACCCATACACCGGTGGAGTGCAGCAGCAAACACCATGGAGAGAAGGTGAAGGAGGGCAGCCTTGCACAGCAAGGAGTTTCGCTCCCTGTTCCCACCTTCTCTCTCGAACTATTCACCATGCTGAATGGATTTTAAGCACTAAACAGCTACACTGCTATTTATTATTCATTTTAAAAGGCAGTGTCTTGAAATGCTTTTGGAACATATTAATGCTCTATTAAAGTCTGGGAGCCTTTCAAAGAATGAGAAACCTAGGCGGGTCTGCTTATACTCATAGGCACTACGGATGCAAAACCATGCACAAGATGAAAAGTCTGGCCCGTTACTGCATTCCCCCAGAGATCAGTTCTAGGCTTTTTCTTACATTGATTTGGACTCTGAGAAAGCTGGATCATCATAGAACGGTTAGAGCTGGAAGGGACCTTAAAGATCATCCAGTTCCAACCCCCCTGCCCTGGGCAGGGACACCTCCCACCAGACCAGGCTGCTTAAAGCCCCATCCAGCCTGGCCTTGAACATCTCCAGGGATGGGGCAGCCACAGCTTCTCTGAGCAACATGACAGAGAAGAGGTTCAAAATAAATATTTAACTTGAATCCACTATTATTTCTGCTGGGGATGAAAATATGCAATACCTTTGGTAGCATCCTCACTTTCATCTCCATTGTGAAACCCAGAACTTTGCAGAAGATTAGTCTAATTTATCTGACACACAACATGCCAAAACAGAATCTGTATTTCAGACTCTTAAGTACCTTAGACCAAGTAAACACATTACCATTAACATTAAACATTTCCTTGAAAACCTCCTCTACATAGTGTATTTTCAAGGTTTTAAGTCACCAAAGTGAGCATATATGCAGGCCTAAAGAATTCCACAATTCCATTACTCTGCACCATTAGGGAGAATAGACATTTTACCCTTGCAAGGGGTGGTAATGAACTGCCCTAGGAGAGAAGAACAAGAGGTGAGAACTGCAACTCAGACATTAAAAGCTGTTTTTCAGCTTCCAAGAGAAGAAAGTCATAGGATGGCTGCTTTATAGTGAAGGAGGGAAAAAAAGCACAAGCAGGTGGCAATGCATAACAGTTATCAGTTCTTGTTAAAATCTAAGTCCGACAGGAATTTGACTCTACATGCACAATATTGTACCAATTTTAAGATGTAGGTATACCAGAATGAGGGAGCAACAGATGAGCTGCAAATGAGCAGATGCTATAGTCAGTGCTTACCGTTCAGTCTTGTTAATTCATTCTACCTCTAAGACATGATGAAGATTCAAAGATGGTAAATGAAAATGGCACAATTCAACCAAGTGAAAAGAAAGCACTGAATTCACCAGGAAAATCTGCATCCTCAGATGTATACACAAAATATACTAAGGAAATACGAAAGAAAATTTTAGACTTCATTACACAGTAACGTTGTATCTGCTCTGTCACTGTATTCCTTTGTTTTAAAAAGCAGCACTCTGAGTTTTAGATTCTTATCTTACAATCTAACAGATAACATTAACTCTTCAATACTAAGGAAAGTTGAGGGTCTCTAAGCTTCTTTAGAGGGTACTCATCAGCACCTGCAGAATTAAGGCCAATGGAAATACATCTCACTAATTCTGTAGCCTAGCTGGGTTCCAACATGCCTGATTTTGGTTGGACTTCATAGGAATCCTGACCATATTACCATTGCTTTCTGCTTAAAAGAAGTTAACAGACTGAAAAAAGCCTTCATCAATTCACCTCCAGAGAAGTATTAAATTGCTATTGCTTGATCTGCATAGGGATGATACTGAAATAAACCACAAATGCTTACATCCCATTCCGCACTCCCTGTTTCTTCCTCCTGAATCTTTAGAGACATTTCAAGGTGGGAACAAAACCATTCCATTTGATTTCACCTTTGCTTCAAAGTGGAGATGGACATGCTACAGACATAGCACACATTCTAAACTGAAAAACAAGAGGACAGTGAATTTTAAGATTCCTTGTTTGTTTCTCAGTTTAACTTTCAACTTTAGCCAACGAAATCTATCTCGGGAATCTCTACTCTGGCAGGAGAGAGTATCAAACATCCTAAGGCATCAGACTCACCTGATCCTCGATAAATACAAAATAACATTCCTCTTCCAAGATGCCTACAGAAAGTCACATTGCTGTGTTTTGTTAAACGTTTGAGTGCCTGAAATAATTGTCTGGCTTTATTTTTACAATAACATTGTGTTCTACTTGTTAGTATGCTCATTTCACAGTCTGTTAACTGAAGACAAATAAGGGCAAAGAACAAAGATGCAAGCCACACCGTCCTAAAGAGCTTGTGAAAACACCACTTCTGTTTGTGGAGTGGTCATGGGACACACTTCTCCCCGGGTTCTGGGTACGCGCCTCTCCTGACACATGAGCTACCACATGCAGTTAGTTGTAAAGAAGCACTCCAAAGGGCCACCATCAGTACAAGGTAATTCAAGGTTAATCGGAACACATTAATAGAATTTCCCATGTTTACCTTTTTAAATTAAACGATCTACAAGGTTCATTGTAATGTACTAAATCACAAATACTTCTTCACAAACTAACAGAATGGAATAAAATCCTGTATTTTCCTTTGCAGTTCTCCAAAATCTCCAAAATCTGTCCCCTGCTCAGAATTGAGCCCACGCTAAGAGGCACAGGGAAGGAACCTGCTGTTTCATTCATAAACCAGGGAACCTTTGCTTATAAATACGGACAAACTTTGTGGTTTCAACACACAATATCTCTCCCTCTAATAGAGCTAACCATGGGTAGTTAACAATAAGCAAGGTCTGTTGCTCATTAGGACTGTACCAACAGTTTCAAAACAATCCATGAAGAAATGTTTTGAAATAGAGACTGAAAAGCTTTAGGAATGAACTATGATGTGCTATTAAGAGAGATGAGGGTAATACGAAAAATTAATTTGTCACTATATCAAGAGATAGATATAATATTGATCGTTATCAATACAGGCTGAAGAAAACGCCAAATTCTTAGGATTACATGCTTTTTTCAACTGACACATTGGACGTATTTTGTCAAAAGTCCACTTTGTTAAAAATGCAACAGAAAATGATGATGTTGGAAAGTTACAGTCTCTAAACACAAATTTAAGACTGCATTGTGCTTCTCAGACTTTTTTTTTATTGGCAGAAGACAACTGAAGAAAGGTATTGTCTGTTTATAATGTAAATTTAAGCTCAAACCAATCCCCGTGGCTTGGCCTTCCCCTGCATTAATTAGGCTTGGGGAAGGAAAGAAAAAGTATTTGGTAAGAACAACAGAAAAATCAGAGGGAACTATCATTCTGGATATATAACAACCTCTTCTAGCCCTGCCAGACACTTAAAGAAAAATCAATCCCCCCAGCCCTCTGGAATACAAACCTAAAAGAGAATGATGAAGTGTTATGACAGAAATTCAACAGTAAACTTATAATTCCACTTATTGAAGGAATCTTTATTCTGCAGTCTGACTGAACATCTGCAGACACATTATACACTAAGACGTTGTTGCCTGAGGTCCTTACAAGCAATTTACAAGACAAATGATGGGGCCTCTTTTTGCCAATAAAAATGTATCTCTTTCCCAAGTTTTGCAAAGCTCTGGTATTGCTTATCATTTAAATGTTCTCATGCTTTGGTTAGAGCCCTCCTGCTCAACAGAACCGCCCTGCTTTTGCTCCTCCCTGAGGTTTACCACCCGTCATTTTAGTGAAGCCGCCACACAGAACCCTTACTTTAGGTTCCATTCAGATGCTCCTTGCTCTGTACCAGCTACAGATGAAGAGTTTTATAGGTGCAGAGGAAACAGCTGTAGCCTTGAGCCACAGCAATCGTGTGCACCAGCTGACTGCATGCTGACTCAAAGCCATGTGTTTTCTTCAGTAGAAGTGCTGGCGTAGGTGAATGAGACGGACTGAGCTATTAACCTCTTAATGCAGATTAGCTGTAGCTGGACTATCATGCCCTTAATAAATCCCTTTATTTGCATTTTGTGGTTGCCAGTCAACAGATACTCAGATTTTCTATCTCAGGGTACCGAAACGATGTCTAGATTAGCAGCGCGAGCTGGCAACCTTTGCTAAGTAGCTCACTAAAATCAAGTTCACAGTCTCTTGGCAGGCATTCGCCTGACCCAGAACTTGCAGTGACACGACCAACGTTTTCACAATTACAGCAGTTTGATTACCTAACAAACGTATAAACTGAATGGAGCCATGACCGTAGGGTAACTACTGCTGCCATGGGTACAAATATGAAAGGAAGATTGGGTCTATAAGGCTTCTAAGCACCCGAATTTTTCTGACACAAAGTGTTTGAAGCAATATTCAATAGAAAACAAAGACACTGGGCAAGTTAAGAAGTAAAGGATAAAGTTTAATCTCCCTTGACTAACTTAATCACACAGCCTATAAATCAAGTTTTAAATCCCCACCTATATTGTGTATTAGAAAAGACTTGGATTTCTCTTGGAATTTAATGCTGCAATATAAAAATATTCTCTGCAGATGAAATCTCTTTATTTGACCCAACCATGAAGCCACTAATCACGTAGAATTTCTACTGGGTGATTATTTTACTAAAAGAGATTTTAAAAGGGGTAAGAAACAAAAATGTTGAAACTGAGTAGTTCAAAGGGAAATAAGAGAAGCAAAGCAAAAAAAAAAAAAAAAGACAAAAACATGTTTATTCTACAGAATCAGACAAAGATGTAGGAACACATTCTATCTGACTAGATCAAGGGACACTTAGGGAACAAAGACAAATTTTTCGCTATCCAAAAGAGAATTTTGCTCAGGATAAAATAAGATTAGAGAATCAAAAGAATGCTGTACAGAAATATCTACGACAATTGAAACCAGGTTCCCTACTCTTTTTTCTTAGGTTTTGTTGTGTAGCATTTGAAGAACTATTTAAATTAGTAACAACCTCTCCTCTTGGCAAGAAAAGGAAGAAATGTGTCTTCATGTGATTTGGGAATTTGCCTATGGATAGTTTATGAATGTGGACTGACACAGATCATTCTTTATGTATAGCTAAGTCAGAGTACAAAATTAATTTTGAATTAAAATTTGTAAGAAGTGAAGTATCGTATCAGACCCATGACTACCAAGTAAAATCACTACACCTTGATCACAACTTTAAAAAGGACCATCCTTAGTCAAAGTAGTGATTATTCCAGGTAAACAACCACGCAACAGATTACATACATTACAAGGACTCTAATCAACTCACAAAGCTAATGACTTCCAAAGAGTACATGACATTTCCAAAATTGCCCCTTGCTGGCCATCTCAGAGACAAAGGGAGAATGGAGTGAAAGCAGAAAGTCAGCTGCATTAGTGAGAGGAGAATCCATGTTACCGAATATTGGTCAGTGCCATGAAATGTACGCATCGCAAGATGCTCAATTAATACATGCTCTCTAAAAGAGCTCAGAGTTTTTAAGAAGCCTTGAACAAACCATGTATTGATATTCCAAACACTGTGCGCTAAAACCAACGTTTAAGCGAGTACCCTCATGCAAACTACTTGATGGTTTGGTCATCAACTAGAAGACAAAAATAATCTAAAGCTTTGAGATCTAAGAAGTTCACATTAATTGGGTTCAGATTAATAAAAACTGTTCAAACATGTTTTAATGCATTTTCTTTGAAATTTTGCATTCAAGTTTGTTGGTTCTGTCCTTAACTGGAAACAGAAATATAATCAAAACACTGTGAGAAAGGCTGAAATTAAAGATTTTTGGGGTCTGACAAGAAGCAGAAAATACTGAAAATCTTGCAGAGTCAGTTCTCCAGAGGCTTCCTGGCCAAGGGGGATTGCTGGGTGCTTTACAAGTCAAACTGAATAACCAGCCTTTCTGAGTTTCCTCTCGCTATTTTGCATACTTCTCTTTATTCCTTTGCCTTCCTTTCAAAACAACCTTTCCGTATTTCAAGAAAAGGAAAAAACATTCTTTTAATACAGAACTTATGAAACAAGCACCTCAGTGGGACTCGTTGCTGCTGGCTGTTGTTCAGATGATGTATTTGCAGGGCAGATCATCAAAGCAACAGCAGGCTTCAGCTGGTGCACTGCTGTAGTGATAGCTGGTTTTATAAGACATCGCTTACAGACAAATGGTAAAAGAAAGCCAAAAACCACCAACACTTCTGTCAAATGATGATAGAACTAGGAAACACAGGAAATGAAAACATGATTTCTTTGAGTTCCAAAACTGGTCATAACCGCTGTCATCAATGAGCATGTATGAGCCACAAAGCCTAGTCAATGGGTGCTGCAAAGAAATATTATTCTTCAAGATGTAGCGGGAAAAAGAGGAAAAAGGCCAGGAAGCTGTTTACCTGGAAAAGCAGCAACATGGAGAACTCTCCTTGAGATTCAGGCCAGATGGAAAGCCACCGGTCTTCCAGACAAGGCACCCAGGCTTTTTACTCTGCACCCTGACTTAGGGCTCTCTGTCAGCAGTTCTCCCCAACCAGCAAGCAAGCAGAAGCTCATTTAGAAGCTCACAAATGGAAACACTGATGGCCAGTGACATACAGAAGACTGTTTTCTAAGACAATGGTGGCAAGCTGTGATACAGAAGTTAACCCATCCATTAAGACTTAACCACTTTCCTGAGGCCAGGGGAAAGAGTACTTCCCATCACTCAGATGAATAATATGGTCTGCCTTTTTTAAGATCTGCCACTTAATACATAAAAAAGAATAAACCAGCTTTTGAGAAAGCATTTCTTTTGCATGTTTTCAACATGTGCCTGGAACCCTACAAACCACTATACAGAGTGTTAGATATTAGCTGGCTGTTCAATGAAGCCAGAAGGGAAAAGGTCGCCTTAGAATTTACTATAAGATAACCTTGCCAGAAACTCTAAAATGTAATTATTTAAGCAACACCGGTACTGAAAAAATAAACGGTCAGCAAAGAATAATGTCCTAGATATATTCTGGTTCAACTACAGGTCATTAGACTAGGTAAGACTCTTGTGCAACTTGAATTCAGTGGAGTTGAATTCATTAACACCAGGCTTGAACTTCATCCAAAGTCTTAACAACTTCAAGAGCTTTAGTAAGTGATCACCCCAGCCAAGTAATACATGTTGGCTAGAATAAGATGAACATTTATTTAGTGAAAGAAACTCTCCCTGCAGAAAATCAATTTGAAACTATTTTAAGGACAATAATTCAGAGGACATGTAAATGTAGGCGTGTGTACATGAAGAACCAGGCATCTTAGTGATGAACTTTAGGGAAGAAGCATTAGGAAGATAGCTATTGCACATTTCTATCTGTCTTAATGCGCTGCCTCCTTTTATTTTTTAACCCTTTTGCATTAGAAACAAACTTGTGGCAGTCTTTATTCTCCTTTGTAACTTACCTACACATGCATTATCTTCAAACATAGGCTGAATTCCAAAGGCCAAATACTTACCAAACCTGCAAGGACTTCAAGTAGCGCTCTATCAGATCATAAGTGACATCCCCTTTGCAGCTTCAGGAGTGTTCACACTGGATTTTAGATTGCCTCCCATCCCATACCTTACATGAAGCTGTCCCATCGTGATTCTTCAGTCCTGGATTTTTCTGATTTTGTTCTTTTAAATTTGATGATAAGCTTATATTGTTTTCAAAAATCATTGCCTTGTAAAGTCTTTTACAAGCGAAAGATCCTAGGCTCTCCCTGGCTTTGTGTGTCCCAGATGTTTAGCTAGCATCACCACAGAGGCAGCCTTCCAAATCCCATAATGAACTAACCCAGGTGACCACACACATAGAACTGTGGCTAGAAAGCATAAGCAGTGGTCTCAATTGTCCTGTAGTCTAACCTTTTAGGAAGGAATGATTTAATAAATAGAATATTATCAATAATGCAATTGTATGTAAAACAGTTAACACTTCATCCTAGCTATAACTTTTTAATAGGGAAAAACCACGCTCATGATGGCAGGAATATGGCCCCAGAAGGCAAGATCCAAACTCAGGCTGACCAAAAAATTCTTGACAGAATATGCTTCTAAGATTTCTGGCGTCTCCAGGCATAAGCCATAAACCAGAGACTCCTCATGACTCTACACTGTTGTCGTGAATCCCCCAACCAGCATGTGGTGGCCAGACTGGCTATGTTAAAGGTAATTATCATGACCGAAAATAAGAGTAGATTGTAGGCCCCACACCCACTGAAACTATAGTTTGCAAAGGAAGACCATGAAATGATAAAAAATCATCCATCTAAACAAGTTTTTGCCATAACCAACTAACCACAATACTGCACTTACTTTTCGGCTTATGGAAATGCAACCTGTGGAAAGTCTCAGGCCAGCATAGGTAGTCAAAAAGTAAATCCTGAAGTGAGTATGTCAGCAATTAGTGTAATATGAACTCACATGCACTGGACTGGGTAGCTGCATGTTTGTCTGATCATACTGACCTTCTGTGCACAAAACAACCATCATGGAAAAGCATTTTCCTGGATAGGGCAGCATGAGACACTGCAGTACTGAGGCTGTTTTTAAATCCATGTTGAGAAAGGCAAAGCACTTAGTAGATCTGTGTTAGTTTTGAATTAAAGCATGGCCACGCAGAGAGCAATTAATTCAAATTATTATTAATTCAGATAATCAATATATCTACAACTAAGCAACTAATGCTAACAAAACTGAATTAAGTGAAGTGGAAAAAACCAGAATCTTCTCTGTTCATTAGGTCTCTTCTAAAGCTGACATAGAATTGAACCTTTTGAGGTGGCCAAAAATTGGTTAAACTTCCATTAGTGGTCAATTTTGTAGAGTCAGAAAGTACCTAACCAAAAGTAAAATCTGAAGCATGGCAGGAAAAGACTGAGAGTGGAGACAAGGAGATAAGGCAGAAGCAAAAAAGCAGGAGTTATCAATTGATATTACTATGTTTTTATAGGAATGCTGGATTTTGCAAACATTTTCAAAAAAAACAAAATTGTTTCTCTTTCAGTGTATTATTTCCTGACTCTTCAGTTCAGTATTCAGGAAATCACTACACAACAGATTTGCTAGGATTCCTAATCACAAAAAGCATAATTTAGGAATATTAACCAAAATCTTCTGGTTAAATTTACACGGAGATTACAACTGCCTCTTCAGATAGCACTAATTTTTTTCTGAAATTTCCTTATGGTTTGAACTTGCTGTGCTTAATTTCAGTTTATTTAAGAAGTGATTCCTTAAATCTTTTCTTCACAGTTTGGAGCACATCATCGTCTGTACAAAGAAATGCCTTTGTTGTTTAACTCCAGCAGAGAACAGGCAAGCGGACCAAGGACAAAAGGTAAAAAAAACAGTTATTGTAATCCAGATATTGTAATTACCTAGTTTATAACTAATGCATTCAGTAAGCTGAACATGTGAGAGAGATTCTCCAACTCTAATGCATAGACTGACACACAGAGGGATGCACTCAATGAATAAAGTACACCATAAGAAATACAATGTCGAAGGCTTTGTTGGGGTTTCACAAGTCCAGCACAATACACATTCATAATAGCATAGCTTTGGGTCGCAGCACTTCATAAACCCAAATGAAAAAAATGCAGATTTTCTTTCTGAATAGGCATGTAAGAATTCTCAGTGGTGCACTGATAGCTCTCACTGCTTATTTGGGACAGGCAGGGAACCCAACGCACACCTAAGCACTGTAACAGAAGTCTACTATAAGCAGATTCCCTTGCATATAAAGTAACTGAGAAAACAGAAAAATTCTCCTCCTCTGGCATATTCTTGCATGTTCATTCCAGGCCCTGAAACTTCAAACACATATCCTCTCTTCTCCATACTACTATATAGCATCTGTCGCAACTTTTTTGAACAGCAACCTTTAATCTTGTATAAAAATTTAAAAAATATGTTCATTAAGAGTAATTAAAAAAATGTATATTTTGAAGTGTATGAATTGCTGTAATTAGCACCACATGAAGGAAATCAAGGAGTCAATTGCTAATCAATAATTATAAAACTTCTCACGTGATCACGTGTGATATAGCAGTGCCTCTAACAATGTTTATCTCCTAAATTCTCTGCCAGTGTTCTAACTCCTTTATTTGCTGTAAATTTGAATCTCTAAGCTGATTTCAAAATGTTACTTTAAGCTCAAGAGCTGCAAACAGTATTTCATCATGGGAGACACTGTTTGAATGTTATCTGCTGCAGGGAATAAGGAATCAAAATATTTTTCAGAGAATCTTTTCACAGCCCCTTTAGTATCAGCCACTGCTGTTTTCACATGACAAATTCATTAGATCCATATTCATGTTCAGGCACACCAATATTCACAAGAATGCAATTAATATTTCTTAGACTTTTGTTTAAAAAAATAATGCGTAACTCTTATTTTAATCACAAATACTGTATACTGGCATGTGCCAATAGAAGATGCTAAAGTAGCAGAGTATCATTTTACAGAAAGCAGGAAAAATGGATTAGATCCAAAGATCTCCCTATCTCATTTAGCAGCTGAAAGAACTTAATTGCATGAAATACATAATATATTCCCTAAAGAAACTGTAAAGAGCTTTACAATTAGCAATGAAATAAATTTCACTATGAATCATCTTTGCAGTAAGTAATATTCAGGTAAAGCACAAAATGTTAAGAGACTTGCCAAAACTCTAATATATATACTTTCCCTTTCATAAGATATCTCATAAACCTCTACTGCCGACGATGGCAGGCAGTATGTCTGGTTCCGTTTGCAGAACCGAATCTCAAAGTCACACGACTCCAGATTCAGACAACTGCTCTAGAAATAAGCTGCTGCTTGCGTGACAGGACATTACCAGATTCCTTCCAATTAGAATAAGTTCATTACACGTGCTAAGTGTATTTCAAAATGAATGCATTTTCAACCATTGTATCTTTTACTCTTGAATTAAGCTAAATTTTAGTTTTTATTATTGATACCTTCTTCACATCAGATTCTCTTGCTGCTGAGGCTACAGATATGGATAACAACCAGCTGCTTTGAATTAGGTTCTCAAGACCTAACATGCAAAAAAGAACCTTCTGAATAATCACTTCAGATTTGTGTCATCTGGGTTTAAAATTTTGCCATTATCCCAAATCCCAATCCCAAAGATGCTGAAGTATTCGTACTCAAACCCACATGTTTTGCAGCATAAGTGCTGTAATGAACCGGTCCCACTTAAGGTATTATGGTCATACTTAATTCAGTGGCAAGTTTCCCATTTCAGTGTACGAGAACTGGCCAGCTGATGATTACCAGTGGGATAGGAAGTAATGTCTTTGTCTCTTTTCTGTACAAGACGAGCATGTGACAGAAGTGCTTTGCCAGTGGAAAAGTCTGTCCAAGGTCAGCAGTTCTCTTGACGAAAAGGTCTAACACATCAGCCAGTAAGGAAATATTGCTAAAATATACTTTAAAAAGCAAGTCATTCTGTACATAGCTCAGGACTGTACAGTCTATAGCCTTGTTTACCCTTTGTAGAGTCTAAACCTAAACTGTAATAGGTAGGGTTTGCTTTTAACTGTAAAAAAAATAGTAAATATACAGACTGGTTAATACATTATTAATATTTATTAATAGCCATGATATAGCAGTCCAAAACTGGACTGCCTTCTTTTCAAACACACACACAAGAAAAAATACAAGATGCTTACTTGGGAATTTCTGATCCGCCTTATGGCTCTATTAGGGGTAGTTCATTTTGGCTCACTAAGAAACACAATGTCGCAGGCCATTCTCAATTTGACTGTTAAAATATTTTCCTTTATCAGATCGACACTCTTCCTACAGTAAAGATCTTCAAGAAATGGAAAACCTAAAAGGATTTTTAGCACTTGGAAGGGAGAGGGGCAGGGAGACGAAAAAATTGTGTGCGCGCTGTTTGGAATTAATTCATTCAAAACCAGAACACCCAAAACAAGAAAACATAAGCAGAAGAAAACAAAAACATTGTTGTTGAAGTTTTTTAAGGTATACAGAAATAAAATAGTATAGATCACTAGATGCACAAGAAACCTACGATTTTGTAGTTTTTGTGAAAAGTTAATTACAAAGTTACACAAACAACCAGTTGAACGACCACTGAAATAGTTTTATTTCAAGTCTTCTTTAACCTGAATATTCTGATTACCCAGATAACGACTTGTTCCAGAAACACTAAAAGGTTCATACACCAGTGTCATGTTTTTAAGTAAAGTTTATTGTCTTCAAGTAGCAAGAACTTACAAATTTCATTCTGCCATCACTCCAACTTGTGTGTAAAAAACAAAAATGCAGTATTTAAAATAAAGCAAACCTTAATAAGCTACCATCATATTCAGCATCATCACTAGAACTGTACTTTTTATGAAGGTCACAGTTTTGCAACCATGAGCAATAGATTACTAGAAAAAAGTTTACAAAAGCAGTATGGAGAAGCTTTCAAATGTTTGGATGACCTTTAGCTGAGTTTGAAACTCTTTGGGTAAGAAACTTCACATTCTTGCCTGCTTTTTCCATCACCTCTTGATTTTACAGAAATACCTCCTTGTGAAAACATGCTTTCCTGATTGCTTATTTGCTTAGTATTTTTGATAAAGCAGTGAAAAGGTGTGGAGCTTTGTAAGAATTGTTTAATGAAGCCACATGAAACTCAAGACAGTGTCCTGAACAGAGACAAGCAAGGTAGCTCAGATTCCCAGAAACATCTGCCGTCATCTTCTATCAAAAAAAATTTTAGTGACCTTGAGCTGACTTATGATTTTGCATCGAAGCAACCATAAAACGTGCAAAGTGAAAGGAAAGCCCAAAGCAGCTAGCTTACACTCCTCGCAACAAGAAGGCTGTTGCTTAGGAGCAGCTCCGATGGCTGCAGCTGGACTATGACAGAACAGGGACCTGAAACCTCCGTTTGGCAAAGCACTCAACTACGTACTTAAAGGAATGGCTGCTGGGTTGTTTTTCTTGTTGCTGCTGCAGCATAAGGATAACGTTAAGATTTTTTTAATGTATTTTTAAAGTTCAAGGTGTCTGCTTATTACCATAAGCATAGAGAAACCAGTCCGTACCAGAGCTGAGTTTTCAAGCTTCCCAGCTCTAACAGGGATATGTGCTCTATAAAAATGTGCGTGTCTAAATTTTGAATGCTATTTTATCAGTGAGAAATCCATGACCACCAATATGCCAAAAAACATCTCCCAATTACCATTTCGCTTGGCCAATAAACTGCTCAATAAACCCTTCTCTAGTTTCAGCTTTCTGATCTGTTAGAACATGTTCATTCCTGCCCCAGTGCAACTCACCTGCCTCAAGAAACTATAACAGTGTAAGCAGAGAGCCTGGAGTCCTTCTAGCTGGAACTACAATCTCAAGAATTCCTAACAGGGGAGGGAGCTGGCAAATTTAGCAGACTAAATCCATACCAGCAGCTTTAAAATGAAACATATGAAATGGATAAAAAGGAAAAAAAAAGAAAAAAGAAAGAAACAATGATAGCATAAGCCAAGAGCTCAGGGGATAAGGAGATAAGGAGTAGCATGGGAAAGGAAAACTTTGCCACTTTCCCATACATGCCATCAGCCCGGTTATTTTTAAGCAAAAAATGTTACTCTTTTTCTGTCCCGCCCATTCCAAAAGTGTTCAAGTGGCTCAGGACATTTTAACATAGTTAAGGGAATTTTTCTGCCAGCTGTTTTCAGATGCTGGCATATAAATCTGACAGAAAAATTACATTCAACATTTTATATATTAGTAACATGGCTACTTTCACTGTCCTCACCCATTTTGTACCGAATGTACAAGTATCTATGGAAGCTCTCTAGATAGAATTATTGGTTTATTTCATCATCAAACAAGTTAGTGTTGATGGATGCTACTCAAACTGTTCACATGAAAAAATGAAAGCTAGGTGTGTATAATGTGTCAAAAATATATCTGGATGAAACCAGACAAATTAGAACTGGTAAGATCACCCTACAAGAGGTCCAGAACATTTGATTTTCTTGGACTGTGTGTAGCTTATATTATTGCTTTACTTTTGAAGAATCACTTTTTTGGTAAAATTATGGAGTTCACATTACAGATCAGACTGTTCCTGATAATAAACTCCAATCTACAGGCAAATATTTCTGTAGAACTCATTACAGCTCCAGCAGGAATTAAGGAGAAGAAAGCAGAAAAGAGGAGAGAAGCAATTTAATAATGAGGACTTCCCTTTCTTGCTCGACCAGTGGCTGAGATACTTACCAGCCAGAAGTGAGATAAGGCAGCTGTCAAAGAAGAGTACTGGGATCTGAAACTTCCAGTACAGCTAGACAGTTCTAGTAGTAATTACACCAAGCTAGCAAGAAAGGTCATGAGTACCTCCATTTTTATTGTTTGCTATAGTAATTTTAAAGATGGATCTAAGGAGAAATTAAAGTGCGAGGGGCAGGTCTTAACAAATCTTAACTGACTTTCCTATCTCCACTCAGCAGAATTGGCTCCAAAACAGAAGCACAAATGTAGGCAAACTGATGGCTTTGTAACCTGGGAACACGATAGGTTGCAACAGGGAATGACACAGTTCACAAATGCACACAAGACAGACATAGATCTGCAGAAATTCCACATCATCTCTAATTTGCAGCACGCTAGACAGATGTAGAAATCTACAGCAAGATGCTATGACATCAATATAAGCATTCCAGGATCCTCTATGTTTTTGAATTAAGGACCTGCTTCAGAATACGCAATTGTACAAATGACCTTGCATTCTGCAGATACCACCCCAATATCACATTATCTCAATAAATTTTTTATATACTTTCACTTTAAAAGAACCAAAATTTTTCAGTACTCAGAAGATGCTCTTTTCTCCTCAAGCAGCCTCAGTACACTTTACATAAACGAGCATGCTGCTTGGCTGGATTCTTGACCACTCAGAGAAGGTTAATGATTGAGAAGTGTAATCACCACAATGGAACAACTAATAGGAACCACCAAAGCCAAGTCAGATGGACAGGGAAAGAATGTAACAGGTCTACGGTGTTCATCATGTGAGATCAAGCCATAATTATAAACTGCCAGTTAGTTCTGATCAAAACTCCTATTTCATGATTCCACCACCACCACCCCCGTTTTCTTTTCCTCTTTTCTTCTTGACATGTATTTCACACTGCTTAGGTGGCCTTTCCTGGCATAACCTCCACCCAGTTGCACAAGCACACAAACAATGCTTCATTCACTGAGATGCAACTTACCCAAATAGTTGTTGCTCTTTGACATCTCAGTAATGTTGATTTTAGTAGCTCCTTCGGGAATTTCCACTATCTTGTGGTAGCCGAGATTTGTTAGCGTGTGTTTGAAAACTCCAGACACAACCTTGCAAGCAGTGTTGTCCCCTCCGCATATTCCACACTTGTCAATCACCTTGTCTGAACCCAGATAGTCATCACAGCCAATGCTCTGCAAAATAAAATAAGATTTCTTTTTCCAAGATCTTACAACTGCAGACTTCAACCATAACAACCAGGAACAGTATGACTTTCAGAGAAGACTCAATCCTGAACAGATTTTGTGCATTAGCATTTCAGCAATTTCTTCCCTTGTTTTTCTGTATGCAAAAAGGCAACAAAAACCAGAGGGTTTAGAGACACAGGGATTTCAAGATAGCCGACAGGTTTTTACAGCCTGTTACCCAAAATACAAGAATATACTAAAGAACACGAATGCATTGATCATTGCTGATTACACCCTCCTTGGCTGAAAGAAAAGAATCTCTTAACATCGTTCCTGTAGCTGCTAGTCAGAAGAGAGGTGAAGAGTTATGATGTTGTTGTGATCCAAAAATGGGCTTTTTACAAAAGCAGAACTATATAAAGTGTTGTCTTAATGTCCTCTAAAAATGAGTACTGAGCCTATTCTCACCAAAAGGGGTTTCTAAAAAGTCTTTATAGACTGTACTGTTATAGAAGCGATCCTACTGTTCACTGAGCAGAAAATCTTCAACCCACTCAGTAACACCTGCTTGGACAGTTTAAAAAAAAAATTGAATAGTTTAAAAAAATAGTTTAAAAAAAATTGAATAATTTAAAATAATGTAAATTAAAGGGTAGAAAAAATGTTAAAGATTTGACATAAACCAGAAAAAAAAATCTTCCCAGGTTATTGAGCTTTAGAAGTTCACATATTGTAGAGACCATCCCCTCTCTTACAGAAACATTTCTGTTCTTTGACCTTGCTCTTTTGTATTTACAGACTTTAAATAACATTTATGATGAAAGCTTATCATATATCTATATGATTAACTGGCACATGCAAAAAAGAACTTCTCATTCTCACTCAGATAAGAATGAAGTATTCCATGAGCCAGTAGAACAGAAGCCTATCACATATTTTATGAACTGTAGTAATTTGATGGAAAATGTACAAAATAAATGACATTGTTCTGTTATTTCAAATTGTCAAAAATACTTGCAAATTCTTGTTGAAAAATGGTTAATTATTGTTTTATGGTCTTTCCTGGAAGCAAACATCCAAGTAGGAAGGGGAAGAAAGGATTTTTTGATACCACCAGCTAACAACATAGGGAGTATCTTCAGCCTTGGCATCACTGTATTTCTTTCCTATTCCCAGCATGAACACTTGGCCCTTGCTGTGAAAAATGTTCTAAACTGCAAGCCAGAGCCTGCTTAGTTCCAATATAAATATTTAACACCCAACATCTTTTTTTATGACTAGCCAAGAAACACAGATAAAACCATCTAACTCATCACTGCCAGGATCATAGGGAGCTTGACGATGATACCTGTTTGTAGTCACGAAGCAAGAGAATGAAGGAGATTCCCGAGCACTCTGTGTTTCATGGTGGGATAACCTGGTAACTAAAAATCTGTTCCATCCTATCAAGTCTAGTGTGGGCAGATCATTGCATGATTTCAAGGAGATTTTGGATTCAAATAGAAACACTTGGTTTAACATCTTGCATTTGCATTGCTTGACTGAAATCTTAAAATCATGTATGAGTTCAATTTTTGTGTTTTGCCTCAAAATAAGTTTTATTACTAACAAAGCAATATGTTTGCTTAAACATAGGAACTGAAAGTGTCACTATACCGAATCATACAATATGATGTCAGACCTGCTAAAACAATCTGGAAAACTTGAGTGATCTAAATTTAAGACAGCTGTGCCCAATGACTGATTAATCTCCATACTAGTCCTCCTTGACGGATATTTTGCTGAGAGTATTTACACTTTCTCTACCATATATTTTTTGGATGGAAATGTCATAGTACTTAGCGTCAGTCTATGTTATACAGTGATTTTCAGAAAATTTCCACTGCCAGCAAGTTGTTTTATGGAGGGAATCCTTTCAAGTATGAGGTGTTACACAATATAAATTCCTAGTCTAAAAGTTTTATGGTGTTGTCCATCACTACTGAGTCCCAGACAGATTAATACAATTTTCTTCCTCTTAGTAAATAAAAGAGAATAGAGAAAAGTGTGTTTTATTCATTGAGACTGTAATGCAGAACTCCTGCGGTCAGTCTGAACACAACTACTTCTCACAGAAGAAACACAACCAATCAGTACAAATGGGATTCCTTTGTAGGCAATAAATATCAAACCTGTTTTAAACTCACATGTCTGCCTTAGTCAAATATTGACTGACATACAAAACAGCTGGCAATCTTTGTACTACTTGGAGTTCTTCCCATATAGGATAAAAGGAGCCTGTGTCACAAAAAGTGACTGTAATGTTTAAATGCTCTTTCACAGAAATGACTGAGAAAGATACTCAGAATGAGTCACTGGAAACAAGGACCTAATAATTTGAAACCAACAGCTGACAATGAGGAAAAAGCCACAGAACCACAAGTATATAAATAAGATACATATTAAGATAACAAATAAATAACACAAGATAAATAACATAATAAATACAATAAACATTAAGATATAAATAAACTAGGGTCTCTATTGAGGCTTCCATGGAAATTATGTGCTTTAAAGATGAACATTGCATATGTTTCAGAAGAACAGGCCAGTTATAACTAATACATTCTAGAAAACCTGCCCATCTAGAAAATACAGTTTAGGCAGGCATACAAAAATGACTATGTACTCTCTAATATTTCCAGATCCAGCAAGGATAACATATAGGAAGCCTGCGTCCCATGTGTTCAACGGGACTCTCCCTTTCTAACTGTGTAACGCATGGATTTCTAGCACAGACAGGTCACGACATATTGGATCAGACGCCTGTTACGGGTCCAGGACTCAATAGTTAAGATGCCCTGGGCCTTGGTCCAGAGTAATCTGGGGAAGATGAAAGAAACACCTTTCTGGCAAGCTGATTCTGTTTCTTTCTGCTTTTAAACAGCTGCTTGAAGCTGTGCTGAGATCTGTAATGGTAGTCATCCTTTTAGAACTAGGCTAGTAAACAGAAATCACCCAAATTAAACAAAAATGTAGAACCCACGCAACTGTACTGAACTGGTAATTCAGCAAATTTTTTTTTTTTTCTGTTATGACTATAAATTTAGCTACTTGGCTAACGTACAGTTATATAAAAATACGAACCAACTTCTAAGTTCTCTCAGGCTGTGGTATTCAATACATCTAAGCACTTGTATACACAGCAAACATAAATCCCCTTATCACATTGCCTAACACACTGTGATACATCAGCAAGAAAAAATGGTGTTACGGGAAGAAGTAATACAAACTGGAATCCACCGTGAGTGTTCCCTCCAATAACTACTGTTGGAACATAAGTCTTAACTATGTCAATAGATATAAAAATCAGAAGTTTTGCTAGAAAAGCAAGTAGGTCTGAAATCTCAGATAGTCTCCTTGTATAACGCTGGAACTTTGAGATGTAAAGTGGGTGCCAAATACATTAACACCCAACTTAACAGCCCAGTACACTCTCACAATGGTGAAAGGTGGCCTTGGTCAATGAAGAGTTCACAGCTGTTTTTCATCATGTAGTACACATTTAAGGAATCCAAAAGCAGATGTCACTTTTCAAGCCACATCACACACAACATTCCTGCTGTGAATGCAGAAATACTAGGATTGTGAATACGAGATGAATGAGAAGACAAAGGTGAATGCATTCTGCCCATAAAAAGGATTTTGGACAGGACTACTGCAAGCTGTTCCTTGGCTATCAATATGAGGAGGTCTAGAACACATCTGTCCCTTTAAAACATTTTCTCGCAAAGTGTTATTTCTTAGAAGAGGTACTTTGGACTTGCACTATCTATACATCTTCTGTATTGCTCAACTATTTTTGCAAAGTGGTTCAAGAAACTCTTTTAAGTTACAAGTTAGCATGAAAGACACCGTTCAAGAATTACAGCCAACTGTATGCCAAAATTAATCTAAATAAAAACTCTTGAGAGAAACAAGGGGCAATATGGATGAAATACTCAGTGGTGGACTTAATAGGGATTTAAGAATATGTATACAATAGAATGGGCCTAGTGCCAGGCATTTGAAAACATGGAGTGCTGATCCTTGAAATGGGAAACAGATGTTACAATCCCAATAGTAAAGGATTCTATTAAAAATTGCAATCTATGTGGCAGGGTGTCATAAATAATAAAACATGACAATAACTTGCTTCCATTGCTTTAGCTGCATTGTGTTATCAGGTAGGAAAGCCACAGTTCTGAGTTGTGGTATATTAACACCATTAACTTCAAAAATCAGTTATATTGACGGGTAGTTAGCTAAAAGTTGTATTACATGAGTAATCTGGAGTCTGGGAATCCACAGGGCTAGAAGGTAGAAGAATATCCTGTTTACTAGAAGTCATACTCAAGTACAAATCAAAACTCTACGAAAAGGGTCGGGACAGGTATGGATGTACCAGAGCTGATCCAGCTGCTGAAGAAATGTTAGGCAGTGTAACGTGAGAAGAGTAATCAAGCAAGGTGCATGGCCTAAAAGAAGTTTAAGTGGGTAGCAGAATAATACCTGGCTACCGGTGGGAGACCTGCTTTAACACTGTATATTACCAATAAATCCTAGTTCTACAAATTGCTGAGACTACTGCTATTTAAGTGAAAAAATCATGAAATACCAAGACATTTAAAACTAGCTTTGCTAGCTGATATCTTTTCAGTATTCTAATTTGCAGTTAAAATATTTACATTTCTTTGCTTCTATAAACTATCACATTATTGAAAAACATATTTTGAATACATTAGGATTTAAGCTGTTTAATACCACGTAGAGAAGAAGGATTACGTGAATTATTAAATATTATACTGACAGGAAATAATTCCTAAGAATGACTGGATCTAATGCTACAGATTATTTGCTGCATTTAAGGAACAAGAAAAGTAAGATCCTCCAACTCTCGCATCAGCTGTTTTGAGCCTCTTTGCCTTGTAAGTATCCAGGTACCTGAGTAGAAACTAATACAAGTACTCCGTGGTTTACATTACAAAAATACTATGTCAGGGTAAGAAAATCTGCATATTGACATAAAACTACCAAAGTAAATAGGTAATACCTATACATATCCTTGTCACATTATTTCATGTTGAAAATAGAAAAACAGATTTAAAAGAAAAAAGACATCATGTAAGTATGTCTAGATGCTTCATTTATCTCTCACTTGCTGTTACCTAGTTTCATTGGTACTGTTAGCAGCTATAAAATTGAATAGATTAGTCTTAATAACATATTATTTAAATCTGAAAAGAGATCTAGAATCTCCCTCATTCGCTGAGGGATTTGGGTCTCTTCAGTCTGGAAAAAAGACGGCTGAGGGGGGATCTTATCAACACTTATAAATACTTAAAGGGTGGGTGTCAGGAGGATGGGACCAGGCTCTTTTCAGTGGTGCCCGGCAACAGGACAAGACGTTCACGGGCACAAACTTGAGCATAGAAAGTTCCCCCTAAACATGAGGAGGAACTTCTTTACTTTGAGGGTGGCAGAGCCCTGGCACAGGCTGCCCAGAGAGGTGGTGGAGTCTCCATCTCTGGAGACATTCAAAACCCGCCTGGACGTGTTCCTGTGTAACCTGCTCTAGGTGACCCTGCTCTGGCAGGGCGGTTGGACTAGATGATCTCCAGAGGTCCCTTCCAACCCTATGGTTCTATGATTCTATGAATGCTGATTGTGCAGCATATGGAGAATGAGATTCAAACATTAACAGAATAATAAGAACTATTTTTATGCAGCCTGCCACCTAAGCCAGAGAATATGTAGTCATTAGATGTATAAATGAAGGGCAAGCAAGAAGCAGAACAGATTATTTACCCAGAGGTAAAATACTCTACAGAAACTTTTCACAGGTACCTCACAAGGACTTTAAATTAACAAGTAAGGATTAAGACCCAAACCAGGATACATGACTCTCGAGAAATTCAACACAGAGGGCACATATTCTCCTAACAGTGACTGCAAGAAATGAAGTAGCCTGCCTACATTCTTAAGCCTTTAACAAAGACCATTTGATAAAGTATTTTGAAATTCTATCAGATAAGAGATTTGAGGGTTTTGATGTAGGAATACCAGCTGATAATTCATAAAAGCTGTACTATCATATACAACATCTAGCTGGCATTATCAAATATGTTACCCTTACAGTAAAATTATTTTCTTCCTGCCTTTTTTTCCTGGAATATCTATTAAAAGGTCTAAAAAGACTAAATATTGAGGTAGTAACACTACCATTCAAACTCTTCATGAAACTACTCTTGTCAGACTTCATTTAAAACAAGCCAGCTACAGAATTAATTCAGAATGATCATGAATTTTTGAGAAGATATTTACTAGGACTCATTTAGGATTTTGCAAAATTTGTATTTAGTTTCTCATTGACATTCAGATAAGGAAGATGGGATGAATGGGTTCTAACTATATATCTTTTTTAATTAGGTATCACAGACTCTGATCCAAATGTCAGGAGTATGGCATTTCCAATATTCATATTGTAAATCGGCACATACTATGCTATAAAGGAACATCACTTTACCCCAAGCCATACACTGTAATGTAACAATTCTCCCACAGAATTATGCTACTAATTAGTACTGCAGTATCTTCTGAGGTTGTGTTGGCTGAGTGGCGCTATACAACAACAATTTAGTGCTTTTGTTTGCCACTAGCTTAATTTAGAATTTGTCAGAGAAACTGAAGTTCCAGTGGTCTATAGCAGTGTCAGCGGAAACTGCCTCTTCTGAGTCTTCCTCTTGGTTTTCCTCTTGAGCAAGAGCTCCAAGGTCCCCAGACACATGCCTAACTGAAGTCCATAGAGGAAAAGGTCTCTACACTTACCTAATCCCTCCTTTCAAAAAAAAATGAAATAAACTATGGCATCTCTGAGAACAGTGAAGGAGAAAAATAACCGTAAAAAAGGGGGGAATGTTACAAATGTTTTTCAAGTTAGTGTCATTTCACTTTTCCCTTAACTCTAGAATTTCCTGAACATATTTATTAGTTCTACCAAAAAAAAAAAAAAAAAAAGTTCATTCAAGCATAAAGAAATCATTCCCAAAATCTAAAGCTGAAGCTGAAGCTAAAGCTGAAAGTCCGGAAAGACGTCATAATAAGCTAGAAATACAGCAACATTTTAACAGAAAAAAGGAAAAAGTTAAGATTCTTAACAGATAAAGGAAATATTAGAGCCACTTAGGGTAAAATTGAAAGGTGATAAAAGCATGTAAACAAGAAGACAATTCTTCCATCATTCTTGATCTTTTCTACCAAATGCTGGAGCCTTAACTTTTTAACTAACCCTTGTTCTACATTGTTCATGGTTCTGCTGTTAAGAAAATCACCTGAGACCTTCTTTCATCCCCATTTTAATAAACAGCTTCTTATATTCTAGACAAATTTCTAAGGTACACTGAGCTTTTCTTGCCATGTCAGATATCTTCTCCATATACAGTCTGATGTTTTTACTTCCCAAACCTGTCAAACAGAAATGGGAAGACGTTATCTTAGTAATTCAACCAGTAGTGAAATGGACACAATTGAACTTCCATATTAGAAGTTCAGTGTTGTCCCCAGGAGACATAAGTGAGGTAACCATTTGTGCAAGATGTAAAACAGCTTCCCAAGAGCTGAGATGCTAACTTAGAGACTTCTTCACTGACTGGGAATATAACTGCATTTTTATAAAAACAGTGCTGCTGTATATTTTTGTAACAGTTCCATTTAAAATCAACTTATTTATAAGAGAAATCAGCTTCTGTTTTGGGACAACATACAAAGCACTTCATCAGCAAGCCAAGGAAGAGATTTGATGCCCTGGAATTTTCATACTGGTTATGGCCTAAGTATAGCCTGGAGATAAGCAGGAATTTGTGGCTGCGCGTGCACAAGCAGTTGGAATGGTTAGCAGCTAAACAGCATGCAGACAAACCGCATCGAATTTCCTTCTAGAATACAGGCTTGAATTTGAGTTGGCTAGAGGGGAAGCTCCAGATCCTCAAGAGACACTTTTAAGATAAGCAGCAGATAATATACCTTGAATCAGATAGCACTATCTTTAAGTTATTAAAAAGCAGAAAAGTAACTGCATATAATTAGAACCCCTGTATTCATCAGAGTAAATTTGGTTTTATTTGTGCAAAGCACAGAAATGCCCAAGTCAGGGCTTGCTGTTACAGGCACCATTGTACCCAGGCTTTAGAGGGAAGACATTTTCCAAAACCCTGTAAATACATGGCATAGTCGGTGCACCCAGCACCACGAGATGTCACAACACCATGTCCCACAGCAGAATACAGTTGCTAGAAACACAGGACAGGAAAGGATGTCCAGCAAAGAAAACCTACAACCCACACATACAGATGCAGACTATTGAGCCACCCTCCCAACACCACAGTCCACCATCGCTCACAACAAAGTCCCAACCAACACAGGGACGATGACTGAGCTGTTCAAGAGCCACAAATCGGTCACCCATGGACACGGTCAGGAGAAGGGGGTGAATAAGCAGCTGCCTTTTCAGATTGTTTTTAAATCTGGAAGGATAAGGTTGCTCGAACAACCTGCAGTCACACTGGAGGTCTGTGAGAGAACCCCAAATTCCTTCCAGACATAAGTCCCAGACCATGCCTCCGTTATACCACTATTTTTACTTGGTTTCCCATATTCAAATTTAAAGCTGCTATTGACGTGTCACTCCTCAAGAAAATTGTTTTGCAAGTGGAACAAAGTTAGAAACTCTGTTGATGCAGAAACCAGGAAAAAAGTCTCATTTTCCCTAGCACTGCAGGGCCAACATAGCTATGGGAACGTGAGACTAATTTCTTTCTGGTTTGTGCATCAACTGAATTCTTAACTAGACTCCAATTGTAGAACAATGACCTGTAGGAATGACACTCCAATGCAGCTTAACTACATTTCTATTGCTCTTCTGATAACTCATATTTTCCGCCTCTACAAACATACAGTGAACAATATAAATTTCTCTATTATAAATTACAGAAAAAACATTGACAAACACTTTCGAGAAAGCTCTCCTTACAGTATTTATATTTCAGAATACACTGTATAGATTTCAACTAAGTTCACTAAAATCTGAAGGAATCTTTGCAGCCGAAAGAGGTGTTAGGAGGAACAGTCATCTAACATCAATAGAGCTTCTCCCCTCAGTGCTCTCTCAATCCTGAGAGCATGTCATTGCATACTGCTGGTATTATTCATTTTGCCACTTTTTACGCTATAAGCAACATCTTGTTTCTTGCTGCATCAGGGGAGGGGGGAGCAGAATCGATTCAACCGTAGCTATCCCTTTCTACTACTGTTACTACTCCCTCCTGTTGCTGCTTGTTGCTGCTTGTGTACTACTTACGTTCTTGGGGGCACTAACAACTCAACAGCATTTTTTTTTCTTTTCTTTTGGCTGCTAACATACGCTTAATTTCAAATGGATACAGAATACAGGCTGATCTAGTTACCAGAGTTTAGTAATGCTTTTGAAGATGTACCTGGTCATTTGTGTTTACAGAAAATACTCGAATGCCACCATTCAAATTGACCGCAAATGCTTAGAGAAGTGACTGAGGTAAAGGGAGGAAGACAAAGAGGAAAAATGTAAGAGAGCCCAGACACAGGCTAATTAAACTGCAGTTTCTTCTTTGTGAATGTAATTCTCCTAATATTTGTTCAACTTAATGCATCAGTGAAGTAAATACTGTTGGGTGTTTTTTGGCTTTATTTTAATTCCTCACCTTAAATGCTTGAGAAGATCATTGGAAACATTTAAAAGTCATTATTTTCCTAAACATACTATTCATTTCCTTTGTGCATTTTGTTCAAGATGGACAAGGCATTTATTGTCTTGTTAAATCTTCGCTTTCATTTCTAGTTAACAGCATTTTGGTATTACTTAGAGGTGCTGTAATTCTTTTAAACAGACATTATTTGGAAAGCCCAGAATAGAGGAAATTAAAATGACTGAATTCAACAACTGTACTTTGCAATGTCCACCATACCATGATTCTAAGAACATATACTGCAAAGCTTTTATTGCATTGCCATAATTGAATTTTATTTATTGGCTTTGGGAAGCATCAGCTTTTCTGTTCTCTCAAACCGATGGGCAAATTCTGAGCACGAAGCTTAGTTTGCTTTCACACAGAGCTCTGCTTTACATATTTCAGCTCAACACTGAAATGTTGTCATGCAGTATTTGATTCTGAAATTCCACCTCTCTGACCTACCTGATGCAAGGAAGCCCTGTGCATTTTCTGAGGCACTCCTTTGCTGCCAGGCAGACTGTTGTTCAGAATTCAAAAGCTTTTGGGCAGGAGCATGACAGAAGTAAGAGCTCTTAAAAGAAAAAAGTGTATACAGGTAACATAACTGCTGACAATTAAAAATTACGCGTGCTACTTCATGACATTGCATGAATTATTGTTACCAAGCCACTTTTACACAAGGACATTTGCGGTTACAGCATAAAGAGCTTGTCAAATTACTGGCCATCTGGGATTTCACTCCCATGGTACTCCATTGATGTCTTACTCAGGAGAAGTTGCCAGAAGACACAAGTCTGCTCCATTATACACTTAGAAAGTACTCTGCCCTCCACCTTTACAGGAATTCCTTGGTATTCCTCCTTAGTCCCTAAATGGATTCTTCTTTCTTCTTCCCATTCAAAAACCATGCAGTGATGAAGCCAGTCACAGCATAAAGCTGCTCAGCTCCAAAAGCTGGTAATTCACTTTCTCACCAGCAGTCAGTTGTATGCAGCGTCCAGCTCTCCTTCCTTTAAATATTCCAGATCTCCTCATGATGTAACATCTAGTGGATACTAGATTTACTTTTTTTAGCTCCCTTGTGGAGCAATTGTGCTAAAAGATGGTGCATTACCTTCACGTAAAACGTGTCACTCAGTGACTGTGATCTAGACACACGCATCTGAGTGAATGAAGCGGGTTCTTGAGCCAAGAATACGCAGGAGGCTTTAAAAGGATTAGTAAGAATGTTTTCTTCTGGATCTCTTCTAATCCCCACCCCCCTCCCTCCACACACACATGTAATAAGCATAGTATACATGCAGTAAATGGTCAGATGTCCAACAATATCTATTTCATGGAGAAACATATCTGTATTACAATAGTTACTCTTGATCGAAAACCCACTGAAATCAGTGGAAAGGCTCCCTTTGAAATCAGTGGGAGTTGGGCCTAGGAATTAGCTCCAGTCTCCAGTGAAATGCCATCTACAAAAGATACAAAAGTATAATTTAGTATTCGTGATCGCTAGGAATACTTCATGGCCCTTTGTAAGTGTGGAGGATTTTCACCCTGAAGTGGTGGGATTCATTGTCCCACAAATGCAGCATCATTAACGGCCTTTCAGAGCCCTTTCACCTCCAACAGTAACTTAGGAGGTCTCCATGGGGACTCTCTGTCTGCATCTAGTCTTATAAGGGTCTTGAACTCTGAAGGAATACAGTGTTGTTCGTTTCCTCAGTTGGTTTATGATTCTACTGGTTAGTCCTCAAATTTCATCTTAAACTAAACAAACCTCAAGCCCACCAGGACAATTACAAAAAGCTAAATGATATGAAGAAAAAAATATTTTAACACTATCACCGATAGCCTTTTATATTTGGTGGTTGGTTCAAGATACCTTAATCTCTTTCACACTTTTGCCACTGGAAATGATCATTGCTGTTGCAGCCAGAACCAGAAATTTGTTTTATCAATGCCAATTTACCTAACAGGTTTACCCAGCTCAATGTTAAATTCACACCTGCAAACACTGTTACTAACTTTTTAGCAAAGCATTTAGTATGTAAATATTGTTGTCTATAATACACAACACTTTTTTGTTTCCCTGTCTGTGACAGGCTTCAAGCTAAAGCTGTAAATACTTGCCTTTCTGGGAGTTCTCTTACACACTAGTTCCCTCGTTAAGATCTTGCCTTCAAAGCTTGAAGAGGCACGCCAGTGTTGCTGTCTCAGAGGTTAGCTGTGCTTTCCCTCGGTAAGCCTGAGCAGCTTCCATATGCATTTTTAGTGATGTTGTCTGTTCCCCTTTCAGTCATCTATTCACAGAACTTGTTTGCAATTTCTGAAACAACAGTTTGCACATATACTCCCAAGGCCAAACTGCATACCGACTCCTTTATTTGTTATTTACAATATTCTTTCTCACATAAACAGAACTGTAACTAACTACAGGATTTCTCAGGGATCTCTAAAACTGATACAAGATTTAAACTAATTTAGCAAACGCTACACTCACCTTTAATAAAGTATGAAAACTGAACACCAGCTTTGCTGCTTTATTGATCTGTTATTCATCCATCAAATATCCATTTGGGTAAGACAACATCTAGATACACACATGTAATCCAGTTTAGGCTTTTGACAAAGCAAGTTATAAGAATGTAATTTTATTAGAGTTCTTTTGATTTGAAGACCCATTTTGAATCAATTCCTTCTGCATTGATCCCACAAAAAGACATCAAGTTTTGTTGGTCCCCAATGCAACACAGAAAACATTGATGCCATTTAACACACAGCCTGGAACACAATGGTGGAAGCTAAGAAAAACTGTCAGTGAGAATGGGAAGAGCTGGGCAATCACATCCATCACTGAGACTCACTTACACTACAGTCGAAAACAGTTAAATTGCCTAAAAAACAGGCAAATAATTAGGTTGAATAAGGTCTTGGGAAACTAAACATAAAAGACCAGAGAAGCAGAAAGTGAAACCAGAATGGTTTTTGGCTCATTTCAGGTTTCCAGTTCTGGGCCTGAAGCTGCTTAGGTTCAGTTCTAGTTAAGTCAGCATCAGCCTAATAGAAGTTGGGTAGCATGGTTTGGTAACTCAGCCCACATTGCAAAACATGTAAGGATCATATGATGAAAGCAGGCTTACAAAAAGGGGCTTTGGCCAGGAAGGCAGATGGGTTCTTTTTCCTGCTTTCTAAACACAGTGTGAGCACCTCGGAGATTTCAGGGCTGCAGCTGCATCTGGTAGAGCAGGACTGGCCAGAGATTCTGGCATTGCACTCCCTAGGAAGGTGTCCAGAAACACAACAACCAGAACTTGGCAGTTGCAGGATAAAACCTCTTTAGCCTGGTTTCCCAGGCTCTGAATTAGACAAAGCTGAGTCTATTCCCTGTTTCAGATCTTGTGTACCACTCTTGAGAGGTTAGCTGCCCAGGCTCAAGGCTAACTTTCATAATGCAGCTATCCAGCCTTCAATCCACACAGCTGAGCTGCCTCCTGCCCTCCTTTTTCCCCAGGAGGTGCTTCTAAAGCACAGGTATACCTGTGCCGGATCTTGTACCACCCTGATTCTGACCCTGGTCCTGACCCACTGGCTTGATTTTCTGACTTGACATAGGATCGCGATCATCATTAAGGACTGGCTTTGACATCTGGACTGTTGTCTGAGTCTGGCAACCATCAGCAGACCTGCCCTACTTGCTCTGGACCTGGGGACACACACCCTTTTCGGTAAGGTCACTGTCTGCCTGGTTTGCTGTGTTTCTCAGTTCCAGGTTCACCTTCTCCCACGGATCAGCATGTCCTTGTTGCTCCTGACACTGTAGATGAGACTGATCACATTAGTATCTCTTTTCCCTCTGCCTGTCAAACTGCCCCACTACTCCAAGTTCCAGTCAAAGGAAAAAGATCTCCTGCTTTGAGCAATGCAGCTTGCTTACTCAATAGAAAAAAGTAGCCCCCAAAAAGCAAATTTATATTGCTGTAGATAAGCTAAAACTCTGAGTCAAAATAAACAGAAAATTCACAACTTTAATTTTTCCCCTATCAGTGAGAGTTTGCACTGTGCAGTTGTTACCAACATTTTACTGTTTGTCATGATGTAACACTGCAACCAACAGTGGTTCAAAATCTAGACAGTCTTGAAGCTCTTAGTAACGTGTGATAAGAAGAAAATAAACGGAGAATATATCTGTTCCTGCATGCTCCTACATTCTTTTTAAAGCTAAGGGGAAACACTGTTTTTTTTTCTTATTAATCTAGGAATGTTAAAAGATTTGACAAAAAAAAAAAAAATCCTTGAAAGGTTTTAAATTACTAACAAAAGGCTGTATTATTTAACACTACTGGGAACAAAGGCTTGGTCCCCTCTCAAGCTGGTGACTATTAGAGCTCGGGTAGCTGAGAAAAAGGGAAACTTACGAATGAAAAGACCTTGTTTTCTGCAATTTAAAAGTCCTTAGTAAAGTTCTACATATCATGTAACAAACTGCCATTCAAACCAGATCTGTGATCCACACAAGCCAGCATTCAGGATCTGAGAGTGACCAACAAAGGCATTTCAGCAAGAACTGCAAAAAGCATGAAGTAGTAAGACACCACAGTAAGACTAGTAGAGTTTGGCTTTATTCACAGCCATCAAAGCCAATAGTAATAAGTTCTTGTGACTTCAGAGATTTCTTGCAGAATACTCATACGCTAATTAAGAAGGTAAAGTCTCAGAATATCAATTAAAAATACTGGAAAATACAATAAATCAAAATCCTCCAATCTCCAAAGAAAATGTAACTAATTTCTGTCACAGAATTTGAAACTAAATTTTACTATCCTACCTCACCAACTTGTGTCCTATAACAAGATACAAGATTAATAATGTTGTCCACAAGGTGGCACTTACAATCCTTGTGAAATCAAGATGTAGAAGGTCCATGCAATAAACGGTTAATTTCTTACACATAAACACAAAGTTTGTATTGCACTTCTTCTCAAATTAGTCTCTACTACATTAGCCTCTGCTATTTTTTTTTTATCAGTAGTATATTCTTAATATTTATCAGTCAATCCAAATATTTCTTTTGGTTTGGGAAGTATTTTAATCTGAAATAAAATGTTATGCAAAACTGAAACAAAGGAGAAACTCTCAAACTGATTTTTCTTGCATCATCTGTTCTTCTTGTTTGGAGACCAGGTGGACTTCATTTATCAACCATAAATAAATATTTAAATCCAAATACTGCTGTCTTTCCTCAAAAGGAATCCTCATTGACTTCAAAGTTGACATCAACTGGAAATTTGCCAAGTCACAAGAGTCAGCCTCTTTAAGGATTTGACAAGGCAGAATAATGTCAATTCCATGGTCTTCACAATCCAAAATTTACTAACAAATTTAAATGACTTTTGGTTTTAAGTGCATCAAACAGAAGTATATATTCTATTTTTTTCCACTTGCTTATCTTTTTGTGTAAAATTAAATCACTCCCACTGCGGCTGTGGAAATGAGTAGAGAAAAAAACAGATTAGGGAGTACCTGAGAAAATTTTACATATATAAATCTTTGGGACCAGACGGGATGCAACCGAAGGTGCCAATGGAGTTGAGTGACATCACAGTGAGGTCATGGTGATCGGTGGCAATGCCCAATGACTGGAAAAAGCAAGTGCCACATCCATCTTCATTAAGGGCAAGAAGGAGGACCTGAGGCTCAGTTGCAGGTTGATCACCTTAATCCCAGCCCTCAGAAAGACTGCAGAGTCAATCCTCCTGAAAGTCATTTCCAAGCACATGAAGGACAAAAAAGTTATTTGGAGCAACCATCATGGGTTTACCAAGGTCAAGTCATGCCTGAGCAAGCTACTGTCTTCTGTGATTAAATTACTAGTTCAGTGGATAAATGAAGAACAGTGGATATTTTTTACCTTGACTTTAGCGAGGCCTTCGACACAGTATTCTTAAAGCCAAACTGGAGTAATCCAGACTGGGTAAGTGGACAACAAGGTGGGTGGGAAACCAGCTGGATTGCCAGACTTAAAAGGTAGGAATCACTGCTCCAAAATCCAACTGACAGGCACGTACCAGTGGCATCCCTCTGGGAGGCCTACTGGAGTCAGTACTGTTTAACATTTCTTTAAGGACATGGACAGCAAGATGAAAGTGTGCTGTCAGCAAATGTACAGGTGATACCAAATTGCAGGGAGAAGGCAAGATATGGGAAGCAGGACTGCTACTTAGAGGGACCTTGACAGGGTGGAGAAAAGGGCAGGCAGGAACCTCATGAAGTTCAAATTAAAGTCCTGCAACTCGGCCAGAATAACTCCATGCACCAGAACATGTGCTGGAACTCACAGAAGTGCTGCTCATTTAATCCTTTGCCTCTAGGCTGGAGGTACATTAGATTAGTAACAAGAAAGCATAAATTGTTTTGGGATCTGAAAGCTTTGGATCCTCATCTTCCACAATTACAGTTTGTGTTAGTGGACTTACTTTCCCAGCCAGCCAGTTTCTGACACTTCCACCGCAACTCTTGTTTCTTGCCTTCGATACATCTCTCTCCTCTCCACTAGGGAAGACCCTAGTTTTTCTGTTCCCCCGCCCCCCAGATCTAAGCCAGGCTGCCTAGAGATTGGCTAGATAGCTCCCTCCTCAACATGTGAGGAAGCTGAGGATAACAATACTGATTTTCTCTGGCCACTGTTAAAACCTTTGACCTCCACGTATGAACTCACAAATCTAACTCCTACAGTTAGATGAAGATTATTCCTTTCACTGCTATCCATCTGTGACAGGTACAAAATGACACACCAATGAAGATTTTATGAGTGCTGGACAGTAATAGCTAGAATGTGACACTACATCCCTTCTCCTGGTGGGATTCCCAGCAAATGTACACCTCATTGACCAGAGCTATTTGTAAATGAGAAGAACAATACAGATTTCCAGGAACTGCTTTCATCTTTGCTGATCCTTGAGGGAGCCAAAATGTACGTACTTCATAGCATTCTAACAGAGCAGCGAGCAAATTACACCACACGGCCAGCTTTTTAATTATTTTACCGATGAGGTACTTGATGTGTACAAACAAAAGTGTGAGGTCCAGTGGTGCAAATCCTTCAGTGTAAACAAAACAAACAGGGCGTTCAACAGTGAGGAGCCATGCCTATACCTGTAGAGCACGAGATACCTTCAGAAAACTTCCAAAGGCAGAGCACAACAAAGACAACACAGCCTTCCTGTCTTACTTTAACGTCTCACATGTCTTCCAGGTTGCAGCCTAACCCTCATTTGCTTTACAAATCAAAGAAGCAATGTTGAGAATTTACATTCAACCACAGGATAACAAACAACATTCTAATGGCTCTCACTTGATTTGTGGTTAGCTATAACCATAATTTTTACCCAAACATTTGATCCTACTTTGGCTTTCAAATATTTCCTGCTGTCCACAGACCTAATGCTCACAAATCTTTGATGCTATTTACGGCCCTTCACAAACAGATTCTGGTCACATCCAGATGCCGCCCACTTAATTAATCACAGATTTTCTACCTGCACAATAGCTGTTTTCATTACCTATCTGTGCTTTATGTTGAACTTCATTTTGTCAGATAAAATTCAGACAGCAAGAAGAAACAAACTATTCATTTTTGACAACCTTAAGAATCCAGATGACATTTACAGTATCTAGATATGCACCAGTTTAATGAAAAAAAAAGCTACTCGCATAAGGACATATAAAGACCCTTTCACTAAGACATTCAATGGTTTCTTGGTGGCTAGAGAATTACTTGAGAGAAAAAAGGTTTTATTCTTGTTACAATGGAAAAAGTAAAGCCATCCAGGAAAAGTAATCATGTGAAAAGATGGTCTTAAAGATATCAACTAGTAACAGCTAATAAAAAAGGATTAAAAATATAAAGCATGCATCTCACATTGATACCTCTGACAGCTAAAAAACCAATTTCGCTCACATTGGTTTTGTTCTAAGGAAAGTTACTATAAATGGGACTTGCAGCTCTCCCCCACACAGAACCAATTTAAGGTATATGAAATCAAGCTAACCGCCAGTAATACCACAGCAATAAAGAGCTGAAATAGAAATAGACCATTGCTGGCTATCGCCTTACTGAAGTAAAGATAGCTATTCAATTTTGAGACCTCTACTCTACAAAGAGCTTATTAAAGAAGCTTGTTACTCAAGTGTTTTGAAGCGGCTGTGTTAGTAGCATTTAAGAGTGAAGGAGATTAAGTTGCCTCATCATAACATATACATTCCACTGGAAACTGGAAAATATATATTGAAGGTGAGTGTAAGGCTTGTAGGCCTTTTTCTGTATTTGATCGTATACAATTCAGTGAGCAGCACTCATTTCTGCCTAGGTTAGAATAAATCTATCTTAATCGTTCAGGAGCCTCCAGGCACTGAATCCAACCACAAGCACATGGCCGTAACACAGGAGGAGACTAATTTCACCGTGCCTGGACCCTAAGGTCAGTCTGCTCACACACATATCTGCTGCTAGAGCATACAGAAGCACATCTAGGGCCCTGGGGCTTCTGTTTTGTGTTTTCACACTTCCAAGCAGATCAAATTGGTCACATTCATTACGCATGGGAATACTGTGATAGCAAAAACAATGAAAAGGTACCTGAAATTGAAAGTTTGACTATTTTTTTCATCTGAACATTACATCTGTAACTGGAAGCTCCATATCCAAAAATATTCTAATGTTCAAGAGGTACAATAGGTTCAAATGGTATGTGCATCTCTAGAATGCACTAATTGCTTTTTTCACTTCAGAAAACTTAAAACCACAAGAACAATAAGATTGCTTTAGTCTGAGACCAGACTAAATCTAATCTGAAATAAATATTCCAAATCACATATAATGAAGCACTCATGTCTGCTTGAATAGATTGATCTGCTGTAAATATGCCAAATTACTTGATATCATAGATTCGGCAAGAGTAAGCAAACTTTATGCTTCTATTTATACAACTCAACTGGAAGAGCAGAAAATCTTTTCAGTATCTAAGGTCAGATACCAACTCCACACATTACAGTTCTTGAAGAAGGGTATCTTGTTTCCTAAAACCTGTACACAAAGAGGAAGTGTATGTTTATGATGTAGATCATAAGGCTAAGGCCTTCAAAAACGCACGTGGCTTGAATATACGAATGTACTGAATCCAGTAACAGTGCAGTCTGAAAATACATTAAACAGTTCTTAGAATCTAGCCTAATTTGACCTTGTTGGCAATGACAAGAAACAATTAAATAAAATAATACAATTTATGCCATTGATGTTAACTCTATGCCTTTTTAAAACACCTCTTATCTCCTCTTATCTAAGTGGCTAAAGCTAATGCACGTCAGCATCACCCTGATTATATCTCAGTATTTTTTTTGGCAAGTAGTACTATGCCCATTTCAGCATTAAATGAAAGGTCTCCACAATTCTCTTCAAAAGCTTGATACTTCAGAAAACAAGTGTAAAACTCAATATAACCCATCCAAAGATATGGCTGTTTCCCCAATATAACATATCTACTCCTTGCTGGCCTTGAACGATTGCATTTTAAGTTTTCTCCTGAACTCTTACAATACCTACCATTATTACATTCTGGTTCATAAACATCACAAAGAGCGTAAACAAACAATAATATTTGAAGACAACATCAAGAAGACAGCTGAATAACAAAAGTTATGACCCAAGTTTAGAATAGCCTCCTGAGCACTTAAAGGCAAACATTTGCCTCTACCCACACAGCAGTGAGAGTCTTTTCCTCCACAGCAAGTTTTTAATGGTTTGCTTGCAGAAAGGTTCTATGGCCTGATGACCTCTGTGATGCTGCTGTTATCCTGCCGTGTAGGAACAGGAGATAGAAAAATGGACTGGTAGATTTTCCACTTGAATCATGGAAAAATACAATCTGTTCCTTCTGAAAAATCAGAAGTGGCAGAGCAGCCACTACACAACACAACACACATCTCCAATGCCACAGCCTGGAGTGGAATCCTCCAGTCAATACAGTTCTATTTTCTCCATCTTCGGTGCTGAACAGCTGTATTTTATCATCCCCATTAACATCCATTTAAACAACATGGGTGATTTTGCACAAATACAAATGCTTTCTTCTTTTAAGAAACGATATACTACATGGAGCTGCAACTGAGATACTTGGAAAGAAATCTTTCAAACTTACAGGTTCAAGTTTTCTACTTTGTAATAAACAAGAAATAGATTCTATCCTTGCAAAGCTCTATTTGAGCTTGCAGTCCTGGAATGCTAAAATTCTGCCTGTTGTATAGAAAATAACAGCCATTAAAACACAAAAAGGGTGGGGGGTGGGGGGGGGCGGGGAGAAGCTATTGCAAATCCCCTGCAAGACAAGTGGCATCTAAATGCTCTGGAGCTTTATATACTCTTGTTGACCAGAATTTAGGAAAGGAGGTGGTGCACCCTAGCTCTTTTATGCAACTTAAGTACAAAGCCCATTTAATATTCAACCATCTGGATTTCTGGCTGTACATCAATGCTGTAGGGGAAGGAGATGTGTGAGTCCAAAAGGGAGGAGACCACAACAGCAGAGGATGTGATGGCATAAACCAGCTCCTTCCAAGTGTGCATCTGCATCACAAGTAGCAGAAATAGGAACACCCATTTCCTATGAATGCAAGCAATACCAAAGAAAATTTATTTGTGGGAGACTCCACACAGCTGCAGATCACTTCTCTTTAGGATTTCATGTGAGCATTTGTCAGACTTTTAAGATTTATCTTGAAAGAGATGATCCTTTGCTCTCCAGCCACCAAGGACTGGATTTAACTAGTGCTTGTTTCTTAACATGGTGTTACTGTAAGGTTTATGCCAAAGTACTCTGCTGAGATTCAACAAAGCAAACTTCAGAAATCTCCCATCTGATAAAAAGAAAAAATAAAATTTACTATGATGTGAAACATAGTCTTACCAGGAACTGTTTCTTCCTTATCTGTATAAGCTGTTCCTTGATCGCTTTGCAACCAGGATGCTATAGGTCTGCAACAGATTCCCTTGGCTCACATTCTTCATTCATGTCGTTTTACTGTTTCTGGGTTTAAAATTGTTTAGCCCAAATAATTTATTGTCTAGATAGTATATTAAACGTTGTTTTAAATATGATTGGTTTGTACTGCAGTCAGAAGTTTCCCCTACAGGAATCAGTTTACATCATTACACATTTTTCATGCTCAAACTCTATCAAATAATGAAATTAATGTTTTGAGTTATGTTTCTGCAGCTAGAAACCAGGGAATTTTGTTCTTCATAATTTTTTTGTTTTCCTCTTTGATAAAGTCTAGCTCCTAGGATGCCTATTTTCCTCAAACTCAGTTGTAGACCAAAATCCCTTTTCTAGCCTCCTAAACCTATTCAGCCAACAGTGAAGCAGTTTCTCACAGAAAATGAAAACTTAAGAATGGTCTTTCTAAAGATAATGACATTGAACACGCCAAGTTCCTTTCTCAATTACGTCTGTATATGATTTCATGAGGTGGCATAGGGGTTAGATTTAGAAGCTTGTATTACTAAAGTTATTTTTGAAACCTAAGGATTTTTTTAAGCTGCTACTTAACTAAGCTGTTTTAAACATCTCCAAGTAGACACGAAAAGGCAAGAAATAGTAGAGGAGACCTCTCTATCACTAAAATCTAAAATGACTACTTCAAACCACAGAACATCTATTTGGAGACAGACAACACTTGAAGTGTCCTGGACAACACAGACTACATACCAATTTTCCACAACCGTTATTAAGTTCTTGAACAACCTTAAGCAGAGATGCAAAGCAGACTGCTGTCCTGACACTCTTGTCTTCTTCAAGAGCTGGGAAACACAACCAATACTTGCTTTACGAGTAAAATTTGGACACGGAAGAAAATGTTCTCCTGTCAACTTGTACAAAGCAGTTACAGGAAGGGCCCGATTTAAACAAAAAGACTTTCCTTAATGATGCAAGAGAAGATAATCCACAGTTAAGCAAAGTCCAGGTCTTACCTGAGCTTTGCTTGGTCTCTTTTTTTCACTCGTCACCATGCCAGTGCTCATCAAAACAAACAAAAAACCAAACAACCTTACAGCCAAATTAGACACGGAGCAGTAAAATGCAGCTTATTAACTCATTCTCACGGGCTCTTCATTACAGGACGCGATTTGTTATGTTATGAGGAAATTAACTAGTCCTTGCCTCCTGAACTATATAGAGTATTATTAAGTCCAGAAGATAGAGTGAATGGTTTCCACTGACCATATGGTATAGAACTGAAACTATTTATACTAACAACAGTCTTGCACTTTCAACATACAGTTTTTAATTCCCTTTAAAAAATTTCAACATTTTCTTATATTCGTGCACAGTCTCTTGATACTTGCAGGATCAAGACTTACAGTCTTGACTTAACAGGTATAAGCAAAAAGCTGTATTTAGTATCTTTACATATTGCTGCAAACTTTCAAATATTTTTATTTCTGTTAATCAGAGAGAAAATGCGCAAAACATCAGTGACAAGGTCCTCCAGTAACGGAAATCTGTATGCATTTGTTTTGATTGGCATGCAAATAAGGAAAAAAATGAGGCCTAATGCCTGCCTCAGGGGAGTATGTTCAGCTTCACCATCATGTCAGTGATGACTGCATCCTTAATTTGCACTAAATGTTCCTGGCTCTTAGTATTTTCTTGCTAATATGAAGATATTCAGGTTAGCAAAAAGCCCGAGTATGAAGAGCTTCAGAAGAATATTAAGGCAGTGAATGATCAGGCCCTTTGAATTATCAGATTCAACGACCAAAACTCTTCAGATATAGTACTAGAACACAGAAACATAAGAAAGTCCTGCCAAGTCAGACCAAAGGTCCATTATTCAAAGACATCAACAATAGATGCATAAACTGGGAAAAATATATGCTATTTTGACAGTCTACTTTTCCAGGCTGCATTTTTTATTTGAGGCACAAAGACTTCCTAAGCCAGATAGAATGTCTTTTGTATCATTTAGTAGTCCTTTATTGAATATACTTAGCTTCCTTCCTCAATTTTATCAGCCCTAATTCCTACATCGTAGTACCACTGTTTAACTAGATGCTTCATCATTTTACTTTGAGACTAACACTGGGTAATTTCTGCGCATGCCTTGTAGTTCTTGTATTGAGAAGGACAATGACAATCATTTCCTCTTCACATTCTCCCTGAACTCTCAAGTTTTACAGACTTCACTAAATTACTAATAATGATCAAAACAAGGCATTTGTTTTAATTTCCTTTTAAAACAATGCCATCACAAGGCATTAATCAGTGAATGCTTAAATACTCAGATGAGATGTGTAGGTAAGTATCAATAAACAAAAAGTCAAGATAAAAAAATACAACAACACTGTTGAGGTTCAGATGAGAGATGGGCCTGAATTCTATTGTGCAAGCTCATAGCTAATTTTATTTAATTATTTCTTGCAGTCTGTGTTATAACAGTGTTGATTCCTTAGCATTCAGTGTAGTCCATTCCACTGATAAGCAGAGATAAATGAATGCCAAAAGTCTCTCAGAGCAGTAGAATTTGGATTAAAAATAAAATGCCTAGAGGCAAAGCAAAGCATAGTCATTGCTGACCTGTTCTAATCTTTTTCCCTTTTACTGAAGAACAAAATAAAAGTTAAATTAACATAATCTGTTAAAAAAAGCAGATTTCCAGTTTTAACAGGGAGCAATTTGGTTACCTCATCCAAGTTCTCAGTGGATTGTGGAAACCTAAAATCCCTGCGGCAGACACTACACTGCACACAGTTTATTGACAGGTAAACTGAGGACAAAGGAATTCAATAACTAGTTTCAGCCATTACTAGCATTACAAGTCTTGTGACCTGGTCTAACATACAGAGAATACAACTCTTCCGAGTTCTTTTTTAAGAAAAAGAAATGCGTGCAAAATTCTGTAGAATCCAATTCACAGCTGAGTACCATTGCATGCCAACACTGCTCCCCAGAACACACGAACCTCAGCTTTCTAAGCTGCTCAGACTTCTCAACTGTCTTTGCTCTGTAACAGGAGCCTTACAAGTTTTACCTGCTTAGTATGTGTAAATAACTGTCCCTATGGGCATGCTGTATTTACCAAATATTTGCATGCTTTGCAATTTCAAAGTTAAAAAGAAAGAAATATTTAATATTTTCTGAAAAATAACAGACCGTATATAAAAGTGGCCTAGTATAATATTCCTGTAAACTTCTGTCTCTTCCATACTGATTAATAATGCAGAAGTCAAGAACAGAGAGTGTGTGAGCTACCCTTGAGATGGGGGAAGTTAGAATCACTGTCTTTCTAATAATTCCCAATGTGAAAAGAACTCTGGCCACTGCCAGTAGACTAGTCCCAACTGGCTTTATACTAGGGTTATGTTTATTCAAGTGTTCTCCTTTATGAAGGAAAATCTTGGCTTTATTTCAAGGTAAAGAAAAAACCTCCAAGCGGCAAAATATTTTAAGGACAGATGTCTGATCTTGAAACAGCAGCTAACACAGCCAGAATATATCTGTGCAATAAACACTTACTGATCAGCCCTCCCTTTCAACTGCATGTATTTCTTTTTATCCACTATGTTGCTCACAAAAAAGTAGCACAGGAAACAGTGTTCTCTATTCTCTCCCAGGACAGCTTTAATTAATTCCTTTAATTCTAATAAAATTTGAAATTCTATAACAAGTGTTGCCTTTTTTTTTTTTCTTTTTTTTTTTTTTTTTTTCTCTCTCTCCTCTGGGGGCTTAATTATGCCTATTACACCTGGAACTGTGCTGCTGAGAACGATGAGGTGCATGGCCCAAACAGCAGCAACACCCAGGAACTGGATGCACAGAGGATTTCCTATGAACCCAGCTCCCTCTCTGCCCGGTCTCCACCCTGCCATGCTCGCTGCCGCCAGCTTTTCATAGCATCATAGAATGGTTCAAGATGGAAAGGACCTTTTATGGCTTTACCTCCTCTCCACCTTGGTGAACCCACTTTTCAGACTACCTTCACTGATGCAATTTTACCCCCAGCAATCTTTCAAGTTACAATTTAGCTTAAAAACAACAACAACAAAAAATAGAGGCTGAGCTGGTAACTATAGTAATGGCTAATATTTTCGAATGCTTTCCAATAATATCCCTGTTGCTTTTAGATGGTTATAGCTCTGCCAAAACTTAATAACCCACACTGAAAATTTCCTTGCCAGGTACTTGAAACAAGCTGAACATTTCTTTTCAAAGAAAATAAACAGTAAAAATAATTTCATTTTTTCCAAAAACTAGGATTACACATAATTCTGTGTTTTGTAAATATTTTTAAAAAGAACTTATAACGGGTTTACTCAGAAATTCTTGTACTTTTCTTGTTTAAGACCAGGGGCTCAAAATTGGCACGGAGGCTGAGGCAGTATCAAGGATGTGCTCTTTTCTCATGAAACAATGTCCCTTCTCCAGTCGAGATTTAAACCCCCGAGTATCACCATGGCATCTAGTCAACACGGACTTGTTAAGAATTGGGCAGCACAAAACGAAAAAAAATACCCCAGCCATACTGTGCTTGCTCCACAGTTTCAAGTAAGTTCAAGACTTTGCCTGCAATTGCTACTGTTTTGCAGGGAAGTGCGTGAAAACAGCCTGCTTCACTGAAGCAGTAAAAGCAGCTGAAAAACCAGTGTGTTTGCTGTATGTGACTGAGGAAGAGACAGTCAGAGGGTGACAAAGACAAAAAGAGAAGCTGGAGCACGACTTACAGAAAGGATATTCTCCCAGCGCAGCGACAGGAGAGGAGAGGGCGAGTCGTTTCCCGCCAGAACCTGCAGAAACGGTAGCAAAGGATCCCAAGTCTGAACACTTCAGCTGTTCAGCAAACAGCCGACAGCCAGCTGCTCTTTATCTAACAACTTTAAAACACTCGCTGGTCTCTAGAGAGTCAAGGGGTGAGTTGGGGGGGGGGGGGTGGTGGAAGCAGGGTTTTGCAGCTTTCCTTCTGGAAAAAACAAAGAAAGCTCCTATGACTGTTCCAAACACAGAAAAATGACAATATTAAAGTAAACTTTTCAAACTTTCTTTATACGCCCCTCAAACTCCATGCTGATTCCCAAGGTCAGGCTTCATGAGGTAGTGGTGCTCCAAAAAGCGGTGTGGAGACGTGCCCCGGCACCGCACCCAGGCCCAGTAGTCCAGCAAGTAAAACACTTTCTTTCTTAGTAAGAAAGTGCTACAGATTTTATTGAAAGGTCTGGCTTGCCACTTACTTGGTTAGGCATTCAATAAATGCTCGGCCACATTCATGTTCCACAACAGCACAAGGCCTAGGCCTGCCGGGGAGGGAGGGCTACAGGCACCTACCAAGGCCTAACCTCAGGCCTCCTCTGAAGAAATGCTTCAGCTCTTTAAATATGAGGAAGTCTTCAACAGGCCATGGTAGGGAGGTGGGATCTATTTCACCTGAAAGGAGGCTGTATTTAGGTGGGGGTCAGTCTCTTCTCCAAAGTAATAGGCAACAGGACAAGAGGAAATGGCCTAAAGTTGTGCCAGGGGAGGTTTAGGATGGATATTAGGAAAAATTTCTTCACTGAAAGGGTTGTCAAGCACTGGAACAGGCTGCCCGGGGGAGCAGTGGAATTATCGTCCCTGGAGGTATTTAAAAGACACATAGACTGATTGCTGAGGGACATGGTTCAGTGGTAACGGCAGTGCTGGGTTAACAGTTGGATTTGATGATCTTGAAGGTCTTTTCCAACCTAAATGATTGTATGTTTTCACTTTTAGTCTGTCTACATATATAGAACACCTCTGTCCCCACCGTGGTTTAAGTCACAACCTGCATTACCTGCCAACCTGCAAAGCCATCCTAATGCTCAGGAGCAAGGGACTGAATCCAGCCCTCTCCCTGCCCTGAGCTGGAAGTGGTACCCCCCAGACAAGACAAAGTACACTTTAACAGTACCCCTGCCTGCTTCGACGGCACCCCAAAAGCCAAGGGACTACCTACAGCAACAAGAACTGAGCTGTTCTTTCGAGAAATTCATATTCAACAATGGGAGGTATTTTCCCAGCTTGACTTCTACACTAAAAACTAGAATCTATTATATTTATCATGCTAACAGCAAAGCACATGCGTCTTTTTCCCAGCAGTTCCGTTCTTAGAATGTACAATCCATCTGTTAGTAAATGAGCTTGGCCTCAGGGGCAATGTAATATTCTCACTCACTCACTGTATGGCACCGATCACACACAACCTCAGTTTCAGTCGTATTTTAGACATTTTAAAATCTCTCACTCCAAACTACCAGTGAACCCACTGATGCAATTTAATTATTACACGTTGTTTGTGCCAAGACATAACAGTTAGGATTAACCACATAGTCTGCCCCTTCTTGATCCCCAGCAAAATCATAAAAACAACTCTTCTAGGGCTATTACTCTTTAGGCTTATTCTCTCTACTCCAAGTGCCTGATAAAGTACATTATAGGAAGCCAAAGTAACACCACGTTTCTATTCAAGGCAGATCCATATTTAGGCTCTTGCTGGAAATAAATACAAATTTTCCTCTGGCCCTAAACTGAGGATTATCTTCCATTTAATTCTGCCTTTTTAAAATCTATTACTCTGCCAGTAAGTGCTTTTCAAATAGAAAACTGTTGATTTCTTTCACTTAAGTCTATTTTATCTACTGTGGCTTGAAGGCAAAAACATTACTTTGCTACCTGCTGTGAAGAATTTGAGTCCCATTCCTTTTTCAATCTTGCATGCTTTTCTCCCATTTTTTCTCTCTACTTTATCACTCAACTATCTGTTTATTCATGGCAGGGGGGAGAGAAATGATAGAATACGTGTTGTACTTAACCCTCTAAATATCTAAGTACTGAACTCAATAGTAATTCTGCTACTTCATTTATTGAAAAAAAGATTTCTCAATCAGGCAAATACTGTGGAAAAAACGTATCACTTTTCCATAATGTTATTCAGTGACAGCTAATGACACGCGTGTACCACCTAGCTAAATTTCCCAGTGCTTTGGACTGTGATTTATTGAACTGGTCCTACGTAACCAGCAGGCACTCTGACTACTATTTAGGTTGGTATAGCAATTCCAACCATCCAATGTAAATACAAATGCCCATCACACTATGAATAGTGCAAATTCTCTGACATCCAGCCAGACATCCCAGCAACCGTTCTCCTGACCAAAACTGTTCTGCTTGCTCTGTCTTCTAGAGGCCCACAGATCAAAAACTCTGGAATCATTTTTATGCTTTTAAAATCCATTTCGAGCACAGTTACTCATGTAAGTTTTTATGGCATATATAATTGATGAGAGAATTTAGTTTCTGTATCCTGATCAGATTCTAACTTGCCTACAACTTCTCTCTGAATTTGAAATAGTATTCAATTCCTTATAATGCTATTTAATTATGATTTTCCTAAACATCTACTCTAATGCCCACCACAGTATAATCACTGGCCAACTGCAGAGACACAACGCTATCAGATATGAAGAACAATGAGATTTTTGATATGTAAACCCATCCAAAAACCTAGGAGAAGCTTTCTCTGAGGTAAAAACCTCTAGGAAGAGGGAATAACAAAGCCTTACTGAAAGTGTCTTAGAATAACGCACATGAGATTTGCACGTTCCCAAATAAGAACCCTTCTTCTACGAAAAAAGAGCACTAAACTGCATCTCGAGTTCTGTTATTTTAAATTAGGAGAAAAGGAAAATCAAGAAAGAAGACCAGCTGTACTTACATGGGAGTTAATATAATTTGCTGAGAATACGGTGGGAACTCCCTTTGCTTAGAAAAGCTTGTTTCAGAAAATGTATTTTATATAAAGAGTAGAGGGGGTCTAAATTCCACCCTACATTATTCCTCTGACTGCCAAAGAAATTGTCAGTACACAAATGCAAAACAAATCCATAGTCTGTGCAGTTCTCTAGGATCAGTTCAATTAAAGGAATATCCAGCATTTCAGTCAATGAGAATATCTATTTTTCTTTTACAACAGGCGAAACTGAAGAAGTAGATATCTTGTGTTATGAAGACATCAAAATTTTGAATGACAGTGAATTTTGTAGCCTACTATCTCAAAGCAAAATACTAGCAGACAAATTAGATTATTACATGCCACCTTCTGCAGTGCTTTTTAAATTACAACAGAAATTCTGGTCTAGGTTGAATCAAATTAAATACTAACTAATAACAAATAACTTTAACATAAAAGCATACAAACACCACCTTATCCTGGTTGTGCCAATTTAAATATTGTGCACACATCTATGAAGGAGAAAGTAAAGCAAATTACCAAAAGGTCAAACTATGTAAAGCAATATGATCATAGTTACCAATGCACACAACAGAAAATACATGGCGACTGCAAATAAAAAGCACCGCTTGTCTGTAAGTTATCTCACGGTGTCCCACATATTGCTGATATTTTATACTGTTCCATATAGGGAAACATATGAACTATTGCTGAATAATACTCCTAACCTATGTTAATTCCTATATGATAATTGCTAAAACACTGGTTAAGTAGCCAGGTAAGTTGTAGCCAATGGGATAATTACATATACTTTTATATATGACACAAACCAAAACCTTTAGCTTTATGTTGTCTTTAGGCAACATCAGAAAGCTGTGTGCACACATGTATCATTTCTGATGAACTGAGATACACTCCATTTTTGCCAGGGTTATGTGCTTATTGTATTCTCAGTATCTTAAGCAGCAGACGTTCCCCGCTGGTAAAGGGCAAGCCTTGCAAGAGAAGATACAGAACTGACCAGCCTCATCATCCTTCCAAGTGCCTGTCACTTCGTTTACATCTTCTTTTTCCACTAGTGCTTAAAAGTCTACCCAGATGAAAAATAAAAGTGATAAAGAACAGAATGTTTTCCACTATACAGCTACTTAATGGTTGTGGGATAACAAACACATTCTGCTCAGGCTTGCTGAGATTAACTAGACAGCCACTTCTTCAGGATTTGCTTGTCAGACTGAACATTATAAAAGCTAACATGGACATGCAGTGGAATGCAGGGCAGATGAAAACCAAAAGCCTAAGCAATTTTAGGGAGTAATCGTCTTTAAACATTTTTAAATGTTTGCTTACCAGGACTACTGAACACTACTGTATGAAAGAAACATAGTTTTAATTTTATTAAATGCTTTAAAGCTGAAAATTCATCTTAACAAAACATGCCAAAGACCTAACTCCACTGCAAGTTTTGACTACAGTGGAGATCTTACTCGGAATAAGGCCCTGAATGAGGTCTTCAGGGCTGAGCTACAACTTAACAAGGTGTGCTACAAATAAGCATAAGTTAAAAGTGTCATAAATGTGTGCATAGTAGCAATAAAACCTACAATACATTCCAGAAAAATCTGCTAAGACATTTACATTTAAGAGCTTAGAAATGCAGTTGCCTTACCTTGTGGCATCCTTTTGGGTATCTCATACTGATATTTCACAAGCAGCTTAATAATGAGTTCTTGTAAAAAAGAGACTAACTATAGCATCCACCCACATTAATCTATACAGCTGCAGAAAAACCAAACACCTGAATCATTTCCTCATGCCAGTCCTGCAATATGCCCAGACGCACTTGACACAAAAACAAAACAAAACAAAGCAACAACAACAACAAAAAAACCCCAAACTCGGCTCTCTTCCCTAGCAGGGAAGCAGTACAAAACAAGTAACTGCAAAAGCAGGTAGTACAGTGTCAGTAAAATTTTTGGCAAACTTAGGTTATTCCAATTAGAGAAACAGCCAAAAGACATAAGAAAACTGCCAACAAAATACCAGTGGCAAGCAAGGAAAGAACCAGCCAAGAGAACACACAGTTTGGTTTCCTATCCGAGGAAGGAGAGAAGGAAGAGATGTGAATTTCCACCTGGAACAAATTCATAAAGTAGTCCAGAGCACAGAATTCTGGCAGCTGCATTTGCTGTTATACTGAATCAATATCCTGATCAAATTTGCCAACACTCATGCAAGCATCTGTTTTCTGCATTCATACCTACGTAAATATTCAAGAGACACAGCTCTCTCCTAGGCAATGGGAGCAGCTTGCATATACTGAAGAGCAGAACTCTCTAACCACAGAGGAACCAGAGTACGTAGGGTTTCCCAGCAGTTCTCTGCAAGAGTAAGCGGAGGGAATAACATTTTCTATTAGCATGCTATCAGCATGCACAGTCTACATGAAGAACCATTCACAACTAGCCATGTCCACCGTTTCACCAGCTGTACTACAGTAAAATGATCGTATGCGCATAAAGCAGTAGAGTGATGGAAAAAGGAAAATTTTCTATGTATCTAACGATACATGAAGCATATATCTTTTCAAAAATGGGTGCAGTAATACAACAAAGTATTAAAAACCCCATAACAAACTAGAGATGAAAGAAAATACAAGCACAAAGGAAGAAAAAAGGAGAGGGAAAATGAATTAATCAATAAAACCATACCTCTATACAAAGAAAGTAAAGAGCTGCCCTCAGAAAGCCACCGAAAGTCAATCAGAAAACTAAGCCTAACTCTTTCATGAGTCCCGAAATTCACTTAAGTCAGCTAGGTGGCTATAAATTAATGAAAAAAAAGGGGGGGGGGGGCAAAAAAAGTAATAAAATGCAACTATTCTAGTTTTCTAGAATGAACATCTCAAAGCTGCTCAGCTTCCAAAAATGCAGTATAACTTAACACTTCTCTTTTATGCTATATACTATTTATTGTCAAATAAAAAGTGAAGTCTGCACTAACATAAAACTTGTTGGGATTGGCTACAAAAGAATAGTTAAAAACAACTGAATGAGACCATTTACAATTTCCAGAATCTCTAACAACTAAATGGGTGACGCTGGTTTAATGTTTGATTAAATCTGGTCTGGTTAAATCCTTTACAGCAATTGAAGTACTTGATCTAGAAATCCGAGTTCCCTTTACTATGATTGCATGATTAATACCTGCTGAAACTTTAAAGATAATGGAAATGAGGCAGGTGGCTTCCATGGCTTAAGCCTGACTAAAGGAGGTTATTGGTCTTGGTGTTCAAGAGTTTGCCGAAGAAATTGCCTTTGTTATCTACAAGCCTTTCAATCTCAGCCTTAGTGAAAGAAAGGAATGACAAAAAAAACCAGGACAAATAGTGCACATGCAGGACACCCTTCATCAGCTATTCATGGGGCAGCATGGAAGGTCTTCCAGCCTCTATGAAATTTTATACCGGTTGCTGTAGCTTGTTGCATTTGTAAGCACTTAACACTTGACTTGTGAAAAGCAGCAGATAGGAGCTCAAATCCTGAGGAGAGTGAAAGTTTCCAGAACATCCGACATTTATACACTGCACAACTATTTAAACTTTAAACTGAAGCAAGCTTGGGTAAATATCCTCATGAAGTCTCACCATGCTTGACCACCAAAGTGCCGCCTGGCAACAAATGAGTCACAGTGAAAAATGTTTATATAAAAGATATAATCAGGACTCATTTACAACACTTACACTGCTTCACCACGAGCTGCTGACAATTTTCAGTACACCCCAAGATCTTTTCTTAAGATTTGCACAGTTAGGTCCGTAGCAAGCCATATGTTCTTGTTAATTTTACTCCTAGAAAACCTCTAATCTGTTAGATAAAATTTGGAATACTTCTTTCTATAATTCCACAACTTTTCCTTATCTTTGAAGTTGAAAATCCGTTATTATTATCAAGCTAGTCATCAGTTCTAAACCAAACCACTTACAGAAAACAGTTTCCTTGGCAGTGGAAAGATGTTAATGGTTTAAAACTGTAAATTGGAGAGAGACTATATTACTGTATCAGCGACTACTACAAGTGTAGTTTTAATCTTTAGAGAAAATCACTAAACATATGGAATGGTAGACACACAGCAACTTTAAGTAAAGACTATTACTGAATGCCAGGCTGGTTCTCCCCCCACAACCCTTTTCTCAATCAGTAAGTGTAAGCAAGTGCAAGTAACTGAACCATCTGACCACTGGAATCTAAATTAATTAAAGTTTAAAAATGAAATTAAAAGTATGCTTCAGCAGTTAAGAATTAGAATGCATTTATGTCCTTAAGTAAATCATCGTTCTGACATTAAATTAATCACTACTTCAGCCTTGCCAAGTAGCAGAAGACAAAGCATATCCCCTACTCTCATTCTACTTACTGCTCAGTTCAAAATGTGCTATCGCACATTTCTAAGTTCAGTCAGGACTATGTAAGAGTCCTAACGTCAAGGCTGTGGATTAACAGATCGTTTTCCAAGACCTGTCCTCTCAATTTGGAGAATGACTGCATGTCTTACTTATTTTGCTTGGTCAAGCATCACTGAGTATTAATCTTTGCTTCCTGAACAATTAATGCCTATTCCCAAATATCACCATTTATGTCAAAAAGCAGAAATGTTTGACTTGTTACTGACTGACTGATATCCTGGGCCTGCTACTCTTATTCTTTATGGATATATAATTAGACATTTAAGTTAGATTTTATTATTTTGCGATCTGTCTTTTAATGAAATAGGTTATCAATAACTCAAAGATAATGTTATCACTACTAGTAGGGGTAATTACATGAAACACTTTCTTTTAAAATTTCTTCAAGTTTTCTTGTTATTTCACACTGATAAAGCACAGCAGTGCTTGTGGTAATGACAGTTACAGTGTGAGGTACTTCTCCTTCATTGGAAAATTCTGCCTGACAGTCTTAAAATTCCCAGACCTTTGCCGGATCGGTCCAGATGAGTTTTTGCCAAGGTCCCTCCTGCTCAAGAAGTGAGGGTGAGCTACAGGGTAGTGGGGACCATTGTACCTGTCAGACTACAAAGGGAGTGTGCTAGAAAAGAGATTCCATAATCCAACGTCATTGCTGAATAAACCGCCCAAAGTGCAAACTAACATGAAGCAGAGCCAGAAGTTTCCACTGCCCTGTGCACTGCACGTGAAGCAGAGCCAAGAGTTTCCACCGCTCTGTGCTCCGTAGAGTAAGACCAAATAGATATTCAAGCACACAGTTAGCAGGACAGGAGGAAAAGTAATTCTCTGCTCCTCCACTACACCGAGCAGGATCAATGACCAGGAAATTCAAGGAGTTTATGCAAGGAGCACAAGACTTGCAAAATGTAGGATCAGGAAACTTTATAAAGACCACGGAATTTGGGCTATTATGTACTTACCATATTACCTCTAAAATATTTTCTTTCTGAAGAATTTAACCCAGATTGCAACCACCATTTCATACGGAGCTGTAAAAAAAGCCAGTACATGATGTTTCCTACTATCTATTTATTAAAAATCTCTATGCACAGATTAGAATTCAAAGAAATAAGGATGCAAGTCTGTTTGCCCATATATGAAGACTGGTTTCCAAAAGAATGATTTCTATTATTCTGGATACAATGCATAGTGTCTCAGTATAAAGAAAAGTCATATTGCAGAGAGTTTTAGAAACCTGATGCTAGAATTAAGAAAGAGCCTAAATATTCTACTCTCTACCCTAGAGCAAAATTAGCAGCACTTTGAAGTTCTGACACAAAATCTTCAAAGTCTGCCTAACATTAACAAAGAGTTTGGGTTGACGTACGCTGTTTAAAAGGGACTATGAAATCTGGAGGCCTGAATAAACTATCATGGTTTAGGATCCAGCCTTTCTATCCCCTCCCTACAGTCCTGTGTGGCTCCAGACCTCCTTGGCAGACTTCCCTTCCTCCTAGCTTTGGCCACAGGATACACCGCAGGATTTCTAGCCAGAGGCAGGGTTTCAGGATGCCAGGGTTCAGCATGAGGTCTCATCAACGTTTCCCCATTCTGTAAGATTTCAACAGGCCACATTTATGACATACCCAGCCTCTACCAGCATGAAAGCACAAAGCCTAATTTCACATTGAAAATTCCAGGCCTTGCATCCTGTTCAGTATCGATCTTGTCAATTTGATTATAAAAATATCTAGGAAGATGCTACTGCTGCATTTTTGCTATATAAGTACTCCAGGCTTGCTTCTCCCATACTTTGCATTTTGCTTGGACGCAGGCACGAGGGAAAAGTGGGTGTAAAACACTAATGTTCTGATTTGTTAATATTTAAAGCTTATTTTGCACTGCTGTGTAAAAATTACATCCTTATCTCAGTACCCGGGCAATAAACACTGTGATGAGGAAAGCCATTATAACTGCATTCAAAACAAGTTGTAATCAATAAATAATTGTAAGATGGACTTTTTGTATATTTATTGTATTGGGTAAATAAATAAAAGTTTCCTGGACTTGGTTCAAGGGTTTTATATTTGTGGGATATTTGCCAGTCTTTGTTTTAAACTTAAAGCAAGAGAAAGCAAGTACACTGTTGTATTTCACAGAACATCTATTCTGTTACCGCATGACAAAACCACCGACCCTACTAATACTTACCCTAATTCATTGTAGGGTATCTCCTTAAACTTGGCAATAAAGTACAAAGAATTCCAAATGTAATTCTTAACGTCCCCAGCCCCAGACACTGGTAGAGTTTAGAAGCCAGGCTTTCTCAAAAGGAATGCTTTTAACTTCAGCACTAACAGGGCTGAAATTATTGTAGAAAAAAGTGTATTTCCTTTTTCCTTCAAACACCCACTGTCTTCTGTGCAATTCAGACCAAGGTTATAGCAAACTCTATGTTCTAAGTTTGGTGATCCAAATCCTTCAGTCTTTACTTAGGCAAAACTCCCACTGCAGTCAGTGAAGTCAGTGGGAGTTTTGCCTGGGTAAGAACTGCTGGGTTTGGCTCAGAACATACGTGGCTCTGTAAGTTAAGGAGAATGTGAGGAAAAGTCATTGCTGCAGGTCAGTAGCTCGTGTTTCCAGCCATGAAAATCATAAATTACTTTACAATATACAAATGAGCATCTTACTGATTTCATAGGACTTACATTATGTTGTAGAATGCATATGACAAAAGGAATAGAGAAAGGCTAGAATGACCACTGGTAGAGTTATGTGACCACACGAATTCTGTGTGCAGTTACAGCTTTTCAGTGCAACTTCTTAACAATCATGAAAAAAAAAATCTGGGACCTAAAATAAAAACTCCTCTAAAAAAGTCAAGCAATGATTACTTGAACGTGCAGCTCTGCTTAGAGCTGGACATCTCTCGAGCGGGAAGCTCTGCTTAAAGCCATGTACTTCATCTTATCTGTGTAACCCACAGGATACTATTCTTCAGTGTGCCTCACAGCCCCACTAGCAAACTGGGGAGAATATCTGAGATACAGGAAGATTTAGGTTCAGAGAAATGCTTCCTAGAAAAGAAAACACTCCGTTAACAGGTAGACTGTCACTGTTGTGACATGTCCATTCGGGGTCTTCAAGGCATCTGAGCACGCTTGTGCTTGCCTGCGTAGGTATATTCTCTCTCACACCTATGTGGGTGCACTCTGTGTGGATTCGGTACATGTTCGCAGAATCAGACAGCCCTAAACACCATCAGTATTGTGAGAAAACAGACGTGGGGACTTTACTAATGGTTTAAGAGCGAGGACTGGTTCAAACGGAAGTGAAACAATTAAAAACCTTACAATGAAGCATAAATTTGATTAAATCAATTTTAGCCAACCATCAACATTCCACAGAGCTACATTTTAAGTATCACACTTCACTCTTAATTTTCTTCTGCATGTTTCCCTTCTCCCCCTTTTTTAGCTTCTTTTAAGTTTAGATCCAAATTCATAAATAGGTTTCCAACCCACATAAAACTCAACTTTTGATAAATTAACTGAACTTTTTTGCTTACTTTGAGCATGAGACCTTGATAAGACTGCATGACATATCACCATTAAAAAATCTAACACCTTAAGTTCCATCTTTTGATATTTTTTAAGTCCTACTCTTCTGCTCTACCAGTATGCACATGAAACAGTTGGATCTGCCACCCAGAATTAACTGTCACAGCCATCTAGGCCTCTCCCTCACTCCTTCAATGGAGAGTTAAGGATTCAGACTCCACACAGGCAGCAGAATTCAAAAAGTAATAGGAAACAGATACAAGTCTCTTGCATACTAATTTTCCACCTCTCCTCAGTATTCTCTGTTCTGCACCTTTAAGAAACCAAGACAAAGCATTCTCACCTGTCTATCAACCACACAGTATTTTTCAAAAGATTTATGTAGGCTGCAATGATCTCTATATATGATCTTCAGAGAACTTAACTGGCTTACTAACTAGTGGGAAGTCCTCGATTCAAACTCAAATCTGAGGAACTAAGAACTCTGAAAAGTTTCGAAAACAACTTTTCCCATGTTCAGTACATTTCAAAAGAAAGTTTAAACCTTTCTAATGAACTCATGGAACTGGATGAACTCCACAAATATTTCAATTGTCCCATCATTCTCACAGAACTGTACATAGTCTTACTCCAGCTGATACAGAAATAAGATTACTTTTTAAAAAAAAAAAATCTTTCTATAATGTTAAAGGCCTAAAAACTTTTAAAAAATCCCTTTATTTATTCTTTTGTTCCTCCCCAGCAGGTCTTTTCCATCTGCGTTGGTAAGAGCACTTTGGGAGACAATCACATAGGGCAGAAGGTGTTGCTGGACTTCATCAGGAGAAGCCTGTGGAAGACCAGGAGGATTCGCTGCAAGGGAGGGCCCACGCCAGCCTGCATTCGAAATATCAAAAAGTTGCATTAACAGAAGACTTGCCTCCACTGAAATCCTATGTCTTATGATCGGTCAGTGAACGTTCTCACCCTCCCAAACAGCGGGGCACAGGGCTACCACCTGATTGCCTTCACTTCCCACACTATTCCCACTGCAAGTCCTTCATGACTCGCAGGAGGGGAGAAACTCCAGCTTTCCCATCCAAATCAAGTTTTTGTATCAAGATCTAAACTAATTATACTTAAGGGGGAAAAAATAGATGCAACGTGATGCAAAACAGTATTTCCAGAAAAGTTCAGACCTGTAATACAGGGATAGATTCTCATTTTCCTCGCAAAAGAGAAAAAGTTATTTACAGTAAAAAGAAATCTGCCTGCTTTGTACCCTTAGTATTTTCAAGTAACAGGAACAGAAGAGATTCTCTCCCTCAGGTTTATCTGAAAGAAGCTAACGAACACACTACACTTACTTTCCATTTAGGAAGGAAGCCACGTGTGGTAATCTGTTATGATGCCACTGCTGTACTTGCCCAAAAAAATATCGGTGAAGGCGGCCAAAAATAGGGAATTTGTGAAGTCAGACGGTTCTGCAAAAGGATTGGCATGTGCGGTTACCGTACACAAAAGCAGTGAAGATGGATTTTTATCTGGGAGATTAAGATGGGGAGAAGGTATCAACTTGTGCCACTTTTACACAGAGAGTGGGTTTAAACCTCTGTGGCACTTTTCTCCTTTTCTTTTTGGCAAGAGTGCTGATCTCTGCTGCGGCAGGTATTCCCAGCAGTTATGGCTCCACCTGTTTTAAAACCAGTAGAGGAACTGAACTCTCCACACTGTTGAAGCAGACCAGTGCTTTTCATAAAGGACAAAGCTTACAGCAACAGGAAACAAGTCAGAGGACAAATAAATATTAGTACTTTAGCCTTCTACATAGCTGGAAACCACTAACCCTTCAGATGAGAAATAGATGCTGTGCTACCAGGTTGCCATGATAAATCTTAGAGAGACACAAGACAGTTTTATGGCCTTATAAGTGTTCTTCGCTGAAAGGGAAACTTGAAAGTAATAAAGCGTTTTCTTACAACTGAAGCCTGACCGCATTTGCTGCCAATTCAACAGTAAACTGGCTTCAAGTATGTGGAGTCAGATGGTTTCAGCTTCACCACGACAGGGAAACCAGCTCTGCAGCCTGGCACAACCACTCTCTGGACATCTGCCACGATTGTGCATTGAGTTAAGCTCCAGACAGACTGTAAGGGCAGAATTTTAAAACATTTGTATTCTTAACGTACACAAATAAATTTATAGCTGCATAAAAAAATGTCATGCTTCAGGGATTAACCTCTAATAAGCTCTCTTGCTATGTTAACAAAGACATTTAAAATCTGCCTCTCCAAGTTACACAGGATTCAGGTTAATGAAGGCAATTCAAAAAGAAATTTTAGGGCCTCATTATATCTAATAAGGGATTAGTGACACCAGCAATTTTTAAGACCATTTGTGGACACTTTGATGCTGTCCTGTGGCTTGGGACTCCCTCATTTTACCTCAGGATTCCCAGGTGAAGGTGAATTTGGCAAGTTGAACAGAACGTTACAGAAGTGAGTGGCGTGTAGGACTTGAGAATGGAAGTAACTTTCAGAATGTCATGACGTACAGCTTTCATTGCAGGCATTCCATCATCTAACAATTTAGTGTTAACAGATGCAAAGAGTAAGGTCAAGCAGGTAAAGCAATCTGCCTTAGGACCGCAGTTATTCTCGCGAAGCAGAGTTTACCAAGGAAGAACACCCACGGCCGAGCAGTACTTATGTGATGCTGATGCAGCTACAGACTTGACCAGAAGTTTCCTACCTCTGAAGTCATGCAAAGGCAAGACAAGAAATATATGGCGGAACAGGGACTAGTCAATGTGAAGTTTTAAGATCTGACCAGTTTTAAACATGCTGACAACTTCAATGGCTTACCTATACATTTGAGACAGGCACCACAGCTTTTGATAACAAGAGATTATGTAGAAGTGATCCCACTAGCAATCCCACTCAGAAACAGTGGAGAGTATAAGCCTGTCTTACCTCTGTTAGAGAATCCATACAGAAACTGCCTCTTCTGAACGTCACAACTTCAGAAAAGCTTGATTTGAAGTATCTGAGTAACTAGACAATAGAGGATCCACATGGGAAAAACCCCTTAAATCAGGGTCGGCCTGTACCATCAGAACTGAAGTAGCTACAGAAATTAAGGTATTGCTAGGAAGAAACTAAGGCTGGCAAAACAATTTGGGTGACATTCCACATCAGAAAAAAAACATCAGGAGCTTGCCTTTTTTCTTAGTTGCTACTGTCAAACTGTTTCCAAAATTACTCTGATTTTTAAATAAAAAATACAAAAGGCCTTACGGGGATGCTCATGACCGTACATATTTCCTGGGAAATTGTGAAATATTCAGACTATCAAAGTTTTGTAGGTTTATTTCCAAACAAAAGGCATATTCCTAAATTTAACTACTTATCTCAGAACCTTCAAGGACAGAAGGAAAAAAAAGGAACAAAATGGAAATTTTCAGGTTTAGAAGAAAGATCGTTAGGATAAGGTGACCTGCAACACAAAGTTGGACATGCTTACTCAACAAGGACAATTCTAATCTTATATTCCAGTATGACTATTAATGCTTCTATCTTTTGTTTAGACAAAACAGTAAAAACACTTAAAAGTGAAAAATACCAGGGGAAAAATTTAGTTACATTTTTTAGAGCTTCAAGGACATGAAGTTTAGTTTGACTTCTGACCATAAACTATAAGGTTTCCACGGTTTGCATTTTATCTGAAAAAGTTCAACAAATCCCTAGTAGAAACCATTCCACAGGACAGATGTAAAAGAGAAAAATAAAACCAAAAAAGAAGAAAAACTCAGACATCCAACTACTAAAGCAATCCGTTCATGCATCTGATAATATTCTACAACTGTTGATATGACTTCACAAACTGTGGTCTGTACTTTGGGCTTCATGCAGTCTACACAAATACACATCAAGGCTGCAATCCATTAGAAATTGTGTACACCTAATTGAGAAGCATAGACATTACATAATCTATCCAGAAGATGCTATAAAACACAATTAGAATGAGTAGTTCATGTTCACTGGTGTCAGAGACATAATAAATACCAATAGCACATCAAGAACACTTTGTCAAGAACAAGTCATAGAAGTATGAGTGAAAAACAGCTTTTTTGTCATATTCAGGAATTATTTTTAAAATGGTACGTTCTGATGAAATGCAGAGACCACAAAGAAACTAAATGCTTGTGTTTATACGTACAATCTAAATACATTGGTAAGCACATGGATAGCTTCTTTAAAAGAAAAACAGCTGTCACTCATATTCTAGTGACAGTTGTCACACTAGAATGACTGTGTATCGCAATTACAGTTATAGTAATTCTTCGTGATTTAAACAGTTTCGAATTCGGAAGTCCATAATTTATAAGCAGTTAAAAGTAGACACAAGGTAGAGATAGAGAAGGGAAGTTTAACTCTATGTAAACATCCCCATAGGCAACCGAACAGAAAACCTCCAGTAAAAGGATCTGTTTGCAACAAATAAGTAGGAAATTGCTTACATAAATAAGCTGAGAAAATTCTGTAGGCCTACCTAAATGTCATTGCAGTAATCGACACTTTTAGGGCTTAAATGCATGTGTACGCTCTAAATAAGCTTAAAGCAGAATGTGTTCAATAAATCGAATTAAAACATTACAAGACTTACCAGATGAGACAAATGTAATAGTTATTATCAGTATTCCACTTTCATTAGGCTTTTATTTACATGTGAAAATAGTAATAGTGAAAATTAGTTCTTACATAGTTTTCCCAAGCATAAAATTATGAGTAGCTTTAAGACTTTTTTTTCCTTTGAGGAAGAAAAGATATTTTTTAAACAGGAAGAACAGATTCGATGACTTCATTTTTAAACATCACTACAAAGTCCCTCTTAACAATGCCTTCATTATTAACCTCAGCACTACTAGTGGATTGCAAAATACGTCACTTTCTGACACCTGCACCAGCAGGAACTCTTGACCTAATTAATTTTTTTATAAACCTCACATATCTCAAGACTTTATTTACCACAACATTCAGGTCTCAAGATGCTGCATAAGAAATACAGAATCCTTTACAATCATGCTGGCAAGTCCCACATAATTATTATTCCCAACTTTTCTTTGGTTGCCAGTAACACTGTGGTCTTAATGATGCTGGAAACATGGTTCCATGGCTTTGTGTAGAAATTCCTATCATCTCCAAAAAGTAATGCTGACTATGGTCCTACCTGAACAAGAAGTTCACGCGCACTGTTTCGAGGGAACTTCTCACATGCTTGAAGCTGTGAATGTGGTCAGGTGCTGAACAGGGCATGTCTCTGATTTTTCATCACAGCTGATGTTGAAAAGTGCGAAATTACCATCTTCGCTAATTACTTACTGATTAACAAACGGAATGACTACCAGGAAAATGATCACAACACTTAGAAAAAAATTGAAAGAGGTTAAAAAAAATATATCCAAAACAGGAAACTGGGATAATCCTGTAATAATTGCTGTAATACCACAAAGTGCTAGGACATAGTCACATATTTTTATTTTTCTTAAACACAAAACTGGAAAATACTGCTTTTGGTCTTTAACTTGGCCTGAGAACTCATCTACTGCAAGTCCTTGGAAGCCGTATACAAAGACTTCATCACATACAGTATGGACATAAGACAGCAGAAAAGCTCACACTAACCACCAATGACGGCACACACAGCAGTTCTATCATATAAGGACAGTTACCATCTGGAAAAAAAGAGAAACAATAAGGGTGAAATGACACTTCCCCCCCCATGCAGTACTACTAATTAAGTATTCATCCAGCTTACAACCTAACTGTCTGTGAGACTGGTTTCATTAAACGTCCAGACTGAGACGTAGTTTCATTCTTCCGCCCATTGGCAGAAGATTGTTATCCAGGCAGAGCTGGATGTGATTAATTGGCACAAGGCACATGCCTGGACGCTCCTTGAATTACACACAGGTTACTCACCAGTCTCCACCTTTTGACAATGTTTTAAAATTAGGTTTTAAAAAAAAAACAAAACAAAACAAAACAAAAAAACCAAACCTACTTGTTATGCCACAGCACTTTTATGAATGAAAAAGAGACAGTATTTCTCCTAAATTTTAGCACTGCCATTCTAAAATTTGAAACAGTTTGCACAGAGTTCAGTCAGCTCATACTATTTTTAGATATGCCCCACACCACATGTTTTTTTCCTTCCTTACGTTGCAGGATACCACATTTCTTTCCAAATCCTCCCAACCAATGCATTTACAACTCGGCCATTGTACAGATATTTATACAACACATATAGGAAAACTTGCATCTAATCAAGGCAGAAGGATTTGGCTAATGACATCTCTTCCTAAATCCTGAGCTGCCGAGAATGAAACCCCATTTATGACAGCTTTAAATCAGTGACAATTTGGCTTTCATCATCTTCACCTGAGCCAAGACTTCACCTTGACATTCCCAATGCTGACCCTCCACTTTTGCTTCCCTGCAATGTCTCCCTAATGAAGTCTCCAATAGTTTCCACAAGGCTGACTGTTTTTCAGGTCATTTCCTTACTTTCCTATAGGTCCATGGCCAAATCCTCTTAAAGCAAACAATGTTTTAAGCAATAGTGTTCACTTCTTACTTTCTGAAATTTTGCCAAACTGTTTACGATAAAGTAGAAATTTCCTTCTGACTTGAAGCAGAAGTATTAGCATTTTCTAGCAACATCAGTTTGTTATCCAAGACCTAACTTCTAATCCTTTATAGGGAGATGTGAAAGTTCTACAGATTTTAACTTGCTTGCTAGGTATTCCCAGCTTTCTTTTCAATGGAGAGAAGAACCCAGTCCTGAAACCCGAGTCAAACAGTGCTATAGTGCTGTGAGCATTGAAATTTGTTCTTGCAAGTTCTGAAGTGTTTCTCCTTCACTAAAATACAGCTTCACCAGCTCTTTAATGCTTATTTAGCAGCTGGAAATGGCTGCAGATGTTAACTTCTGATCTCATCTGCTCTCAATCAATTCTTAAAATGAACGGTTGCATATATGGCTGGAGCTACACCAACTGCCATTCTTTCCAAGGACTAATGGACTTCTGTGCATCACAGTGCTGACTTCTGACAACGTGGGAAAAAAAGGTATTAGATTTTTCCAAGTAACTCCCACTTTTGCAGTACACTGTGTCTTGTCTTGTAAACAGGTATTTGCTGATTCTTCTTTCCTAAAATTGCCTTTGGGAAAATCAGAAAAGAATTTAACAGTTCTTTTTTCACAAGCAGAATCTACTGCAGTGAGAATGACAAAATTATAATTAGCCTAATGACTTGATGTATCCACTACTACAGTGAAAATGTGGATGGCCAGAAGACCCCCACACTTAACAAATAACATTTATTATCACCTTTAAAATAGTGTGATATTTAGGTAGCTTGTTAGGAGTGAGAACAAAGAAGAAACCAGAACTGTACTTGATAGATTCCCAGCCTGATTCTCACTGAGACTAAAGTTCCTTTAAAGGCTCTCAATACTGACACGGCTATGTGAAGAGAAGTTAGTACACCTAAAAATAAGACTACTAATCTTTCTAATTTCTTCTGCATAAACTACTATGATTTTTACCTTTATTTGAACCCTAAGCATGGTTTTACTTAGTTATTAACCATTTTACGTGGTTAGAAACCAATTTCTACCATTACAAATAAAGCATCATGACAGCAGTTGTCACTCCTAGCATTTCTCCCTCTCACCTGACAATCAGACACGGTGGTCATTCAGAAAGAAAAGGCAGGACACAACCCAGTCTCTGCCAACTCGCTCTTACCAGAGAAACTCCCCAGCAGCCACACCGTGACAGCTGGATGCATCAGGTATCGTCTTACTTCCACTACCTGAACGGTCTGACAGTGGAGTGTGCTCATCTTTTTGCTTTGCTTTAGCTCTGTTAATTTCCTGAACCATAACAAAACAGCTGAGGAAAGATCCCTGTTTCTCATGTTGATCATCCTTAATGACTGGTTTCTTTGGTAATGGATTGTTCTTCCCAGTGCCATCGTATCACCAAGAACCGAGCATCTCAATGAACGTTACAAGTGTTTGGGGGATGCTCTACCAGGGACCCTGGGGATAACATTGAATAGTTAACCTTGAAATACTAGATAATCACCTGAATACCTGAAAATTTCAGAAGGATGAGATGCAGCCATAGAGCAAATGATGTTGTAATCACCTCCAATCACGAGCAGGGTGTGCATGTGCTATCCTTAATGGTGTGGGGCTACTATGCCTCTCTCATCCTCTTCCAGTTCCTCCACAGTACCAAGACAATCTGTGCCTGAGATTCTCAGTATCAAAATATATAAGCAAATACTTCACAAAATTGTCTTCATTTCAGTAGACTGGCTCAAACAACATAATTCTACCATTTCAGCAAAGAATTTTCCACTTTATGAGGAAATAAGAAAAGTAATTTATATAGTTATTCTGTGTCCTTGTGCTTTTCTAGAGGATATTGGCTCATAGCTAACATCAAAACAGTTGGTGCCCCTGGCTAGAATACTTCACTATCACCTGCTCACTCCAACAGTGAATAAATCTCAGTTTTCAAGTACTTACAAGCAAGAGTCCAGCACGTGTTTCAAATGCTCTATTCGTGTGCAGATGTTCATATACCTTCCATACACTCAAATGTGTTTTTGTTGTCTCTGCAGCAGTTAAAACTCTTTTCAAAAGTATACTAAAATTATTAAATTAAGAGGAAAAAAAAAATATCTTTCCTTAGAGGGGGTAATTTCTTATGATAAATCTATTAACTGTTTGGGATTAAAATGCAGCATTTCCACATGTTTTACCTTTGCTCCTGTAATTTCAACTTCCAATGAGCAAGGAGGCAATCTTGTATTAAAATAGCAAGCTTTCTACTGCTATGGTATCCTTTACCTGTGATGACTTACACATCAGTTGGTATCTTTTCAAAAAACAGTTTTAAAAAACCTTTTAAATTTTCAATGAAAGAAGTGGTTTCTAACCAACACATTTTAACAACAAAAGGATTTTTCTTTTAAGTCAAAAATGTTAAAGGATTTATTCCCACCACCATGACATTTTGGGAAGAAATCCCATGAAAAATGGAAGCAAACATTATGCTGCAGTCAAAAAGCAGTTATGGTTGGAAGGATTACTTTATTGACTCCTAATTCACCTCTCTCTCCTGTGTCTGCCAAATAGGTGGGAGTGGAAATTTGTCAAAAAGTTCTGTCTCTTGATAAAACCTTCCTCACAACCCACACACTGGGAAAATAATACCCGTAACCCATGAAGAAACAGATCAACAGCTTCAGGCAATGACATACACAGGCAAACCTTTAATTTAATACTCTCTCATGCTCCACTTTCATGTGTCTCATTTAGAAGGGGTCTTTAAAGAGAAGCAATGTAGCTGCTGTCAGTGATAAAATTGGTGTGCTGGTGCCTTTGGGTCCTTAAACACACCAGCAGATGATGTTTGATCCCTGCTGCCGCCCTTTCGGCGGCCATGAATAGTAAGTGATATGGAAGGAAAAATCAAGAAAGCTACAGATCAAGGACGGACAGGGATATCAGACATACCGGTCCCCTTCTATCCACTGACTTTCAGCCGTGCAGTGAACATTTGCTTTACGTTCCTGATCTCTGCATAATTCCCCCCGACTCTTGACTCACAGGCTCTGAGCCACAGCTGGGTGAGCACTGCCACTGATCCACCTACAGCAGCCACCTCCAGGAGAGCTTCCAGCAAAACTGCAGTCCCGACTGGAACAGCAGGGTGTTTGTTCAGCTCCTCAGCACAGCTGCTTTTCTGTGCTGGGTCTCGTTTCCACAACAGCCCTGGTGGCAAAAGGCTGGGTAATTCTATTAATCAACTCGTTTCCTTAAAATGTGTACATCATCCACATGCAGAACGCAATGGTGCTGCACATAAAATGAAAGATAATCTCAGGCGCTGGGGAAAAGGAGGGGGGAGGTGTTTTAAGAAGTGATATTACTTAAAGGCAACCACCAGGAGTTTACAAGAATTTCCATTCTTTTAATTAAAGATTTTATGAGTGTTGGAACACATTCCTGTGCCCTATTATACATCAGAGCACTTAAAAAAAATTCAGAGCCTTATAACATTACCATAAAGAGATAGGAAAACTAAAGAAGTCGTCTTTAGAAGAAAGACCTATGCATACAATGACTGTTACGACTGAAAAACAATTACAGGGACCTGTTTTACTTACTAGATTTTATTCCCCCCTTTTCTGTTGTTTGTGAGTACCTTTCAGTACATATATAAACTACTTGCCTCCTAAATTCATTGATCCAATTATACGCTCAGCATATTTGGAACAAATACTAAAATTCTAAGAAATTCAAGGTAACCTTTCTGTGCCCGAAGAAAAGGCATTTACGTTACAGTGATGAAAATACATTCATTAGCGTTCAATTTTAAGTGAATTATTACTTCAAAAAGCAAAGATGAAAAAAAATTAAAGCAAGTAAATCAAGAGAACTGATACTGATAACGAAATAAGAAAGTATTCTGTGAACTGTTAGTTTCCAGGTAAAATAGTATTTCCAGGTGTAAAATTTATGGTAAATTCTTTAAAACATATGTCTATCTAATAAGTAATCCAACAAGTTTCTAGGACAGCTTTCCAGAAAATGGTCTATGAACCATGTCTAAGAAACAAATTAGCTCATCCATCACACATAACCATTTATTTGGTAATGACTTAATGAATTTAGCTTAACTATGGTAGGACCGAGCATGATGCTGTAATTGCTGTGGGAATTACTGTAGCCCTCAATCTGTCTTTTAGATGTTTATAGCATGGAACAAGACGCTCAGCACAGCCTGAACCACAGCCCGAAGTCAAAAGGCTTTGGAACCAGGCCTCTAATCTGCGAGCTATTAAGGAGTTACCCTCACGGGCTTGTGCCAGCACACACCGCTCCGCTGGTATTTCAGTCCTCTTTCCCCACACGGATCGGCAAGGAGAGGCAGCACAGGAAGAACTAAAAGCCCTACAGAAATCTTGAGAAGAGAATTGGAAGAACATTTATTCCGCCTAATCACCAAGGGTGAAAGAATACATTTCGAGTCATTTTCCTAGAATGTAACTAACTTTAAACTGAACACCCTACTACACTAAGTTTCCACCGAAGTTTTTAAAGCAAAATAGGGTTGTGCTACTAATACCGCAGTTGCTACAAACAATAAAGCTAGGAAGAGCGAGGCAAGAATGCCAGAGGTCAAATAAACCTGTTCTGTAGTACTTACAGCAATACAGAGCATATTCTTATAATTTGGCCACGTCTGTGGATATTTACTTGACAGGATTATTTTTCAACTATGGTATGTCTCACTTTCAGATGTTCTACTGGTGATGTCAGCAATTACTGCCATATGTAAATTACCATCTGTTTTTTCTAACTCAGAATAGGGTAATTTTAAAGTAAATCCAAATAACTTTCTTTTATGCATGCTAAATAAATAAATGGTTCAGTGCCTTCTTAGTTACCAGTCCACAAAGGCTCTCAAACATTCTCATGCTCCAAAAACAGAAGGGTTAAGGGTGATGTTTTATGGGAAAATATAGTCAAGGTGACATACCAGTTTCTCAGGAGAATCAATGGAAGCCCTATTAACCTTGGCTTGCAGATGGGAATACTCAGGTACAGAGATGAGAAATTATTTTTGTCAGTATGTCAGTGGGAGAAATTATGTTTTCTTATATGCTGGCCCCATGAAAGTCAGAGATGGAAATGCTTGTTTTATTGGGTCATAGCACGTGCTCCCTGCCTATAATTGAAGAAGGTGTGTCCGTAACTGTAGCCTGGTGACCAAGCAGACATAAGTTAACCAGTTCGTTTCCTGGCCATACAGAGTTTCTTTGAGATAGTGCTAGGATGCAAAACCACTAAGGTGCTGGAAAGACTGGTTTGTCAAGCATATCTACAAGTTGTTCTTATTGACAAGCGTTCTGAGCTTCTGAATGGTATTTTACCTGTGTGAACCAGGAATTTGTAAGCAATAGCTGTGTAACAGCACTCCCCTATCTCACAGGACTATCACAAAGATAAGAAAATTGAAGAGAACAAAATCCACATATAGAACAGTAATTAAGGTCATGCCAATAGTGCTGGTACCATAAAGGTGAATGCAATAAATGAGGATCATTAACAGTCACGTAGTGTAAGCATTGCCACGTCCATTCTCCACAGTGTCCTTCCACAGGACTGTGCTGAAATGCCATTAGCCTACTCATGTGTGACCAGCTAATTAGCGTCTCCCTGGGCCTCTTCACAAGCACACGCCATTTGCCACACGTGCAGCAGCTCTGACCATGTAACACCGGAACATTCCACTAGGTAAGGTCAGAAATTTTACTCCAAGTCAGAAGACAGAGAGTTCTTCCTTGACAAGAGAAAAGTCACTCAAGAAATGGTGTCAAAAGGGCCATGACCAAGTTGTTTGTTATTTTTTTTCCTCTTGCTTTAGCAGTTGGTTTCTGAGATCAGCAAGAGAAAGCTTCATTCCTGTTGTCCCACGGGGAAATGAGTCCTAATGCTGGGATCAGCTGTACTCTCCAGCTAACCTCCAAAACCGACTGGGCAGGCAGGAGAGAATCCTACACAGGGCTACACACACCCTGAACATGGTTTTTAAAATGTTCTATGTTAAGGTGGTTCTTCCACAGCCCAGCAGAGCACAGAATTAATTCTGTACGCACATATGCATGCATATACACACGCACACAAAGTTTTATAAGTAAAATCACAACTTCAAGCTTACAATAAGTATCACAGGTCTTTAACAAGGTAGGGAAGATAATTAGGAATGGGATAAAATGTTCAGGTCTAATAGAAACTCTCTTTAGTCTCCTCTGAAGCAAAACAATCCATTTTTAGGCATGAATGAAATCAGTTTACCTACAAAGATAGCGTTAGAAGTATTTTTTTGTCATGTAACTTATTAATTGGGGTTTTTTTGGCCAGAAAGGGGACCTTGTCTCTGAGTGTGAGGTGTGTATAATTTGGATTGATGTCTGAACCAAATCTACAGTTTGTCACTAATTCCTTTGCCAGTTTTTCAGTTAAATATGCTTCGGACCTGTAAGTGCTCTTAAGTTTCTTGCAATGGGTTGCTTTTGTGTAGTGGGGCTTGTGGCCCCTGAATCTGTTCACAACTGAACGGTCTTTTAAAATGCTGACTTATTGTCGTATAAATGCTAAGTTCACTTAGTATCTCTGGTTCCTGCTCATAAGTTACATACTGCAGAGAGGACGGCCACTACGAAAGTAGAAATGCAGTGAACAGGAGCTCATGACAACAGGGTCTTCTCCATTTCTGTGTGTTTATTCCCCGAGTGTAACTCGGGGCACTGTGTTCAACAGCCGTTCCAAGTATCGACCCAGAAGCCTCCCATTAGAACAGGCAGATTCTGCAGCATACAGAGTCAGACTCCAAGTCCCTCAGGCTCCCTTACACATTTTAGCAATTAGAACGTCATGTTTTCACCCTCTTTATGTCCAAATTCCAAAGGGAAGTATTTCACAGCTGTGATTAAATAAATAATTAAATATTTGATAATAAAAAAATATATTACAACAAGCTTTGAGAACATTGTTTAGTATCTTCTATGCTTCATGTTATCTGCTTTATGAAGGACGATAAACAATATCTAGTATTCAGATATTCTTAAAGCTAAATAGTGTCCATATATTTAAGTAAAAATTTTGCTTCTATAAACAATTTTATTAAATTAACTGTAGCAAAAGATCCTGTTATCTGAACAAATGCTATTCAAGAACTGAAAATAAACAGGTTCAATATACAAACCAGTTCATATTAATTTAAACCTGCTGAAAGTTCTGTGTTAAGTCATATATCCTGTATTTTTATTATTAGTCATATTATGACCACCTGCCACATTAAAATAGAGATCAAATCAACATTTAAGCTACATGTGAGGCTTAGTTCCCTTTGTCCACACATTTTGTCAGCTAGATGGAATTTTTTTAATGCTAACAGAAAACAATACAAACAAAACTCAAAATTGTACAATTTGATTTTGCCTGTTTGCTGAGGAGGCCAGGCTGGTGACTTCAGTACATTTGCACAGCTTCACCGACACCTGTGCTAATTCAAGTAGCACTGATAGTACTGATTCATGGTCAACGTGTACAGAACCTACTACACTGGGAGAGGAATTCAGCTGAAAAACTAAAATCTCAAGGAAGGTGAAATTCTCTTCTCAAAATACAAATATCTATCAAGTATACTGAGAAAACAATATTTAAAAGGCTACTTGCTCAACAATGAGTGAAGAATAATGATATGCTTAGGAAGACATGAAAATACGGGGACAGGCTATCCCTCAGGAAGACTCTCTAGTTGCTCAAAGATTTCTCAAGCCCAATGTATCTAGTCAAACCAACGATTTTCACACTAGAGATGATTCCAAACCACCAGATTAGAAGATGCAGGAAGGAGGAAACCTTGATTAGGTGTTGTTTTGAAATTAGGAGTTCAGGCCTCATGCATTCTGCATAGCAACACATATTTTTACCCTGCTTAATCTTTATTTTCTAATTCCTTATCTCACAGGATCCCATCTGCTGCCAACTTAGCCTCAGCTCTTTCTCAGTCAGAGAAGATACAGTCTGTCGATGAGGACAACTGCTCTTGGATACCCCAGAGAGAAGGAAGCGGAACTCTGACCCTCTAGCAAGGCTGATCCTGGAAGGAGGTGCCAGCTAGAGCTTCCAGCTATGGATGAAGAGAGTCAGGCTCATATCCTAAGAAGCACACCAAAAAAATTTTGGTCTTGGCCACTGCAAACGTGGTGTAAGTAGCAAAGCTGTACAACCTTATTTCCCTCCTGAATGCAAAAGTGATGCAATGCAGTTTCACTGACTTCATGCCAAGTCATTCCTTAACTTACAACAAATGAAAAGCAGAACATAATTATACACACATTAGAACAAGTGTTAGGGGTTCCTCAAGAATTACAGGGGTAAAAATGTAACAGTTGGATTTTTGTAACTGTTTATTTCTTGAACAGTCAAAGTTCTGCGGCATTAAAGTACAGAGTGAGCAAGCTGGCAAGAAAAGCAACTTCCCCTTGACTTTGTATCTATCACAAACTGACACTTTTATGAGCATAACTTTTAAAAATACATACCTATAAATCAATTAAAATATTCAGAGAAGTAAACAGAACAGTTCAAAGGAGCAAAAAACCACAATACGCGATCCTTTTAAAAATGGCTTCTCACTTCTTTCCCTGTCTTCAATTTACTGTCTGTCCACCACGGGAAAAATCTTAACTAAGTAATTTCCTAGAGAAATAATATTTATGTAGCCAAGGTTCTGCAGCTGGAGCAAGCAAATGCACAAGATTATCGGGTGGTCTCTACAGGACAAGGAATTACTATATTAATAGTAGTAGACACAGTATATTTTTTAGTATATAATTTTCAAAATTAGCCATATGAACATAATAAAGGAGAAAATTTCTCACTACCTACTAAAACCTACAACCTAAGATTCATTGACAAAGTAACAGGCCATTTTTCATATTCTGTCTGCTGTATTAGCTGAAAAACTCAGAAGAACAGTACAGTTTAAAGTACTTGGCATACGGATCACGGTGTTAAAACATTCCACATTGCACTTTTACTGCAGAAATTCATTTCCAGGTAAGAACACAGCATTGCTTTTATTTTACTTGCTAACGAGGATAATTGGCAGGCAACACGGCTGCTGCTCTAGATTTGTTCTTTATATGGATCTCTGAAGACCACATGTGCACGCAGTGGTGACAGAAATATTTTCCATATGAGCCACCACACATTTTAAGGTCCCTCAGTCTGGACAAGGTGAGTCCATCTATCATTTTCTGTGCTCAATAACAAGCAACCAGGAAGTTAAAAACTTCAGTGACAACTAGAGGGCAATAATACACCTTCTAGCATATCAGCTTCCAGTTGCTCTGATCATCAATCCATTCAAATTCCCTGAGCCTCCACTGAAAACTTTTCCCTGCCTTAATTAGATCAAAGGCAGCACAAGATTTCATTAAAAGGCATTTTCTTGAATCAAAACCGTTACAACTTCTCTTTTTAAAACACCCAAAAGCAAAATACAGTTTATGTCTAGACATATGAGCTAGAGAGAGTGGCAACCACACACTGTTGGACAAGGTGTTTTTTCCAGTTCACTTCCACTTTCTTTTGCCAGGGAAAGTAATTGCTCTGGACTTTATTAGGCTACTATAAACTTATGTCAGGGCTAACAAAAGACAAAGTTCCAATGCAAAATCACTGTTTTCAGAAGATTTACTCAAGGAAAGCATGTTATGGAACAAAACTTTCCAAAGATTCCTTTAAAATGCATAACTACACATCACATTTTAGTTAGAGCAAGGGAGAATTAAATGTGTTTTCTGCTAGTAACCTACTTATATGGAATATTTCGTATCTAATAGTGCTATGCTTGACAAATTATTTCCTAAATGACAAACGAGTAGCTGAAATTTTCTGTTTGGCATGAAATAAGAATTTGATGAAAAACTGCTCTGATGAGAACAAAAATCTGGAATATTGCTCTTCGTAAATCAAGTAGCAACTTTTTAGAGTGTAACAAGGGCTGTTCTATTCCATTACTCAATATTTCTCATATTAAGAATGTATAAAGTCCCTCTTTAATGATATGACATAAATTTTCAAAAAATAAAGTTCTTTCTGCCCTGCCACATACTAAACATTACATGTATGTGCACAAAAAGAATGTTGTTAAAGTAATTGAGCCTGGAGCTTCTGCGTGCTCCATCTTAAAGGTCCCTTCCAACCTATCCGATTCTATGATCCCCAAAATATAACCTCTGTAAAAACTTTTTGAATCATGCACCTTTTTTGGTAGAAGACGTTAACAGAACACTACCGTCTACTGCTGCAAAGGGTATCGTATTTCGCTGTATGTTAGTAAAGAAAAATTCACAAGTTACAGCCATCTCTCACAGAAAGCATACTGCGTATTGAATTGCAAGAAGTGAGCTTTCAAACTACTCTCCCTTAGTACCTAGAGGATTTTGGAAAGAAAGGGGGAAAAAAAAAAAACACGAAACAAACAAAATCCGGAAAAACTCCCCACACTAAACCAAACCACAACAATAGCTTTTAACGCCTGAATGCAATTCCAAAACGTCTAACAACATAAAAATCATTCACAATTCATCTTGAGAGCGGGGAAGACACTTCGCGGCTGGGGCGCAGCTCCACGCTGCCGAGGGGAGGGATTCTCCGGGATTCTCCTTACCTGCCGGCCGGGCGCGGCGGGGAGCGCCGTCTGGGAGCAGAGCAGGGTCAGCGCCAGGTACCTGACCACCATGGTTCCCGCCGAGGAGAGCCCTCTGACAGCCAGCAGACCCCCCCGGCCCGCCGGCCCCGGCTCCGCAGAGAACCGGCGCGCCGAGCTCCGCGCCGCGGCTGCTCCCGCCCGGCGGGGCTGCGGCGACCGGCCGGGGGCTGCGGCGAGTGAAGCGGAGAAGGGGAGGGAGAGGGCTGGCCAGGCTCGGCATCTGCCGGGGTTGCCGCAGGAGCCAAAGGGCGACCTTCCCCGCCGGGGAGGTCCGGCAGCGGCTGGAGAAACGGCGGGAGCAGCCGGCAAGGATGCTGCGGCGGCGAGCCGGTGTGCGGCTGCGGCTGCTGCTTAAAGGCACAGCACCGCCCCTGGCTGGGATCACCCAGTCGGCTAGGTTGGAAGAGAACTCTCAGATCATCGACCCCAACCATCAGCCCAGCACTGCCAAGTTACTCTAAACCATGTCCCTCAGCACCACATTTACACGTCTTTTAAACACCTCCAGGGATGGTGATTCCACCGCTCCCCTGGGCAGCCTGTTCCAGTGCTTGATAGCCCTTTCCATGAAGAAATTTTTCCTAATATCCATCCTAAACCTCCCCCAGTGCAATGTGAGGCCCTTTCCTCTCGTCCTATCACCTGTTACTTGGGAGAAGTAGTAGTTTATAATCAATAAATCATAAATTAAGATCTAATCAGGAGGCAGCCTATGGTTTTACAGTCAGCCCCACATCAGTGCAATCCTGTGACCCAAACAATCCTGACAGGGACTTGGTCGGAATCCACTGTCTCTCCCTCCTGCCAACAGGGAACCTGAGTCTCCATTCGCTCTCAAGAATGTCACAACTGCTTCCTGAGATGGACTCCCAGCCTTTAGCACAATCCTGGAGCACGATATGGATGTAATCTCTCTTTCATATTATAGCTGAATAAAAGCAATTTTGATGTATTGTCCAACCCATCAAATAACCTGCTTTGACTAAGCAAGCTGAAGAGCAAGCCTTTGAAAAGAAAATCCTTTCTTTTAGAAGTAAGACCTGTTTTCAAGTAAGGAATCAAGCAGTATTGAAAGCCTCGTACAAAGCTGAATGAGTACATCTCGCAAGCAGACCCCGGAGTGTTTGTCCCACAAGTGAGTAAAATTGCACACAGAGCTATAAAAGTTGGAGGACTTCCCTTTGGTTGAGTATGTCCGACTGCAATCTCGACACAGTAGGCATTTTCTTATGGTAAACTAATCAACATAAAAATACAGAATATAAAAGAAGTTTTGAACCCCAATGATCTACCACATTCAACAACAGGAGAGAAGAACTGCTTTATAACATACACAGGACACTACAGTCCTGTATTCCCTTTCCTTCCCTTTCTCATTTTAGTTTTTAACGTCTTCCAACTTCACTGTTGCCTATTTAAGTATTTTATCATGGGAATGTGAGACGTTATGTCTTTCGGAAAGTTCCAACGCCTGAACTCAAGAACTCACACTATATTCTCGTGTTTCATGTAAATACATATTTCTTATCCTTATGGTTGCAGGGGAAATCTCAAAAATATGACCCAAGAATAACCTGATCTCATATGTCAGACAGTAAACCACATGAACTCAGAACACAGGTACTTTAAAATATCTCAAGATTTTAGGAGACGGGAAGTAAAAATTTTGCTGAAATTGAGAAGCACACCATTACTATGGATTAGATTTCTTTCTGTAATTTGGTAAGCTTTGTATACACAGCTGAATATGTCAGACTCCTCACCCTATTTTTAAACTAGCTTTACCAACCACTCTTTTCTCTGCTATGAGAGGTGAAAGATGTATTTTCCCTCTTTTATTTTATATTCAAAGAAATCATAATAACAGAATACTTTTATGTATTACAGAGCTTTCCGTATTGTGATTAAACACAGCCAAACTCCTAAACCAATACAGAAAATTCGCATTCTCACTGCTGATAAAAATCCAAATTCTGCTGTATTTGAATTTGGGTATCTGGTTCTCCAGGACAGTAACATCTGACCTGTATTAACCAGATGTCATTGTCACTGCGCCTCTCCCCTCCCAGGCCTTTCCTTTCATAGACAACTGCCCTTGCCCGTGGCGAGCCCTCCCTCTTCCAACTCGCTCACGGTGCTGGGAGGAGATTTCAAAAGCCAGAATGCGATTTCAGTGGGGGGCCCGGAGTGGTTCTTACAGAGCTGTGAGAATGGCGACTGACAGCCAAACCCACAGGTTTTGAAAACCTGATGCTATAACCTGAGCGGTACTGTCTGGTAAAAATCGTCCAGAACTCTGTACTCCTGTGCTGATCTCACAAATACAGCACCTCCCTTCAAGACCTCAATGAAAGCAGCATTTTCCTCCTTTTAAGCCAAGCTGAAGGTTTGCAGACCATACCGCTGTGCTGACAGCTAAATGTAGCTGCCATTACAGGTACTTTGTACACTGGTTGCCTATGGCAAAGTCTCCGGACTGAAAAAGTAAAGCCAAATAAACTTAAGGAAATTTTCCATCAAAACCCTGTCAGGAAGCCAACCTGTCCTTCCATATTTTTTTGAAATATCTAGATGTACCACAAAAGGAAAAAGGATAGTGAGCAAACTGCCAACTAAAGCGGAGTTCAAAACACTTCCAACATGAGTGTGCCAAGTATGATACTTAAAACTACAGTTTCAGTGCTTGAAAAAATTTAAAAAGAATACACCATTTCAGATGCTACAGTGTGTAACAAAAACTCCAACACTGAAAGCTGCTTCATACAGAATGACTACTGTTTCCATAAAACAAAGCTTTGCCTTTTTCTGCAGTTCTTCACAAAGTGAGCTAATTTTTGTGAATACATAAATAGCACAGGCACAAAATTGCCAGTCCTCTCTTTTTTAGTGGCAGGTAGAAAAGCAAACTTAAAAAATGAGGATTAACTGTGACTTTAGTCTTCTCTCTGCTGATCATTCCAGAATGCACTATATGCTCTGTAAATAATAAAAAACCCTATCAACGTCTACCTGAATATGATTAGGATGCATTTCTGAGCACAGAAAATGGTACTACATTCCCATTAAGTCATATAACTAATTCTTTCCATATGCATTTAATTTTTCCTCTACAAAAACATACAGGCAGAGCGCCCTGAAACCCAGAAGCTGGTGTTCTGTTCTCCATATTAAGAGAAGAGGTCTGTCCATACCTGCCACTCCGCTTTCAAGCTCGATCCAGCTGAGCAGGGTGGAATTGTGCGTGTTCACAACCACAGCCCTTCTTCACAGCACAAAGGAACGTGGAACTTAACCACTGTGCCAAACCTGCACTGCTGCAAGCACCATCAGAACGGCCTTGCAAACCTCACCAGTCACTACACGGGAGGTTACAAAACTATTGGCGCAACAGAAAAAAATCACTTTTTGACTGAAGAACTATTTCAGATACAAAGTTCTGCAGTAGCAGATAGAGAAACCAAAATACCTTGCAATAGTAAAATCGAAGAAATAAAATATCTCTCATTTCAGAACAAAAGCATCCTTGCTTTTACTTAGAAACAAACAAACATAGCAAAATAACACTGTAAATATTTTAGGTATATAATTTAAATAGAGAATCCAATTATTTAAAAAAAAAAAAAAAAAAAAAACCAGAAAAAGACATCATAATCTTTTGAGGAAAGTTCCTATCTCTTACTCTGAGAAATGTAAAGACACAAAATTCACAATGGATCTTTGGATGGTATAGTTCTCATCTAAAAAGTACTGACTTTCATTTGTGTAAATCTCAAGGGGTTTGCAAATACGAATCAGTTTTTGAAGTTTGCTTACTAGCTACCCCCTGAGGCAATTGCACCTAAATCTCAAACAAGAAGTTTGTTAAATTTATCAAAAGCAAGCCATTTCTCTTCCAGGTCTCTCAGCCTTCCTGTAGTTCCACATGACATCATCAACAATGTGCTCATGTCAAATCACTCACAGTTACTTCTTTCTACTAAAGGTATATTTGCTTAGAAAGTTGATCAAATTCCTAATATAAAAGTAATAGTAAGAGAAAGCATGAGCCAAAACAACATTTTAAAGGCTTCCTTTCTACTTCCCATAGCTTTAACGTTCATAGAGGTTAACTCTCAAACTCTTAAAGCAAGGTAACATGAAGCATAACTACGTATTTCAGGCTGAACTACTCTAGAACAAGACAATGAATGATTTCTATGTATTTCAAAGTATTAATACGTACAAGTGAATATCATTGGTCTAAATCCCATTTTGTTACCATGGGTACATTGTGGATGCTACTGAATGTGGGAGGGAAGAGAAGGTTGACTGGGGTGGCTGCTGGTGCTCTGCTGAAGCATGTAGGAAGATAAAGGCTGAAACAAGTCTGCTGCTACAGCATAACCCACAAGCCCTAACTGTTTCTTAAAAGAAGTCTTCAAAATGGCATTCTGTCAATTTGCTTTGGCCAGACACCATCTTTCTGGAATCACTAACAGGAAAAGCAAATTAACTAGACACTGCGTATTCCATTATTTAAGAAAAGGTGTTGGGTTTTCATTTCAATGTTCCATGTAAAAATTTAACAGAGGAGAAAAAAGGCTGAATGTACTAGAAATTTAGTACAAATTACATGAGATGCTGAGGAATAATAGAAGAAAAATCAAGTGGAAAATCTACTGCGTTTTGGTTTTATTTAATTGGTCATCTTCCCCAGTGAGTGATCTACGGGCTACTTACAACAGAAAGGAAGAAAAGTTTAACAGAGAAAGTCATGTGTAAAGATGGCTGCCATATGTAAAGCTGTCGGATAAGCATTGCCAATAATTATCTCATTTTATTATTTCCAGGAAGCATTACCTTCTGAATTTATTATTCAGATATTTTAAGGTTAGAATACATTACCGTTGTCCTTTAGCCTGAACTACTGAGAGATACTGGCCATACAACTTTATTCAAAATTTCTTCTATGAGTTTTCTTGATTTTAAAAAAAAAAAAAAGTTTGTGTTTAATTAAACACTTGAAATAAAGAAAAAGTCTCTTGCCACCCCACGTGTGTCTCTGAGCAGTCAGGGACCTTAGACTGCATAAAGAATGTATTTTCCCTGAAGATAAAACAGTGTGCCGAGGAGGATGCATGCAGAACACCGCTCCCTGCCCTGCCCTGCCTCCTTGGAATCAGCAAATACTGCAGCTGAACCACAAAAGGATTTCTTTACCCTCGTGGAGGCTTTTGCACCCACTTCACCAGCTTCTGCATTTCACTGGCCAGACAAAGTGAAGAAAGAGAGCAAGAAAGTCTCTCCAGTGCTCTCCCCTTCTAGAGTTAGAGCATCTCTCCCTGCTATTGCAGCCCTTTTGGAAAAGGCATCCTCATACTCACACTGAATATGAATTCCATCAGCATTTCTATCTTTTATTGACCAAGAACAGATGAAATAACAATAGGTACAAGAAGGACCAAGAAGGAGTATTTGGACTTTTACACATGCCATTAAACAAAACAAAACCCACACAGCTTGGGAAGGGAGTCAAAGTCTGAGCCTAAAGGTTGAGTACATGGAGCCCCAGGAGAGCAAACCCCAGACACTGAGCACCTTGGAGGAAACAAGTCCCAGAGCCTCACATCTATTTCAGTGCAGCTCAGCATTTTTTCTTGGTTGAAGTTTTAACTCAGTTAAAGTATTTCAGATACTAATGTTTTTCTAAGTAACTCCCAACGTCTTATTTGCACCCTTTTCCTCAAAATTTTTATTAAGAAAGCAGCTGACAATGTAATTTCTTATCATAAGAAACCTTTAAGGGGATAGTTAGCCCAGAAAAGAATTCCTTCCAAAACCACAAAACTGATTGTCTACTAGAATACACCGTTGCATGGGGCAGCATGTCTTCCACTGCTGTCTTAAGTAATGAAGGTAGGGATGTTCTTATCTATCTGTACGTCTCATCATTTTTTGATGCCACTACACATTTATGGAAAAGACAAAGGCATGCTGTGGAAAAAACACATTTAAAGAGTTCTTAATAAATTATCCCATACAGTTACTTTGTGTCCTTACTAATGCTTTTATTAGTTAACCACTTTCCAACTTACCTTTTAACTTCTATTCCTGCTTGTTTCCCTTTCTAAACTGAACAATCCTAATTTTACCACTTGTTTCTCATCTAAAGTCAGACCAAGTTCTGGCTTTTCCTCTGTTTCTCATCTTTTTGTTTCTTTGTTGTGAAGAAATAGAGATATGATCAGATCGGTTCAGAAAGTACACCTTTAAAAAAAGGTATTATTGCATCCTGTGGCATTACAAAGTAATTTTCAAATAGGCATTTGCGTATAATTAGGTCAGCCCAGCTTACTTTGCATCACCAGAAGTTTGTCAGTTACTTCAGGAATAATGCATTAGTTTTCACTATCATCTGCTTTTTCTCCTCTTATCATCACAGTACTGGCAGCGCGTGGGGCTTTTAAACTACACCCAAAGCCTGAAAAGGAAATCTGAGCATTTCCTTCCTCCTCTCCTGACTCTTAACTTGGTAAAGCTCAGACTTTTGATTACAAAGCCAGACTTTACTGAAGAGGTCCACCTTCAAAGAGCTGAGTATTAACCTCAAATTGATTTATCATCTTGAATCTTTCCTTCAGTACTAAATCTATTATCCCTTTCTCTTTCCTGGCATGACAGTGTGCTAGAGGGAGGAAAAAACCCTTGGTTGTCACCTGCCCTGGGCTGGGCTATAATGTGTATTTTTCATGGCCATATTCCAATTTTCTGTATTTTGACGATAGAATTCTGGTTTATATCTCAGGTTCTCAAAGCACCTCTTTGCCTCCCCAGACAGTAGTTGCAAAGTGCAAGCAGAATAAGGAGACATTTATGAGGCATTCCTTCCTCTGCCCAACACTACATTTTGACAACAGAACAAGTGGACACTATGCTTGGAACTTCTAATTGTTATGCATACCATTCATCTTGTGAAAAAAGTTTTTGTCTGCATTTGTTAATCAATGTCTTCTGTGGCATTAAGATTTTTAGCACCATATTCTGGTCCTCCTCACACTTTATTTTAACATTATTTTCTTACCTGTTTTCATAACACGTGATCCAACATAATACATGCTGTCTTGTACTTCTTTCTATACACAAGAAAGCGATGAAAGCAAAAGGAAAAGAATTCTTTGATGGATCATATTTAGTCTCTTTCTTTGTATGCATAAAAACCAGACACACATTTCTAGAAAACTACCTGTCATCACACTAGTTGCACATAAGGCATTTTGATCTGTGCAAATCACCAGCCACCTGAAAATAGGAACTGAAGGAAAAAGCATGCCTTACCCTTTAAAATATTTGAACCCCTTCCTTCGCATCTACCGCAAAACTGGAAATAAACTGCTTGGTACCACTGCTATATTTGGATACTTTACCTAAAATAGGAAATGGGACTAGGCCTGTTCATCTTTTAAAAAAAGTAATTCACCCCCCAAAAAAACCTTTAAATAATCTTTAACTAAACCAAATTAATTATAAATTACACAAATAATGTATGTCTATTTCCCATGAAAAGTAAGCCTCCTCCTAGAGAAAACATTCTGAATATAAGTTTGAATCATGGTGTTTTCAAATGTTTCACTTCTTCATAAGGGATAAAGGCTGATACTTCTAACTTTACCTGTAGAAAGTATTTTAAAGATACAATAAGGAAAAAGGTGAGGCCTTTGGATCGTGTAAGTATACTTATATTTTAATTACAAAAACAAATAAGCAGAGGTCCTGGCAAAAAAGCAGCAAACTGCATTGCGCAATAGGCCACGACCTATGCTACGAATCCTCCTATGAAGTCAGAATTTTAAAGGAAAGTCTTTTCTCAGGTCCAAAACTAAAACACATTAAAACTAGATTTTAGCGCTTAGACGCATTTTCCCAAGTGTCCAGTTGGCAAATGACAGCGACATCAAACATGCCATCATAAAACAACGGGAACAAGCTGTCTCCAAGAGAAAACTAACCAGTTAGGATTGCAAATGTAATCATAATTTTCCATTTTGCTTGGAAATGTTCCTGAAATTCATTCAGAGGTGGAAACCCCTGTAGAACATGTTTTCCTGCATATACTTTATCTGTCCTATTATTTTCCACATCGCTGGAAATCTCAAAGCCAGAATGATATTCTTTTAGACTGGGGAAAACAGATCTAGAAAGAACTTTGAAAATCATTGTGAGGCCTCCCCAAGAGTGTATCAACTATAGCACCTACTAGTCCAATATGCAGGTAGGAAATGTGTAAAAAACACCACGGTAAAACCTACATTTGCAAGAAATGAGCATCATCTCCTACCGACTAAAGATGAAAAGAAAGCTCTGCAAAAGCTGGCCAACATTTTTCATGCTCACTACTTAACTAAAGCAGCAAAACGGTATCAGTCAGCCTTCAAAGGCTCTGCGACGGTTGGCTGCTCCCGGGCAGGATGGGGACCCAGGCATCAAGCATGCCAACACTGGCGAGGATTCCATCCCATGGCCACCACGAGACAGAGCAGGGCAGATGCACAAGTGGCAGTCAAGGGGACAAGGCAGGTCCAAGGTCAAGCCAAGAAGTCAGTCCATGGATCGGGATACAGCTCAGCAGGGTCCATGGCCAGGTGCACGGCTGGCTGTGGTGGAACTGGTGAGAGGCACATCTCCAAGGTTGCTTGAGCAGGGACTGGAGGCTCAGGGCTGAATTTAAATGGGGCTGCTGGTCCCATAAGCAGAGATGTGGGGGGAAGCCCACCAGGGAGAGGCTGGTCAGGGTCATTAAGGCTGATTAGCGTAATCAGGGTCCTGAAAGTCTGTGCCTATGCCAAAATTCACATTTCTAACCATGGGTATACAGGGCTAGCAACAGCAGAAATCTACAAAACAAAAGGAAGAAGGTAACAGGCTATATCAGGCAGCAGATAAATAGTCTTGGAATAGAGGTAAGCTTGAGAAAGGAGCCAGTACTGCGTACGTTACAGATGCTACTTAGGGGACGGGACTAGATCAGCATTCCTCCTAACAAAAGACAGTGAACACCAGCCCAGGAGTCCCACAGCTGGAGCACCAGAGCCACGGACAATGCTGTGGCACAGCCAGCTCTGCTCTCCAACGTCACAGCGGTACTGAACCAGAGCTTCCTTCAGATCCAAAAAAAGGAGAAAGAAAAAAAAAATCTTGTAAGATTTTTATAGTCATGATCAGATTGTGTTTTCTGTAGTTTATGGGAATACCAGGTTTCTCCTCTCTTCTTCTGACAGAAAAAATGAAAACAGCTATTGTGTTGCCAGAGGCAATGTATATGTAATAATCTCAGTAAGACTTGAGATGTAATTGTAATACTGATCCAAACACACTGGATTAAGCACTCATCCTGAAATCAAATACAGGAAGAAAGAGGAGGAAGATTTACAAAGGAATTTCATTACACAACCCAGACACCTGAAGTGAGCAGAGAGAACTAATCTCATAGTGATGTCACTTATGCTTTGGGCAGCAACCACATCCCAACTTTTCCCATCTAGTTACAAAACTCCTGAGCCAAAGATGCAATTATTCCTTCCCAAAACCTCCTCATGTTCTGTTTGATTCCATCTTCCCAACACCACCTCTTCCAATAAGACTGTCTGATCCAAGCATATGACAGCACAAAACCTGCCCCTAATTAAAAGAATTAAAAGAATTAACACTAGCCCAGGTCAAAATCTACCCCATTAGTAGACTAAAGGCTCATTTTTCATCACTGGGGGTCCATGCCAGGTCAAGAACGCGCAGCACCAACAGATCAGTTACACTGCTGGTGCAAATTAGGTACAAATTAGAAGCATAGCTGCAGCGCAAGAACAAGGCTTCTCTTTCTCTGCAGATGTATACCATACAAAAAATGAATGAACTCTTTTTAATTAAAGAGAAACTGTGTATCTTTACTGTCCTAATGAAAACCAAATTCTGGGGAAACCTGATTGTTTACAGAATAGATTTTAGGATAGTTTATCTTATAAATGTGCTTGTTTTTAAAGTAATCACATTAAACACATGTTGTCCATTAGAACCAAATGAACTATCAGCGTATGTGGGGTCTTCCAGCTGTCTGGACTCGGGACGGTGGTCCCACAAGCTTAAAAGTTTGGGAAGCAAACAGGTAGAGCAGGTGCCCAGACTTTACTCCATTTTTCTATGTGTGTTGCAAACACAGATGCCATTTACAAAGAGAAAATGGCCAATTCTTGTGCATGGTTGATTTCTGCAACACAGGAAACTGGAAACCTACAGCTATACATTATGTTAAATCTTGAGTTACATGTCTTGTATATGAATTCTGAAAATTCATATGCAGCTCAAACTAGGTAACAAGGATCTTAAAATAATTATGCATTCTTATGTCTCAAATATTTCATTTGCTACTCAAGGATCAGCAACTCAAAAACTGATAAATACTTGTAAAAACAGCTGATAAGCCTCTGAGTACTCAAAGCACGTCCAGTATAATTTAACTTGAAATTTGTCGTCCCAAAACAGACAACTGAACCAAGTTCAGTACTGTTAAATTTTCTCATGGGACAGATGGCATGCCTAAATTCAGGAACACTTTTCTACTATATAAGGAGGAGAGTCAAGCCCAAAATGAGTGCATGAAATAGTTCAATACTCTGAGAACATTTTTTAAAAAGTTAGTTAGCATGCCATTTTATTTTTAAGCAGTTACATGCAATTATTAGCTACACAGCTAAATCTACAGTATACACTGTAAAGTCTCTACATATTGGCATAAAATCATGAAATAATGTTTGCTGATAGCAAGGTGTAAATAAATATAATATGAACACTAAGAAAAAAAAATAATTTCTTGTAGGGACAAATAGAACAAAGGAAGTGAGGAAACATTCTCTACATATATTTCGAAAGACGCAAATGGTGCTGATTACTTTATCCCCATACTCAGACTGTCTACGTGGGTTAAAACTAGCAATAACACCAGTTCTAATCTTAAAGGCCCGTAGAGAGACATAAAACTTGACTGTTTGAGAAATCTGGTTGTAAAAGCACATCTGTGCAGCCAACACCATCACACGGCTGGAAAACAATCAGAATTCCAACAAAAAGCAAGTGAACAAAACCACAGAAAATTCCTTCAGTGTGGAAGGAAGATTTCCTACTGAAGATTTCCAGTTCCAAGTCTTTTCAATACCGTAACTTCATATTTGAATGGATCATGTCTTAAATCATTTTCAGCCAATGTTTCAGGGAAGAATTCCTCACAATGAACTATTTCTCAATGAATATATCAATTAATTTTTAGATACAAGTCCACATGCTAGCTCATGTTCAATGAAAGAAGCAATGGTACTCACCAGTTAGTTATTTTCCTAGCGTAACAGCATTATAACCCTGCCATTCCACTGGCAGCACATTTAATTTAGATTTTACTTGCTTTTTCACATGTATTTTGCAAACCATCTGTGACTGTTGATTTAGATACGCTGTCAAGGAATTAGTGCAAGCATCCAAAACAGTTACAAAATTAAGAATTTTATATTTTTTTTAAATACATGTATCTCCCATCTTTAACTTTTTGTTTGTTTGGAGTTTTGGGGGTTTTGTTTAGGTTGCTTATTTCACTGTAGATATTACTGTAAGAAAAGATGACTCTTGAAAGGTAATAAACTTTGTGATACCACCCATATGAAAGAAACTCTGGCAGAAAATAGTGGCACATAACAGCCAACATTACGATTACACTTGGGAAAGCTGAAGAGGGATTTCTCAAGGCATCAAAAGGACACAATTATCCTACAATACAGATCGCCAGGTTATCCCAATGGAGCTGTTACAACTTCCAGCAGTTAAAGGAGAACTTCCCAAGAGAATTCATGAACTTCATCAGAACACCCAGCTTCCTAAAGTGTCCCCGTCTAATAGATATGGTCCAAACTGTTCGTGATAGGAATTTGTCCAAGTGACTTTAACCCCAATTAATGATCACTTATTCAGAATCACCAATACGCACTAGCCAGGTATGCACTACCATCATGCTCCAATAGTAAAGAAAATGCCATCTTAATTCAGAATTCGTAAGGATTAGGATTCTTCTAAAGATGCTGATCAATCCAATTACTGATGACCTTAAAGCACTACAGATACTTCAAACTTCACCTCATCAGACAAAAGAGATTTCAGAAAAAGCACATCCCCAAAAAAAGACAATTATTATTTTGCCCTCTTCAACTGAGAAAATTCCTGGTACCCAGGGGCCTGCACATTAACAAGTAAGCCTGTGGTGTAACACAGAACCGAATTTTGTTTTAAACATTCTCCTACATTCAAAGGCTAGTAGTCTAACCATCGAGTCATCATTCACGCCAGCATTCTGCCCATTAATTTAAAAAAAATATTACTCAAAGCGATACAGCAACCCAATGGCATGAGCTGGTGAAGGATGACAAGTATGGCCAATACCACAGCTACTCCACTGATGTATCTGGAAACCACTTGAAGATCAAACCAAGAGCTTGCCATGATACTAGACAGCTGCATGGAGAACACTATTTATTACTAATACTCATCATCTGGAAAAAGTATACACAGGTACATAAATTCCCCAAACTACAATCAAGCAAATAAAACCGGACACCATTTCCAAACTGGCAGTTTTATTTTGTCTATATAAAGTTTTCAAATTTGTCATTACTTGTTTTAGAAGCAAGTTTTCAATTAAATACAGTCATTTTATCCCTTTCCAAGGAAATAACACCAAATAAAGTGCAATGATAAGGTTTTCAGCATGTTCTTACCCTCACACAATAACAAATATCCAAATAATGGTTTGAACTGTTATGTGTAGAATCTTTTATTTTTGTGTCCTCAAACTTGCAAAGTAATTAATAATTTTATAGTGTCTTAGTTAATTTATATTTAATCAGAAAAGGTGGGATTGACTGGAGATTGGTTGCTTCTCTTACAATCTCAGTAACCATTTCTTTCATTTTTACAGTACCACAGACAGATTTTTCCCTTCCTTCTTTTTTACTGAAAGAAAATGATATTCTTTTCTTTTATGAAATGTTTCATTCATAGAAACTCAGTGCAAAATGCTATATAATATGCCAGAATAGAAATCTAGCTCATACAAAAAATGCATTGCTTCAAATTTCTAAATGCATTATGTGCAAGTAGATCAAGAGAATACTTTAGTAAACATGCTAAAATGTGATGGTAAATGGCATTAGACATTCAATCTGTCATGGACCACTGACGACTACTTATCTAAAGCCAAAACAGACAAAGATTAAATCAAACATTAATCTATGCATTAAAGTATTTATTATGAAGTATTCTCATGGAAGACTAGACATTTATCTTAAAAAGGCTTTTAAAATCTCATTCTTTAACTTTACAAGCACTCCTTTTACATCAAACAGATTAACATTAATCTAAAAGTAGTACTATCCAGGTACTTTTTCGCAGCTTTTCCAATCCTTCACCTCCATGTTCTCAGCTATCTTTCTTTCTCTGATGTCCTTTTCAAATAGACTCCCCTGTAATAACCATTATTAGTCCCTGTTTCCTCACCATTTCTCAGCTTGATTGCTACCATCAGATAACAAAACAGCTACTTTGCCAATATCTTAGCGGGAAATAAAAATTACTGCTTCTCCTACAAACATCTCTAAACAGACTGACTCCTTGGTGCATGGTCTCATAGGTAAATATTAGATTAAATGTTTTACATTTAAAGTTAAGTGCCACATATTGCTTATTTTTCTCTTGTATTCATACCTTGTGACATGGGCACAGTAGAGCCAGCAGGTTTTATGTGAACTAGATGGTAGGACATATAATGTATTGACACTTCTGAATATTTTTTGCAACCTAGAGACGCTAAAGAAAGTGTTCAGTAAAGACTGGGTTTCAATTTGTAACCTTTATTTCTAGGAAAAAACTGACCTTTTGCTTTCCTCTAAAAAACTGTAACTGCAAAGGATTCAAAGTCAGACACTGTACATAGTTTTACCTATTAAAGTAAATATTCCTATGTCCCTATCTAGAAAGTCATCAATATATCTAAGCAGAAAGAAAATTTTCCTAGAAATCCCTATCCAAGATGACTATATAGGTATCATTAGGGAGAGCATAATCAACTTTAAGAGTATTAAGAGATTACCATTTAGGTTCTTCAGTACATCTATCCTACTACCCTAACACTTTCAGTCATTGCCCTTAGATTTGTGTAGGAGGCACAGACTATGTATTCCCTTCATTGTGGAGAAAAATACAGTACGCATACATAATTCCACATCTAGCCTTCATGCTATTCACTGCCAAGGCGGCTTGGCAAGCAGTAAAGATATTTCAAAGGAAAACATATAGGGCCTCACTCAGCCATACTAATGCTCCTTCACATTCCTCTTGCAAGACTATGCTGCCCATAAGGCTTATTTAAGTACAAGAACATCTTCGGCAAGCAGGCCTTTCAAAATAAAGATCCATGTGGAGAGTCCAACGTCAGCACCAGTACTTAGTTTTCACCTTCACACAAAAGCCATATTACGAAATGAACTTGTAGTTACATGAGAACAGAAAGTGATGTATAGATTTAGAATTGAAATCAAATACAACTTTCCCAAAAAATTTTAAAATGAAGGAAGTCTGCTGATGTCACCTGGTCATGTTGCATAAAAATAAAAAACCCTACAGACTTAAATATATTTAAGCAAGCATCCCATAGCACCGCTGCAGAGAGTAACTCTAGACAAAGAAATTTTTTTAAAAATGGACATAATAGAGGGGAAGTGGGAACTGTCCGATATATATGGTCGGAAAAAATAACATTCAGACACACCTTCCCCAACAAAAGTCTTCTCTAAGCATGTTTAAGTTATGAGTAGTTTAGCACGTTGTTTTAATTGGAAGAATATAAAGGTTTTTAATCCAAAAGAGAGTAAACACCCATTATGCTTAATTTAACATTCCTCTTGCAAACTGAAAACCAAGAGGAAAGTTTGATCAGCTGCAGTACAGTGCATCTTACACTAAAAGGACAAAGAAAACTGTCAGAACTATAGTTATGAAAAAAAGTGCTGAAAGCAAAATATCCTCTTGCATATATAACAAAAAGCAAGTAAGAATTTGAAGCCAAACTCATCAATGTAATTCCTAAAGCATAATGAGAAAAGCCAGCAGACAACAGCTGCTGTGCAGTAATGACTGTTATTAGTTTATCAGATGTGATCAGAGTTGACCACAGAAGAGTTTAGAGACATGATTTTAAGGTAGCTTTGGTTTTACTTTGGTTTTAGTAAGACTACAAGGAACATTTTTGTGAGAGTCGAACTTTTGAATGTATTGCATGCTGGACCCATCTTGGTCATAATTTATACAGTATGTGTATAGTGACAGATTCGCAATGAATTTCTGAGCTGGAAGTTGCTTTTGAATTACTTTCAGGTTCAGAAAAGTGGATGAAATTATGTTAAAGAAATACAATCATTTAGTTTTACACAAAATTAAGTTCTAAAGAATTTGCTCTGGAAGAGACTCGTTATGCAACATATGATAATTCTGCAGCTAATTCTGCAGTTCTGCCATAAATTCAATCAGGCTTGAGCATACTCCCACTTTCATACTGCTGTTACTACTCACATCAGTCACATGATGCTTAATCTGAATATACATGTGCTTAGTCTGTGGGGACACTGTGTAACACAGAAATTCCCAGGAATAAAATGAGCGTATGAACCTACCTACTTAAGGAGATTAAAGCCACTACAACAGTAACAGTATAAACACACCGCTCTTCTGAAATAGACCGATATTACTTCTTCCTATCTCGTGTCACACTTTTGCAAACATCATCATAAGATTTTTAGACTAGTTCCCTATCATTTCATATAGCAGGCTATGAAGTCTTAAAAATGCACCTAATTCTGTCTCCACTTGGAAAAAAACCACAGCAAAACCAAATTCTTGAAAATTATCTTTGTAAATCAGAAGCTGGCCAGGGAATAATCTTTCCTTTTACAACTAAAATTCCAATCAAGTCCGAGTTTAAACAGGTGTTTAGAAATATTTTTGAGAAAATAAAAATCTTAAACTTCTATCAGTGATTAATTCTACTTTCTTCTAATAATTGATGTCAAGGTTCTCCTTCCAACTTACAAACACACTCATCTCAACTGTTCTTTGGCACACACGCTGTTTAATAGGTACGCGCTATGAACAGAGCTTTCCTCTTTACTTGATTAAAACCTGTGCTCATTGCACCCATCAGCCACGGGAAAGCTGTAGAAAAAAACTGAAATCATGATGATAATGAGCTTCTTTAGCCTTCAAAAGGAAAGCATACTCAGTGATGCTCCATTTAACACAGAAACAGCAACAGATACAGCTACCAAACCCATCATCCGTGACGTGACCATCTTCCATAGGGAGGTTCAGCACTGCCCTCCATTCTGCTGCTGCTATTTCCAAATCTGTCCCCCCTCCCTTCCTTTTTTTTTTTTTGGCTTGGAGAATTGCAAATGCAGAGCACCTCTAGGGCCTGTATCTGGTTCAACTGCAGCCTGCTGAGAGACTGCTATCAGCTCCTGTCAGTTCACAGAAGAGCCCACCAGACTGCCTGGATGCAACCCTGATCGTCTTGAGCTCTCCTTTGGAATACCTGTTCGGCAGCTCAATGGGTCTTCTACAAACACGTGAAAAAGGCTGGTGTACCTTCGTAGAATTCACTAGGTTGTAAAACTGGGCATAACATCATACATCTGGATAGCCTGGACAAATACACAAAAGCCTTTAATTCTCTCTGGTCAACATTTCCAGGAAGACAGAAGAACATATTTTAGAGGAAGAGAGGAGGCCTGAACATATGGTTGCCATAACCAGCGCAGTATAAATTAACATAGAAAGACTGGAGAGAAGGTTAGGGTAGCTCATCCAATTTCTCTTCATGAATACATCTAAGACACACCCATAGACACCATATAAACGACCCAAAATATCACACACATAACAGGCCTAAGGAAAAGGAGAAAGAGAAGGCCTTTTGCTAATTTTCTAGCTAGCGGCAAGCACAATATCCCCCTTTGGAAAGGGAGCTGGAGGCCAGTGGCAATAACAGAACAAATTAGCTTTATTGGCCTGGAAAGTTTATGATTAGCATGGGAGGTCTGAAGCCTGCTGATCACTACAAAAATAACATTTCACTTTGATGCACGTCTATCAGCTCTCACTATATTAAAATGTTTTCCTTTCTAAATGTGGGTTTCAGCTGCTGTGTCTGGCCACCATGTGATATAAAAGTGAGGATCTTTAGACTATGTAACATACTGTTTTTCTAATCAGTATTTTGTCTAAGAGAAGTTAGCAAATCCTGACTATTCTGTGTGCTTGCGTGCTTGCAGTGATTTAAAAAGACTTCAAACTAATATAAAATACTCATTCTTGGAAACACATACTGGAATAAGAAGCACAGGTTTGCCCCTAGAAGCAAGACATTTTATGGCAAATTGAGTGGACAGTTCTGATTCTTTTTAAATGAAACTACAGAAAAATAGACAAAATTTGACTGCACAAAGCAAGATCAAAACTGCACAGTAAAAGTGTATGAACTACCAAATGTTCACCATATATCCTCTGTCAAACACATTAGAAAGAATTAATTTGTGTGTTGGCAGAAGTACAGCACCTTAAGCACTTGCGCAATAAAAATGTCAGACAACAAACAGACAGTATGATCCAGTATTCTTCTTAAGGGTTTACATATTTGTTATAAACTGATATATTAGCTAAATCTTTCTTGGCAGCTATCTTCATCATTTTTTCAGCCAGAGGCAAACAACTCTCTACAAATGTGCCACCTCAACCACTGACTTGAGGATCTGCAATTGACTTCCCTAAACGTGGGTTGTCTTAAATTAGTTTTAGAGTAAGTAAGAAAGAATGCAGTTCTACTGAGAACCACTTAATAAATATATGTCTTGAGAAGGAGGCAAATACATCTATAGAGCTGCTGGTAACTTACAGCTTCATGTTCTGTTGTTCTACAGCACGTAAATCTCCCTCTGTCCCCCCATCACTGTGCAGTATGAGAAGGGTCCATGGTGGTCTTGTGCCTGTGGCAACAGTCAGGGACTCTGGAAAGTGATGTTCTCAGAGCCGAGCACAAGTGAAATGAGCTGTCTGTATTTCTAGTTCGATGTCCACATACAACTGTAATTCAAGATCAAGTATAAATTTTAAGAGCAGCACTGAATGAAGACCAAATTTCACAATTATGGAGAAATTAGTGAATTTAGAGAAAAAACAGAGAAATTTAGAGAGATCTGGCATAGACAGAAAAACTATCAGGCTGGACTGTGATCTGCAGATGCAGTTCCAACCACCACTTCCAGAACTGTAATGATTTTACATTCAACATTCCTTGTGGCCAAACCCTAAATGAACAGAGAGATGAGAAACAGAAGTGTTAAAAGTTTCCTAGATCCCACATGCACAGTGACAGCTTCCCTCTTCCACAGTCTCTGTGCAGTTGTTGCCAAGGAAATTACAGAAAGGCCTCTATTAGCCTTTACTGCTTCTGCATCTGTCTTCTTAATAGAGCGCCCTGCAAATGTCCTTGTGACTTCTTTGTGCAATATTCTTCCCGTTAGTCGAGTCCCGAGTTGAGTTATTTCTGCAACGTTCTCTTCTAACCCAATAGTTATTTGCAGGTAATCACAATAGTGACAACTCTGGAAAGACTTTCCAGAAAGCATGAAAAAATTATATACCCCTTAAAAGTATTTAGAAGGCTTTGAGTATTAACTATCTGCAATATTCTTAGCAACTTCTTTCCTAAAACACTTTTGGTGATCCCCAACTCTCTTCTTATGCAGGCATATCTTAAATCCTACATAGAAATTAACACAGATTCCAAACATTCAAAGCTGACAGTTTATACGTGCAGAATAATGTAGGGGTTACAAAGTTGATTGTGTTATTACAGTTGCTGAGAGCATGTACCAGACAAACCAATTAAACAGAACAGGTTGATTTAAAATTCACATTAGACAGCTTGAGATAAGCTTCTGCATGAACTGTTTGTCAAGAGCAGCTGCCATGATTCTGTGATCAAATAGCTGGTGACACGAGGGAAATTTAGTATACATAGGCAGGTAAGTTGGAAATTATTTTAGACTGCTGTCACTATGCAAACAAAACAAAAGGAAGTTAAATGGAATGGTTTTTGTCATAGCTGAAAAAAGGAAAGGCACATTTCAGACAGAAATGTCACTGAACGCCTATTGAATCTGCTTCTACAAAGATAATACTAACAATTTTGCCAATGCCTTTAATGGGCAATTAAGGGGCTGGCATGAATTCATTAGTAATTTTTTGTTTTCCCCACTAGTCAAATATTTGTGTTCTTCATTTCCTGTCTTCTGCATTTTTTTATTCAACAAATCTGGCACAAACATCAGTCTCTGATCAACTATAGAACTAAAACTAGACAACCTTTCAACCGGAATCAATAGGATTACCCAATGTCAACACAACAGTCAACACAACACTGGAGCGCTTGTTGATTTGATGGAAGAAGCACAACACTGCACATTTAAGATACTTATCTTTGTTTCATGCGAGATTAAATTCAGCTGACTTATCAAGTAGCAAAGAGCTCAGCCATGAAGAGACTTAGAATACTGTGGACAGTTTAGCATCTATTAAAAGTTTATGACAACAAAGACAGAGTGATGACATACATGTTGTCAAACTGATAGCACAAACAGTTAATTCAGACACACGGCTTTTGTTTGCTCTAACCCACTCCGATCGGTCTAACACATTTAAGCTCTTTAATGAGCATTTTCCTGGCCATGTTTTCAAACCTTTGACTTTTCACCACATTGTTTCTAAGGTGTGGGCTAGTGCTTATAAAATATGGCCTCATACCAATCAGATTTCTGCTTCTGGCTCTACAGTTTTAATAGCTAACTGTCGTTTAATTCAGTTTCCAGCACTGAAAGTCAGAATTAGTATGGAAGATATACGGAGCAGGAGAGAAACTTATTATAGCAATTAATGCCATAAATCAATTCAGGCTGACGTCTTATGTCATTAGTGCCCATATAAGCACAATAAGAATGCAAAAAAAATGTTAGATATTTTAAAATATTTTGAACTGAACTCTTAAACAGTGGGACAGTTATTGTTGGTCTGAGCTGGTCATGAACTAGTAAAAATTTTGCATTTTAATTAGGTGTGATCTAATCACCTTTCACTGCTCCAGCAAAAAGATATATGCTTTATCCTTTCCAAAGCCAGGTTAGATTAAGATATTTTATAGATTATTCCCAATGTTGCTTTTAAATGAATGGGCTAGCTGTCTATATAGTAATGACTTTTTAATCAACATCACGACATAAATATGATCATGCAGGTATCTGCTGCCCATCCTATGACACGATATACCCTGAGACAGACAACTGTGAATAAAGGGAGACTTGGAATTCTGGAAAGAGAAGAAGGCAGTGCAGCTGCATTAGTAAGCTTGCAAATATGAACATTCCAGCTGAATCTAAGCATGCACAGAAAAAGGCTGTTAAAAATGGCAAAACAAAGGATGATATTTTTGCACTACGTTCTTGTTCCCTGTGCAGATTTCTTCTGTCTGTGTGGTCCCTTGTCTAAAATGAAAAACATTCCTGTAGGACTCTCAAAATTGCAATGATGAGGAGTAGGGAATAAAGAGAGGTTAGAGACCAACTACTGAAGCAAGGGTAACACTCCGTTAGTAATAAAAGCCCAGAGCTGATACCGGAAAGGAAGAGGCTGATGATGGGAAGGTGTGTGTTGACTAACACTCATGATTAAACTGAGACCAGAAGCTGGAAGACAAGTTTGAGTCCACCTGGAGTACTGTGTCCAGCTCTGGAGTTCTCAGCACAAAAAGGACATGGCCCAGTTGGAACGGGTCCAGAGGAAGCCACAAAGATGATCAGAGGGGCTGGAGCCCCTCTGCTGTGAGGACAGGCTGAGAGAGCTGGGGCTGTTCAGCCTGGAGAAGAGAAGGCTCCAGGGAGATCTTTGAGCCCCTTCCAGTACCTAAGGGAGGCCCTACAGGAAAGATGGGGAGGGACTCTTTATCAGGGACTGTAAGGATAGGACACGGGGTAATGGTTTTAAACTGAAGGAGGGTAGATTTAGATTGGATATTAGGAAGAAATTCTTTACTGTGAGGGTGGTGAAGCACTGGAATAGGTTGACCAGGGAAGTTGTGGATGCCCCATCCCTGGAGGTGTTCCAAGGCCAGGCCGGATGGGGCTTTGAGCAGCCTGGTCTAGTGGGAGGTGTCCCTGCCCAGGGCTGGGGGGTTGGAACTAGATCATCTTTAAGGTCCCTTCCAACCCGAACCTTTCTATCATTCTATGATAAGAAAGTGCAGGAACTAATGGGTTTAGGGGTAGAGTATCAGGGCTTTATTATGAACCAATGGGTAAGTGAGGATTTACTCTTCTCAGGCAGAAACAAGCTTTTTAAGGAAAGTTAGACTGTTCAGTCCTCTTCAGCCTTCCCATTTCTTATAATCGAGACCAGCTATCCAGCTATTTGTCACCATAGCAATAAAACTTACGTACCCTTCCTGCTATATTCCAGCAAAGAATTTGAGGATAGCATATAAGCGCAACAGGCACTGTCCATACAGCTGGAACCTCCGCATGCTATAAAACCAGAAAAATAATCTGTTCTGTAAATGGAACATTAATATAGAATGCCCAAAGGTTTGTCATATACATTATAAGGATCCTATGAAATAGGACCGTAACACCCATTTAGTGCATATTATTAGCACTTAGTATCCAAGTGAAGACATTAGGAATAATACTTTTGCGGTGATTATCTCAGGAAATATTGAAAGAGATTATATAAAACTATTCAGGTCATAATATAATATGCTTGCCAAACAAGCAACAAGGACAAAATGGAAGTGAAAACCACTTTACACGCACCTTATGTCCATCTTAGAAAGGATAATGAACAGCAAGTAAAACATACTCTATTAAAAAAACCAAACCCAAACAAACACTTTCCAGCAAGATACAACAGTTGATTGTACTATATAAATACCACCAGTGGTCCTTGAGAATACAATTTTAGCTTACAAAGAAAAGATCAGAGACTTCTTGTGTAGAGGAACAGCAAAAATCTAAACAGGCACCACAAACACCGACTGGGCTAAACTACCATAATTTCATCTGGAAGACTTTTTGTTCCTCATTGAGAATGAAAATTATAGAATAAAGTATAGATAATCCATCTAAGTATTGCAGACTTTCAATTTTAGCTAACCATTATTTGAAAATTTAAAAGTATAGGACTTTTACACCATTAAAAAGAAATACTAAAATGGAAAATTAAAGAATATGTGTAAGAATCACCCTTCACAAAGCAATAAAAATACATACTTGCAAAACTCAATTGAACCCCTTAAATTAGTCATCACACATGTAAGAATGTCAAATAGAAAAATTGTGAGCAAGGCTCAAGATCTCGGTCATCCAGAAATACCCAAAGCCAGGTTCTCTCTATTTACCATTTATAACAAAGGCTTTCTCTCTCTGTAAACGACAGAAGTACTATAACAGTGACATGTCATTAACATTATAATCATAAATGGCTTTGATCTGTAGTTTATCAAGTACTTAAAAATGATATGGCTTTTCCACTGTTTCTCTGAACTTTTAAACCTTTTCTGACAGGAACGGTGGGTGGCAGTAACATTTTCCCTAGGTAGCAAGGCAGAGATTTTAGATGCAATGCCTACAGAAAAAGACATTCACAAACATACATCAGCTTTCATTAAAAAGCCTTTCCTCTTTGGTGAGCAGAGGCGTATCAGCGACAGCAACCAGGATCAGGACATACATTTCTGACCCACAGAGCTATGGAGAATGCATCCTCCACAGCCCTCCAGAGATTCTTCTACAAAAAAGCTTACCAGCAACGTCAAAGGTAATGGCAACCAGAAAACTGGAGCTCACTCTGGGAGATTTGAGTCTCTTCAATTCACTGAAAGATCTGCTCATGAAACATGGCACTGCTGCAGAAGATTTCCAAAGGTAAAATTTCATCTTGAATTTTACATTCAAATTTTAATAATGAGTCTTCAATGCTTAGCAAATACAAAAGAAAGTTGATGAAATCCAATTAGTCAAGATGCCACTTTGCCCTTGAGGAAATTTTCAAAAGTACCTGAAGTGTGACAGAACCAGAGATCCTAGTGCCAGTTAACACATCTTGTGTTTATCTTTCCCCAGTGCTTGAGAAAATCTCCCCCGTAAAGCAACAAGAATGTAAAAACATTTCTAAAAGGATTCTTCTCTCAGAAATGACTGTTCCCTGTATTCAGCATTAGACTTCTGCTATGTTTTTTGAGAGTGTTACCACCTTTGTTTTTGGAGAATAAGTTTGGCATTTTAAATGACAAATGTATTTTTAAACTATTTTTCTAGCAAGAAATTTAGTAAAATATTTCAAAAACAGAACAAAGCACTCAAGTACTCGGAGTACATTTTTTAAACAAGGCAGCAAAGACTCAGAAACTCCCAGGCTGCTGCAGGTCTTTACTAACACACACATTGCAGTGCAATGCAGAGATACCCAAATTAGTCTTCAAGAGATCTGGTCCAAGTACAGAATATAATTTAGCTATGACAAGGTAAACCAACCACCAACGAGTTAGGTCTGTGTTGCCAAATGACTTCCACCATTGTTCCAAAAGGAAGATCTCCAAAGATCTCAGACCTTTTACAACATGCTTTGCCCAGAGCTATTACAGCTGGTAAAACACTGTAAAAGAAATGCTCAATAGGATTAAGGGAGAAGAGTTTGTGCAGGAAGTCTGAAACTGTTTTTAAAATGAACTCCTGATTACATTTTACATTTCATATGCAATCAAATTCTCATTCTTTATTTGTCCCTCAAAAAGAAGAGCTTCAAAGAAAAAACTTACCAAGAGTCCTCAATAAAAAAAAAGCAAGCAGTAAATGCTATGGGGTCAAAAGTTTGAAAAATATCTGGTTTTTTGTTTTCCAACAAACCCACCCTATGAGTAGGCTTCCTAGCTTTCCTTAACAATGTTCTTAAAACTGAGGAGAACACAGGAGCCAATTTCCTCCTCCTCTCGGGTAACTGTAGCCCCCGGAGGTTTTAAAGCTAGCCCTGTAAACAGCGCTGCAGGTCACCAGGGCTGGAACTGCTCTGCCAGAGCTCTGTGCAGCTGTACCAGCTCAGGGAGCCATAATCCTGCTGTGCCAGGAGTCAGGTTTCTCCACACAAGGTTCATGGGCAGCAGTGCCAAGGAATTAACCAAAGACTCAAGTCACAGGAGGGGTTTACATGACTCCAAAAAAGCCAATCTGAACACAGTAAACTGTAAACTACTAAGGCTTCTAAGACGTTATCATAGAAATTAATTACTCGTGAGTAGAAGGGTGGCATGCCGAAATGTTTTCAGAACCGTAATATTCTCTAGATGATAGCCCTAGGCACAGCTGCTGAAATAGCAGCCCATCATGTGAAAGCTGAGGTTTACTGGTAAAAACTTCCACGAAAGATTTGCACGGATCAGTGCACCCACTCAATACAAGCACCACGGAGCACCACCCAAAGATCCCTGCTTACAGCTCCCCACTGAGCGAGCAGAGAGCTGCCTTACAGCTCAAGACGGTATCTTTTGCTATTTTTTTTCATACGCTGTCACTTCTAAAGAAATGCCTACACGATACTTGGCAGGCAGACACAACTCACTCTGTCCTTCTTCAAACTTGCCAGACACCAACTCTGCACCCTGTAGACGAAGGGTGAAAGGTGTGGAGATGTACCAGTGCCCAGCATGACTGCACACCTTTCTGGGAGAAAGCACCATCACCGGGCACGCTCAGCATCAGCATCACGGGGCTGCAGAGCTTCTGATGGCAAGGAGCACGGCGAGCCAAGAAACCTTGCGTCTGTCTGCCAAAAAGCATGGCAAAAGATCACTTCAAAGCAAGCTGGAAATAGATTATTTGAGCGCATGAGGCTTTTGGCTGAAAATTTTTGACTGGATGTCACACACATACCTCAGTCTCAGGGGTGCCACTTTATTGTAATTACTATCTTACAAAAGACTGAAACAAAAAAAGAAAAAAGAAAGAAAGAAAGAAGGTACACTAAGGAGGAAAGGTGCTGAATTAAATCTCTCTGCAGAAACACATCATCTTCTGGATCAGGACAAGGAAATAAATTCATGACATTAACTAATAAAAATTTAAAAAAAAAAAAATTAAGTCAAATGTAACCAATTAGAATTTTGTACACTCCTCTGAAACTGCCAAGAGAAATTATGCGCTCCAGGCAAGACTTTTTGATTCTGGGGGGCTTTCAGAAGCTGAGCAATAGTAAGGCAGTAAAATCAGCAGTCCTGCTGAGCAGTACATTCGCACTATCTCAAGGACATAAATCACAAATTATACATAGATGCAAAAGGGAATCATACTTTACTCTGCATTACAAAGGCAGGGGAAAGCAAGTGGTGAGATTTCATTTGAATTCCTCACTATTTACGTGCAAACTGTAACCCTGTAACCCTGTCCTCTCTGTGTGTTCCGAGGGAAGGCACATCTGACTGAGCTCTGCAATGAACTTCTACTGTTACCACTCGCGGTACTCACTGCACACCGACAGCACCTCTGGAGCCACGTCCTGACTTCTGCTAAAACCTGGGATGTTCAACCAGCGATGAGTTTTCTTTTCTGTTTAAGGTGCGAATTAACACCACCAATTATTTAGGGCTGCTATTTTGTTGTGGTTTCCAGTGTTGGGCAGATAAATTTTAGAGAGGAGACAGAAACTAAACCTCAGGGACTAGTGACAGGAGGAAGTCATAACTTTTGCAAATACTGACTGTGCATAAAATTCATGTGTTTCACCATTAAATCTCAAAACTTAAATTTATGCATTTTCCCAAACTTCTCAAGTTCCCAAGAAAAAACACCCACCCCCTGAAAAAAAAAAAAAAAAGAACCCTTGCAATCTCAACACACATCTTTGTTCTTGTAAGCCTTAGCACTGACCTGTTTATTCCCTAAGGAAAAATTCAGCCAGGAACAGCAGCAGAGAGCAATGAAACTGTATCACAGCATTCAGACCACTATGGGTCATTATTTATTAGTTTCAACAACTTTGTGGCTGTTATTTGAAGTCAGAAACCAACTCTACACTTCAGCTGGAAAAAACCCGCCACAGATTGGCATCTGAAAAGCATTCAATTATACAATAATACCTGATATTGTGCAAAGCAGATGTTCTCAAACTAGAGCGCACTGGCCTCATGAGGTTAGTAACGACCTTCTGGGGGTCTGCAGAGTTCCTCAATTTAGCCTGTAAAGCTTGTGCTGTTCCCTTGCTGGGCTTGACAGAGGGAGAAAAGGTTCTCCAGAAAAAAACAGTTCTTCAAAGATTAAGAAATGGTCATCTGATTTCACAGCATGCACATGAATGCAAAGTGGAGATTTAAAATGCTCATACGAGTTAAGACCTGAACTATATTTATTTTGATGATGCCACAGCAATGGAGAAAATTTGGAAACAGAAACAAATCTCTTCTCCCTTTGTTCAGGGAGTTCTTTGAGCAGCCTGGGTAGAAGAGGTTTCTTCCTCACCTGCCCACAGCCGGCTCCTGGCCAGGGTCCCTGCTCCTGCCGTGAATCCCGAGAGCGAGAGCAGAGACCGCAGCAAGCTGGCGGGATCGAGCAGCTTTTGTCCTCTTACGGCTTTCGGCCTTCCCCTCCCAAGCAGAGTCAGACACTTCTCTGCACATGCAGAATCAGAGAAGCCACATGAAACTATTTCAGGGTCAACAGAAGAAGGTCAGCTCCCGCCACTATGAAAGTTGGGGCTTTACTGTCATGCAAGGCACAGAGGACACAAGGATGGGTATAACTCTGCCAATGAAGGCAGCCCTGCTAACTGCATCGTAGCCTCACGGGATATATGCCGATCCCCAGACTGCCGAGAGATCTCTCGCCAAGGCTCCAGGTCAGAAATATACTTATTTGCTTCTTAGTTCATATGAATTCCCTTTTTGATGGGAAACAGTCATGGGGTTGCTTTGTTCGTCTGAATGCAGATTTCTGCTTGGGAATCACTGAAAAGCCAAAGAAAATTTCACATTTAGAAAGTAAGGTCACTCAAGGAAATTGCTACTTTGCAGCAGTCCAGTAAAAATACAGAGCCAAAAGTCCCATGTGCATAACTGCCAGCTCTTTGAATGATGCTGTTCAAGATATGATAAGCTACTGCCACTGTAACTTTCTGTATTAGATGACTGCAATTATTTCCCACTGATACACACTAAAAAATGCAGCATATGCTGGACTCCCTATTTCAGTACAACAGCCACACTCATTATTCCTTGAGGATTTTGTGTCATTAATTACTAATTTTTTCATATAGTATAATTGTTTTCCCTACTAAATATGTATTTCTGATTCTATCCATGTGAGATCCATTAGTTAAGCATTTTCATTAATGTATCTGTGGTTAGAAAAGCTGTTTCGTGTTACAATACTCCGTCAGTCGGTAAAGCTTCAATGCATCAAAGCACTTCAGTCTGCACCTAACTCCAAATATGCACGTAATCCCATTGACTTTAATGGCACTGCTTACTTGCTTAGTTAGGCATGTGTTTGAGAATCAAGGCCCATGTAAGCATAATTGTGCTCTTTGGCCTGCACCCAAGCTCTTAAAAAAGGAAATAAGCAGAATGGAGAACAAATGTTCAGTAAAAGCTGTAAGGCACAGCAGCTTTCTAGGGAATACGCACAACATCAAAAATAATTTGTTTAACTATCTTTACAGAAAATCCTAACAATCAGAGTTAACTGGGAATCCAGTTATTGAATTCCACCAAGCTATTTTCAAACCTAAATTGAGTATTTTTAAGTTCAATATAGCTGTTGGAAATCATAACTAAAAGCAAAGCTAATACTAGAGCATGCAAGCATTTTCTCCAGGTGCGTTTATGCTGCTTCGCACAACTCATCCAGTTACTAAGGAACATAATTGTCTAATGCTGCTGAGCACAGACACTTCCCCCTCTTTTTATGGGCTGCACTTAATTTAAAATATTTTTCGAACAACGTATGTTAAGTCTAAATTTGGAATATAATTTCAACTTGGTGCATTAGTGTAATCAAGAATTCAGTCCTGCAACTTAAACTTCTAGAAGAATTCAGTGCCTCTCTGGGTTTTATTCAATGGAGACCTTTACAAATCCTTATGCAAATGGACTATTTGTATAAATTTTGTCAAAAAATGGAAATAAGTTTGTAATGGTAGATGCTGTGATGAACAGTGAAGCAAGTGGAGTCACACAGTCCTTGTTATCAGGTAATCTCTCAGAGTCACATATATCAGTTAAACATATATAACAGCTAAAAATATACTGCCACTTCTACTTAATTTTTTTATTATTACAAGTTCTCCATCTGCTCCACAGAAATGTAAGAAGTAGACAATTTGGATCAATTTAAAAATAAGCACAATGTTGGTTTGGGTTGGTTTTTTTTAAAGAAAAAAAAAGGTCAAACTAAAATGCATTCCATTTGAGAATAACCATTTCATTTAAATCTACTTAAATAAAAGTAGTAAAAGGCTAACTTAAAAAATGTGCTGGATACTGGCAGTGCCCTCCTCCTAGTACTCCTCAATGCCCAGAGTGAGGGCACAAGATGTGGAAATTCCAAGATCTAGCAAGACTTACCAAAATTTTCATGTGTGTTCTCAAGCAAATACAGCTGATCTGAACATGGGATGATGCTTTAAATTCCTCAGTGTTTTATGTGGGAGTTACTCAATGCTGAGGCAAAGAACAAGAAAGAGAAAGGTTCAACAGCCTGTGATGGATACTCACCTGGAAGGTGGGAACCCACTCCAAGTAACAGCCATAACCCCTATAGGAAGTGGAACAGCTGCCAGAGTATTGATAGGTAACACCATGCCCAGTGTATCAAGCGGCATGGTGGCCGGGATAATTCTTAAAGCAATGGGATATAGCTCCAAATCCCACTGAGTTCACTAGAATGGCAAAATAGGAAAAAATTTCAGCCACCTTCAAGACTGGTAAGAAATAGAAGATGCTTCGAAAAGATACCCATTTTCAACATTTTCCAACAGAATGCCTTGAAACATTTGTAGTAACAAAATAATCTAATTTACTTTGCATTTACTTGCAGTTTAAATGCAGATGCTCAAAAGCTGCAGTATTTTTTTGCCAAAACAAGGTATGCTACAAAACAAGAAATGTTTCTCATTTCTAAACAGAGCTTTATGACAGGAACATCAAAGCAACGTATTCAAGGAACTAGAAGAGGTGGCTGGAAGACTCACCCCAAGATAAGACCATTTCGCATCTAATCCAATACAGAAAATGGAGTTATAAAAACTGCACAGAAAAAAAGAACGTTACATTCTTTTTTTTTTTTTTTTTTTTTTTTTAATTTTTATTAAAAAAGCAGAAGAACTGTTCCTCCCATGCCAATGTCCAACAAACTTGGCAACTGCTGCTCCCAGGCCAGGTTCATCCTTGCCACTGCACGGGAAGTTAAACCCAGGGCAACCTGACAGCTGGGACACAATGCGAGTGGTGAAACTGAGGACTCGTGACTTCTTCCGCTTTGCATCACTGATACTCAAAAGAGAGTAGTGGCAAAGGTAGGAGAAGCTGCCAGTATATGAAGTGGGAATGGTTTCATTGGTATTATTAAGATTACTTGAAAATACATGAGGAGTGAGATTTTTCTGAGACTGATGAGTCCTCCTCATGCTTCCTAGGAAGCAGGGTAGATAAAGATAATACGGTTCTGATGAAAATGGAACCAAAACCTTTCTGTTTAACAAGACTGGAATAATTCTCTCTCAGAATGGAACTCAGACATTTCACACTTCAAATGACCAAACACCTGTCAGGTAAGATTTTGATACCTTTTTATAAAATAGTTACCAGAAAGTTTAACATGAGAAGAACAACTCTACAAAAAACATTTTCTGAGGGATGTGGTCCCAAGTTTCAGTTACACTTTAACTTTGCTCAGCAAAGCAGCACTGCAGGAGAAAATAAATAAGAAGAACCAATTTTTCAACAATGACTCACAGTGCAAAAATAAGCCTGAAGCTTTTCTTAAGTACTGTTTTCACTGGCTGGTTGATATCGCAGTGCAGAATTTGAAAGTAATACAACTGCAAAAACACAAGGCTTTAAACTCCTAATACATTAGACTCACAGAAAGTACATCATGGTTTGCTTGTACTGGCTCCTGAATAATACAGAAATATATACTGCTGCAAGTATCTGGTACTACTGAAAAGTTAAGCAAGAAGAACTGGAAGCCCACATTTTACAAAGCACTGTAGAGCAGCAGGCAAGCATTTTATAGGCCAGGAAGATCCCGTTAGTTAAGATTGCTGCTCGTGATCTACTTTTTGGGATGGTTTAATTAGTTCTGTCCAGTATCTGGTCTTGTGAACTATCTTTGTCAGGACTAGTGACAAGGACAGCAAAGCATCCATGAAGTATACCTTCCACACAGCTACTCTTAAAAGCTGAGGCGACTATAGATCTGCAATGAATCTGTTGGATCACCTTCCTGTTCCGTTACTGTTGGAAGAAACACTGCACAGGCAAAATAACACTTCTGGCAAATCATATGCAACAAGCAATGATGGAAATTTTATTCCAAAAATACTTAGCTTTACCCTTTTTTTGATATATCGATTTACTACTTCCTTTATCACTGAAAGGGAGGTAGAAATCAAATGAAGACTGGAATAAGGAATGAGCAACTAATACGTAAGGCAAACAGAACCAATGGTATCAGAATCTATTTCATCCCGTTTGATTTTGTTGCTGAAAACAGAGATGATCTCAGAGCTGCATGGAAGGCAGAAGAAAATCACAATGTACAGGTATTACTTGCAAAAGAATAACTTTTTTTTTTTAATTTCTTGCTCTCCTAAAGAATAGAAATTTAAGTCTTATATCAGAGGGGGAAAACAAAGCCCCAAAAGCATTTCCAAGCTGCAGCCTAGTCTCAGTAGCTGTACAAATTCCTTAGTGTCCGTAGCAGAGGTGCATGAGCTCGGAGCAGTCCAAGGGTCCGCCGCAAACACTCTGGAGCCCCGAAATCCTGTCCCTCACACCGTGACTTCGCCTTGGCAACAGGGTTTAACAAACTGCACACACGCGAGATAAACTGCATCTGCCACAGACAGCCAACTCTACACAAACACATCTCGTGGTAATAAAATTTATTTGTTTTAATAAAATCCTATAGGCTGTAAAACAATATCCTTGTGCAGGTAGGATTTCCACAGGTCAAAGACTTTTAGTCATGCCCCATTTCTTGAAAGGTGAGCATAAACTGCAACAATCCCTTTAAAATTAAGGCTTGCCATGGTAGCAGACTCATACAATTAGGACAACTATTTTCCAGTCTTAAAGAATGCAGACATTTTAGGCTGCTTCCAGGTCTAAAGGCCACTCTACCTTTTTAAGGGTTTAAATGCTGGGTATTCAGACACTAATATAGTTTCAATGCATACATATTTCTGCCGTTCAGTACAACAATAATCTTATCATCTCAATCTCCAGCATAGAAGTATACTGAACTAATTCATTTTAGCCTAAAATAGCTTTCATCAGCAATGAAACTGCTAAAAATTGTGCAATTTGCTACTGAAGATGCAGAGATGCAGGCTTGAGTTCTCTTCTGATAAGTATGTTTACTCAGTTTTCCCTCTATCAGCTACCTCAAGGGAACTGTGTTCGTGCCCTTTGCTCATGTTGTTTTGGATCAGGAATGCTGCTAGAAAAATAAAAGAGCTATTCTGAAAGATTACATTTTTTCCAAAGGTTAATTTCTTTTAGGAAAATCCAGCTTCTAATATGAGCAAAATCAATACTCAAGCTACAGTTAGTTACTGAAATTTAACATTAATACAGCTGAACAGAGCTACAACCATCGTATAACCCTCCGCCCACAGCAAATGAAAGGTAATGCAATTATCTTCAAGTCTCTAGTTGCAACAATTCCAGACTGCGTTATTTCTTACTTGACCTGAACAAGCATCATGCTCACACGTGCTTACTGGTTTTTAGCTAATCTGCAATAATGTGGTCTTGCATCCAACCCTTAAAGTACTTCCGAACTTTAGCAAGTACCGGTTGATTTAAAGCCATGTTTTCTTCAAGCTATTGTTGTACTGCACACGTATGTGAAACACACACATTTCCTTCTCATACTACCCAAGCTGCGCAAGACTTCCAAGTCTTCCATTATCTCCTCTACAGAATTAATGCTCTTTCTTACTGGTATCACTGCAAATCTATAGCAGAACAGTTGAGATTTGGTTCTGCTCTGATTATCAGACAGAAGCATCAGGTAAGTTACAACTAGAGAATCCCAGTTCTTCCTTTAGTCATACTTTCCACCCTACTAAACTGGGTAAAACTCTGTGTGTGCTAAAGAGAATAAATCAGTGATACAGCTATGGTATGAAACAACCCTTCTAGGAAACCAAGGCTACATTCATTTGTCATCATCGTATGGCAAAAACAGTGTTGAGAAGAAGCACCGGCTTTGTAAGAACCTGTATTTAACACTATAGCAGGAAGTTAGTCCCCTTCAAAACTGTTATGCTAAGTGACTTCTCCCTGGCATTTTGCAAGATATCACCAATGTACACTCAAAACACCTACATAAAATCACTAGACTTGTGTGTCAAGGCTCACACCTCTCTACAGAAAACAGCTTGGGAGACAGGGAATAAACATGGACAGGAAGGGAAAGAAGGTGCCTCTGTCACAGAAAAGGTTGGGACTAGAGGAATGATTTTACTCGTAACTACTTTTTGAAGTTGCTCACTAGTATTCCCCAGATATTTTTCATATTTACATAGGAACCAAACCAATATGCACATTCCCTCTTCTGTCATCATAGTTCCTTGCGTGTTCATGAACTTGAGAAGAATAAGGCAGACTACATATAAATAGCATTAACAACAGCCCAACATCAGTAACTAACAAGTCTCTGACATTTCTAATTTCTGTAAGGTCAATATCCTGGCAAATGACAGTTACTAAAATTATAGGCACAGCTCTATTATGGAAAGGGAAAGGCAATGCCTGTAAAAACATTTCCTATTTTACAGAAGAAAACAGATTTTTCTTTCCAAGTCATCTTTCCCTGCTATGAGATACATACACTTATGTTTCTAATTTCCACTACCCAGGGTTTGTTAAAACTACACGCAAGCCAAGCTATACTAAAATACTGCCAGTGAACTATTTGGGTTGCTTGACTGTGGGCACAACAACGTTAACCTTGGCCAAGCTTTCATTTTATGAAATGCACATAGATGCCAGGTTAAGCTGCCTCAAAGTACAAAGCTAACAGTGCCATGTGGCAGACATTATTGATACATTTATATGCACCATAATTTAAAAAGAAAATCTATCAAGTTTAATGCATGTGCTCAAGTAGGTTTTACAAGGGACTCTGAGCCGATCAGGTGTCCCTGTTTGTTACAAAGAGGGAATAGGAAGTTATTCACAAGCATTTTGACAACTTCTCCATTGAGCAAGGTATAAATACACTTGTTCAAAGATACCATACTGTCAGAATTCCAGGAAACTGGATTATCTCATCACCACCAACAACATAGTACATTCCTGTGACTGCAGAGGAGCTGTGGCCATAAAAAGGATTAAATATGTCAATCTTTGGTAATAACATCACATTTGTTCTGTTTTGTCCAAGTTTTGCCGCTATTTCTGCCCATGTGAAAAATCTGTTGTTATAATAATATGTTTGGGGCCCCAAAATAGGGCACAGACTTGCAAATCAATACAATTTTTCATAAGGGTTTGAACTCACCTCACTGATTTTGTGAAGTCAAGTGTATGATCTCGTCAGTTTTTTATTTCTCTCAGCAACCATGGAAGCTGGAAATTTACATTACTTTAAATGTAACCCTAAATTATCACACATCCATGTGACTCCAGTCTGTAGGACTTCAAGAAAAATCAAATACCATGTCAGTTGTGGGGCGAAAAGAAAGAGAACTGTCAATATTGAGATTCCAGCTCCACTGTGAAGCTATAAGAAAGTCTGGCCGATTTCAGGTTCTGTTAAAAATTCAATTTCAAGCAAGTTTGAACAAGGTCATTTTGATCTAGCTGTATATGCCATTTTACAATCTCTGATCTAATCTTATTAAATTTCACAGACTGAGGTGGCACCAGATGACATCCAGAATACTTTTTTATTCTGAGCTTTTGAGAAAAGCTCAAAACCCTTATGGGAAAACTTAACCAATGTGAAATTTAAACTGAAGGGAACTCTGTGTAGACTCCTGTGAAACTAAATTGTATCTTGTAAACATCTTGTAAACATGAGCTTCTGCATCAAAATTGAAGCTCTGGTCTCAGCAAAGGATTATGACTCACATTCTTGCTCTCTCTGAGAATATTCTCCCACACCTTTGTTCTTCTAAAGGGCAAAACACAACTTTCTGCAAATCAATGTGGTCAAAATATACAAAAAGTACACAAAACCGGTTTGTTACAATGAAGTGCAACAGTTTGCTATTGATCCAGTCACTGTGTACGCTTCACTACCATTAGGTCTCACAAATTGTATTTATCCTGTAGAACGAGGATTTGCCACGCTATTCCCATTTTTGAGATGGAGAATCTAGGCATTAAGAGCACGTTTGCGACAAAGATGCATCATGTGGAGGATACAAGAACTAGTTCCCAGCAAGCCACCCAAAGGCGGAAAATCACAATACTATTGGGCTCCACCTTGGTTAAAAAAAAATGGGTTCTTAACAGGGCTACAGTGTCTGAAAAAGAGCTTTTGGGTCCAGTTTGCACATTCAGCACACACTCAGGTATCCTTAAGCAGTGCTGTATTGATGATAAGCAAAGAGGTTAAATGAAATCTCCAAGGTCACAGGGGGAATCTACTGCAGAACAGCCCTGCTCTTGGACTGGACCAGGGATCCGAATCCGTACCAGTCCTTGGGAGGAAACCATCATCCACTCACCAGAGTCCGGTGGCTTCATATCCCCATCAGATACGGGGAAGGCTTGAACCTTTCTGCTTGCCAAGTGTCTCTTCTTTTACACATATACTACCACAAATTTCATGTCTTTCTGTGTTCCTAACACAGTAGTACCTTTTCTTGTGGCTTTCATTTAACACAGTAAGACAACACTTCAAGCATATTTTAAGACAGAACAGCTCCTTAACTATTGGCTCTGGGTGCATCTAGATGTGTGTGTGCAAACGCCTACCTAAGAAGAAAAATACATGCACACACAGAACTACTGTCTGTACATACTTTCCTCACAAGGATTTATTTATTCATGTGACAAATGTGCCCAACCCAGTCTATCAAAACTGTAATTTTTGTTTTAATAGAAGTGCCTAAAAACATACTGGACCCTTTCCAGGCTCTAAAGTAATATATAATGTAGTTAAATGAAAACAAAGCCTAAATACTTAATTTCCTGCAGACCAGACTTTCAAGATTGCTGTTCCAGTTTCCTGATTAAGTAATAGGTATTTTGGAATATTCTGTTACAGTTATTAGTATTTTCAATTTGCTCCCAAAAATCATCAAAACAAAATTAAGCATTTACTTACTATTTGGCTCCCTAGTAAAAAACAGTTTAGGTCAGACTAAGCTGCACTGTCATCACTTTCTAAAAATTCTTCTACTTTCATTAAGACCTCTGGGTTATTGGCTCCTGACAGTTTATTATAATTTCTCAGTAGTTTTGTAGTTAACCAAAAAAATCCTACAGTGCCTAAATTGTAAAATTTCTGAAATAAAATTTCCACCTTATGAATTTCCATCTTTCCATCTTATCAACAATTTTATCACTAGTAACAGTAATTAAAATACTACCAATATCAGCCTATCACCAGCTGTTACATTAGTACTACACAAGAAAAGATGAGCCAACCTTTAGCAATAAATATACTTTCATATTGTATTTCTAAGAACTCCGACTTGAAGGTGAGCTCTGAAATATCCCTGGTCAACCACATAATTGCTACACTGCACTAGCACAAAGGAGGTACCACCACAAACCAGCACAGGGTCATCCAACTGCAAACAAAGGGAAAAAGCTGATCTCTAGACCATGGCCACCATGGGAGACAGCCTGGATTCAAACTGACAGGGAAAGCAACAAAAAAAGCAACAAAATGAAAATGAAATAGTAATTCCATTTATTGTTTCAATGATTATTTTAGCACTCACCTCATAAACCCTGACACATGCAAGCCTTTATTTTTCCCCACAAATGTTTGTAACTAGCCTGCCTCCAACTTCATGACCCCATCTGCCATGTAAACATTTTGACCTGCAATAAGCTGTCTCTAGCACACATACACTGCCTTTTTTTTTTTTTTAATATTTGCAATAACTTATAGTAGTCTTATTGCAGATTTCAGCCCCACTGCAGGTTAAACTCTACTAACAGATGCTCAGCAAGCAAGCAGAGAGAAAGTGCACAATCAGATGAAAATTCTCCTGGAGTATGCCATCCCATATCAAGCCAAAGTCTTTTTTTTCTTTTTTTCCTGGCTTTTCCTATGTTTCTCATGACAAAATCATTTGTGGTTGTTTACAGTGGCAGCCTTCTAGTATAAACATTACCAGTATATACCATACCATAGTTTCTTCATTTCTCTTTTTGTGCTACGGACACAAACTCAGCACAGAGAATAAGCCACAGCACCACTCAGACTGCTGGGGGACTACTGATGATGTCTAGTTTTAGGTATCTAATCAAGGTGCCAGGATCTCTCTGTACGTTCTGCCAAGTGGAATCCATAACCCTTTTTGGGAATCCTAACCTAATCACCACAAGGAGATTCTGAAAGTCAAAAGGCTTGAACGTTTCCAAGCTCTGATCTCTAGCACAAAAAAGCATAATACAGTCAATAAACACAGAAAAATACTGTAAGCAGAAACACAGATCGGGGTTTTTTTTAATATATATATTTTTTATAATTTAGGAATAATTGTGAAGTTTTCATCCACATTCTAAATCGGAGACCAAGAACGAATATTTATGCAGTCAGTCTCCTTCTTAATAACGTTCTCTCCATTGCTTGCTTGTCCAGGTGTTAAACAGATCCCTTACATCTGAGTTTCAGAGCATTATTTCTGCTGCAGCCTCTTTGTTTCTTTGCAATAAAATCTAAATTACTTTGTTTCCTTTTGCTATTTAACCTCAGAAGAGGGGTCTTGCACTAGCTACATGATTCCCTTTTACAATTGCTTTCCCATCTTCCCCGAATGAATTTCAATGGGTTGAAATTTCTTGTATTTTTTTTTCCTTTGAACTGCTGTAATGTAACACAAAACAGATTTGGTTCTCTTAGTTACTTAAAAGGCATTAACTATAAATTACTAATTCCTGCATAAGAGACATCGCATCAACCACTTCCACCCCAGCCCCAGCACAGCGTTCTGCACCAGCTTGCCTCTCTTGTGAGCGCAGCACCAGGCTGTGGGCCACCTCACTGCAGGCTACCACAGCTTGTCTTCTCAGAACACGTTCATCAATACTCGGGAAAGGGGCTGCAGAAAAGGAATAGCTTTAAGATCACATTTATTCTGTATTTTTATCTATACTCCTTTTTTCTTGTCTACACTTTATTTCCACATCATGGCAGAAAACTAGTAATTCAGAAGCAGAACGAGTGACTGAGCTCAGGTTTGTTTATGTTGGTGGATAAGAAGCTCAACACGAGCTGGCAATGTGCGTTCGCAGCCCAGAAAGCCAACTGCATCCTGGGCTGCATCCCCGGCAGCGTGGCCAGCAGGGCGAAGGGGGGATTCTGCCCCTCTACTCTGGGGAAAACCCCTTGCAGTGCTCCTGTTGGAGCAGGTCCAGAGGAGGCCCCAGAGATGATGAGAGGGCTGGAGCCCCTCTGCTGTGAGGACAGGCTGAGAGAGCTGGGGGGGTTCAGCCTGGAGAAGAGAAGGTTCCAGGGAGATCTTAGAGCCCCTTCCAGTCCCTAAAGGGGCGACAGGAAAGATGGAGAGGGACTCTTATCAGGGAGTGGAGTGACAGGACAAGGGGTAACGGTTTTAAACTGAAAGAGGGGAGATTTAGATTAGATATGAGGAAGAAATTCTTTCCTGTGAGGGTGGTGAGACACTGGCCCAGGCTGCCCAGAGAAGCTGTGGATGCCCCATCCCTGGAGGTGTTCAAGGCCAGGCTGGATGGGGCTTTGAGCGACCTGGTCTATTGGGAGGTGTCCCTGCCCATGGCAGGGGGGTTGGAACTGGATGATCTTTAAGGTCCCTTCCAACCCGAACCTTTCTATGACTCTATGAATAACCATGTGAAGGGACTGGTGTGTTACTGAATGTTTCTCAATAAACACTCTCAGCATCATTTGATAGTAGTATGTTACCATATTACAGGACGTTATCTTGTTTCTTTAAAAGCATGTTGGGTGCAGAAGATAACTCTGCTGGGAGGATTACTAAATCGCATGCACTGCTGTTTGTACAGTGAACTCAAAACAATCAAGTTCGTCTCTCACTTCCTACCCAGCAAATGCTGCCAGCTGTCAGCCTCAGAAAGACACTGAAAAGTACTATATCAACAGCTTCAAGCTAAAAGAGAAACTTCAAAGAAGAAAGTCAAAACTAAAAGGACAGACATTAAAAAAACATACTACATTAAAATACTGAAAAGAAGTCTAAAAGATGGGAACAGAAAAAACATGACTGGCAGGGAATTATAGAGCTTGGCTTCCTCTTCAGCTGCCGGAATCATCAGCTGTCTTGAAGTCAAAGGCTGAAGAAGAGAGTATATACCCAGAGAAAGTACGCAGCACCCAAGAGTGATCCTTCAATTATTCCACCCTAGGGAATACCACCAGATTAATAACCAAACCTGGCTTCACTTGTAGCCTGATGTATATCAACCTGTATAATCAGGGGAAAAAAGCAGGGCCCAAAAACATACACTATTTTCATTTTCTATTCCATTAGTATCCCTAGCATTCTTGAAAACTTTAAATTTTTTTTCAGTTTTATTTTTGATTTTTTAAAAAATGTGTTGTTTTGAAACTAGTTCAGAGAGAAGAGTACCTCAAATGTAGTAAGATTCCCTAACTGTGTCACTCGATCCTTAGAGATAATAGCATTTGCTTTCAGAACTACTGTTGCAGTGACACAATTAAGCTCAGAGCTGGTACACACCTCCTACCACCGTTATCCAACCTGTGAAGACAGATGCATACTGCAGACTAGGGATTGCAGTCTACCTTTATAGAAAGACATGTGAATCTGTGAAATAAGTGTTAAAAAGAGTTGCAGAAATAAGAACAAATTAAAGCTACACACAACTCCTTGACTGTCCTACGTCTCAAGCTGCTTCACGCGGCAGGTTCTACATTATTGACTGCGTTTGACAGGAGAACAGAGACACAGGGTAGAGCACAGAGATAATCAGAATTTAGATTAGACGTTCTTAGACCTTATGGCAGCCTTCCAGTACCTGAAGGGGGCCTACAGGAAAGCTGGGGAGGGGCTGTTTGCAAGGGCATGTAGCGATAGGATGAGGGACAATGGTTTTAAACTAGAGCAGGGCAGGTTTAGATTAGACATTAGGAAGAAGTTCTTTACAATGAGGGTGGTGAGACACTGGCACAGGTTGCCCAGAGAGGTGGTGGAGGCCCCATCCCTGGAGACATTCAAGGCCAGGCTTGATGAGGCTCTGAGCAACCTGATCTAGTTGAAGATGTCCCTGCTTACTGCAGGGGGGTTGGACTAGATGGCCTTTAGAGGTCCCTTCCAACCCTACACATTCTGTGATTCTATGGCACAATTCAGCATCTATTTTTGCTCCAAACTGAAGTAAAGCAAACATATTCCAAGCAATGTGCTATGCAGAATAATTAAAAGCAGTTAAAAAAATATTTTATAATTAAGACATTCTGTAAAACCATTTTAGGTTTGTTTGCTGTTTGTTTGTTTTTTGGCTGTTGGTGGTTTTTTCCAAGTTTTACAGTTTTAACTTCATTCATAGCTCTAAGATATATTAGAAGCTATTAGAAGATCTAGTACTTAATTTTTTAAATCTTCAGAGTTACACAAGGAAGCTATTTCCTCTTTGCCGTTTCAGAAAATGATCTAGGTAATTTGATCTAAAAAAAGGAATATATTTCATACAATTATAAGCATCAATTAACCTTAATTACACATTCTATTGATATGCTATGAACTTGAAATGATAAATACAATTTTACAACGCATTTAATTTTTTGAATTCTGATTAGGACGTTTTTCAAGATTGAGATTTTACGTCAGGTATTTGACACTGGAATATTTTATCACTTAAGAAAAAAGTCTGTTTAATCAGGCAGCAGCTCTGGTGAAACCATTTTAACATACAGTGATAACATTTTTCTCCAGTACTTAGAGCTGTAAGCTAAATTTTAACACTGTTGAATTATGTTGTATCTTTTCACAAGTTTCTTGTCAGGCCGTAGTTCAACAAAACAGTGAAATCTCACTTTAAGGTTCCAAGTGCTGGAGCAAAAAACAAGGTTATGTACACAATTATGACAGGCAGCTCTTATATAAATTCACTCTCATTAAATTAAATTTATTAAACATTTTCATGTCTGCTTAAGGTTATTTCAGTGGGGTCTATTCATATCTATACTGCGTTAACTTAAACAGAATAAAGATCAGTTTGTCCCCCCATAACTGGCTTAAAACTTGGGGGGGGGAAATGCAAAACACAGCACTAGCATAAATGCTGTACTATACAGGCTGGATAAATATGTTAAATGCCATTGTAACACATGATCCTGACAACATCTGTATTACTGGGTTATCTATAATGAGACTGAAGAGCGTGGAACTACAGATTCCAATAGCAGCTTCATGGAAGAGTGAGGAGCTCCATCCTTTGGATTATGAGGTCTTTCTTGGGATGAGAGGCTCATAGACAAGGGGAGAAGAACAAATACAGAGATCTCGTGTTTACTCATTGTGTTTGAACTTAACTGACTTGAATGCTTTGTTATTCATAATTTCCTGTCATCAGGTTTTCCATCGGTTTTAGCTGGGTTCCAAGGTAGTATAGTTAGCCTTCCAGTATCTTTCACATGCAGTGACTGCACCTGCTGTGTATCAGCTATCAGAAGCAACTTAAATCAGGTCATGCCCAAGATGATATGCCAAAAAAAAAAATGTAGTGTTGCTTTATAAATGGAGGAAGGCAGAAAGACCTTTTAGATAGTGAGGTCAAGAAACCTTACAGAGGTTCACTTACTCTCTGTAAAACATTTAGCAGAAAACTATGCAAACAAAGGGAAGAAGTGGCAAAAGGAGTTATTTCTTAGCTCTTCCATTAACACCTTATTAATGGCAGACAGGTGTTTCCCAGTGCAAGGCTTGGCATTAGCAAGTCATTATGAAGAGAAACAATGAAGAGTCCTATTTCCAACAGCCAAGAAATTATAATGGTACACATGAAAAGCGAGAAGGAGACCACATTCTATTGCAACTGTAGTTTTTCACTTTTATGGTATATTTTACAGATCAACTATTTTTCCTTAAAAGAAGAAGCCTCCAACAGAGGCTCCATACACAGTATGAGCAAAATTAAATAAAGATCTGGCAGAATGCTGATTTTTACCTCTTTGAATGCATCCTACCTAGTCCTTGAAAAGCTCTTGAGCTCAGAGCACAGCGTCCTCATCTCCTACTGATAGAAACCAAACAAAAAGTAAGAAAAAAGCAAGCCTTCAAATATTAATAAACTAGAGATTAATTTTCATTTGATCCTGAAATGCATTTCAGCATCTGAATGCCACTAGGCTGCCAAACCTAGTTCTCCACTTCCATAGAGCGTATACTGTGTGGAAACGTATCCTGGGCAAAGCCTTGGTGACAACTCTGCAGCATGCAACTTCTTAACACAGCCATTCCCATGGTGAAAACAACGTTAACTAACTCGCTATTTCAAGGCCCGCTTCTAGGATAAGGTCAAGTAACTACAGAGAGTTGGTCCTCCTCAAATAGAAGTAATGCTTAACATCAATCCTCACTCACTCGCCTTCGTGCCAGTTAGGCTAATACCAACGTACTGATGGCCACAGCACGCCACTGCAGCACAGACCAAGGTTTCACTCCGTACAGTTTCTCGGCCTGCTTTCAAAGTCTTTGTATCTCAAGACATAGAGCTTTACACAAAGCGCCTGTGCAGTGAAGAATACACTCCCCTCTTCTGAGCAACCAAACAAGATGAAGAAGCAATCACAAATATTTCCTGTAATTCAGCTGAAGGACAGATAGAGATATCCACATGCCCTTGCTTCTGCTATAGTAATCCAGGTATTAGGTTCTTCCTTACATTATTACTGATAAAAAATTAACACTGTAACGCCTAGGGAACAAGGAGAAAGGCTTCACAGAAGCTAGCACTGTACAGGGTACTTGCTCGGAAGAACCTACAAACTAAACAGAAGAGGACAGAGAAAGGAGGGAAGTCTGGTTCCATCTTTAAGAAAGCACACGCACACACACACCCCAAATCCACCCCAAACATTTTTTTTCAGTGTAAGCAACCAACATAATGCAAGTAAGTTGAGATTCCTACAGAAAACACATTCTTTACCCTTACAAGAACAACCATAGGACTACTCTATATTCCAATATATATGAGCTATGAGAACAACCTTAACTTACGGAAAGCACACAGTTCTCATCACTCTGATCCTGCAGACATTAAGTTCCCTAACTTAGACAATAATGCCACCTATGGATCTGCTACCTGGACACTAGTGCACGTCAGCAGAGTTCCAGATGGCAGCTCCTTGCCTAATCGTGTTTTTCTGATGGAGATTTAGGATGCTTGGTGATCCTTCCTATAGCTGACTTAAGTTATCGCCCTATAAAGTTTGCAAAGATTTCAACATCTGTTGCAATATTTTAAAAAAAAAAAAAAAAAAAAAGGCAAGTAAAATCTCTGCTGCCAGTCATTTTGCTACTGAAGTTACTCACTGTGTGCATTTTAAAGCTGCTCAGATATTTTCAGTTAACTTCAGAAGTTGGAAAGTTGGAAAATGAAAATAAACTACAATGCAAGAGAAAATGTAATATAAAAATCAGGAGAGAAAATAGTTTTTCAGATACCTTTAAAAGATACCTACGGTTCCCACTCAAATGAAGTTTTATGTGAAATGCTAACTAATACTTTCGTAAAGTGCGCCACTGCGTGGTAACTAACATCTCTGCAAAAGCAATTTGCTTCACAGCTCACAAATAGCCTTTTTTCTGTCCCCAAAACGACAATGAGTCAGTGCTCACACCTGCCCGAATATTGGGAAAGGCTGATTACCAAGATCGTTGTTACACTTCTTTCTTCTGCATTGGTAGAATATCACCTGGTTCTTCCCATTTTGCCTAGTTTTATTTTTAAATTATTTAATTGCTTTTAAAAGGTTTCATTTCACTAGAATTCATAGTCTACACCAGAGAGTACATAATCATTTCAATGATGAGTGAGGGGTTTTTTTTATTACTTGCATTATTATACGTGCCAGTCATTGCAATGCCCCAGACAAATAAGAAAGTGAAAAAAAAGCAACAAACCAATAAGGATATTTCATCATAAGAATGAATTGAGTTTTGTTGAAGGACTACATCTGAAAAATGAGCTTTTACATATCACTTCTTGTGCTGGACAAGTTATAAAGTTTTTACTTCCAACTCCGGGGGTCAGCGGAACAAAAGAACAGCAAACTGTGAAAAAAGACACTCACTGGAAGTAAGGAAATGGTCCTGGGATGCTGTTCAGAGGTACTCGGAAATACACGGTTGCTCTGACCTTCCTGCGTGATATTGTAATGGCCACAACAACCAGGCTTTAGGAAGGACTTTTGTACATACCACTGTTTTTAAAATCTTCTCGTATGCTATAGTTTATCTTTGCTGATTTAAGATTAAGATCAAACAATACTTCAGTTTTAAAAGGCTATTGTATCTAACATTGGTTAACAACTCAAAAAGGAAAGAATTAATGTATTAAACATTCTGATTTTGACATTAAGACAAAACTTCTCTTTAATGTGTTTTCAGTGCTAACAGGTATGACTGCATTTTATATATTTAGAACTTTAACTGATGTTATTTGTGGTTGCCTTACATAACGCTATAAATGGTTAAAGAGTGAGAAGTGAGAAATACCTCCCTTCATACATGTTGAATTTTTATTTCAGATGAAGGTAAACCTGTCTCTTTCATATTCTTTATTCTGTCTCTAAGTAATTTTTATTATTTTTATTATAGCAACATTTTCCATCTTTTGTTTCTAAGAATAAAGTAAACTGAAAATACTACCACAATCAATGGTCTTGGGAACAAAACAGATCATGTTTTTTAACGCAAGGATATTGTTGTTCTGGTAATGCAGCAAAATGTCCAACAGAGGGCGATAGAGACCATAAAGTTGTTACACACTTAAATTATCTGACTTTATACAAAATAAAAATAATGTGCAGTTAAGGAAGAGCTACCTACCACAAAAATTTGAATAAGCTTCATTACTCGAGAAATATTTTCAGTTAACTGTAAATGCGGACAACTTTTCAGAAAAATATTCTCTTAAGCATCTGACAGTACAAAACAAATTATTTGATGCTCTTAATTATTACATCCTTCAGCTACATCCATGTTCACTCTACAGTGTGTAGTATCACTGTTAAGTAGAATTATTTTATTTATTTTTAATAGTTTTGCTGCCTACACAAGTGGGATACAGATCTTGGGAGTCCAAGGAGACAGGCAATATATGCAACTTAATATTCATTTGCGTATCAGATTAATTCACCCTCAAATCATAGGGAATATGAGATCTTACACAGGGAACAGATAGAAAAGGAATAAGATAAGTAATTTTAATATAGATGAATCTATTCTCAAACATAAAGTACTTTTAAGAAGAATGTACGTAACACTAACAACATCTCATCTGACGTAACATTACCAGCTTCCCTCAAATGCAAACATGCTGTTGGCTATTTGGAGGCAAAGTTTCACCAAAGATGTACCTCTGACTTTCTAATCTTGAACCATGTAAATCACTGAAAAAAGAATAACTGAGTCAATAACAACAGTGCTTCGAAGCACCGTGAAGCTGGAATACTGTATTTCCTTCAGTTTGGCTTAATGTATCTCTGAATACTCCCTCAAATACTAACTCAAGACTTCGAAACAAAGAAAAGTAGCATGTGGTTTACACACACAAAAACGTCACCATAACTCTTGCATGGTCAAACAGGCCATGTCTCTTTGAGCTGACATCCACCTCACAATTTGACTGAGGCTGCGGTAATAAATAACCAGTGAATTGCCACAGATCAAAAGAACTAATCAGAAGAAGCTGGGAAATGTCTGAATTAAGTTCCTCTTCAGAATTAAAACACAAAGCTTTTAATATTTTAGCTAGATGTGTCTCCCAAAGCCTCCCCTGTCCAGACTTCCGAACAAGTGCAGTTAATACCACTGCGTACGAGGGCGCTGCCAACTCCCTCAACTTCTCCCACCTCACACCCTGATTCTGCTTCTCTATAGTGAGAACCACTACAAAGTGCACAGAATAACAAGTGCCTTTACCTGCTCTGTCTTGGCTTCCTCGCGGTAATTTATTGCTTATAAGGCACTGAGCACTAGTACAGAATAGGTTCTTTAAGAATTATAGACTACATCATTTCACTAAGCATTAAATAAGCATCGCTGAGTAAGAGTTTAAATAGACACTGAGATTTTGATTTTTAAGTCTATTTTCAACGCCATAGGAAAAAAGGAAGGAAAAAAACAACCAACCAAACCAAAAAACAACTACAGCCTAGGAACCCCCAGCCTTAAGAGAAGGCTAAAGGAAGATGTTACTGCTGTCTACATCTAATGGGTGGGAGGGTACAGAGCAGATGGAGCCAGATTCTCAGAGATGTGCAGCTCTACGTTGCCAGACCAAGGGCACAAGTTGCAGTACAGGGAATTTCAGTCGAATATGAGGAAAAAGATTCCACTATGATGTTGCTCAAACACTGGAACAGGTTCAGTCTCAGTCTGGAAAAGGCCGTGATGGCTGTCTGGTATGGCAGGCCCTGTTCTCAGCAGGCACTGAACTACATGGCCTTCCCAGCCACCTTACAACCTGAATTATTCCACAATTCTATCAATCCCAAGCCACATATTCTCAGTAAGGATTCATAACCTACTGTTTGTTTACACAGAGCTTTGGGAAGTGGCATCCTATACAGGCAACGGGTGACTTTCAGAATTCAGAACACTCTGCTACTAGGCTGCTGAAGACTGCCTTGCCTTTCTGTCCTGACCTCCTATACAAACTATCAGTATACGCTTTTGTAATTGCGCAGCATTGGGAGAATACAACAGCTGGTACACTAAACCTATTTTTCAGATTTTTGAGTCATAGATCAGAACTGCAATTAAAACAATTTCTGGCCCTTTCTGAACTGGTTTGCGATCAAGGAAAGCTTTAAAGAATAATTAACTTCACACAGCTCTATCATCTACAATGGAAATTCAAAGCTATGGCTTTGCTTGCACTAAGAAATACAGAACAGAAAGATACATGGCATTGTCCAGATGTGCACAAGTAAGAGGAATCTGGACACACAGAGGAAAAGGTTGTAATCATAAGTGATTTCCTCTGGCAAACCAACTATTTAAACTGAACCTGACCTTTCACTATTTGAGTTCATGAGTCACTTCTGACCCGCTTCTGCTTCTTTTGCCAACATATATGGGAAACATCAGTCAAGTGTCAAATGCCCCCTGCTAGGAATTTATTTCTTCCACTAACCTTACTTGAAAGATTACAAACAAACTTTTTTTTTTTTCTAAACACCATAACATTTTGTTTAAAATTGCTACCATCTTGCAGAAAGCAGTGTATTTATTCATTACAACGGGAATTCACACACCAGACTGCAAAAAGTCAACACAGTAGCTCCTTCTGAGCCCTTGAAAAATAACCATTCACTCAAGTATTTTCTAAGAGAACATCACTGCTGAGTAAAGGGACAGCCAGTATGACCTGATTCATAAAAATGGCAAACATGGACCAAGCTGAGAAGTTACACTAACACCAGCTAAAAAGCAATCAAAATAAACATATAACTGAATAAGTCATTATGTTGCAGACTGAAAAAAGTATCTCCACTCTAGAGTTTAATGAAAGAAAGATATTATATTTCTCTCTTATTTAACCTTCCAATCTTTTTGTTCTGATTCTTTCATCGAGTTTCTTCTGAAGAAAGCTATCTATGTGGAAAAAGCTCACTGAAAGTCACCCTATTTGTGGAGAGAACACCTTCTGAATCCAGCCTTTCAGCATTCCGTAGTTTGTTCTCAGTAGACAGAAACATTAGTTAAGAAATAGAAAGATTAGTTAAGAAATCTGTAATAATAGTAACATTTTTCACATCTACTTCAAAAAAATAAAGAAGCTGATGACACCATTTCAGAGGTACAGTGGTATCAACCTCTTAGAGAACTTCGAGCCGGCACGTAGCGCCCAGAGGCGGACCTGCCCGAGGCAGCAGCCGTACCTTGCACTGCCCGGCCACGCAGATGGCAGTCCCGTTCTGGTCACAGGGCGTCCCATCGATCACCTTCTCAGCTTGCCGCACGTAGAATCGGTAGCCTATCGCACGGCAATTCAGCTCACACTTCTGACTTCCCTTCACTGTGGAAAGAGAGAGAAGTCCCTGTTATAACGACCACAGCAGTAGTTTTAAAAAGAAAAAGACCATTAAATTAACACTAAGGTTTGGGAGGAAGAAACAAATAGGCAAACTGAATACAATGCGAATGGCTACACCAAATGCATGGTGATTAAGAAACCAACTCCAAGGTAAGCATTCCAACATACCCTATGAAAATTTAAGCAGCATTTCAGCTTTTAATGACTGATATTTTCCTAAATGACCAAGAGTATTTTTTATTTTTATAAAAATTTTGCCAAATTTAGTGTTCTTAAAACATAATAAGATGTTATGACAGTTCATAACTCCTAAGTGTCAGCAAAATTACACTGTAATCAGAAAGATGTGCATCAAGTAGTCACCAGTCAGTTCACATCAAATAAGCACACTAACATTTAGCAGTAAGAAACACATACAACAAGCTGGATGCAAATTTTTTAAAAGAATCCATTCTTTTTTCCTCTTCGTTTTTACAAGTTGCACTTTTTTACAAGTTGCGTTTTAGTGACTATTCCTTAGTTCAAGAAAAAATTAAGAAAAGAACAACTCTTTGATTTCTAAAAACATACAAAACGCATCGTTATTCAAAACCTCACGATCCCCATTGACATGCAAGAAGCAGAAGGAAATCATCCATTGAATTCTGGGTGAGAGGAACACAGAAGAGAAGAAACAGTTATCTTCTCCTGTAAAAATCTGTTCCTTAAACAGATACAGCCTAACACTCCGCATATCTTATGCTGTCAAGTTTGTTAACACATTTGTGTAGTCTTTTTATTTCAAATCATCTGTCAGGTTGAAGTTGCACACAGTTCCTTACCCCCATTTGCCAACTGAAATAACAATATCTTCAGCTTCTTTCCAACCAAGAGTAGCACTGTTACACAGTGGTGCTGAGGGACAAACAGAACTCCTTTTTCTTTTGACAAGACTTTCCTTGCTGCCGTAATCAAAAACGAAAATTCCCCTGACTTCACCAAGCCTCAGCTCATACCCTGTAACACAACTGAAACCCACTCTTTAATCTGTCAAAGGAGACGCTACACACCTTAACTGCTAAAACACGGTATTCCCAGATTTCCCACTTCACTTAAGTGTATACTTGAATCTTCATCTTAGATGTAACAAATAGACAAAATAAATACATGCACTTGTTTCAAACAGATATATTTAACATCTGCTTTCTGTAAAATTAACAAACTTCCAGCTCAACTTAAGTTACCCCTGTGCAGACACAGGATTAGCACAGATCAATTCTGAAACTGAGATCTTAGATTTCCCCTCATGCAGCTATTTAATTGCTACTCATATACATTACCTATTGCATCTGGCAATCTTTGGATAAAATCCTGGAAGACCTCCACTAATTTTAAGTGAGGTCAAAGATCTGTTTACCTCACTCCCTTTTTGCAGAAGCTATGCATGCCATGCTCAACTAGGTAATTTTTCCATTGTCTGCTTTGTTAAGATAGATTCACTAGCTTATCATTCCAAGGACTTGCTTCACTTAGTTATTAAAAAAAAAAAAAAAAAAAAAAAAAGTGAGGTATTTCCTGCCGTTCAATCTCCAAGTATAACAGCTAGTTTTAATGATAAACTGAGCATTACTCTTAGCAGCTTAGTCACTTCACACATAACTATTTTCAGAACTCTCAAATAAATATAATACAGTTTCAGTGATTCATTACAATTGAAATCAACTTGTCCTTTTCTGTGTCTGAAAGTGTCCTGTTTTTATAACCTGCAACACTAGCCATCAAGCAGCACCTCCACAGTGTACATTTTCTTATCTTCCCATTCCCTAAAATCAAGTCAAACTAGCCGTTTAGAGTTTCGGAAACGTCCTTATCTTCTGTGTTGATTCCCTTTAGTTCAAAGTATCCTGAAGCCTCACCTTCCTGTACTCTTCCTCCTCTTAATATCTCTCATTTGGTTTTGGTCCTTTAAAGTACTTATTCTTGAAGTTCTCAGTTTGCCTTCTATATCCCAAGAAAACTTTTGTGGAACTCAGAAAGATGAAGAAATTAACTGATGAAGTATGGTATTTTTTCCTGGACCTGTCTCTTCCTTTATTTATGATTTGATGCTAATGCAGCATATTAACAACCAAAAAGCAAACTGAGATTACTTGTGCTGTAAAATATGATTCCTATTCCATAACTTTTATCTTTCATTCTTTCTTATTAGGAACTGTTCCTGCTCATACAAAAAGAAATAATAAAACAGCCACTGGTTTTGAGCAGTCGTTCCTCTCCTCCCCCTCCAAAAAAATTCAGGCTTTAATAATAAACATACTTCAGAATAAAAGTTTGTATGAGGACCTCACCCTACTACCCTTTGGCCTTCGGTATTCAGGTTCTTTTGATAAGCAATCACAAGGCATTGCCTTGCTTAGTCATATACCAAATTACTACTACCTAAAGACAATGTTCCCAGATGTCAAAGATCTGAAAAAAAACTTTAATCTAGGAGCAAAATCTGCTGTGTGAATTGCCCCTATTGAATGCAAGGCATTTCCCATTAGGATTTTGTGTTAGGCATTGTGTATTTACTATGCATAAATTACAGCAGAACGAACAGATTTTAGAATTCCCTTGTAAAACAAGATACCACACTAGTAAAAAGTACTCCACTACCTATTAACCTCACATGTATCTTGACACCCTGCCTTACCCAGTATTTTGCCACAACTCTTGAATTTTTATAGTTTAAGCCATAGGTCAAGCTACAGTATTGGCTTGGCAACTGGACGTGAAATGTCAATTAAACAATGAGCTGTGAAGCGATTGATTCCACCCAGGCAACGTGTTTTAGTACTGTGTCATCTGATCCCAGACTTTACAAAAGGATCTATCTGACCTCAGGGAATAGAGTAAAGCTTCTAGGTGAAGACCTTCCAAACTAGCTGGCAACAAGACACATTTCCACTCAAAATTGGGCTCTTTTTAAGGGTGACAGAGTTACTAAGCCAGTTCACTATACAGGTACTGTTTTACATTCTTCCTAATGTATTTGCTTTTCATTCTCATGCCCACCTTAGCACAACCAAGTCTTTGCAGAAATTCTCACCCTACCCTACCTTATTAAATAGCAAACTTGGGTGAAATCTAATGCTACCGCGCAGGGTCTGCCAGACGTATTCGTTATTGATTTAAGTGAAGGAGGTGCCTTTAGTAAATAATCCTGGTCATATATAATGTTTGGTTTTCATTTTACGGACTGAAAAAGTATCTAAATCAAAAAAATCAGTACATTTCTTATATAAGGCCAAACCAGCCTTAAGTACCTCAGGGATATCCTGGGCTTGTCTAAACTGCAAGACTTGGGAGTTTTTCTCAAGTCCTCCATTGAAATTTACTTTCCACCTTTCTTTACCAGACACAGGCAGGCGAGAATAGGACCACAGCACAGTTCTGCCACCTGTCAGCTCATCAGTAAGGGTACTGAGACCTCATGTTTAATTACAAGCAGCACCTGTTCTGTGCCACAGAGCAGATATTGCAGTAAATCTACCTTAAATCAATCCTTTTACATGTTCTACCAAGACACAAAAGCCCTGCAGATGGGAACTAATTTAAAAATCATTACCCTTCCAGACAGACAAAACCTGAAGTCTGTCACTACCAGCAGTAACAGCATTAAGTACAAAATTCAATCTGATTTCCAGTTAATCTGTCCTATTCATTGATGCACTAAAATTCACACACAGACCGTATTTTGCATTGCATGTGTACCAACAAATATGTGTAAACCTGGAAAAAGAGGAAACGTGACTTTCCGAAGTGCTTTTATCAAGTTCACACAATAAGCCACAGTGAAAATGAATGCAAGAATGGAGGAGGGGCAACCCATACATTAATTTACAGTTGCTTTTATTCTCCTAAGAGTGATTTAATTGACCAAACTTAAATCACAATTAAATATAAATATAATTAATTTCCCCTAAACAGCCTGTTTAGAACCATAGAATGGTTAGAGTTGGAAGGGACCTTAAAGATCATCCAGTTCCAACCCCCCTGCCCTGGTCAGGGACACCTCCCACTAGACCAGGCTGCTCAAAGCCCCATCCAGCCTGGCCTTGAACACCTCCAGGGATGGGGCAACCACAGCTTCCCTGGGCAACCTGGGCCAGCGTCTCACCACCCTCACAGTCAAGAATTTCTTCCTAATATCTAATCTCAATCTACCCTGCAGATTCCAGTGCAGTACAAGTTTGAGAAGAAAAAATCAACTGTGCAACCCGCTCCCACATTTTTTAAAGGGAAAAAGAGGGATTTAGATGTTACGGCATTACAACCAATGGCTGGAGATGAAACCAGGCCTTCAGCAGTGCTTCAGGCTGAGGCCTCTACGCTGACCTGGCTGAGGGGCAGGACCGAGCCGCAGCACAAGCAAGCATGGGGAAGCTGTCCTCCCCCAGGGTTCACAGGCTGATGCTCAAAGAGCAATTCTAAACTCCTTTTAATCCCACTGTTAGGAAAACACAGGTTTGTACAAGCCCATGACATGCTCCCGGCACAAGGCGCCGCCAGGGCTGGTCAGCTGCTGCGGGAAAATTCCCGGCATCGTTACACAGTGCTGGAAATAACGACTGCCTCGTGCCCTCGCCTACTGCCTGGCACAAGAGGTGAATCAGCCCCTCTGTGGCAGAACTCTGCATAATTTTACTCTCATCCCACATCAATCTTGGCCCTTATGGATTTCATTAAACAAAAGTGTAAGAAATTACTGCCCTCAAAAAACAAGTATCAAACCTGTGCATGTTTAAAGAGGCAGAAAGTCCCCATTTTGGAAACATTCCTACTTGCAGAAGCTTTTGAATAGATCTGTTTGCATTTCATCGAGAAAGAATATTTCCAAATGTTAAAACTTCACTGAGAGGGAGTTCTCCAGCCCAGTTAAGGGCATTGCTCCCTACGCCATGCCCAGAGGCACACAGTGGCAGCCCTCACAGAGCAGCAAAGATCCCCCAGACGAAACTTGCCATCCCCTGGGTGCTGGTCAAGGCCAATACAACCCTTACGAACAGGCAGTAGAGGCTGCACCAGAGCACATGCAGGGGCTGTGGATTTCATGTCAGCTATTCCCTTCCTTCAGCCTCCTCTTCCATCTTCTCCCACCTCTTGCCCAAGGAGATGGGGCAGGGAGGAGAACAGGCACAGTGGATGGAGAGGCCGGATCAGTGGTAGAGCTACTCAGCGGTGAGCTTGAAGAGATACAGAGAGCGCTCAACAGGCAGCTTGCCAATGCAAGGAATTTCAATCTAATGATATTCTTAGGAAAAAATGTTACAAGAAAGAGCATTCCAACTGCAATACATTTGCTAAATAACGTATTCAGCTGTTCAAAGGGAAATTAAAAATAGCCACAGAACCAAAAAACCCCAGGAAATAATGTGCAAATCAAATCAAAATGCAACTGATCAGTAAACTAATGACATTGCACACAAGTGTACACCGACTGCCCTTAGAAAATGCAGTAAGTTCCTCCTTTTCTGTTTCAGCTCCCGAGACTAGAAGCAGCCTGGAGCATGTACGGTGTCTTACTGCACACACATTAAATCTCCCACCACAGAGAATGCTAACTGTCGGTGCAACTGGAATACAGCAAAGAAAGTCCACGTTCCCCATGCCATGAGACAGGAACTGGAACATTCAAGCTCTCCTGGATGGTTCCTCAGTCCAATTCTTAATTTCATGTGAGATTCAGACTCCCCGTTGCTATCTATGTAGCAGCTCTGGTTCTCCACAGAACATTACACAATGCTTTTACCATTTGTCAGTTTTTGTAAGTTTGCCTAAACATCTAAAAATAGTTAATAACAAGCTCTGCAATTTGAGAAACATGCCTTGAGGGTGCCCATAGAGAAGTGGCATGCACACTCTTGGCAAGCAGATATCACATTCATGCTAATGCTACATTATGGGATTAAGCAAATTTAAATTAGGCTGTGTGCACGCTGCCTTGTAAAGGCAACTTCAGTGCTTCTCCGTAACGAGCCAAGATACACTCACCCACCATGTGTCAGAACCGATTGTTCCAGGAACAAGTTGTCTCCGCATAGCTCAGTTATTTTCAGGGCCTAGCTTGCCATGGGCTGTAATTCAGTATTTACTCACGATAAAAGCCATGAATCTGCTTTACAGGCAGTGTAATGGGGCATAGCAGACACTGGAAAAACTTCTAAGAGATGTGCTCGTGTCTATCCATGTAACATCTGCTGTAGTTAAAGCTCACCAATGCTGTGGGATTTCAGTGACAGACTTGCAGGTTACAGACATTCCTGGTTCCCCTACAGAAGCCTGCGGCGCCGAGGAGGAAGAAGGGTGTGGTAAGGAGCCTGGCACCTCTCAGGCTCCTGTACCCACTATACCTGTTACTAACATTCTAGCAAGTCTACAGGCTGATGTCATCGAAATAAAGCAGTGGTCTCTTCCATTCAGGAGATGTCATTTAATAAGTACTGTATTCACCAAGGCAGAACTTACAGTTTTGTGAAACCAAAGTTTCAAAGGTTTTATTTGCACATAGGAAGCGCTTCAAGACAAGCAGGGAAACAAATACGGGTCCAACACACTAGGAGCAGAAGTCTAGCCCTCTTGCACTCTGCTCTGCTGTGGCTGTAAGCTGCCAGCTGCGCTGCAGGTCTTAGAGTGATACACCACGCCAGACACAAACCCAAACCTGACAATTCCATACCCAAAACCATCCACCAGTGCCAACCTGTGCAGCTTGGCAGGGATGACAAGTGCTCGGCAGTAATAAATGTAGGCAACTTTGTTTATCCAGCTTCCTATAGAAAGGAGAAAAATGTGTAGGAAACAAAAAATACCACATTCGCTACGAAGCTTTCAAGAAAACAGAACTACATTATTTAAGGTTTCCCTGTTTAGGAAAATAGACTATGTTGGCTTAGTTATCAGTGCTGGAACATCAGTTGCAGTTTTGCCGTTTAGCGATGGAGGCTATCAGTCCACAACATCCTGAGTCAGGCTGGGTTTCCACCAATGGACAGTTACACATTTTTTAAGAGGCCAGAAGGAATAATGCTTTTTGCAGCAGTTACCTGTTGCCAAATTTCTAAATAACAATATGCAAACATTTTCCAGAAATCATTATCATGCAACTACATTCGGTCTTTCCAACAGAAATACTAATGTGGTGCGATCTGTTTTATTTGAGTCTTTTTTGATACTTTGTCCTTATTAGGCTCGGGAACATCTCTTGACAATAACCAGAAAGAGTGGTGTTTATTTTTTACTTTGTCCCTTTCGTTTTTTTTAACTTCTTAGAAACTTTTATTACTCTGGCTCGGATGTTTTTTCAAAAATAATTTTCCATTCTTCATTCCAGTGATAGAGCAACATTCCCTTTTTTTTTTTTCACTTCCACTTTTCATTTTCTCATGTAATAAAGATGCTTATTACTTCATCTTGTCTCAGCAACTTAATATATATTTAAAATATTTTTTTCACTGGGGTTCAGATATTAAGTAAAAAGAAAATATTCAAGCTTTTATAACAAAATGGCAAGTACATTTTAACAAATATGAAGCCCAAAAGGAAAATACCATTCAAACCAACTTCTCACCTTTACCTGAATACACCACAGTTTGTTCTACTCCCCGATCCAGTAAGTCCTATGTTAAATAGTCATGGGGAACTACTGCTGAATAGATTCAGTGAAGATTTTTCTTCAGTGAACAGAAATATTTCTGAAACATCCCAATATTCCACAATCTTGTCCTCATATTTAGCGCTTATGGCAGTAAGAAACTTGCAAACATTGTCATTTACTCCAATTTACCTGGTTTCTCCATTCCTCCCAAATCCCTTTGTCATTAAAAAACTATTAATGCTACCTTATAGGTTTACTGTCATCCAGTAAAAATAGCTGGGAAGTTGATTATTATTCCCCAATGAAATTAAAATAAACCAACTAGAAAGAAGTAATTCATAAAATCACACACATTCAAGTCTCTCTTGACCAGCCGGACATCTGGAAATCAGCAAAAGGTCTCAGTTGGATGTGCTTTTATGAGATTTCTTTTTATTCCAACTGCCTAAAAAATTGCCTTAACATAGTATGAATGTTCTACCTGGGTCCTGCTGTTAAAGGAGAGGCATGCAGATATATAAGAAGTTGAGATGTTTAATAAAAGCTTCTGAACTGTCCACAATGAGCTCAGTCATGTCTGCCATTCTGAATTACTTCTATAAGAGCGAGAAATCCAAAGAGCTGCTTCAACAACCTTCTTTTTTTTTTTTTTACAGTACGTAGCAATAGTAATAACTCCTACAATGAGGGATTTTCTCCAGTAACAGTAGTGTAACTACTCTAAGACATAAACATTAGGCACTTACCCTGTGAATGGCAGAGGATCATTACCAGAGTATGTACTTTTCTGCTCTGGTTACAGCTTTTACAAGCATTGGGGAAACCCTACAAATATAATTATTGAGCCATAATTAAATAAAGCATCTATAAACAACTGTGCCTGCTTCAAACCACTGCATATTGCAAGGTGGCCAGTCTTTCCCAGTTGAGGGCATTTCTGTATCCTTCGATCACGGTGGAGGTCTGGTCAAGGCTTGGGGAAACCACAACACAATTCTCAATTCCTTGCCTTTGCTCGTTTTTTTTTTTAACTATCATTTTTTTTCAATCAGTGCTCAAAACTGAGTTTTTCATTTAAAGTTTAAATCAATACACACACATTTGCCTACAAAAACTTTAAAATGTGTTCGCTCATAACAATTTAAATCTAAACTGTAGCTGCCGATGTGCTGTTGGCCTCAGTTCAGCAAAGCACTTCATCAGGTGGTTTACGCGAGTACCTGAATAGTAAGTGCTGTTGGCGTCAGCTGAACTGCCACAAGTTATATGTTTAACAGTGGCTCAAGGCCAGTACCCCTTTAAATGACATGACCAGGTAAGTAGTTTTTTCTACACACCTTAGTTTTTACTGTGTTGCATTTGGATCTCTTTTCTGAATTCAAAGGAAAAAAACCCACCTCCTAACAATGCCTGTTTTCACATCAGCCTTTCATTTGTTAGGCAGGCAGAATCCAGAGACTACCATTTGTCAGTCACTGAAGACATTGGCCACTGGATGTCTCCACTGCCCTATGCGAACACAGATTGAAGTTCTCTGTCAGTCAAAAAAAAGTTTTTTTCAAAGGTATTTATCTGCATTTACAGGCCAGCACTCACACTTTGCATACAGTGCACAGCAGCCACGCAGACTCGCACCCTCTACCCCTCAGGAGATGGCCCCACAGATGGCAGCTTCACGTGGACTGCGCTTCCGGGCAAGCTTTGAAGAACCGCTCCCAGTATGTAAAATCCGAATTATTAAAATGTTGCTAGATAAGTAGAAGAAAATCAAACAACAGTTGCTTAAGCTCAAAACTTTTTGCTTCCCTTTATATCCGGCAACAGCTAAAATTGTATCAGTAAAACCCTCATAAGATGATGGGTTAAGAACTGCCCAAAATGTCAAGTATGGGTGTTTCTAAAGAGAAGGAAAGTTTTATCCTCACTATTTCACTCATTTGCTGGTGTAAATGGCTAATTAATGTAAATTTAATTAGATCAACCATTCAGTAATTGTATGGTTTGGCATCCCCTAGAAACTGTTTGTAGAAGATAGGCTATCAGGATTTCATGGAAGATGCCTTCTCTTGCAGGGATATTATACAGAATTTATTAAAAATAAAATGAAAATATTTAGGGAACATACTATTAAAGCCCAAACTACAGAGAAAAAAAACCTGCAACTAAACTAAACAATTTAATTTTCCAGCCAGATTTTTTTTTTAAATTCTGGCACTCGTCAGAGAAGAAAACCTGCTACGTGCACTGCAATTTCTCATCTGGGAAATCCCATAAAGTGCTCTGTCCCATGAAGTGCTGACCACTTCCCGAGGGAAGAGCTATCAGTCCCAAGCTTGGGATGTTCTGAAAGGTGCTCGATACTGCTTTAAAATGTGAAAGAAATGAGTATTTCTATTTGGCTCTATTAGAATCTTACCTGCCTCTGAAATCTCAGCTTGCATCCAGATCTGTATTTTGAAATATCAGCACAGTAGTAGCCGAAAAAAAATTTGCAAGCGTAAAGTTGTTGTGTAAAAATCAATACTTTGACAACATTACTAAATATGCCTCCAAATCCTGCCTTCAGACTTTCCACAGAGCGCTTGGCCACTTTCACTCAAATCAGTTCTTCTGAAGGAGGACTTCATGTCACATTTCAGAATAATAAATGCCAAAGGTAGATGGGAAGAAAGGAGATTCAAGTTCGGGCTTGTGAAGCTCCCAGCAACATTCCAGACAAAAGCTTTCAGTCATCTCTTAAGGAGTATATTTATGCTTACAGAGTTAAATGTCTTAGAAGTCTCTCTTCTATTAAAACAAGAACTCTGTACTTGAACAGTAAAAGCTCCCAGAGTAATGCTTTTCATTAAAAGGCCAGGAGTATAATATCCAGATCTCTAGTATATAATAAAACTCCTAACAAGGACCCACAAGAAAGTCTTGCCTCATGTTTGTGTTCCAGTGGAGTTGCCTGTAAACTAATGGCACGCTTTTCCATATGTAAGGAGTCACTCCTCACTGAAGCACATCCTCACCTCTCTGCAGTATGGGGATAAAAAATTACCCATCAGCGGCGGGAGGGAACACTGGATGCTGCTGCTTCTTGCTATCAAGCTCCTGGACAAAATGAGCCAGCTCTCACTGACTTGTTTTGTTGCATGATTGGCAACAAATCTTTACTTTCTTTCTTAAACAGAACTTGCTCTTGAAAAGCCCAGCTTGCATTAAAGTCAAAACGCTTTCTGAAGTTACGCTTCCCTGAGTGATTTAGCTTGGGGTGGGGGGAAGGATAAAACTTAAAATTTTATCTTTGAAAATAAAAATTGTTACATCATTACTTACAAGAAATGATGACACAGTATCTTTCTAAAATTTTGGTATACAGGAAGCAACTTTCATTTTACTTTAATTACACAACTCAGAGACAACAATAATTTTTTCAGTCATCTCAATCCGCATTTTTTCAGTTATTTAAACAGACTGAATTTACCAAAATTTCCCAGACAAACCATTTTGGATCAAACTATAATAATCTTTATAATTCCCCACCTTTTTACCCCTGCTTTCTCCAGAGGAGGCAGTGACTCTGAAACACATCTTTTTTTCCACAAATCCAGTTTCTGGATTGATTCACATACTGCAAATAATGGCATATCTCTCTGATTGATAACCTCGTCGTTTATAGTTTTCAGTGACATAAACACAGCAGCTTTGATGAATACAAACTTAAAATCCACTACCTGTGGCTGGACAAATTAAATGAAGGTACAGTTGATTCAAGGCCAGGCTGGATGGGGCTTTGAGCAGCCTGGTCTGGTGGGAGGTGTCCCTGCCCATGGCAGGGGGGTGGAACTGGATGATCTTTAAGGTCCCTTCCAACCCAAACCATTCTGGGATTGTATGATTTGCAGAATCTGAGAATAAGACACCTTTTAAAAATCATAATTATTACAAGTTTGCTGTTGATAAAACAAGCTTTTGTGAAAAGCTCCAGCACAACAAGATGTGACAGCCATTATGGAGAAAGGGCAGCATGCGGATTCTTTAATGGCATGCATCTGTGTGTGCTGACGGAATTACAGAACAATTAAAGGGAAAAACACAGAGGTTTAAAACTTGGGGAGAAGACCCGGTAAATCAACCTGATAGTCTCAGTGTCAGAGCCTACAAAAAAAGCCCTGATGTTATTTTGCTTCTCTGTGCTGCCCAGTTACAGCACTGGGGAGTCAGAGATAGGCCTGAACCGGACATGCTGTTTTGTCACTAAATGTATCGCTATTATACCAATCACGTATGTGAAAATTAATGCAAATATAAATATGTATAATGAACTAATTTTTACTTAAATTCAGCCAAGCTGTTTTCCTGCTCCTGTACACTAGAATAAGCAGCTCCGTAAGCGATTAAATACACTGCAACGCAGGGCAGCACTCAGGCCTGACACAAGGGCCTTGGAAAGGCCCGAGATCCCCATTTCACAGCTTACACACTTAAGAATTGTCTTAAGTAAAATAACTATTATGAGGTGATGGGTGTTTCTGAAATACTAAAAAAGACTTGTACTTATTTAAATATTAATACAGATATTATTCAGTCTAAAACGTCCTAAGTGTATTTCTATGGCCTCCTGCCACAGTCCTTTAATAGCCAAATAAATACTTAAGGATTAGTTAAAACATTCTGTGCTTTTATTTACATACTCAAAGGTATTTATTTCCTAAATTCTCATAAACATTAGTTTAAAAAATGAATGTTCATTAGAACAATGTTTTCACTAGGATGCCAGTGACCTGGAGCTGGGTCAGTTAACTTGAAAGCTGCTTTCCCTCTGGTAGCAGATAAAGTCCTAAACAGTCTCTCTCCGTATTAGAGATTTGGTTCCACATTACATTTCTTTTTAAGACTATTCTTATATAAAGGCTATAATGATCATTGCAGAGAGTCAAGATTTCTGATTTTTCTTTTTTTTAAATTTAGGTTTTCCAAGTTTTCACGCATTGATTGCCAGATGTGAAGACTGAAAAAAAAAAACCAAGCAAAAAACCAAACAACTGAAAGGTACTGACTCAGTGAGCTTGGATCCAGGAAAATCTAACTGGAAGGCACTGGGAAGCCAATTACTGCTCCCTGATGCTGGGAGCTGGCCTCCACTAGCTCTGATCATAGCACTACTCGCCTCTGCGCTCTTTGCAACTGCACTTCAAAATAACAAAGATTAAGCTCTCTTCTCACCTCCTGATGTAGGTTTTGCCATTCAAGTGGTCAGACAAGAGGCCATGGTGTCTCCAGATGAGCCTGGGGTGCCTGGAGCAGCTGGGCTCCACGGACTCACCCCGGGCACTTGTGGAAACTGCCGAAGCAATCTCGGAGCAGTTGTTATCTTTGGGAATTACGGAGGGTGTGTCAGATGGCAGAAAACTAGAAAAGGACACACAGTTTCTGAGCTGCAAAGTGCAGAACAAGCCAAGAAATGCTGAACAAGTCAACTCAGTTTCATTTCCTGGAAAAATTCCGCAAGAATTCAAACCCACTATTCATAAACACCCATAAAATAATCAGGGCAGCAGCAGCAACCAGTATGGATTTGTCAAGATAAAAATCTTGTCAAACCCATTTAATTTCCTTCTCCAAACAGGCTCTGCATGGGGGAGAAGCAGTGGCTGCGATTTAGCTTGGCTTTTCTAAGGTGTTTGACACTTCTTCAAACTAGGAACACGCCATCTAGAAGAAATTGCTATAAGAGATGTGCAAAATTGGTTCGAAAACCATACTCAGTAGTTCACTGGCTGGATTATGGTATGGATTGAGTGAGAATCTGCAAGATTTTTCCCAAGTACGGTTCCAGCATATGTTTTCATGCAGAGAGTAGATGTTGGGATAGAGAGATGATATTCACAGATAACACCAAGCTGGGAAAGGCAGAAAGAATATTGGAGGGAAGGATCAGAGTTCAAAAAAAGATGTTGACAGCCTGGGGAAGGGTCTGAAAAGGCAGGATGAAATGTAATAGGGGTTGGTGCAATATCCTACATTTATGACAGAATAACCACCTGCACAAACACAGGCTGAGTAACTAATGGGGAAGCAGTAATGAGACAAGGAATCTGGAGCAGTGACAGTGGATCTCATTTAACATGAGATGTCAAAGAGGTGAACTTACAAAAAATAAGCAAGTATAGATATAAACCAGAAGGCAGTCTGCAAACCACATCAGTAACTCCAGCATTCAACCGGAGCACTGCATCCAGTTCTGGACATGGGTCCATGTGAAGCCCGTCCCGAGGACAGCACAAGTGACCAGCGCTCTAGAAACCACGATCACAGAGGGAAGATTCAAATCATGATGCTGTTTTGAAAAAACAAAGGGGATGTCAGTCTATGAGTAGACTTAAAGTACAGAAGGGAATAGAAGAGTTCGTACATGCACTGTGAACTGCAAAGGAGGTAATGGGCCAAAGTTGCAGCATGGAAGATTTATATTATACTTCACGGATAAATTTCCATTTATCCAGGAATAATTAAGTACCACCTACTGACAGAGACTGCAGAATCTCCACCACTGGAGACTGGCACTGGGGCAAACTGAATTAAGTCCTTGTGCTCTTTTAAAGGGTTCAAGTTCCTAGCCTGGGATCTGGCAAAGTGCACAAGCCTTCCTATGTTTATTGATTAACTTCCATAGTGTCTAGTTATAATAGATACAGCAGTAGCTTTCCTTCAAAATATTTTTGCTGTCATACAGTAAACTTTGAGATGCTGTTGATTACCATCAAGCCAATTGTTACCCTTAATACAAACAGTTCACAGCAGTCTCTGCATGAATAAACCTCACACTGTGGCTTCTCCCCAAAGAAATGTAAATATTCAAGTGCACCTAGATACACATATGTTCGGAGTTCAAAGTGAAAAAGAAAGAAGACTTCCTTGCACCTGGCTGGACTCTGTCCCAGAGAATTGCACCAAGGAGTATTAGCCCTTAATTGTAAAAATATTGCTGATATGTCAGGTTTTGTCTCTGGAAGACAGTAAATTGTGAAATTTCACAGTCTTGCAAATCCTACCTCTAGCTCTGAAGTGCAGAAAACATAATTAAAATACATAGTTTTCTGTCACCAAAATTCTATATGAAAAGCATCTTCAGCTTGACCAGCGTACAGCTGTGAGTGTAACAGAGTAGGAGCAACATCAGTGCTAAGACTTAAAAATCGTCCTGGAAATGTTATCACCATTATGCCAAAACCAACCCACACAGTAACTGCTGCCTCAAATGCCTACATAACATCAAATATATATATTTGGGTTTCAGGCTGTTGATTTACAGGTTACTGTGCATAATTTTCTTAGTTTATAAGAAAATTACTCTCAAATAATGAAATATGCTGCAACTACTTCAAAGCATCTTACATACTCTGAAACACCTTAGTTTCTATCAACCTTAGATTCACCCCTTGAGTCATCTCAGTATAAATGTCTCAACAGGATGCTGGAGGTCAAACCATGAATCTTTAATAATGAAAATATCAGGATGAACATCAGGTAGTTCAGTACATCGTTTAAAACTATAAAATCCTTTCTTGAAGGATAACGCAATTGTTACCATCATCAGGGAGCAATACAGAGCACATTTGCTTAAAGCTTCACTTTTTAATTTCCATACCACAGTAGCCAACAGTTATCTACGTGTGAAAGTATCAGAACTATTTAAAAGATCTGAAACAGTAAAGTTTCTCACTTTTGTGAAACATAATTTTAAGGTGTTAAAGCCACAATTTATAATCACCTTAGAATGAATGTGTGAGGCAAATTAGTCTATTGCTTTGTGTCCATGCAGCCAGGCAGACACAAAACAATACAGAATTTTAGTGGAGATGTGGGACACTGCGAAAATGTTTCCAAACCCTCGAGAAAGCTAAGTTAATAAACCGTGTCCAGCCTAGTTACACTCATTCTTCCCAAAGCAATTAGAGGGGAGAGGGAATGAATGCTTAAATGTGCAAGTCATTTTTACATGTCTCTATCAATTAATGCTTGTTAACTTACCATAGAAAGAGGGACACAGATTAATACAGCTCCCTTAAAATTTGCTAAAGCTGTTCTCCCCACCCCTACCTCAAGTTGGAGTCAACGCAACTCAGTAATGCAGCAATCCTTTCAAGTCTGGCAGTAAGACTGCAGCCAAATATGTAAGCTATTCACAAATATTATCCAAAAATGGAGGGCAAGCACAGTTTGTGATTTAGGGTTCACCTGGAACAGACCTCACGAAGGAAGAAACTGTGCTGAAATAGCAGAGGTAGCTTTACTAACTGCAAAGAATCTGAGGGGGAAAGAAGGGGAAACTTCAGCAAAACACTATTGTGAAAAATAATGAATCGCACTCACAGACTTTAAATATACATTACCTCTCTTTTAGCCAAAAAGCAGCTGTACAAAAGCTGATGTTAACCATTATCCATTTTCCATTGAAACCGTTCTGTACTGGCTCAAACACTTTAAAACGATATACACATACAAGCTTTCAACAGCTCCCCCTCCCCCTTTTGGAATTACTGCCTGCTCCTCTGGTGAAAATAAGCTGGTTAGTCCTTTAAGCAGCCTACTCAATGTGATGCCCAACCCATAGTCAGCGATCAAGGATTTGGAGAAAAAAAATCCACTGCTGCTCTTAACGAGAAACACGAGAGGGTTTTGCACTGTTATTCAATACTTAGACTAATAAAAGCAATTAAATATTCCTCCTCACTCAATGCTCTCTTTTATTTGGCATTCTCTTAAGTTCTAAAACACTCTGCAGTGAAAGAGGAGCGTGGCCATGAGTTGGCACTACCCAATAATTGCAAGGGAACAGCGAAATCGCACCCAGTGCAATGACTGTGTCTTTAAAGGAAAACAGAGGGGAGTCATAGGAAAAATAGAGCAGCTCTCAAGTTGCGTTAGCTGCTATTCTTCTGGAATTAATAATTACTGGACAAGAGACGTTGCCAAGCAAATGACCTACTCAGACAGATTCTGAGAAGGAGATTACTGATGAAATAAATATTTTGAATTTTGCAGCTCTCTAAAAGACCAGTGAGCTTCATTACAATATACCCAAGGCTACTGACCCTACCAAGTATTTGTGCTAAATAAACCTTACACATGCCAATACTTCAGCTACTCCAAAGCTTATTGCCTGTGTATTGATCAGCTTATATGCAACACAAATGTAGAACAAACTCCTATATTAAATTAATAGCATACTCTTGAGAACTCCAATGAAGACACAAGAGAATTCAAAACATATGGAGGTCTTTTCCTTGACTATGGACTATATTAAATAGGAAAATGTATTAGTTACAACTGGGAATTACTGTAGACAGATATCTGCCACAGACATACTGCATGATATTTAACATTTGAACATTTACAGTGCACATGAGGACCTGATCCAGAAATTTCCACTGCCCTGGGATGCATCAGGAAAACCGTTTCAGTTCCTTCATTATGAAAGACAGCCCTTATCCTCATTAGAACACCTTCCAAGCTTTAAATTATGCCACTAATTAAAAAATGTAGAGTAGCACAGCTCATTATATGGGATGGAGAAACAGTACTACACAGCCCTGGTGCCCTAGCAGGTATTCCTTACACCAGACCAGTTCTCACAGCAAGTTTTAGCTACATTTCAGTTCCTGTACGCTACTGTACAGCACAGAAGACTCATACCTAGGCTGTGTCTCCATGTCCAAAAATAAATAGACTTTATAGAAGCACGCTAATTCACAGCAATTGAGACCAATCACGTCGGTTTGGAAAGAGATGATGAGAATGCAGAGGGAAGGACCTATGGACAGACCTATCTGTATACACTTCAGAAAAAAATAGAATTGGTAAAAGATCATATGCGAATGTGGAGATATTTAACTGCATTTTTGCAATACATATAGTCATTTAAATTGCTTTATCTTCTAAATATTTTCCATTTCTCTTGAATCTCCAGTCTGTATGTGTTTGGTCAGACTTTTACTGATGCTAGATATCCGTCTCCATTTGCAAACATCTCCGTTAAGTACAAGGCCACGGTTCCACTCTGCAATGGGCAGCAAATAGAGCCAGAGAAAGTTCCCACAACACCTCTTTCACATTGGCTGCAAGTCCTTCAAAAGACAATAAGGATGGCTCATGGGAATGGGACGTGAATGAAATGTATCTCAACTGACCTAAGAAGGTAATTAGAGTCAGAAAATAATTCTTGATCCAATATTTTATTTCCACTGAAAGACAATCACTTCCATTTTGGTGGTGACTGTGGACAGAGTGGTGATGGCACTGACGTGTGGTTTGGCACAATGTAGCAGTACTAGAAATAGGAAGAAGGATGCCTGCTGGTATTATATATGATTCAATACGCTTAGTTTAGAATCGACTAGCTAACGGCAAAGATGAGCAACTAACAATATTTTTCTCTTGTATTTACACTGAAAGCAGCTGAGATGCTTTCAGAGTCATTTCCAAAATGCATACCACATTGGTAAGATAGAACTCTTTCTCATCAGTGTTTCCACCAAAAACTAATTTATAGTTGTAAGAGTTAAATTAATCATGACATTTCATTTCTCCTTTAATGGCATCAAGAATGATGGATAAGAATAGAATAAATGCTTCGTTGTAGATCCTGCCATAGCTAAGAGTTGCTTTATTGCATTGGAAGAAACAGAAACCAGCCATGCTCTATAAATTGCAAACCACAAAATCAGGACAAAACTTCCCTTCTCACGGAAGTACTCCTGTAATTGCTGAGATGTACTGTGACAAGAGCCAAACGAGTACCAGACAGGTTGAGTCTGCTACTCCCTAACATCGGGTAGCATCATATCTGACAAGATATCACCATGATCAAAGAAAATTTATGTCCAGAGTGATGCATGACAGAATTGGCATCTGGGTCTTCAAAACAGGTGTAGCTTCTAAAAGCAAGAATTCCTGAGAAGGAGCACTGCACACAAATCTTCATCTTCATGCAGCAGACACAGCATCAATTCTATCTGCAGCTGTTTTAGCAGGAAAAACTAACCCCATGGTTTGGATATTATTGCAAGTATAATCTGACCTCATTTTAAACTGGATTTTATCCAGTGTTCCTGCGATACCCCAAGGAGACTTGATCCACTGATGACTTCTAAACTGATTTTCATAGAACAGATCCAACATTTTTCAAATATCTTCTTTAATTTCCCAGTGACTAACATATGCTGTTTCCATCAAGATAATGTTTTATTCTAGTAAAGAAAACTGAAGCTTTTCATTTAGTAAGTTCACCTTCTTCCTGCATATGCTGCATCTTCTCTGCTCCCAGCTCCCACCCCAAAAAGACAAGAGGACTTGAATCACAGAAGGGCTAACCGCGTCAACCCAGCTAACCCATACAAACCTTCCATCTTGCCAAACGCGGATTGATGCAGCAAAAGATGCTGTCCCGAGACAATAGTACCTTTGACATTTATAAGTCAAACTTTCCAACTTAGCTATTATCACTTTTAAAAAGTTTAAATTTTTTTCTTTTAAATGAGGACGCTGCAAACATGCTAGAGAAATGGCTGAAAATATTTTTCTAGATAACTACCATTGATTTTAACAGGAGCTACTCAAACTCCCTTGTGTTGGATAATCCCCTCAGTAAACATATATACATACGTGAAAACAAACATGCTGGTTTTGACTTACTCAGATTCATACACACTTACAAAGTATTTAAGTATTGCTTTGCTGAACCAGTAACTAACTGGTGAACCTGTATCTGAAAGAACTCGGCATTTCTTCAAGCTTCATTTTGCTCACATGTTCCCTGTGCTCCTGCTGTGGAAGAAGAACCCAGTCCCTACGTATATCCCCCTTGCACTGCCAGAAAGACCATGCGTTGCCGAGACACTTCTTCTAGCCACCACCCTCAATAAAGAAGCCCCTCAGTTATGCTTCAAAGACCTGATTTAAACCTTCTTGCTTCCTACACAGATTCGAAGCGAAGGAGAAGGCAGTGAGGCACAGCCATCTCATTCCGGGCGCAGCAGGAAAGGAGAAGACAAACCACAGGTCACTCACCCCACCCCATTCCCCAAGGTGAGTAGCAGTAGCCAAAGGAACTCTGTAATTCCAGTTTCTGCCAGTCGGGACACTAAATAAATAAATAAGTAAATGCTGCAGAATGCTCTTATTGAAAACCATCCAAATTTCAGTGCAGCAACAATCTCTTAATATTGTTTGAACACAAACCAGAGATTGAATGTTCTGCAATAAAATTTCTGTCAGTGACGCTAACAAAAATATTAAATTTCAGCAATATGCTGACTTTTTAAAAATGGACATCTGTTTATATTTAGGTTCTTCATGTGACTACATTCAACAACGAATGGATGTGAGGACTCCTTCCCCCAAATCCTTCCAAAACTGGTGGGTGACTATCAAGCTGATTAAAGTGAGAAATCAGCAGTGAAGGAAATCAAATCATGTCGTTCTTGTTCAGGGGAAACACTCCTACAGAAATTAAAGGGAAGAACCTGAAGTTCGAGTAATTGCAATCATTTGACACGAGTAACGATTGATGGATTTGGCACAGGACCTCTAAGGGATCCCAGTTTGTCCCTTGGCGCCTCTCCATCCTGGTCTTCTGAAACTTGCCTCATCCCAGGGCTTTGCCAGCTACTCTATGTCATATCACGGTTTTGAAGCATGTAAAAGCAGAACCTTGCCAGAGTTGAGAAAGTCTAGTTTCACATGTGAATTACAGAAAAATTTAAACCACAGGGATGAAAGTGCTGAAGTACCTGTCTGCTGTGCTCTGCTCTCCTCAGCCCAGCGAGCGACATCAGCCCACTGAAGAGGTTGTCATTCAGATCTCCATCCTCAGCGCGGCCACACCACCTGCACTGGAGATGCAGCAAAACCCACCAACCAGAGCAGCTGTGCACTCAAATGCCACCTGTCTTCTGTAGGGAATTTCTGGTTTAATATTTGAAATTCAGCCAGGCCTGCTTTGGGGGAGCCCCACACCAAAGACAGCTACAGTTTTCCAGTAGGATTCATGCACTCCAGCCACAATTACCAGCACTCCTGTTGCCGAGTTTTGGGGAGTTCCTTGCCAACCATCTAAACATTCATAGCTGGCACAGGAAACGAGAAAGCCTCAACCTTGGGGTGCTGGCATGTCACTGCTGCAACCCAGTATTGCAGGTGACTGAATATTTTTGTTTTAACAGGAAATTTTAAAGAAGCATTAGGACTGGAGACAGCCAGTTTCCCAGCACAGCTTCCGGTCACATACAACACTCTGTTGCAAAGAGTGCTTGAACTAGGAAATGAGTAAGAGACATGGACGGACACGGAGCATTAGGTCTGTCTGGGAACAAACAAAAAGTGTAAACATTGCCTGTCATTCCCATTAAGAAATTGGTATTGGCTTATTTATAGCTACTGATGCCCTATTTCTCACACTTCTTTTGTGGACATAAACAAGGACAGTAAATTCTCATCATAATCTAAACTACATTAACATTGTATGTTTTCACAATTATCAATAAAACAATTCCTGGCAACAAACTCAATTAATACAGGAAATTTAGATTGCATTACTCAAATAAAGTACTTCTGGAAAGAACTCAGATTTTCATGCACTTGAAATTTCAGGAAATGGAGAAAACCACAATGAGATCAGATTTTTTTGTTGTGTTATGCAAGTGTAAGTCTGAACTATTTACACTGAATATATGAAGTGTTTGAGCATAGGGTAAGAAGCTGGTTCCACAATTTCAAAGCAAGAGATGTTAGTAAACTAGATTACAGTTCATAATCAACCCTATATACTAAATAGACGTCAGAGAATAAAAAGGAACCAATGGTGATGCAAAACTGTAAGTGTTTTTACTATAATTTTTTATTTATTGCTTTCCTATATTATCATTTTAACAAGCTATATATAAACAAACTCCACAAAAATCTGTTCATTTAATATCCCCCTTTAAAGCTGTATTTTCTTACAGAAATGAAAAGGCAAATGCAATTGGTTTCCTTGCTTATCAATGTGCCAGGAATACACATTTCCAGTTAACTAGGTAATGCCTGCTAATGCCACGCTTTCAAAAAGGAGTTAGAATCCATCGTACTGGCACTTATCATCAACACTTCCACAATCCCGTTTTCACAGATTATGTTAATGATCTGCCCCATTTAGCTGCTGGCTAAATGAGCGGCCAGCTCTCCCAGCCTGTGTTCCGCACAGGACCACAGCCTCAGGCAATCTGCCTCTACAGAAGATGTATAAACCTGAGCATCGTAAAAAATAATCTTCCACCGTCACATGAAAAAGGGCAGATTGCAAAACTCCCATTGACTGCTATGAAGTCAGGACTTAACCTACAGAGCTTTTAAACGTAACATGTCCTTTAGATATGTGCCATTGAAGAAATTACATTTTAATTGTCAGACCAACAGCAGCCACACCAAGTAGTTTATTTTTGTATGGTAGGATGCACGAACTTTTTGTGATATGGAACAGCTTTCATAATGCTGCTCTAATACACTAATAATAGTAGAACCTCCCACATTGTAAGTATATACAGGGGATTTCACAGGCAAGATGCCTGCAAAATCTCAAAATGTGTTTTATTTAAAATGGTGCACTGGGCACTACGTGGGCAGAACCAGCAGACACAATCAACAACATACACTTTTGTGGGATCTAGCATCTCCTCACCTTACAGGCTGAATGTTTAAACTAGGTTAGGTGAGAAGCACAGATTTATTTTGGGAATTATTCTGAAATAGTCTCATGTTAGTTAAGCCTTGGTTTTCGCACTTTGTGCTGCTCCCGAGGATGTTGTTACACAATTCTCATTAGTGATGAAGTCAGCCTCAGAGGTTTCTGTGGTATCACCACCTTCTCCTCTGCCACTTGTAACTTGCAGGAGTAAGTATCAGGAGATGGGATAATCTCAGTTTGGTCAAGCTACCAAAGCCAGTGAACTGCATAGTCCCACGTCATCGAAGAAGAAAGGGTAAAAAAATCTTACAACAGGCCAAAGACTGTGATTTTTCCCGGCTATTTAATGTGGAGTAAAATGATCCTTTGGAAAGTGAATGAGGCAATTACTTGAGGAAATAATCTTTTATAAAAATACAGAAAACTTCAGCCATCTGCCATTAAATATCGGGAAATACAAAACAAAGAAAGAAGGTGACATTACTTCAGGATTGTGGTTGAGATGCTTATCTCTTCCCACAGCCTCAGAAAGTTTAAAACGTTAGCAACAGTGCTATTGGCTCTGATGATCAGTCTTGATGGACTGGATGTTTGGCAGAGCCTGCCTACCTACTTAGATTTCAATTTTGGCCACTGTATACTGTGGGACTGCCCTCTCCCAACGACAAGCCGAGGGGGCCATGCTTAGCCAGTGCATAACCATAGGAAAAACCATCAAATAAGCAAATGAGATGGCAGCAAGCCTTATTATCTTCATTTAGTTTTTGCTGGTTCCCTCCCTGAAATGCCAACTGAGACTTTTTGAAGGCAAATCAGAAGAGGGCACCACATTTTTCAGATGTCAACTACCAGTAAGTAGGATCAGACTATGCCATTTTTATGCAAGTCATGACTCCTGTTACTGCATTTACTAAAGTTCAGAAAGTCTGCAGATCAAAAAAATATTTCCAGTCAGTCAGTCAGAAAGCCTGTGGACATTTTTTGAGACATTTGACAGCGTGGGTTAGTCACAGTTTGGGAGTTCTAGTTTTTTATGCTAGCCTGTAGACCTCACATATGGTTACTGGGAGCAGTCAACATAAAATCCTAAAGTTAACAGCACTCTGGTTTATTTGCTGCTTCATTTTTAGACTTTGATTCTGCAATTGTAGTTACACATGCTTACTTCTAGAACATTAACAGTCCCTCATTTATTTGGAGTATTTACCTGGCTGAAATGAAGTACAGAGGAGGGCCGTATTTCAGTGGCTCTCGGTTTTATTGTTGGGATGCTGGAAGGCTCAGCTTTCTTCTCTTTTAATAGGTTACTGTAGAAATTGCAGTTAAGTGACAGCACAGCGTTTGAGCTTGCTTTTTGCCTATTTCCATTTACTGAAGCTCACAGAGATCAAGTTGATTGTCCAAGGTCACACAGGGAGCAAATGGCCCCATAAGGATTACAGGTCTGACTCCACTCCCTCATGTTCCTGCAGTTCTTTATGCTGAATCACACGGCAAGGTTAAATCTTCCTCCCTGAAAGCTTTCTCAATTTCTCCCCCATTCTTCTGTTTTACATCACTTCATTGCTTCTCTAGAGCTTGAAAACAATATGTGACTCAGTGACCTTTTTTCTTCTATTGTATTTCTCAATAATAAGAATCAGTGGATAATTAAACTGCATCTTTGAGCATTTATTTAGTTTCTTTTCTTTAAGAGCTGCCCCTTTGCAACTGCCTTTGGAAGTCTGAGAACAAACTGCTTTTCTCTACCAGCGAATTCCTTTTGAAAAACACTGGGATTTTTTCTTGCACTGAATTTATTTGGTTTCTGTATTTGTGGACTAGTTTCATTTGAACTTGATGATCTTAAGGGTCTTTTCCAACCTAAATGATTCTATGATTCCGTGACTGTGGAAGGCTCCGCTGGGATTAGTGACCAACTTCTGTACCAGAAAGAATAGGGGTTCTAACCTGCGCTTAAAAATCACCTATTTTATATGGCCCTTAAAAAAGGATATCTATATTAAAAGACTTCACAAGCACTTGCTGACAAGATAGGCATTCCACAAAATGGTTACTGCTTGCAGCCTACGTTCTTGGACTGTGAGCCCATCATCACTTGTATGTAGGTCATTTGTATCACAGAATTTTTTACTCCTTTATTTGAACTGATTCTTTCAAAGAATGGACGCAGATGGAAAGATGCAGCACCACCACCACCACCACCCCCCAACAATAAAGTAAAGGTAGCAGAGAGCAAACTTCACAGACAGATGACTACTTAGCAGAAAGATACTACAGTCTTAGAATGAAAGAATCCTGATCTGGCCTTCACACCAGAAATGTGCATGGGTAATCTAGCAATTCAGAAAGCACTTCCAGCCCACTGGAAATATTTCCAAATTCAGAACAAGTGAGGCAACTCTTGGAAGAGGCAGCAATGAGCAATTCATGTCTTTCTATGAGGTAAACTAGTCATTTCAACTCATGATTTATTAGAAGTATTAAAAGAAAACTATTAAAATCTCCACTCTCTGGATCTAAAACAACATCATATTCAGCAGAGATTCCACGTGCTCCATAACTTAAATTTGTGTAACTGTCTAGATAGCATCAGAATTCCTGGTAACTGTAACCATACCAACAGAAAGCAGAGGGTTAAAAAAATAAAACAGGACAGCATGACATGTACAGCATTACCTTTTTCTTTTTGTTGCTCATGGGAAACAAAAAATACCACTCTCTCCATCCTTCAAGGCACTGATAGCCCGTATTTCTCTTACATTAGAAAGAACAGACAAGACTTTCCCTGTCTTGATAACCAGAGACAAAGGAATTATTTATATGTATGTTGGAGATATTCAGTGGCACTTCGCAAAACGACTTTTAGGAATCGCAGGTGCAAGATCGACTACGCTATCGAGCTCCCATTTCCCAAGGAGACCCGATGACAGAATACGTTCCCGAGGGACAAGCCATCATGAAATAACAGTTTGGTGCAGTTCACAGGAAATCTACAGGAAGTCTCCTCCCACAATGGGATGCAAGGCCAGTGTTCCCTTCTCCCTCGCACCTCTCTGGCCCGTTACGGCAGGGCACACGTACACGCAGGTAGGTGTTGGCACTCACCAAAGCTGGCTGGACACAATCCTGGTGTCATGCCTGAACTGCACAGCAGCCGTAGTGTGATGCAGTGAACCAATATGCCTCCCTCTATTTTCACCACACAGTTTCCTAAAGTCAAGGCAACTTTTTAGCAAAGCACAAACGTTTATGTTTGAGATACATCAGCTTTCTGCATATAAGGTGTCTTTGAAAGCAATGATCAGCTTTCTTTGCTCCCTTGCCAACCCTGTGTTTGGTTCTTCAAGCATTTTTTTTCTTTAAGGCCTTACCAGAAACTGACTTACCCCAAACATCCAATTGCAAGGTCCAGGAACACATTTAATTCCTTTTTTTAATGAATTTCAGACTATGATATATGAAAGTAGAGGACTACTCCATATGAATGTCATAGTTCTACAGACCTACACCTACGGGCAACAGCACGTGCTGCCCTTCTAGGAAAAAGGCGGGGGGATCAATTATCAAGACATGACTGGGAGGGAGCCAAATTATTTCTACCTAAGGAGGAGGGAATCTACAGGGAGCCTCTTGATTCCTCTGGTAGGACACAGAGCCAGTCTTATGGCCAAGTCATAAATTAAGCTTTGCAGAAGAGGGGCTGCTCCCGAGCTTGGGAGTGGTGTCAGCTCCTCCAGGGTTAGGGAGAAGGGCCAAGAGTCCCCCCCCGGCCTCAGAAACCAGAAGTGCTAAATACTTTACTTAAAAAACACCAATAATAAAACATGTAAACCTTCCGAAACAAAAACTCCAGGTATTGCTTGCTGACATAACACAATTTGTTCCAAATGCTTGAAACAGTTACAAATGCTCTTTGCAAAATAATTCATTTAAAAAAAAGAGGGGGAAAAAAAAAGAAAAAAAAAAAGAAGTTATCAAATTTCAGCACTTCTAATGGTAAGTTCCCTACACCTTTACATACGTGTAAATACTTAAATTATGTGGCACATCACTGCTTTCATTAAAAGCCTTCTAATACATAGATTTTATTAAACAGCTGATACCAAACACATTTCATATGCACAAGCTGAATAGCAGATTTTCACCCTTAATACTAACAGGAAATCATAAACTCCCCTCTATAAACTGCTAATAAGATAATCAACTCAATATGGAAAGTAATAAGCAACCCAGTGATGAGATAGGAATCCTCCATGAAATGCCCTATTCACTTTAAGAAGTTTTAATGCCCTAAAAAAGGGGATGCTAAAAACAATCTCAAGAGTCTTCTTTCTTCTGGAGCAAGATTTTCTTGGAAAGGACATCTGTGCCACCAAATGCAGTAGTGCTAGAAGAATTAGAGAGCACTAACATACCTCAATAATCACCCGGGCAAGGGGATTTTCATGCTGAAACTGCTATGCTGCTTCCAGGCTACACAAGAGTGCACGGAACAAACGGCACGCCGGAAAGCACCGAGCTTCCATGCGCTCACCAGAGCACTGAGCCTATTCAGGCAAAATAATCCAGATATATTTATGCGAACAATGTCACTCTCTGCGCTCTAGGGAAGTAGAATGGACTCAAACTATTTGTATGTATCTGCAACTTGCACATCACCTGTGCTTGGTTTTTTAACATATGGTGAGATTCACCACAATTCTGGATAGCATATAATCGCACGCTTAGATTATTTTGTAGTCATTACTGTTAAATATATACTTAAAATTAAATACCTGCTTTAATAGTTTTCCAAGTTGGGACGAGGGTTTATGCAAGGGCATTTGTAATGACCAATTTCATTCTAGCCAAGGGGCAAATGATGCCTTTTAGAAATATGTGAAACATTCTTCCAAATACTGTTGTGACAGATAAGCTAAGAAGTCTCTGGAGAAAGAATAATGAAAATTGTTATCTTGCTATTATTTATTATGTGAATTTAGCTTTGTCGTCTTTGGTGCTGTGTCTTGATGAGTTTTAGTTCCAACAGCATAATAATAGGCACAACTCCGCTCTGAATACTAAAGGCTTTTGTAGGTATACTTTAAATATTTATTTTTAAAGGCCTGGTCCTGATGCTATTGCATTCATTATGATTTTTATAACCAACTTTGATGGAAGCACTTGGATCCTAAGTGGGTTTATAGGGGAAACATGTATTACCAAAAAAAAATTAATGTATAACACTGGGCAAATACTATGTAGTTGTACAGGGCCTAAAAGGAGAGGTCATTACCTGTTCCAGCTGACTGGAAAGGTAACTAAAGTTTTTGTGTTTCCTCTGTTTTCTAGTAAAGAGTTTGTAACTTTTTTCAAGTTTCTGGGGACACATTTTCCTTTCAAAAGTCTTCTTACTTGTGTGATTTGTTTGGGGCGGTCTTTGCCTTGCAGAGCTGGTTTGGGCCAGGAGAAAGCTGAGGAACGCTGTGCTGAACTAAACCCTTTAACTCAGTCCTCACCCGCCAGGGGCTCGTAATTGAAACCTCCCTGTTAAAGATTCACCACATTTAGGTTAGATTCTAACCCAATTAGTTTCTTATTACTTAAAGACCATACCTCACATGTGTGTCTGACAACGGGCTGCTCCTACATTAACCTGTTGATATCAGAAAGTTTTAGGAGTAGCTCTTTGTAAAGAGGAATTAAAGCTTCACTATTGGATTTAAGGCTACATGAAACCAACTCAGTTTCAGGTTTTTGGAAGAAATATGTTTCTTATTTTACACTAATGAAATGGGCTGGCACACGGGACCACATCTAACACGTGCAGCTGTCACATTTGCACGATGCTAATGAGCAAACCAAGCGCAGCTTCTGGCTTTTGGTTTTGAACATCCAGGTCCACTCCATTCAAAAATATTATGGGTGCTAAAAAACCACACAAATCAAAAGCAAAACTAAGGGAAAATTTTCCTGATGCCCCTGAGACTGGAAACACTAACTTTTACATAAGCCGCCTCTGGGAACTGGACAATTACATCAGTTGACGTATATAAGTTCTCTCTTTAAAATATACTCGGGCTTTGAATGTGCAGTTTGGAACCCAGCTGGACCTCTAAATGGCTGGCTAATGATTTTAAAATATGTATTTGCCCAATGGAGTTATTAAGGTGTTTAGTGGTAACACATATTTGCTACTTGGGCATGCACCACTAATAAAGTTTCTTACGAAAATGTCTTTAACAAGCAATTGTTAGAGCACAGGAGCTACTTTCCAAGCACTCAGCTACATCAGGTTTATTTGCAAAGTACCAGCCTTAAGAGATCACACACTTCTCTTGTTTAAAATAAGCTATGTTTTTTATTCTAGGATATGCAATGGATCTGTTATTTCAGGAATCTGTTATTTCAGAACCCGACTGGTCATGGTCCTGGGCAGCTTGCTGTAGTTGACCCCACTTGAGCTAGAGCATTGGGCCAGATGATCTCCAGAGCTCAACTGATCTCAACTGTTCTGTGACCTACAACTGCAGGTAATGGCCTTCATTTCTATCCAAAGACTCCAATTCCAAGTAGCTCGTGTTTTCTTTCAGCTTTCCCCTTATGAATAGGAAAAGCTTACTCTGTGTACCAATAAAAACACCACCTGGACCTGAGATCTTGCCAAAAAACCTCACGTGTATTGTACTTACGCATAAAGACACACATAACAATTAATTACATCTTCATACAGCAGGATCCAAGTAACTTGTCATCATTCTATGCAATGTACCACAGAATACTAAACAGTAATACAGACAGTCAAAACTCCCATTTTTAGGTTAAGTGCCCCAAATTAGGCAATAAATTTCATTCTAAAATTTCTTAAACCACACATCAGACTGACAGACAGAACTGCATCTGCAATTCATCCAGACAGTAAGCCAGAAACGTCTCTGCTGGGTATCACATATGTTCTAACTCCTACAGATTTTATCATCAATATGACTTTCTTTACCAAAAGCAGTTAGTAGTGCTTTCCCAGCTGTTTGGACTTTACCTTAAATGTCATAATATTTGGTATTTTTCTTAAAGCTACAGATAAAAATATGACAAGCTCTAGGTCCCTTTTAAAACTTTTTGATTTTCATGTGTGCAGAGACAATGGTTTTAAAAGCAACTCCACTAAAGGCAAAAAATTTAGTAAGTGAACAAAAATCCTTCCCCAAAATACAATCTTTGAGGTTTCATAATTTCAGTGCAGTACTCATGGTTTTCAAGGCTTTAGTTTGACTACGTGTATTGTAAAACAGCTATCCACATGACAGAAGGTGGAGTAAAAGAAGCCTAAAGAAAAAAAAATTGACCCTGGGAAAGAAACATATTTTTTGTTCTGAAAAGCAATTCTCTACTTTTATTGCTGTAGTATACAGAGCCCAATCTACAGGACATGCATCGACACATACTCCAAATACTTTGCATACCTTCTCCACCCTGACTGGCGGAAAGGCAGCCCTCCAGCTCATGAGCTCATGCAAGCCAAACAGCTCTAGCATTTCTAGCGCACTCCGGATAGCGAGCGGAGCACTCTGCAGCACGGGATGCCGCACTGCCCTTCCCGCATCCCCATGCTCCCACACACAGCCTGTGGCCCAGCAGCGCTCTACAGACACATCTCCATCCTCTTCCTCAAACCCTATACCCAGTGTATTTCAGCAGCCTGCCTAAGATTATTTCCACAGATTCTTACTAATTTTATTCAATTTATAGATTCAGGTCATCACTTTAAAATGTTTTTATGGGTGTTACTTTTTATATTGCTGAGTGGCTGTTCATCCCTAAAACCATATGAGGGCTTTTAGGCATTAAGTCTGATTTCTCCTCCTGTTTTCTTCTCTCTATCCAGAACCAAAGCTCATGGGCTGTCTTCAACTTTTTTCTTTTGTTTTGTTTTTTAAACTGATTTTCCATTTATATTTACGAGGAGAGATATTATGTACTTATTCCAAATGATTATAGTTCTAGAGGGGAAAAAAAATAATGTATATCGTATAAACTTGGGCCAAACTAAACTCTGAAATCACAGTCTCGGAATCCTGACTTACATCTTTTGACCTTTCGGACAAAGAAGTATGCAATCATCTGACTGGGTTCCTCATTACGCACTTAGAAGACAACATCTTCCCTTTATAAAGACAGAAATACAGCATCAGTGTATCTCTCAGTAACAAAATGTGGCATTTTCTCAGTTCTGGGGACTTTTCAGGAATAAGTTCTGATTTGGATCTTACAACTCTTTCTTTACAGTAGGTAAATCCATTGAATTTCGGAGTTGCAACTGACCTGTAAAAACAAAAAACAGATCCCAGCCTACAACTCTACCAGTGAACTCATCTTCCATTTATATATAATTCAGTCCTCCTTTCTTTCACACAAGTTTGGCATCCTTTGGGGCTTTCCTGCGGTACAGACCGTAAGCCAGCATTACAAGCACACAGGGTCAGGCTTTCACATAACCCACAATTGTTCCCTACATTTCAATTAAATACATTTGAAAATATATTATAAAATTGAAGAAAATGTCAAAATTAAATGCTTCGAATCAGATTTATTCTATTACATATTTTTTGCTTTCTTTGTCTCTAAGTTAGCCGAAACTTTATTTAATAACTGAAACATATCAACATGCAAGGTATGTTACCTGAGCTGTGGCTAGAGGCAGGTAAGGTACAGTAATACAATGAGTGCTTTTACTGAAGTCTCACAATGTCAGATATAAGTGTAGGGGTCTCTTGGGACACAGACTTTCAAAAAAAAAAATTACCACAAATAATCCTAGAAAAAAGGTCTTTTAGGTAACGGCATATTACTTATTTGTCCTTATGCAAACTCTATCTCAAAAAAATGACGAGAGGCAATAGTCTCAGAAGCAGTAAGCCTGAGGATTTTTTCTCAGAAGAAAGCCAGTAGCTTTCTTCATTGCAATTCACAGAAAAAGAAATACTGAAGAATAATCAGCAGAACAGGAACGTTAATAAAGTGGCACGTTGATAACAGCAGGATATGTCTATGATACCCGTATTTTCACAACTACTTGAATCTTATCTTAAGAGATCCAATATCCTAGGCTGTAGAAAAATCCTTTTGAAACTCGGATTTGTTCGTAACAACACAGCCTTTTCTTCTTTGAAAAATTAACACCTGCTTTCAATTCTCTATTTGTACCTCAGGCCCCTGTCCTGCAGGCTTGTGTAGAGGATGGCTGTAACAGAAAGTGGAGGTATCGCCTCTGGCACAGACTAGCGAATCAATCATGCTACCATGATTAGAAACAGCTGTGAAGACAAATGTACACAGATTTCAAGCTGTCTGTGGTGTAGGTGTATATACTGGTTGCCAATATATGCAAATCCTCAGGTCATCCTATTTTCCTTGGAGCTAATGCCCACGCTAACCAGGTTAGACTATCACAAGCACAGGACGTATGCGACCTTCATTTTGCCTTCCAAATTCAACACTCAGCAGTAACTGTGATCAATATCCAATATAAATGGGTGCTTTGGTCAACAAAATGTCAACTTACATGTGAATGCAATAAGTATTTCAATAAGCAACTATGCAATAAATACTTATTGAACTATTTAGTGAAGTATGTATTTTTAAAAATGCAGTAAATATCTTAATATGTATTGCAGCACAGTTTCATACATTATAAACTGATTAACATTTAGAGTATGTGATACGAGCTATGCATACATCCAACATCTCCTTCATACACAAACACCACCCAAGCCTGCACGCACACAATTCCTCAATTAAACAGTGGGGGTGGATTTACCAGTGTATAAATAAGACAAGAGTAACTGCTGTTGGACTTAGCCAACACATAGTTTTAAAATTTTTTTGTCCACAGTTCAGTGAATTAAAAAACATATTTCAGTGCTGAGTACTGGTAACTGTTTATTTTTGTCTCTTTGCAAACATTCATGCCATGAAAATTAAACTCAGATAAGCAGATAGATTAGAGGTACACTTCATCAGAATGATACCAACATGTAGGAATAAAAGCTTTCTGCTTACTAGTGCAAACAGTTTTGTCTGCAAGAGTCTGCATGCATTGGGCAGTATTTACAGGACTCATACAGTCAGATAGCTAGCCTGATTTTGAATTTAAAAATACTTGTTAAGTCTTCCACCATATTTTTCATTAGGATTTTGATTATTAAAACCTGCTAGAACTGAATTGTACGTTATCAGCTTGGGATTTTAAACTCCCAGACATGGTAAAGTTACTGCTATTTCCACTCCATTTATGCCAAATCGAATTTTGCAGGTCTTAAATGCTAACCCCCCCATTCCTATTATTTCATTTGGATACCAACAACGTGTCATCCTTGTGAATTCGAGTAATTTCTGTAGACTAGGGCAGTAGCGGTAAAAATACAGAATTAATGTTACTATTGGACGAGCCAGAGCTGACTTCCCAGCTCAGTGTGTATCAGAAAAAGGGCCAAAAGCAATCCTGTATTTGAAGATCATTCCGATCCCCAAAATTTCCTGAAGGATAATGCTAAATGTTAACTGGAGATTTAAATTTTACTCCAGGCTCTAGAGTAAGAGCAGGCATACTTTCACGTACCGTTCCCAGGATCACATTTCCTCCGTCTCAGCCACGCAGGGCTGATGCTAAGCGTATTTACTGATGAATTCTCCATCCAGCACACGAACAATATTTTAAAACTGAAGACAAACTGCTAATACTTTATACAGCTGGCTTTTGTTCTCATAAAATTTGATAAGAAATGTTGTCTTTTGCTCTAGGATTTTTAAGCCAGGTAATAGCGAAACGCACTAGAGCTGTATGAACTTGGGGGAAGCTGGCCCTGCCTCTGTGAATGAGCGACACGTTGCATATTGACTCCAGGATGGGCCTTTGTATTTGACATAGGGAAAACTGAGGGACCGTCAGTATAAAAGAAGGATAAGTAAGAGAGAAAGGGGAGGGAAGCAATTCAATATATCAAGCAGACAGTAATCCATACCGCTGCCCAGTAACAGCTCTCACCACGGTGCTAGAAAACCAACACTGAAAAATTACAAACAGTCACGAGAGAAAGCCAAACATTTTGGAAGCCTTAGACTCAGATTTTCCTTTCATAAAGAAAGAAAGAAATAACCAGACTTTCCTTCCAATTATTTTTAAGCTAAAGGTATACAGTGTAAGTAACAGTCAGACAATTAATGCATAACCATCTGAAAATACTTTAAGTGCATAAAAGAGGATTAAGAATGTAAAGTTGATATGGGTTTCAGAAGAAGTAAGATCAAAATAAAACCCCCAAACCCGAGCCTAGAACCTAACTCAAAAAAAAAAAAAAAAAAACTAAGAACAAAAAACACCTGACAGTGAGATGATTAAATAATGGAAAATTCTCCCAGGGAGAAGACAGACCATTTAAACTCAGAAAATAAAGTTCTAAATATATAATGAAACAGAGGATGGATAAATAAGGCTAACCAGCACATCTTTTTTGATTCTCTCCCCTATTAACTTTCTATATGTTCATGAAGATAACATTTATTCTATGCATTTCCTGCTGAAATTCTGATTCGATTAACAGATGAGCACTGGGAATCATGTTTTCTTACGTGCTCTTTGAACTCCATGGCAAAAATTGCTTCTGTGGCAATCACCGACTGCCCTGCAGCAATAGCTCACGCCGCAGATGGCGTTCTCAAACCCGCAATGCTTGGCCTAAGGAGGAAAAAGGATGCAAAAAGCATGCTGCTCTTCTGTCCTGCTTTCAACTCTCCCAGCCAACGCTGTCTCTATCTGGCCAAGTAAAACCAGCCACTTTGCTGAATCAAATTCTGCCATTTACACCACAACTGAATTTGCCAATCTGTTTGTAGACGGCAGATCTAATCATGCTGGATAAAAAGTGAGGGACAAGAAAACAGCTGGAATTTTTCCTTTCCCATGACAGTTTCTGGACCGATACATACAACAAAAGGAATTTTCTTGGGTTGCTCTAGACCCTTAAGACTCTCAAATGTGGTTACACGTTTCAGACCTGTACTTAGAGTAGTCCTTGTGTATCTCCTTACAGCAAAATTAAACATCAAGAGGCAGCCCCTCAACTGGTAGAAACTGCTATGGCACCACCATGTTAAAACAACGTAGAACGCGCTGAGGGTCTGCTGTAACAAGCTGTCAGCGGAGTTTGATTTTTCTTCCTTATGCGCTATCATTACCCAATGCAGATTACCCAGACTGAATAATACATTGTACCATTAACAATAACATTAGCGTTATTAACCAAAACATAGAGTGGAATACCCCAGAATAAACAGTGACATGTTTACTTCAGCAGGAAGCCTAAACTTGAATTTCTGATGCAATTCAGTTCACAAGCTTTTCTTGATAAAACTAGTTTTGAAAAAGAGCACTGCATCAACTAAACAGAGGGCCATTTCATTGATGGAAGACCTTCTGGGTGTCTAACAAAGCAAAGCGTGTTTCCCAAGGTCTAAAATTACATGTGTTACAAATGCAGCATTTAAAGGAGGAAAGTTTGGGGGAACAAACCAGGAAATACTGCAAGGGAATCGGTGGAGCTGAGCCTACAACGCCAGTGTAAATTGCTTCTGAGGAAAACAGAGAAACTCTGCCAAACACCACACCGAATTACTCTCCACATTATTTTACAAGTGCTTTGGAAGATGATGGTAGTTAAAAAGTAACCTCAACTGAGATGCATCCAACAGCTGAAAACAAACTAGTGGCTTGTTTTCTCTTCTTGGGGGGCCCGTTTAATCAGTTCAGAATCAGGCTTCTCTTCTTCTCAAGTGACTTGGCTATGTGCAAGAATCTCTTGGAAATGACTGAAGTTCAGGAATTTAGTAAGTGCTGTCTATACATTGGCTGTCACTCTGACATTGAAACATCTTTTAATCTTGGTCTGTGCCGCTTCTGCCCAAACAACACCACACCCACAGAACCTCACGGAAAAGATGCCCTCAAACCCCAGAAATCCCTCTATCTGCTATGCTAAGGGCATAGGGAGAAAAAACCCAACACTTTTGTTTCTTATTGTTCTTTCTTTTCTCTTTCTGTGGCACAGCAGAAGTTACAAATCACAATGAACTCAAAAGTAATGTTCCAAATGCCAATTTTTATTCCAGCATTTCTTCTTAACCCCAGATTCAAAGACTTACGGCTGTCATACCCCTCAAAGGTCCAGCGTGATCACTTAATTCTGCCATCCACATAGTACCGGTTGTACAGTTGAAACCCTTCAGATATGCATTTGTCTGTATGAACTACGATGTACTTTTCAGAATGAAAGTACTTTGACTTTGACAGCCTAATGAATGTCACTAGTTAAATTCTTGCAGTGGAAGAACAATGAAACAAACAGGTTTTTTCCTCCCTACACCCTTCGCATACACAGACAGGATCTGTTCCAGCCCTGAGCCGGTTTTCCCTGGAGCAAACCCACAGGGCCAGCTCCATCAGACCTGCACAGCCCCACGTCCCTCCCGGGCACACCTGCATGGCACCCCGGAGCAGGGCTCTGCCCGGCACCCTGGCGCTGGCCCCGGCCTGCCCAGAAGGAAAGTGATCCCCAGGTCTTCACATCGTGCCATATTACCTCACCTGAGAGCAGCTACTGTGATAGGAAAACACAGTGGGGTTTATTTCTGTTCCGGTTTTTGGCTTTCAAGTAGCTAGCGCAACACTTCTTTGCCATTACTATGCATAGATGTTTGTAGATTTCTTCGCAAAGTTCTGTATTCTTTAGACTCCATGCACCTTTTTATCCAATTTTAACTTTTATATATTAACAGAAAGCAGCATGCCCAGAAGTAGTTTAATGTTTCCATGACAAAATTTCATAATGAAGACTTGATGTTTCTCAGACTTACTGGCAAAGTTAAAAGTAAAAAGAAAAACCAACATTTTAAAATGGGATATTTCAATATTTTCCAATCTCACAGTGCTAACAATGCAGATATCTTCCAGGGAAATCTTGTGCTTTGCAAGTAAAGCAGAATGCCCCAGCCCACATTTTGTCAATATACCTCCCAAATTCCATAAGTAAAAAACCTTTTCTATTACTTTTATACAACTCTGAGGCAGTTTAAAGTCTATCTTCAACCTTCTAATACCAAAATGCACCAGAGTCACTTCAGACCACATCTCTCTTTCAATGCAGTAATGGATATCGAGAGGTAAGAGGGGAAATTACAAACCAGAAAAGTGTAACACTTCCTTCAAGGTTTTTTCTTAATTCATTATAAATGACTATTTTATCATTCTTGACCACCTAAAGCAATTCTGCATTGTCAGTATACATAAAAGCAGGAGAAAATAATTCCCATTCAGGTGGCTAGCGGCAGCAGCACCGGGGTAGCCAGCCAGCAGGCACAGTGCCCTGCGCAGAGCTGGGGCAGTACTGCTGCATTAAGATTCTTTAGGGTTAAAATTCTGCTTTTTTTTGGTTTTTTTTGAAAGTGAGTTCAAGGTGATTAACTGACTGGGCCTTAAAAAATTTAGAATCAAAACACTCCCACAGAAACCAACACCAAGCCCATACAAAGACAAGGCACTGGTCACTGTCACACAACGGGATGGTGTAACGCATTGCTATTCAAAGAAGGAACAAGTCTTCACTCGGCTCTTGCACAACAATAATTTCACCGGGAAATTGTAAATTCAGTACCTGCACTGTTAAATATATATTATATTTTCTGCATATTTCTCAATCTGGTTAAAACCACAGTGGACTCATTCAATTAACATTTGCCCCATTGTTTCCAAAAATTGAATTTTGTGAAAAATGAAATCTTCCCTCGGAACATGTTGGTTTTGCTGAAAATGGACAGAGGGAAGTCAAAACCACTTCCACTTCCTTGTTTAATTTCAATGCTGAAACATTTTAGTTTATTAAATTTTCTTTTTTTTTTAAACTGAAATGCCAGTAATATTACAATCATACTTATATTTTTAAGTTTTGACAATACTGACCCCAAGTAATTTGATACTTAAAAAATGTTTTGTATTCCTGGAAAATGTTCCCATTTTCAGTTTTTGTTCACACTTGGAATGGAAACAAGTAGTCACAATGTTAACATTGCACCAACACCAAGCGACCCTTTACCTAGGACGTGCAGAGAAGAAACTGGTATAGTCAAAAAGTAGACAAATGATAAGTATCATTACAACTCGTGCCAAGTTTTACATAAACATTGAGCTCTTGTTTGTTTACAGATGCTTTAGCTCTTGTCAATAATGTTAAAGCACCCCATGTGCACTACAGAAAGCCCCATGAGATATAAAAAGGACATGGCCCTGTTGGAACAGGTCCAGAGGAGGCCACGAAGATGATCAGAGGGGCTGGAGCCCCTCTGCTGTGAGGACAGGCTGAGAGAGCTGGGGCTGTTCAGCCTGGAGAAGAGAAGGCTCCGAGGAGACCTTAGAGCCCCTTCCAGTACCTAAGGGAGGCCCTACAGGAAAGATGGGGAGGGACTCTTTATCAGGGACTGTAAGGATAGGACACGGAGTAATGGTTTTAAACTGAAAGAGGGCAGATGTAGATTGGATATCAGGAAGAAATTCTTTACTGTGAGGGTAGTGAGGCACTGGAACAGGTTGCCCAGGGAAGCTGTGGATGCCCCATCCCTGGAGGTGTCCAAGGCCAGGCTGGATGGGGCTTTGAGCAGCCTGGTCTAGTGGGAGGTGTCCCTGCCCAGGGCTGGAGGGTTGGAACTAGATGATCTTCAAGGTCCCTTCCAATCCAAACCTTTCTATGATTCTATGATTCTGTGAAAAAGGGCATTTAAAACTGAGTTTTAGAGTCAGGATTTGGATACAGAAAGATCAACTAACGCGGCAGAGCCATGCTTGGTGCCTTGGCTGCCCTTCCACTGCGGCGGCTGACCAGCGGCACGGGCTGGATGCTGACTCTTTTAGCTCTTTTGCCAGCATCGTTGGGGGAACTTGAAATTATTAAGCAGATGTTCTGCAACGTAACTGGGAGCTTGTTTTTGCTCTAATGAGATACGGTATTTGTTACAACGAAGGAAATTGCTTGCGGATTTGCTGTAATGTGTTTTACATACACTGGGTTACATTTACATTGGAGTAATGAAAAAAAAAGTACAGTAAAAGTCTATATTACTTTTCAGATCTGATGATGTCACCAGACTCCTATTATTATATTTGAAAAAAAGATCAGGCTCAACTTTTTGAGGTCTGTTTCTGTTTTTGTACTTGATATCCACCTCAGTGGTGTAATGGATCCAAACAGTTTGCTCTTTGGGATTTCTCTCCAGAGGGATCACTGCACTGTTTCAGCAGAACCAACCGTAGTGAGTTTCACCTCAGTATTTTTAGGCCTCTCACCAAAATTATTCAGAAGCAGATCTCCTCTCTTTGCAGATATATGAGCAAATTTAATGCACGGTTTCTCTGGCTCTTTCAAACTTGATCTTAAATTTGTGGCGTTTGGATTTAAATCCAGAGTTATACAGTGCAATATGGAAAGCAAATTAACAAATTCACAAGTTGACTCTGTGAACAAATGCCAGGGATTTGTATCTATCTGGGTGTAAGAGGAAGGACTGATTCAGAAAAAGATTAGCAAGAATCGTGTCTCCTTTGTAAAAGACCTCAAACTGTGGCTTAGATATTTATTATGCGCCATGCTTATAAAACTTCCAAGATGTCTAATGGAAACAGAGCATAATAGAAGCCAGTTCTGCTTTTCATTTTATATACTACCACTGGGAATCTCTCTTCTGATGTTCATCCATATTATAAGCTTTTCTTTCACAGTGGGTAAGATTTTCCTTGCTTTGAAAAATAGTAATTCATCATAACAAGAAGGAATATCAAGCGTATATAAATGCCAGTCTAACTACTTATGCTGGCTAAATTGGAAAAATCTTTTTAATTCCCTTCATAACACTCAGCACTACCAAAATCCTCCATTCAAAACATTAAGAGAATACTCCAGAAACACAGGATAATAATGTACAGCACAGGCATCCACGTTCATATTAATAAGTAACCTCATTTTTCTAGCAAACAGTTACATCAAAAGCTGTGAACTCTGTGTTCCTTTGAAATGCTGGGAGATGGAGTTGGAAATTGTCAATCTGAGGGCTCTTAAAGGAATGCCACATTAAAAAATAGGCTATAATACTTAATCCTTATGAACTCTCTGTAGTAGTTTATCTTTACAACCTCCCATCCCTCCCCCACTCTTAAAGTCTTGCTCAGAGTCTGCAGCCTGAGCTTGGCGAGTCCCAGGACGCAGCTCAAACCTCGCAGGCTTTTACCTTATACTGCCAAAGAAAAGATAAGTCTTCTCACTCATATCCCACAGAAAGAGGTTTTATCAGAATAAGGGAGGCTTAAGCAAATGACTTTGGCCTTGTGTTTGCCACAGGCTAGAAGTATGGCTATTACACATCTGCGATTACGGCCTTACCCGAGGGCACCTGGATTTGCCAGTTCAGGCAGAATTTGCTCATGCTTTAAGTGCCCTACACCATGCTTAAATGTCAATCACCAATAAGCCACCTACTATTAAAACGCGGCAGCAGAAGACTCGCCAGCTCTGAAACCTAACATCCCCTGTACTTGCGCAGGATTCCTAAACTCTTCAGCTAGCCACAACTTCTGGACTTGGGAACTCTCGCCACACTGCTACTGATAACTACGACCAAAGCTTCCGGCACCATGTGTCGACTGACCCAAACCTCCATTTCAGAACCGATCAGTTAAAATGAAAACATTTATAAAGCTAATCAGGTAAAATCCACAAATTTCACCAGAATCACAACTTGTGCATCCACCTTTTCAGTATATGTAGGTGTTAATTTCTAAAATCTGCACAATGCCATAGAAATTACATTAAGAAAATAGAATTTTGCACTTAAATATTCCAAAAAGAGAAAGTGCAAGTTGTACTGCAGGGAGTGCGCAGCTTTTGAGTACATAAATGGAAACTGTGAACATAAATGTTTAGATTCACATCTGACTCCCTCTGAAATTAATGTTATCTTTCCTTTTGTATCAGCTGATACTGGAACAGGCTCAAAATGAACAAACCATAAATGAAAAGTATCTTTATAAGTAATTCTTTCAACATAATGAAAAATACTTGTAAGAAATCAGTCTCTCGAAGTAGATGGGAAAGAGCCTGTACTTACTAGGACCCCTTTTATCGTTCATTTCTCCAAGGGTTACTTTCAGTGTTTGGAGTTTTTCTGAACTAGGAATACATATAGTATTTTGATTTTTTAGGACAACTGTTAATACTTAAAAGGTTCAACAGTAAAATAAATGTTTCATTTTGTAGTCACAATTTTAATTGCTCAGGAACACACAGAGCAAAACAAAAGACAGAGCCATTTTGGGGAGGGGTGAAGAAGGAAATAATTTGGTCTCTGAGGTGGTCTAAACCCCCTTCGTTCTGTACTTGTAAATCTTCAGACAATGAAAGAAAACTTTGAATCCCACATTTATGTGCCGCTGCTCTCCAAGTCCCTGCCTGTACACTCACCCAACAGAACCGGGCCCAGACCCAGCAGAAGCTCCTTGAACCTCTGAATAGAGTTTGGACCTCAGGGGACGCTCTGAACCGTCACCTTTTTTCAAAGAAAATGAAAATTTCTACTGAGGTCCTGAGCCTTCATGGGATTAGGTACACACCAATTCCCTGAATACATGGAAATTTGGATATTATCAACCTGCAATAAAGTTTTCAGGATCAGTCCTCAGTTCTGATCACTTTTTTAGCTACATGGTGAATTTTCTTCTCAGCAACCTCAGCCAAAGGCCACTGAAGTGAATGGGAAAAAATCCAACTAACCTCAACAATTCTTGGACCATTAGGACCTATAAAAAGTCACATTTATATTGCCTTCCTTTAACTTCTGCAGCAACCTGACTGGGAGCTGCGCAGCCTGCTCCACACGCAGCACCACGTTTGGACAATCACTGTTGACCAGACAAGTCAATAAACGTGAAAGCTTTCTTGAAATCAAACACATGGAAAATATTAGGAAAATATTTAAAACGTTTTCAAATGCATAATATCATCAACAAAACCTATTTCCACACATAAACTGAGGCAATGAAAATAATATTAAAAATCTAAGACAGCTTGATATTTTGGTAGGGACCCTCTTTTCTACTTTACTTACCAAACTCACTTCATTTATTTTCTCCCTATGTCTCACTTGTTCATTTATTTTCAGACGTGAAAAGAATATTCACCAGTCATTTTTCAATTTTGCCTTCTAGATTAACCAACCCACACTGCACAGAAGAAAGTGTTTAAAATTGAGAACATAAACTTGATTTTAAAAATTTAAAATTGTACAAGAAATGTGCTGAATAAATATTTCATACATTTAACAACAAAGATGGAACACACGTTGATAATCCTTTGCTTAATTGTTGCCCTGTTTATTCAATATTCCCCAAAGTTAACGTATAACATGTTAAAAAGATTACGCAGTCTTGACCTTGCAGCTCTATTTTATTCTCCAGACTACTTCATGGATCTGGGAGACATGGCAGGATCACTGGGGTTTGTGCAAGAAGCGCACGCCTGCAAATCACTGGAGCTCTAAGTCTTCCCCTATCCTAGTGCATTATACTACACGAAATGGTGCAGATCCGCATGATAAGGACTCCTAGGGCTACAACCATAAAACTCATATAAAATACTTTCCATGTGAAACTGTAAAATACATCTGTTCAGAGCATCCAAGCCTGCTTGTCTCTGTCTGCTACAAAAGGAATCTACCACCAACAAGAGCAGATTTAGGAGAATTCAGACTAAGATTTATTTTTCATATCCCAAAAGAGGTACAGGAATGAGGATAGGATTCCCTCTTTACATTGGTGTTTTGCTATAAAGAAGCCAAAGGAAGGGAAAGATTTTGATCCAACTGCAAAGGCAAATTTTTGGAGTGACATTTTGGCTCCGAAGCTTAACAGAGGACTTCTCCCGTTGACAACAGGAGTTAAAATTACAATATCATCTCAAAAAAGACTAAAGCATCCCAAAGCCTTTATTCTACATATGTACGTGTATACAGTAACCACACCAATGCAAACAGCACTAAAAAGTGTGAGAAGAGCTCCCTTTTGATAAGACAGTTGAGATACTACGTTTGCCCCCCTGTTCTCTCCCTTGTCTTGACAAACCCAACATACAAAAGGATCTGATGCAACAAAAGGAAACTGAGATTCACAAAGATTAGAATCACAGAATGTGTAGGGTTGGAAGGGACCTCTAAAGACCATCTAGTCCAACCCCCTCACAGGAAGCAGGGACATCTTCAACTTGATCAGGTTGCTCAGAGCCTCATCAAGCCTGGCCTTGAATGTCTCCAGGGATGGGGCCTCCACCACCTCTCTGGGCAACCTGGGCCAGTGCCTCACCACCCTCATTGTAAAGAACTTCTTCCTAATGTCTAATCTAAACCTGCCCTGCTCTAGTTTAAAACCATTGTCCCTCGTCCTATCGCTACATGCCCTTGCAAACAGCCCCTCCCCAGCTTTCCTGTAGGCCCCCTTCAGGCACTGGAAGGGGCTCTAAGGTCTCCCCAGAGCCTTCTCTTCTCCAGGTTGAACAACCCCAGCTCTCTCAGCCTGTCTTCATAGAAGAGGTGCTCCAGCCCTTTGATCATCTTCATGGTCCTCCTCTGGACCTGCTCCAACAGGTCCATGTCCTTCTTATGTTATAATTCTACCATTGTGTAAGGCTGCCACACAACCTTTACTAGAAGTGACGAAAAAGAGGAATCGGCGTTATCTTTATTTCCTAATTCATACATGGCAGAAGTTTTGACTCTGAGAAAGTTGTGCTTGACACAAGATCCATAATAGAGGACACAGAGAAGATGGAGACCAACCCCTCAAATTGCCCGAGGCTGGTTAAATTCCATGGGCATGTTAATTTAAAGCAATCCTGCTCTATGCTAATTTTCACTCTTGGATGATCATTTCCATAACCACACCCTCTGATTCCTAGTAGGAATCTGCTTCTAAGGTATTCCCATGCCCATCTTCATAGAACTCAGATTACTCCCAAAATCAAAGGGATCCAAATCCTCAGTTGTCCACTTGCAGCACATTTCAGACTGCTCTGCACAGCCACCGGACACATGAAGCTATGTAAGGAATACATACAAAAGGAGTGTAACAGATTACATGAGGTCACATACTGTTGGTTGATGTAGGCCTGCTTATTAAAGACTTTGTTTGACAGCTAAGCCAGACATTGAGAAAGCTGCGACAAAGCTACTAAGTATTTTACACCAGTAGGTCGGGTTTTGTGGATCAAAGTACTCCATTGATTCAGTTTTAAAGGATGGTGTTGGGGTTTTGTTTAATTAATTTCTGAATGTTGGGTGTCTGTTTCTTGTTCCAAGGGCCGCTAACAGGTAAAAACCTACTATGGAAATTCAGCAAAGATTTCGTTTACCCATTTTCAGAAGAACGAATAAAATCAGAAAATATTACAGTGGAAAAAAGCTGCTGGTTGTTTTTTTTTTTTCAGTTGAAGTCATGAGCGTATGCATTTGCACGGCATTTCTCAGAGACGCTTGCACAGTATCAGGTAGTTTGTGGATACTGCAGACATGAATACTCATCTGAGCCCAAGGAGGTCTTGCTGTTGGTAGCAAGTGGAGGGAGTCAATACAACTTTTATCAAGGTAGGCTTTAAAGGATCTATACCACTAACTTGCCATGTGCTTTGCAAAAATCAAATCTTCCTTCTACATTCTATTCTAGCCTAACAATCTTCATTACCACACAATCTGGATACAATTTTCATTCTAAATCTGAGCCTGAAAGCCACAACATCCGTCCTTAACTTTCTGCTCCCATCAAAGGAAGTAAGAAATGTGCTTTGAGACAAGGGCATAATTCTTCCTGAGATGTTCACCCAACTCGCAATTAACGCAACTAGGCAGATCAGATACTTCTAAAATAAAGCAGAAAATATTGGTCACCTGGATACAGAAGACAACGTCTCTTCTACAGCAAAGCTAGGCTAAATTTATCTAAACCCCGTAAGATTAGGACAGATAATGGCTTGTCAGCTCATCTCCTTTCTCTCACTTTCCTGTCTTCTTAAAAATGCATTCTGTTTACATGGTTTACGTTCAAGTCCACTTTGGGGTGTACTGAGTTTACTGCTGAATGATAACATTCAATGGATGTCATTTCCCATTCTCCTAAAGGCACTAAAAACCCTTTCCAATTCTTGAGGCTCGTCCAGGTGTCCATCTATAAACACCCAAATCTTCATGTTTTCATCCCTCTTAACCCATTTTCCCCTCCAAATAGCAAGTAAAGTGGGGAAATTGAGGTATGCAGAACGAACTAGACATCTTACAACATGCAGTGCATGTGGCCTATTACAGGGAAATGGCTGACCTCATACATCAGAGTATGGTCTCTACTTAAAAGAGTACAGTTAAAAATACTTATGCATTATTATTTGAATTGTAAGAAACCACAGAATCCCAGGTAAAAGCCAGGCTCTGATATTGCTAAACTTCTTACAAATGCAAATCAAAACATGTATATTAATAAAATTATATAGGAAGAATAACTATAAAAGGTAAATTGCCATGTGGAAGCATTAGATTTCCATATATGTAAGTATCTAAGCATTTTTTTATTAAAGCTTTCTATAGAAGTAGTTACATATTTCAGTAATACACAGGATATTTACAATTTCCAGGTCAAGCTCAACATAACAGATGTTCAGGAAGCAGATTTATTGATGAAGTCAAAGAAATGCCTCAGATACTTTAGTACAGCCATACTTTTAAAACTTTGCAAACTTCCATCTGCTTTCTCTTGTGATCCATTCACAAATCAGAAATAAATAAAGGGAAAAAAGGAATATAGTATAAATGAACTTCTTGTTCTACTGCATTTGAATAAATTCTAGTCTCCTAAGCGAGCAACATTTATAAGAGATTTCAGCTTAAAATGAAATAGAATTTTCAGTAATGTGTGAAAAAATGATACTTCGGATAGCATTCACAATGAGTCTAAAGGAAATCAGAGCTAATATTCCACCAGAATTCATGAGCAATTGTATCCCTATAGTGCTTGTGCTCCTGTCAATAATTTCAGGTATATGCTTCAGAATGTCTTGTCTTACACTAACATGCTACTGGTTTACTGTTCAGTTTAATGCTACTCATTTGCTGAGTAACTGTTCCTGAAACAGCTAGAGATTAAGACTGATCCAACCTAAAAGCAGCCCAACAGATAACAGAAAAGGCCAAGCAAAGCGAATCGCAGTCTGTTTCATGTGTCAACTCGCGCAGTAGTTGAAGACCTGAAGCCATCAGTTCTCATAAAATACAAAACAGGGCAAAGCTTTCACTAGATTTTTCCAAATTTATTTCCTAAATCTCAAATTATGCTAGATAATAACCATGAAGAAAAGTGCATGTGAAATTACATGTGAACAGCATGTAGAAAGGAATTATATCAGGATAGTTGTTTAACACTTATTTCAATCGACAGGCATAGACTTAGACTTTTGGTTTGCAGGAAGAAACTGAGACCAACTCCTACACAGGTTTTTCTACACACACACTGCACACAAGGGAAAAAAAAACCCTTTGGCGTTTTTTTTGTGATGAAATGTAAGAATGTCAATTCTGTTATTACCTATCGTTATAGAAGTGTGCACTGAGTTGTAGCCAACCAACAAATACAAATACCATCTATCCATTATATTTGAAACCTCCCAAAACTCTGTCTGTTGCCTCTTTGATGAATCTGTCTGGCTACAGCATTTCACATAAAACAGGAACAAGAAACAAACAAACAAAAAGTTATAGAAAATACAGTACATGCAATTAAAGTACAAGCTTCAAGAACAGCTACCCGCAAAATGGAATAAAATCAACCAAGATTTCTAACAGGTGGAGACAAAAAAGAAAAAGGCAGAGAAGTATGGTCTATTGCAATGAGAAATGAAGATTTCAAGCAGCTGCCTCATTGAATATAATACCTTGCAGCTGGACGAATTGCAGCACAGCTGGATTTTTTCTTGAGATACTGTGTATATACTCAAACATCTGTATGTTCACCAACTAGAAGTAATTTACTAGAGAAAGTATAAATAAAACAGAAAGACTTCTTCTCGTCCTTTGGATAAAAAATTAGGTTGTCAAAGTCTTGCACATAAAACTAAGAGAATCTTAGCTCAGCACGGCATACCCTGAGCCATGAGGAATGGGTTGTTACAAACCGGGAAAGGCCAAGAGTTCCTAAACTGGCACTCTGTTACCTTGGCTTGTCAAGGACTGCACGCCTCTAGCCAAGAAATCACAGGCATTCGGGGAACATGCAGCAGGACCGACCTTACCAATCTTACGCAAGGATGAATTCTCTAATTACTCTAAACTGAATTCCACTTCCAGTCACCATAAAAAGATGAGAGGAGCGTTATGTTTCTCTGTATATATCAAACTTTACAATGCTTCTAGAATGGATTTATATTAAGATGATACGAAATCCAACAATGGACACTGAATGAACGCTTGCACTAATAACGTGCATACAAACAATACAGATCCACAATGATTTGTTTATACATATATCTCATAATTCTAACAGAAGAAAAGCCAACACACTAAACCACTGAAAACAAGTATATTATATTCAGGGTTGGCCCAGAATATTCATCAATTTGGAATTTTACACAACACTCAATAGGCCACATTTATATCTGGCCCCAAAACTTACTGCAAAATCATTTGTACGTTTGGTAACTGTATACAAATAGTCACATGTAGTAGCAGAAAGCTTGGAAGCAACATCTAGAAATCTGACAAGACAAGAGAACCGTAACTTGTCAGAATTTTGATATTCATTTAGCAGACTTACAGACACTCCCAGGAAGGGATGTCCTGAGGTTCGCTAGTTCTGGTGGATGATTTCTGCTGATCAACTGAATGGAAAATGCTCTACAAAACATCTAATTGATGAAACTTTAGAACTGAATAGATGGTTTCCTCACAAGTCTATATACCCTTACCTGCACAAAGCCCAAGCAAATGAGCCAAAACCTCCCAAAACCCTGAAACAACAGCTGAACCACTCTGTGCTTGCAGCTGGCTGTCGAGGACCTGTAGGAAGTGTCTGCACTGTCCTGGTAACTGTGCTCACGGCACCAGCTCTCTGAAGGCAGCTCCCTCTGATTTCTGGGTACTCTGTTCCAGAAGTCCTTAATGCTATTACGATTTTTAAAAAACCAATCAGGCTTTTCTTCCTTTTTATAATTATTTAAATCATCTTAATCAGAGCTCATTCAGTGTCTTCAGACCCACCAATCACCAGCAGACTGCAGAAGTTTCTTAGCAACTTAACATCTTCAATTGGGTCACTGCATTTTGACCTGTTATGAGAAGCTATTTTGTCATTCAAAATAAGTGAAATTGGTTGTTCCAGATCCAGCAACAACAAACATGAATAAATAAATGTAGCAGTCCTGCATTAGTCTTCAGTCTCCATCCTAATAGCAAAAATTAATTCAGTCTAAATTGTAAATGCCTCTTATCTGACACAAAGTATTGAAGTTGCAGTATTTGCTGGCCACCTGTAGAAGTCATACATTTCATTTTCTTCAGAACTTATATTTTTCACAGCTGTAGCTGGGAGACATCTATAGCTAGAAGTCAGGTTACTAGAAGGTTTTTTAAAACAAAAGTAAACTAACAAAGGATTTTACAGCCTGCACAGATCTACCTCTACAGCAAGTTCTCCTCTGGACACAACACGGGCTTCAGGATGGAGCGCTGAGAGAAAGAGCACTGTGAAGTCCAGCGTGAAAAACATACAGACCAAATACCCTTCCATCCATTCCAAGTTTGTATCCTGATTCATTTCAAGTAAACAGAAGCCAGCTGAAATTGGAATGAACTCCGCCAGGCATTCCAGAGGTCCCCTTTCCTGGCTGACCCTGCAGAGCTGCTGCTGGAGGTGCTGCCCCCGGCCAGCCCGCCTGCAGGGAGCGGGGAGCAGGGAGCGGGGGCTCCCGCGCTGGCCCTCGGGCTCCAGCCACCATCTGCCAGCAACAAACTCTTCAAACAGCTTTCAAGATCTGAGCGTGGCTCTGTTCCTAGAAACTCATCTGGCTTCATACAGTATTTTAAGCCAAAGACATCTTGACTCTACCAAGTGGAATGAAATCAACTGTACAGCCACCGCTAGCTACGATCATCCTTTAGCCACGTCCTCATTCCTGTTACTACCTTTGTTAGCAAGCGTCCACTGAGCTCTAACACAAGCTACAGCTGCACGTGTAAATGACAGAAGAGTTTGGGTTGGACGGGACCTTAAAGATCACCTAGTTCCAACCCCCCTGCCCTGGGCAGGTGTAAAATAACGCTTACATTGAGCAAGAATTCCTGTTCTCAGTGCGACGCAGGCAAATAAGCAGGTAAATAAGCGTGCTGCCCTGCAAACAAGCACATTCACTTCAAAGGGGAGCACTGAAACTAGAGCTGGTTTTCAACAAAAAGCAAACAAAAACGTCATTTGAAATGCTCGGTCAAGTCTGCATTTTTTTTTTAAATTTTGCTCTAAAATAACAAAACGAAAAAAATCCAAAAAAGAAAACATTATAATTTCCATAAAAATTTTGCATTTCTTTTATATGAGGGAAAGGAGCAAAGTCTCAATATCTTTTAGGGGCAAATCATGTCTGACTTTCAGTGGACCAGGCTCTGACTTGCAAAAACCTCTTTTTTTCTCTTTTTTAAGATAGTGAAATTGTCTCAGGAGAAAATGCTCAAACTTTGCAGTATTCTCCTCCTTGTAAATGGCTACGTTTAAAAGGAAGAAAAAAGCCAAGTCCCCAAAGAATACATTTTTAGCTATTTCAAGTTTTAGGCACTGGAGACGCAATCACAGCAACTCCTAGACTTGGAAGTCCTCCTCCACTCGCAAAGCCGGCAGAGGCAGTCCTTCTGGCAGCTCCCCTTGCCCAAGCACGAGGGACTGCAGTTGACCAGGATTTTCTGGCAGTTGACCAGGATTTTCTGCAGTTGTTGATTTCAAAATACCATATTTGAAAATGTATTTTGGATGCATAAGACTATCCAGGCATCCTCCTGAAGATGAAGTCTCAGACAGAGATTTTTCTGGAGAGGACTATATTTCTTCTTTAACCTTATACAGGATTTCTGACCGAAAAAATCTGCAGTTGTCTCCCTTCTCTCAAAAAATGCAGTTATTCTTCACTGAGAGACTCCTGTGGTCACATTCCCACTGAGTTATCCTTTTCAATGAGCCAATAGGTTTTCTCCTTTCAATAGGTTCTTTTCATACACCCATCAAAATATTAAAGACTTCAGATTATTAATTTTTCACCACAATTAAAAATAAAAGCTAGCTGAAATAAAGAGTTCAAATTAAAGTGTTCAGTTATCAGAATGATTAAAACATTTATTGCTTCTTTAGCTTTAAACTCCCTTACAGGTTTTACAGTCATGTCACGGTGATGTTTTCCCTCTGTCACAACTGGATCCTTCCTCTCAAATCCTGCCCTTAAAGTCATTATGTGCTATTGGTTTCCCAACACAAACTAGGGGGTTTTCATTAACTACTCTAAATTCATAGGGTTTATAGTCCCTTTAATATGGCTTTTTTAATAAAGACAGAAGTTTGTGTTGGAGCAGTAGCAGATAAAACAGGGCTTAGAAATGCAGCTGCACCCAATCTGAACAAGGGAGAAATAAAAATATGTGTATTTTTAAAAAATAATAATAATTACACTTAACTCGCCATCAAGACAGGGCTGTAAATTATGGTTTAGCTGCCCTTATTGATCCAACATAAACATTAGAGGCAAGCTGTGCTATGCAGGGGAGGGAAAAAGAAATGACTGTGGCATGTTTTAGATCCCCTGAGTCATCCCTCGTGGCACGGGGCAGGGTGAGTCAAAGCTGCTGTGTAGGAAGCAAAGAGATGGAGGTGGGTTGAGCTGGCTCAGCATTGGCGGCGTCTTGTCAATAGCAGTTTGAAAAGGGTTGCACCAAAGCTAATGCATCGTAAGTCTTTGGGGCCATGCTGGAGGAAAAGTCATGCTGTCCGCAGAATACGCCTTCAGCCATGTGCTTGCTGAGGTACCAACCTCTTTTTCTGTGCCTAAATGCATGGTACAAGGTGTCAAAATTGTACAGCTCTGAAACTTCCTTTTGGGCAACTTCACAGTTCCAAACGTGACTTTAATTAAAAGCATAGTATATACCGAATGTTCATAATTTAAGATAAAGAGGTATAGCTCTGCAAGTCTACACTCTACCCACAGCAGATAAAACCAGGACTGAGGCATGACTACATTAGAAACAAACATTATTAGATCAACTGGGAGTTAGATATGAACCTACCTGACCCTACACTGGCTCACGTAGAGCTGTAAAAATAGGTAACACCAATTGCGGATCAAAGCTGCTCATCTAAAGGAACTAGAGAGAGGATGCTAGCATGCTAAGTACCCACGGAAACATCTATTTCATAGAATCACAGAATGTGTTGGGTTGGAAGGGACCTCTAAAGACCATCTAGTCCAACCCCCTCACAGGAAGCAGGGACATCTTCAACTTGATCAGGTTGCTCAGAGCCTCATCAAGCCTGGCCTTGAATGTCTCCAGGGATGGGGCCTCCACCACCTCTCTGGGCAACTTGGGCCAGTGCCTCACCACCCTCATTGTAAAGAACTTCTTCCTAATGTCTAATCTAAACCTGCCCTGCTCGTTTAAAACCATTGTCCCTTGTCCTATCGCTACATGCCCTTGCAAACAGCCCCTCCCCAGCTTTCCTGGAGTGCCTTTAGGTACTGGAAGGGGCTCTAAGGTCTCCCCAGAGCCTTCTCTTCTCCAGGCTGAACAACCCCAACTCTCTCAGCCTGTCCTCACAGCAGAGGCATAGGTATAGGAACAATGGCATGACTGGATGGATAGATGAGGGGAGGGCGGTAGATGTGGTCTATCTTGACTTAAGCAAAGCGTTTGACACGGTCTCCCACAGCATCCTCATAGGGAAGCTTAGGAAGTGTGGGTTAGATGAATGGACAGTAAGGTGGATAGAAAACTGGCTGAAAGATAGAGCTCAGAGGGTTGTGATTAGGGGCACAGAATCTAGTTGGAGACCAGTGACGAGTGGTGTTCCCCAGGGGTCAGTACTGGGTCCAGTCCTCTTCAATATATTCATCAATGACCTGGATGAGGGGATAGAGTGCACCCTCAGCAAGTTTGCTGATGACACAAAGCTGGGGGGGGCGGCTGACACACCGGAGGGCTGTGCTGCCATACAGAGAGACCTGAACAGGTTGGAGATCTGGGCAGAGAGGAACCTTATGAAATTCAACAAGGGCAAGTGTAGGGTGCTGCACCTGGGGAGGAACAACCCCATGCACCAGTACAGGTTGGGGGCTGACCTGCTGGAGAGCAGCTCTGTGGAAAGAGATCTGGGAGTCCTGGTGGACAACAGGATGACCATGAGCCAGCAATGTGCCCTTGTGGCCAAGAAGGCCAATGGCATCCTGGGGTGCATCAAGAAGAGTGTGGCCAGCAGGTCAAGGGAGGTCATCCTCCCCCTCTACTCTGCATTGGTGAGGCCACACCTGGAGTACTGTGTCCAGTTCTGGGCTCCCCGGTTCCAGAAGGACAGGGAACTGCTGGAAAGGGTGCAGCAGAGGGCTACCAAGATGATTAGGGGACTGGAACACCTCTCTTATGAGGAAAGGCTGAGGGATTTGGGTCTCTTCAGTCTGGAAAAAAGACGGCTGAGGGGGGATCTTATCAACACTTATAAATACTTAAAGGGTGGGTGTCAGGAGGATGGGACCAGGCTCTTTTCAGTAGTGCCTGGGGACAGGACAAGAGGCAATGGGCACAAACTTGAGCACAAGAAGTTCCACCTAAACATGAGGAGGAACTTCTTTACCCTGAGGGTGGCAGAGCACTGGAACAGGCTGCCCAGAGAGGTGGTGGAGTCTCCATCTCTGGAGACATTCAAAACCCGCCTGGACGTGTTCCTGTGTAACCTGCTCTAGGTGACCCTGCTCTGGCAGGGGGGTTGGACTAGATGATCTCCAGAGGTCCCTTCCAACCCTATGGTTCTATGATTCTATGATTCTATGATTCTATGATAGGAAAACGGAACTTCACACATTTGCAACACCTCCTTGAATCCCCTGAAAAACAAATAGATGATAACTTCTAATACTTCCTTCAGCACATCTTTGGAAGGGTCTTTACTGTTACAAAATAAGGATTTTGCCTTTTTGCAACGAGGCGAGGCACTGAACCCCAGCGCTGGCTCGGAGAGCCATTCACCCAGCGCAACCCAGCAAGGGCTTCCCCCGTCACCAGGAGCGGCACAGCGACAGCGGCATGTGCCCTGTGCTGCTGAGGCACCCAGCTGCAGCCCCACACACACACACACTTTACACTGCTTTCACTTCAAAACGTAGTACCAGGGTCTATACTACACAATAGACATGACCTCAGTCTATTGCCAGCAAAAAACCACCAGTAGCTATCACCCAAATTTTCTCCTTCTAAACCTATTAGGATGAAGGGAAGGGGAATAAAAATATAAGAACCAGGAGGAATCCCTCCATCATGGAAGAAACCTTCCCATTCCTTTTCCAACTCTCCTATTGTGCCTCCCTTTTGGAGCTGGGAAAGCAACTTAGCACGATGAGTTAAAGACTGAAGTAAAGCATACACAGAGCACTAATTGCCTCAGAGCAGATCACCAACACTGACCATGTGCATAATCAGGTAAATCTTGCCACTGCATCAATTTTAGGACACACAGGGGCAGGGCATTGCCATAAAGATAAATGATAGTACACCTGAAGCCTTTATTTGTAGTGAAGTCTTCCAGCAAAGAGAAATCCCTGCAAACATTGACTTTAAGACATTAAAAGCCACGGCATAATATATTACTTCTACTTTAATTGTGTGGCATTGTATTTTATGTAGCTACTTACACAGAAGGCAATAAAAGTCATATTCAAGAGACACTCAAAAATACAGGCAAATTCTCTTCCTTCTCAATTCTCTTCTTTCTCAAATGCGGAAAGGATAAGTAAATGGGCCTGTATCCTGCATTTTAAAATTTTAAGGTGAGACCGTGCCTCCATTTGGAGGGGGGAGGTGTCGCAGAGCGTGGCACAGATCACACACAGCCGCTGGCAAAGGGCTCTGCGTAACGAAGTCATGGTTGTGCTCTCCTCCTAGTGACTCTCACCAAGTGACAGAACAGCCTCAGAATACCCAACACAGCCAGTCCACAGTACACGTACGTATTTCTCTATCATAAATCCTCCTTGCTCTTTGAAGTTTTGTAGAAAACAACTTTTAAAAAATGTTAATTTAAAAAAATAAGACATGAACTGAATTCCTCTGAATACAGAGACATATTTCAAGAATAAATTATTTACCCCATAAATAATCATGAATCTCAACTGAGGTGGGCCCAGCTCTTGTTTACAGAAAGAAAAACAAAATAAATAACTACTTCACAAAACAAGTTCCTGGAGAAAGGTTGTAACCCCCAACTGACTGAGATCTCCTCCTCCAAGGGTTAGGACTCGAGCTGGGTGGCAGACCTCTACTAGAGCTGCTGCTGCGTGTTCCAGGACAACCAGTTCAACGTGCAGATGGGGAACTCCACAGGACAGGTATCCCTCCCACAGTCACCATCCTGACTCTCAAACATACCATTAGAAAACAGAAATTAGACAGCCAGAGAGTCCTGAAAACAAATGCATAAGGACCATACGTCACATGCTAAAATGGCATAAAAAAATTGAACTCCATTTACTGAAATGGAACCAGACTGAGCCTTTGTCATCAAAAGTAAATATGTAAGAAGATAGTTAACAGTGTAGTAGCTGAAAAACTGTTGCAACACTACACAGAGCCAATGGTATACCAGTCAAAGCAGGACTTACATGCTTTTGTTCCTGTAAAACATAAGAGATACAGATGTGAGATTATCTGCTTCTCTGCCCATGAATAAACGCAGCAGACGAACAGAGCAAAATGAGCAAGACACACGCAGTCAAAGCCTGATGGCTTCCACTGGGTAAAAATCACATTCGCCTTTCTGAAACACAATCTGTATAATAATGCAAAACCAAGTTGTCTTCCCTTACCTTCTGCAAAAGGTTCCCATTCATAAAATCGACCCATAAATGGCTTGTTATTGTATGATGCACATTGTACCTCTCTAATATTTCTGCTGCTTTCGGGACACATCTGTTTAAATAAAAAAACCAGTCACATTATAATCGACAGCAATGTTATTACTGCTTTCTTATTAATTCACTTTAGAAGGTTAATGAAGGCATTGCCAAATTCTAATCCAGATGAATGATATTAACATCTGGAGACTCCTTTTCTTTAAAACAGGTAACAACAGTCCGCTTTTAAATAACAGTATCAAAAGTGCCTGTAGAAAAAAAAATATTAATTTGTAGAGTTCATGGAGCAACAGTTCTGTAAAAAAAAGCAACTTTTTTATTGAGCCATCATTTTCCTCAGCAAAAAGACGACACTCCAAGATAAATTCAATAAATTAGATCCGAATCATTTCCTTTCCACAACAGCTTCACATTTTTCATTATTAATTTTCTGGGCTCAGATTCAACAGTTGAAACATTTAACATACATGCTTCTATGACTTATTAAAAGCTGGCCACGCCAGCTTCTTATTCTCATCCTCTGCTTCAATACCATGATACCGCTCTTTCTTTTTTATTTCTACATGCTGCTATTACAGTTGTTGTATTATTCTGGATTTTAACACCCACCCACCCACACACAACCCCCCTTTGGCAGACAAGCCTTGTTTAGATGTGAAGCAGATTCCAAAAGTAAATACAAGTTAGATACTTAAATACTTAATTACTTTGTTCTGCCCGTATCCTCACACTACGGTGGCTACAGAGACTACTCTGTGTGTGGGCACACACAAAGACTTCTAGAAAAGGCTGGGCGTTAACCAGAACAATTTCTGTGCTTGGAGAAAACAGACAAGCTTTGGTCACAGATGCATTTTTTTAGGTAGCCTTTAGATGATCAAAATGGGTATTAAAAACACTATTCAAGAACTATAGAAACCACTTGAAGAACCGGACTAGAACAGCAGAATATTTTTTGTACAGGGAACAGATTTCAACGGAAAACTTGAGACAGGATTATATGAAAGCAGCATTCCCAAATATCTGTGTTTTTGAAGGGAACAGCAAGAGAATCAGTATGAGCTCTTGTTGCAACTGCAAGTCAGTTCTCTTATATTTGTATATATTGGTCATTGCAGTGATAGCCAAACCAGAGGCCCCCGCGGCACTTCTTGCTTTGTGTCCACCATCTATAGATGAAGATGTCTGTAACTGGATCAGTGAGACGTCACAGTCAAGAGTTTTCAAGTGGGCTATAAACCGTACCAAAGACATGCCTGGGGGAAGGTTCACGGACTACTTTATCTTCTCTTACAATCATGGTAACAAATCTTTTAGAATAAACACTGTTTCTGTCCAAACAGCCATCTGTGCTTTGTTCGCCCACCCTTCCGAGATCTCCAAGTACATTGAACTATTGTTTTCCTCAACAAACACTCTAATAAAAAAAAAAAAAAAAAAAAGCTTCCCTGAAAGTAGGACCATGAGCCACCAAACTACATTGGAAGGGTGGGACCAGAAGTCTTTCCAGTGCCAAATGCAGAAAGCAAAGCTCTATTCGCCCAACTGAAACGTGCATCCTGGCATCTGTGACACAGCAGTGCGGCACCGGCCACTCTGCCGCACCAACCAACCCACCCAGGCCGGCAAGGTCACATTTTTCATGGAAATCCATTATAGCACATATCCTAAAGGTGAAGGGACAGAACCTGAGCTGGCATAAATTAAGGTCACCATGTTAAATTACAGCAGAACGACATCAGTTTGCACCAGCAAAGAACCCAGCCTGAGGGGTTTCTTTTTGGAACGCTTTCCCCTTTTTTTTGGCACACGTTTTCTGACAGTCTATTGTGAAGTTTTGTTGTTTTTTGTTTTTCCTTTCCTGAGCCTTGAGCTTGTGCTCTTGTGTACCAGTATTTCTGGCTCATAAACCATTTCCCGGACACCCCGTTCATACCAACTGCAGACAGAGCATGAATAAAAAGATCAAAATATTCATTGCTGTTGCCAAAAAATAGTGACACCCACCCCTTCTAACATCATTTTTATATAGCTACGATTTCTGTTTTCAAACTTACTGAAAGTTGCCCACAGGACAGAGCCCCATTGCTTTAAAGCAGGACAAAGGGCTGACAAATACGCTAAACTCTGAGGGGATCAAGCCAAAATCAGAAGAAAAGGCTAACTCTGTAACGTCCCTGCTGCTTTAAAAGTCCCAACTCACTTGTCCCTCCTCCACTTCTTTCATTAAAGTTTAATTACAAAATAAAATAAAATTTTGAGTAAAAATTTGAGTGACCTGGTCTGCAAAACCTCTTTGCTTTATTCTTTATGCAGACTATACTCATTTTTGGTTTTAAATGTCTTTAAAAAAATATTTTCTGAAAAGAGTTAACTACAAGGTGCAATTAGTCAAACTTACTTCAGTTTATGAATGACTAAGGCTTAAAAGAGTTATACTACACTCTACATATATACAACATCTATACATCATTTATTAACCCTGCCTAAATTCCTAATGCACAGCTGAACAAAATGACAGTTTTACACCTCCTACTGCTCAGCCCCCCCCAAATGAAATCCATGAGCCTTTCTCAGGAGAGCTACGAGTGCCAGGCACTTTCTCTTGGCCCCTCCAGCTTTTCAGCACATCTTTCAGGCAAAAATATAGTGTTATCACCAAAAGGAAAAAGCACGACCCTGTACAATCAAAAGTGAAACTTTAGCATGAGGGTTTCTGTAGATCCTCATTTTTTGTTTATTCCCTGAGCGTACAACCTATTTTTTACACTTTTATTTAATTACTATTTCTGTCACAAACACATACAGCTTGACTATAAAGCTCCAAAAAGACAGCAACGAGCATCTGTGATGAGAAGATGAAAACCCCAAAGTAAGCTCATATTTACAATGTCCAACCCTTGCACCTCACAGAGTTCATCGCCTGCTTCCCGGGTCCCCCCCCCCGACGGCTGGGAGAGGCTGGAAGGGGAAGGAGGAGAAAGCCAGGCTTTCCACAGCGCAGTCCCCGACGCAGGTCCTGTGACCTGCCCGATGAAGAGCAATTCGGCTTTAAAAGCAGGCATGTTGGCACGTTTACAGATGAAGAGCATTCCCATGGCTAAGCCAGAGCACTAGGATTTAAACAACCTGGATCTCTTTCCAAAATCTTCCAGAGGCTTTCGGAATGAACTTTGCTAAAATATTTAACGTTATCGTGCGATTCTTCCTGGGTCCGCCCTCAGTGACACGAGGGCATCAGGACTGTGCTGCCTGGTAGGGACCTGAAAACAATTTTTTTGGAAGACAAAATGTTGACTTTGATTCATTGTTTTGTTAACAACAGAGCTGCAGTTTCATTTTTTCCCTCAAAAACTTCATTCTGTTTTGTGATTACTGAGGTAGTTATCTAAAGTTTTTCATAGAGGTTTTGATATAAAAACAGGATGACCTCTTTGGACATTTGTAAAAAAAGAAATAAAATCTCCTTTTTAAACCAGGTCTGTGGAGGCCAGATCAGCAAAAAATATACATTGCATCTACTAAGATAAATCTCATATTCCATCGTGTAGAGGCAGATGTGAATTATCTAGAAAAGTATACTCTATGCTGGGAGAGGATTTTTTATTATTATAGTTGTGCACTATAAAATTAGAAAAAGCATCTAGAATCCATAATTTTGTATGTTTTTAGATTACGTCCCTCCTATTTAAAATATGCTGCTTGGAAAAAACAATGCTATAAATTAAGCACAGGGGAGTTCATTCAGCTAAGTACCTTCAACGTGCTGGACATTTTCACCCAAGGTAAGACTCTTCAGAGCTTCCAGGGCTGCGTTTTGAAGGGGCTGTTTCAGTGAATAGGACACTCGGCCAACGTCTTCTCCTGTCCTTTCAGAACATGAAACGAACAGCAGCAGCACAGCACTGGGCTGACGGGGCCACGGTGCTTCAGACAAAACATTTTAAAAGTATCCCTTTGTGCTCTGGGGCCTCAGGCCAAATTTCTGCACAGGCACTGTGCCTGCAGTTGATAGGAACTTTGCACCTCTGAAACAGCAGCTTTATTTATGCCTCAGTATCACCTGAAATATGCAGGTATGAAGGTATTCAGAGGGACAGCAGCACACAGCACTTCCTTTGTCGTGTACCACTGCAGCCGTCTTAAAACGAGCTGCCAGTACAGCTAAGATTGTAAAACGAAGAAACTACCCTACTTCCTTTTTAGCTTTTGGGAAACATTCGAAAAGCAAAGGTTTTTCACAAATTGTTGACACTTTTGGTTAATTAATGAAGCGTTGGCAAACCACCAGAAAAGGATCAGCCTGGCAGCAGATGTGGGCTCAGGCTGGATGCACGCCTGCCATTAGCAACGCTCTTCCAAAGCTGCACTGAGATAATGCACTTCTGGAAATGCAGAAATGGGCCGTTTTGATCCTGTGAAACCACCTCCAAAGGTAATTAAAACATTGACTAAGATTTTTGGCACTGTTTCATTCTTATGACCTACAGTAACTGGCAAACTCTTTTTTCCAAGGCCCCATAGTCCTTCTGGATTCCCCAGGCTCAGGCATAATTCATAATTAATATCTTCTATGTGTGCAATACTATATATTAAATTAAGTCCGAGTAATCTGGTTGTACTGCAGTTTTCATTTCTGCAGTGGTTCTACCTAATCATACTAATCCTTCGACATTGCAGAGGATAAACACATCTCCAAAGAAAAATAATTAAAATACTTGATTCTGAAACAGCAATCTGAAGATCCTTCTTTCATTTTCAGAACATACTCTTAGAACTGGCACGTCCTTGCAATATGCACACTATATAAATTCTAATTCTTTACACAACAATCCACCATGTCTGCAGTGAACTTCTGTTCTGAAGTGCTGGTGCCTTGCTCCTCCTGAAACCTACGGAAGTTCCACGTCCATACCTGAAAGCCAAATCTGGGGTCCTTCAAATTTTAATTCTTCTGCTAAGTTGTTTCTCTTTGGATCGCCAAGGACCACGCGTGCCCCTATCAGTGTTACGTAGAATCAAGGCAACCTACTTTTGCCTACACGAACACACTGAAAGACAGCAGCAGATCCATTTAAACTACTGGAGACTCTTTTATTCCCCCAATGGTTCTCATTTGCAAAAAGAGTAACAGAACATGAAGACAATTGTCTGCAAACTGAAAAAAGAAATAAGGTATATTAAATATGTCTAGATATCTGCGGCACAAAATACTAGATTTTTTTATTAAAATGGAATTGATGCTTCTGAAAAACCAAAATATGCAAGACACTTTAAAATGCATAAATCCGTGAAGAACAGCTCTGCAGTAAAAATAGTGCTAGCCAGCTCTAGTTACAGTCCACAGCCACAGACAGTACACCACAAATGTCTGCTCTGACATGGAATGAAAATTAACATCTGTGAACGCAGTGGTATCTGGACAGCTTTATGAGGAATGAGCACCTGTATTGCCGAAATCTCGGCACTTCCTCAAGCGATGAATTTACACCTACGTGTCTGTTGCAATGGAGATTAAGCTTAGTCATGACAGCCGTCGTAAACTGCTAACTTTCTTTACAAACCAGGGAGACATTCTGAAGCGATGGGGAGTATAAGGGAGCAAGTAATACAGGGTCGCGGCTTTTCTCTTTTTCAAGGGGCTGCCTGCCATACATGGAAAAGACCTTAGACATGTGCACAATACAAAATCATTATATTTCTGCCCGAATCACATTCAGCTGGCAACGAGCTTGTGTTTGGAACGAGGAAGATGGTTTGTGGCAGAGCTGCAGATCAGGGCACCTGCCTTCCTGGAGATGGGTGCTGGCTCCCACTGCCACGGGTAAGGGAACTGCTACCGCCTCAGCCTGGAAATTAGGAACCCCGTTTTCCATTAACAATTTCAGCTCTGCACTGAGAAAGTCCTCTGAATTTAAACAGAAAAGTCTATGAAGTGTTACCCAAACCTAATCTTTATTAACTTTGCAATGTGTCAGACAAATAAGGCATTAATGCATAATATGGCAAGTGCATTTATTACTCCCTTACCTTTTTTCCCCTTCCATAGTACTTTACAGCTGAAAACACAGTATGCCTAATCGTGGGGAAGAAAGATCAATCAAACAGATGGAAAAAGAAGTACTTCTGCTTAACTTCACAGGTTTGTGGGGTTTTTTATAAATTCTCACTGGCAGATCCATCTGATTAGATTGAAATAACTTATTTTATTTAAGGTTTGCAACAACTTGTAAAGATTCAAGTCCACCTTTGGTTTTAAATAAAATGTTAGCCACTCTCCATCCCACAGAAAGCATCTACGCTGATCTAATGTGCATGACTGGAAACATTTGGCACTAGAAACTTAGGAGGGGCTCACCAAAAAGCTGTAGTAGGAAAATTAACAGTACAGTTCCTCAGTAGTACCAAAAATGTGTCAAGGAAATCATCCATTTCTGTTTACTGCAAAAATTTTACAAATGCTATTCCAAAACACCGCAACCAAACAACCAAAAAAACCCCCAATCTGAGCAACAAGAATTGGTTTCTACAACATCTAAGCTTCGTAATTAGAAACTGGAAGACAAATACTGAAAGCAGACCATGCTGGAACAGAGTATCATCTGGTGTAAGCGATACGCAAGTATGCTATGGAAGTCAGAGCTATGTCAACTCACACCTGCCAACGATCGAGCCGGTTAACTGTTGTTAAGTCTTTTTTTGAACCAGCAAAAGACCAGATGACTATCAACTCATTCCAAAACCCTTTCTTTTTTCAAAATGTAGTTACTATTTTACTGTCCCAAATTTCTTTTAGTGCCCAGTTCCTGAGCAAAGAAGTAGTTCAGTATCAAGACTGGAGCGCGCGCAGGATATTCTTTACATGATCCCAATCAAGCATCAAAAGCTTGGCATTTGCAACAGAAATCATAACTACTTTGTACAGCGGCCATTCTCAGTCTCAGCAGTGGTATCACTTTTCTATATAAATAGGCTGCATCAAGAAATCCACCAAATACAAGAATCCCTCCATTCAAATATCTATTTATAGAAACACTACATAATGCTCAAGGTGCTTAAACTGCACACTGTTGCCTCGTTTAATGGGAAATCAACGAAAAGTTATTTCCATTCGACACAACCTGGCTCAAAGTCTGAAAAACGCCTTCACATGGAAGCTTTCAGCCGTGCTTTAGATCTGGTGTCTCATCTGCCTACATTGTTCAAATACATCTGAAAAACAGAGCATGTTTTAAGAGTCCTCCTCAGAAAATGTGAGGTTTATGTACTAAGGACTGTTACTTTAATATAATAGTCACAGCATTCTTTATACTAGAAATATCAGCCACTCCAAACCCCTTTTTGAAAGGCACGACCAACATCAGCTTTGAAAGACTCTGAGACAAACTCATACTTGATGCAACTCCAGTGAAAACAACAGACTTAAAGCAAAGATGATATTATCTAGATCTCGTAGTTTGTAGAAAATTATGCCAATGGGATAAAACATCTACTGTAGGCTTTCCAGCAGTATTTTATTTCATTTTTAGAAAGCATGGTTCTTGGAGCAGCCTATTCTTTCTGGGGTGCAGTCTTTACATCACAGAGGTTTCACTACTTTACGCTTTTATTCTACCAGCTTCATCAGAACGTGGGAATAATCCTCTACCAGTTTTCTACACGGAAGCCTAATCAATTTAAATGGAAATTCAATTGCATGCATTCCATTTAAATGACTGGCCTTTGTGTGGGAGGAGGGACCACCGGAATGGTTCCAGCAGAAGGGTTGAAAGTTTAGGAAAGTTTCTCATTTGTATTACCATGATATTCCACTTTTTTAATTAAAAATTCTTATTACAGCAATAATCACAATGTTCTTAGAGAAGGATCTCTACTCTAAGTGACAATCAGGCAACAGAAACATTTATGCAGTGTTATATGAGGCAGAAATGTACAGGAACAAATGTACACATGTTACTACATCTAGGGTGAATTCTGGTAAGTCCATTGAGAGAATGCATTTTGCTCTTTTTCTGTTAAAAAAAAAAAAAAAAGACCTACGATATGGAACAATTAGTTTTCCACAAAAAGCGAACAGTTGTAGAGCACTGTAAATATAGCTTAAAAATTACTGTGAGTTTGCAGGAGCCAAGTGTAACAGAAATTACAGCATTATCCATATTTTAGAGTTCTTGTTCCCATCAAAAATGAGTTTCTGATACAACACACTCTTACACTGTTTCTGCAATATGTTCTTCCTTCCTAGGTCATACTACTTAAAAAAAAAGCACCTTAAACTAACTAGCAGATTCACGTCCCATATTTTACAATGCTTTGGCCCAGCTACAGCTGGTAGCACTGTCTATTTACTTATGAGTTCATCAAACTTTAACCCTTCAGACTAAAACTTTCCGCTCCTGGTATCTGTCTTAGTCTCATTTTTTTGACTAAAGTATTTCATCCAAGAATGAGTCTGAAGGAAAATAAGAGGGGGAGAAGCATTTTATTTTTTTCCCATGCTTCAAATATTCTGATAAATTTTTTTTCAAAATGTAAGTGCCTGTTTTATTTTAATGAGTGAAATGAAGTCAGCCAGGAAAGTGGGTTTTTGTCAAGAATGCATCCTCTGCCTTTTATATGGAAATCTACCATATAAAAGCTACCAAATATAGTCAGGCCACAAGATTTTGGAAAAAAATCTGATAATCATACTTTGTACGTGTTCACTCAAAACCTGTTCAAGTTTTGCAGCTAAGCTACTGGAACAATCTGTTTACAAGGAGCATGTTCCACATCTGAGGCTAAGAGAGGCTGACAAGTTTCCCAGCAATTACTGGTACGTGCTCCTGAGGTCTGCATCCGGGGCCGGCACTGGAAATGAAAACAAGATCTCTCTCTCTTCTGCTCTTAGTAACTCTTGAGCCTCTTGCAGGCAGCAGGGACAAAGCAAAGAAGCAGCCTAATGCAAATACCTGTCCCTAAAATGCATGGAACACTTTGGAAAAGCTTCGATAAATCTTGGGACTGGGATTCAAGAGGTGAGACTGGATGAGCAAGTCAGCCGAAGGCGGCACCAAGAAGAAGAAAGTGAAACTGGATGAAACTGGAGAGAAGCTGGGGAACCTTAGCAGAAGGAGAGACTGGAGGCAGAAGAGATGGGGAGAAGAGATGGAAAAATATTAGGCAAGGTACTAAGATTCTGTGTGATTCTGTGAAAGTGAGAAGCATAACCAAGCAAGAAAATACAAAGGGACAGCTTCTGCCAGAGGGAAGGGGCAGAGCCAGGCTGTATTTGGAGGAACGGTAGAAACACCTGTGGTGAGAAAAACCTATGACACCATGGCAAAGCATTTTCGTTGCCCTGTAGTACTAGTAGAGGGCAGATTCCTTCTACCAGTGGCTCAACTGCAATGGTCTGATCAGGCCCATGAATTCTGACGTGTCACATGATGGCATTCTAGTTTTGAAGGCTTTTTTATTTTTGTTCTAAAACTATAAAGTTATATACGGTAAGTCACATGACATTAAAAGAATGTTTAACCTCAACTTAGAAGAGATTGTCCATGCAATTACTATATAATTTGGCTCTTTTTGCCTGTGAGGTCCATTCTCAACTATAGGATAACATACAATTTTTTCCATATGATCTCACTCACTCAGTGTGCAGAATGGACTTCCTCTGGGGATGAAATCGGGAATGTTTAGTTAGAAGAGTTGTTTATATAATTTGTCTCATTCACTGGAGAAACCAGCAGGTATACAACAACATGCTGAATAAGGAACGTGACAGACAGTCTGCAGTTTCTGGAACTAGCTACTCTACCAGTTTTGGGGGGAAAAATGTCACCTCCCGTGCAATTTACTTAATACAGTCCTTTCCCAGTTTGTGAACTATGTACTTTCTGCTTTGGGGGTCTGATTGGAAACCTCTGGATCCAATTTGCGGATAAGCCGCCAAATCATAATTACAGTTTTGGCCAATGCAAATTTTGCTTTGACTATTGTCCAGTAATAAATACGATACTGAACATGGAAGAGAAAAAAAATCCAATTCCAATTACTTAACATGGGGCATCAAATTATTGAGCACTTATTTTAAAGCTCCTTCTTCCATATCTCGTCTCCCTTTCTTACAACAGAGATTAGACCTTCTTACCACACAGCAGCTTTGTGAATGTTAAATCAAACACTGCAGTAATAGTACCAACGACTAGTCCTTAGAGAAGCCATTTTTTCCTCTTCTTCTGCAAGGAGCATTTTTAAGGCAGGGAGCCAAAGGCTGAATAATAAAGAGAATAACACTGAGTGGTGTATCACTAATAACTAAGCTGTTGATCTATGCAGGGACCCTGGGGTAAAATAATATATTGTCAGGTAATTAAATAATTTTCTTAACACACAAGAGTTACCATAGGATTATTGACAAAACTCTAGTTCTGAAAGCTCTAAACCTTTGCACTTTGTCACAAAAGAGAGTCCTTTTAATGGCATTTTGCTGCTCACAGTAAAACTACACACCATCACAAAAAATTGTCATCAAAAAGTGACCCGAACTGAGGTCCCAAACAAGCTGTAAAGATAATTAGCATGCTTGCTATCTTTAACAAATGATAATGCAAACAGAAATATAGAAAAAGAAAACAGTGCATTGCATTGCTTGGCTGGGAAGTTCCTGAGTGCTGAAGCCAAAAACCGAGGAGAGTTTGCAAAACAAGGCAGGGGATGTTTCCTTACCTTCTTCCCCCTATAGATCAGCAACCCTTTGCCTCTCTAACACTGTCGTGACAGATACAAAATAGACAGGATCGGCTTTTCCACAAATATAAATCAAGAGTTTGACAATAAACAGCCTTACCAACCTATCACTAGAAAGAAACTCTGTTTTATTAATTACGCTTGCATGTCTCTCTGTGTGCAATGTGCTGCCCGCAAAGGTGGCATTTCTGGAGGAACACACGGCACACTTGAAGTACTAACAAAGATGAGACAGAGCACCACAGTCTCTTTTTTTTTGTTTATTTGTTGGGGTTTTTTGGTGGTTTTTTTTTGTTTTGTTTGTTTTAATATCACCACTGCTTTAATTATTTCTGGATTTTGCGTTGTCCTCTATGCAGTTAGCTCTTAACGTATCACATGCAAAAGCCTTATTTAACTGTTCTGGGCACCACAGGACATGCAGTGCCAACTTCCATTTTCACCACTTCTGTGGCAGAGGGTTTGGAGTAACATCCTTCAACACAACTATTCTGTGGTTAGGCAAAGAAACACGTGCTTGCTAGAGGTAATCTTGCATTTGTTTCCTAACTTTCTACATGAGTTTTGGCCATTTGTTGTTTTCAAGCCTTGCTTAAAAATCTAAAATTAAAAAAACCCACAAACCTAAAAAATCTAGCAACAGCATTGCTAACAGACCACTTCTCCTTCAGGGCCCTTAGCTTAACTTTAGCAGCTTCTCCTGCACTTCCTTCTTCCTCCACTCACCTCACCTGGCATTGTACTGGTGGGTACTTTCACTTGAAGTTCCTGTATTGATGCAACTTATGTTCTTGTCCTGCTATCTGGCTTGAAAACGCACCTTAAACTTGTTCATTGTTATCAGCAGTACTGAACTAACCTCGTAAAAATACCAGGAAAAAATTACCCCTTTCATGTGCCAAAGCAGATGCTGACATCTGTCAGTAGGTGTTTTCTATACCTGTAATTAATGGGAATAGTTAACAAATGTCCATAAAAACATTTTTAAAATATTCTTTGTAAATTGATTCAACATATTTCCCCCAATCAAAGATTCCAGACATCTGCAGCTTCTTCTGCTTCACAAACCTGGATGCAATTAAACTAACATATGCATAAAAAACAACTTCTTGTTCAAATTATAGGAGTGCTGAATAATTATGCACTGGAATTTCAGACAAAGACTTTTGTCAATATGGATTGAAAAAAAGAAACAAAGACAAGCTGGAATGCCTTAAAATATCTCCCACAACACTTGTCTATATCGATAAATGACAACTACTCAAATTTACAGTACCCTACTAAACAAACTACAAATATGTCAGGAATGCAACCGTCTGGTTGCAACTCTGAAGTCACAATTTTCCTTGATTAGCTTCCTCTTTAAAACTTGGCACAGAGGTTATGTCGGAACAATAACCAGGCAATGCATCTAAATCACCCCGCAGTCATGTTTTATTGCGGAACAAAAAAAAAAAAAAAAAAAAAAGGCTTCATTTCGACAAGCATCCGAATGAAGTTTCCAATTCGCTCCACAATATTGGAAGTGCTAATGCTGTTATTCAAAGCTGGTGAAGCGATCTGATCACTGTGGATCTATTCCCCCTTTCCTCTCCTCCGGGACACATGCATTCCATTTACTCTAAGAAGTCAAAGGTAACTTCTCAGACAATTCCAATTGCTCTATGAAACCTACCACTCATAGCTCACCAGGAAGGTGTGAAACAAATGGTTTAGCCAACTGATACACATTTTGGTTTTGATTTTGAGGCACTTAGGTGAATTACTAACATCTTTATAGCACGTTATTACTACATATAAATGAGGGTCCTGAGCTATATTCATAACTATTTGAGATACTTCATATTTAATGTAAGTTATGTACGGCCACTGCTTCAAAAGCAATGCTACTGTCTATGGAGTAAACAGAATTGCCGTCAGCATAGGTGCTTACTACAGATTTTCCAAATTTATGTTGTGAATCCCACTACTTCTTTCATAACATTTGAGTGGAAAACGGGTGAAAGGCGTTGGTGCCATTCATTACAGATCAGAACTCAAACTAGAAGCATGTCATAAAATGCTTCAATCATAAAAAAGGTTGTTCTGCACCACACAAGGCAGAGTTAAGATGGTTTTATTCACTAATTATGGCAATTTCAGCATTTCTTGCCTTAAAAAAATATAATTACTCTGTGCGTTAAACTGAACATTTAAGTTTCTTGCTGTGTCTTTCTGATAATGCCCTCTCACATTTTGTAGATTTTTATCACTGATACGTACTCTCAACCTTTCATTTCCAGTTGAATATTTCTGTTTTATTGCCTTCAGGTGCTTATTCTATCCTAGGCTCTACTGTATTTTATTTATATCTTATTAAATTGTCTTTGGAGAAAGACAGAAATCTCATCATTTCTGTATGACGCAGAGAGTCATCATAAGAACATGACAGATCCTATGGGTCACTTCTCCCTGACCTGGAGAATATAATCTATGATTGTAGCCATTATCAAATTTTTACCCGCACCTATCTTTTTGATCTGTGTTTTTATAGTTCTTGGCACAACGGGGCATTAGAGCATGATTCTTGGACTCCTAGATGCTAAATTAGTTTTAAATAACTTAGATTTATTGATCACAGTAAGTGAGTTTTCAATGAAAACCCATAAGCCTCTAGACATCAAAAATTTCTGCGCTTTTGGCCTTATTATTAACAACTTTTTACTAGTTTAGTAAGTGATTAGTAAGTAATTAACCTAGTCATAATTAATTTGTGCAAAACAGCTAACTTGTGTCCTGTTACTGCCACAAGTACAGAGCACACTTGTGGAATAAAACTATTTGAGAGAGCTTCTAAAGTTATCCCAGCATATTTTTCCTAAAGATTTAAGGCAGATAGTTTCTCATAATAATATTTAAGTTCTAATAGAACCTCGTAATACAAAATATTTTCCACTGCAGGGTTCTCAGTTGTTGAAGGGGATGTCATAAAGCCACAGTGCAGAGATGCAAACGAAACGACTGTGGTCCAGGAGCTTTATCAAAGATGTCTCTATGTGACTCTCTTGTATACAAGGGACAATTGATCAAACGAGGTAGGACATTTTACGAGCGGTATCTCTGGGCCAGTGCCTGGTAAATTAAACCTGTATTAGTGACAATGAATTCTGAATTAATATTTATAAAATTCAGCTGCAAATATCAAAACAGTCAAAGAAAGGACAGTACAATCCAAAGTAATGTAAGCTTTTAATAAGTTTCCTGTACACCCACGGAATGTCAGACTACCAAACATACATACAAACCCACAGTGTTTGCAGGGAAAATTCCTCACATAAAGTCAAGGTCCTCACATAAAGTCAAGGTTAAATTTCCGCAGGAAAAGATATGTCATCATAACCCCACTTTGCCACTTATGTCAAACACCTACTCTATACAAATCTCAAAATGAGAATGAATAAACCACACAGTAGCTCTTTGGGAATAAGAAGGGGCTTTTCAGTTTAAAAAAAAAAAAAAAAAGTTCTCTTAAAAATACATAGTCTTCTGTTTATCTTTACCTCAGTATTTGAGCATCCCAACTATATTAAAGAGTGCACACATCCTTGCAGCACCCCATATCACTTCTAAAAAGACCTGTCTGGTAACTACATTTTCGGTTCCACACAAAATTCAACATTTCCACTTCTACCTTTTTTAAAACTTGGAATGTTGGAAATGTTTCATTCTCCATAGAGTGGAAAACTTTCAAAAACAATTGGGCAGAATGCCAGCAAGCTGGTGAAATGGCCCAAGATCCCAGGTGCCAAGGGAGCCTGCCAATGCCTACCTATGCACTTAGGTGACAGAAAAGCACACCAGGTTTTAATAGACTCAACACATTTCTGCAGAACATTTCAGTTCTGTTTAATTAGGGTTCTGCATCCAAAAAAGCCTTCCAATGGAAAAGTTTTAACTCACACCAGTCAAAATTAGTATCACCATCATTAATATTCTTCAGGAAATTAAATTTATTAATTTATCCCATCAGGATAGAGGTGGGGATTGGCCCTGAGCCCTTTACCTCACCTCATCTCTTCAACCGTAAAACCTTTCCATTTCCAGAATTGTCTTTTCTGATACTTCACTGTATCTGCTAAGGTGCCATTCCCAAGTGCTCTGCACACAGGAGCACAGGTCCAAGTAGAGAACTCTAATTCAGAACCAAAAGCTGGATTTTCCACAGCTGTGCTACCGGAATAATACCATGTACAGCTGAAGAGTCAGGATAAGAAAGTAAAAGTAACCATTGTTTTCTGATCCTATTTAGATACTTCTCCAAAACACAACTGACTTCTTGCTAAGTATCAGTCACATAAAATACTGGGAAAGGCAACACAGTGTAACTAGAGACGTGATAGTAACTCATATGAACCAGTGGGCAAGCTAGCAACTGTGGATGAAACTGGACAAGCTCAGGAAAACGTTATCCATTAATATCTCACTGAGCTCTCAGCTCTTAGTCTTTCATACATTTTAGCTTGGTTTTTGCAAATTCATATACAAGTAAATGTATAAACTTGGTAAAACCATTCCTCGGTCCATAGTTAAAGACATCTTAGATTTTACATTCATTTTGTGTTGCTCTTCGTGGTGAAACTCATGTATTAATTCCTCTGCCTATTTTTTCATACTCCTTGCTGCACTGTAACGGAATCACTGGAACAGGCACTATTTTATTTTACAAGTTTTCTAACCAAAGCGTTTAGGTGGTCATGATTATTATGTGACTTCAGACTCAACTGTATTTGTGCAATTTGGAAAGTGGGAACTGCAGAAGAGGAGAGGTAACAAGCTGTCAGAGTAACCACCTGAACTCACCACCAAGGACAACACCGAATCACAGAATGGTTTGGATTGGAAGGGACCTATAAACATCTAGTTCCAACCCCTCTGCCCTGGGCGGGGACACCTTCCACTACACCAGGTTGCTCAAAGCCCTGGTGAACCTGACCTTCAATATTTCCAGGGATGGGGCATCTACCACCTCTCTGGGCAACCTCTGCCGGTGTTTCACCACCCTCACAGCAAATAACTTCTTCCTTATGTCCAATCTAAACCTACCCTCTTTTAGTTTAAAATGGTTGCCCCTTGTCCCAACACTACAGGCCCTGGTAAAAATTCCCTCCCCATCTTTCTTAGAAGTCCCCTTTAAGTACTGAAAGGCTGCAATAAGGTCTCTGCATATTAAGTAGAGACATACTAAGAATTAATGGCTTTACCAATAAGCCGTAATTCACTGTATGTCTTTAAAAAATAAAATAAATCAGATAAAATTGACTTTAAAAAGGGGCACTCCGTATCACCTAATTCACACTGGCAAAACAAGTAGGCTTGAATTTCAGAGCCCCGAAAGCTCCCTTTACGCTGCCCCAAGCAACCCTCAGCCTGAAGTTAATTTACAAGTACGTTCTCACACATTCAGACACTCCCGAAGAGCTAGTGACCTGGCAGTGCTTGAGAGAGTTAATAACAAAAAGTGCTCAGCAAACAAATATTCCATTTGAGTTGCTTCCTTTTTTCTGGTGACAAACAATGCCAACAAGTTTGCATTCAAGTTCTAATTCCCCCACACACCCATACAATTCTCTTTCCTTTAATGCAGGGGGAAGTAAGGAAGATTTACTCATCACTGCCCCGCGGTTTGGAGGAATGCAGACTACATTTGAAGAATCTCACTGGACTGTGAATGGCTTATGGTTTCGGGAAGATCCACCAGTGCGGTGTGCATGTGAAGGACAGACGTTTGCTGCTTGGTTCCTGCTGAAGGAGGCGAGAGCAGCCGTACATTCCGAGGTGAGCACGCACAAAGCCAACATGCAAGGTGCTGAAGAGGGGAAGCCACTTGTACAATAAGAAAATAGGTTTAACGACCCGCAGAAACACTTGAACAAACACAAGCACTTCCGAGGCTCTCCCCAACCAAAACCCACAAGCTCAACTTTTCGGAATCAAGCTGTCAATCATGTAAAATGAGTTCAGCTATTAATGAAAAAACAATAAATGTACAATAATGAGGAAATGACCTAATGGACCAAGGCAGATTGACTTAATTTGTTATTAATTAACTGCCCTTAGGAGAAACTGTAGCGGGAGTGGCCAAACACTAGGATAACCGTTAACAGAATACTTTCAATAAATGAGATTTTAATTTTTGGTATGCTCCAAGAAGAATTAAAAAAGAAAAAAGAAAAAGAAAGAAAAAGATACTGTTCTCTGCATGCTGGCAAGACCACTGGTACATGTCACTGCCGATAAATTAAATTAAAGCCCACGTGCAGAAGCATTTAATCAGGAAGAACAAGCAAGCAAAGTGAAACACTATTGGCCTTGTTTTGCTCTCATCCTGGCCTTTATACTAAAACTGTTCTTAGCAACTTTTTTATAATTATATTAATTACCACATTCTAGGGAGAAAAATAACCCTGAATAGCAATTACAGCTTCTCCGAGGGTAACAGAAATGTTACTAAATAAAGAATATCACTATGTAGAGTTCCATGCTGAGAAGGAGCTGCACCATCTACAATTTCTCTTGGTTATTAAAAGTCTCCTGTAATATAAATGATGATTTCTCGATAACTACATTTATACATGCAACAATGGCAAAGATGCAGCAACAGTATGCTCACCTATTTTTTCCTCTTCATCTACTGAAGTCTTCTGTTTAAACAACAGTTGCTAAAATTAACATGAAAGTATTTTCACTCCTGTTCCCCTACTATCAAAAGAAATTTGCCGATGGCCAGACCACTCATCGCACCGACCTGAGTGTCTTGCCACTGTCTAACTCACAAGCCCGCAGTCCTCTTCTTTCCAGCCCACTTGTCATTCTCGACAAATTTCCTCTACAAACCCTCCTCCATACCTCGGCCATTTGGGACTGCTTCTTTCTTCCACTTCACTTCTAACTTCCTCACCTCTCACCCCTTCTCTCTGAAAAGAGATCTTTCCTGGAAACAATTTTGTTAGGTTTTCTTCAGTCAGGCAGAGTACTGTCCAAATTTTTGCCTTGATGCAGTAAGGGATGAAATAAAGACTGGGGCACTTGTGTATCGCTTGGACACCAGTGAGCGAATTCACCATAGAAAACTTTCCAAATTAATGCCCTGCACTAAGTTCATTTCCCATTTCCTTCAAAAAACAAAAAGTGTTTTTCAAAAGAGCAATTTGTACCAGAGACTGTTCTCGGAGGCTCAGACTAGCCCTTTCATGTTTTCCATTTCAGACAAACACGCTAAAACTTTCTTGACAGTAGGTCTCTTCAATCAACTGCTCCAGTCTCCATCAATGGACTTTATTCAGAAATAAATGAAGCTAATGTAACAACTGCTACACTAAGAGGCAAAAAGGCACTCATCTAATTTGTTCAGATCATGTTTTCGTTACCCTGATCATATGTTCTGTTTCTACATCTCCACTATGCAGGCTCCCACTAAACGAAACGGGCTTTCTAAGAGGCAGAAGAATCAGATGTGCACCCACCCAGAAAAGTAGGGCCTGTTGTGTCAACATATTGAGAACACTCTTTAATATCCTGCTTCTAATATTCAAATACAAGCTTCTTTGAGTTCGTGACATTAAGTCAGATTAGTATTCCAAATAAGACGCAAATATTAGGAAGAGATACTTCAGGAAATACTAAAATGACACAGCCAGAAACTGAAATTTTTAGCAGGATGAAAACTGCTTGTGGGGAGAAACAGCAGAACCTCACTAGCCTCCCACACAGAATGGGAGACCGCCCCAGAGCACAGAGCTACACCCAGCCAAACGGGTTTGAATGGAGTAATAACAGAGTAAGTTTTATTTAAAAATTAACACAAAACAGATTTTCTCTCCAATAAACTAGGATGCCAAAATCAAAGCACATAGCTTGAATGCTGGTAAGAGCAGCATCTACGACAGAATGCACACAGCACCCTGGGAAGATACTGGAGTGATCCAGGCTCTGGGTGCTGGCTTTACATGCTATTTAGAGCATGACTGGCACTCCCAAAAGGATAGCCTTATCTCATGGGATTGAGAAGCAGGGAGCCTTCACAACGTGCTCTGCCCCAGCTCCATTTTTCCATTTCTTACGTGGAAAAATACTAAACTTGTCTGTGACTCAGCTTCTACCTCTATCAAATTAGAATTGTACGCACTCGTAGGTTTAGTGACTGCTTAAAATCCTTGAAGGTATGGTATTAGGTAATTATAACATTATACATCTACTTTCGGTATTCCCCAGGACGCTTTAAAAAAAGGTCACAAAAAATTTCATTAAATTAATAAAAAACAACATTCAACTTAACTTTGTGACTACGTGAACATTGAGCAACCTAGGGAAAACCAACAGCCGTCCAACAAATTAAATATAGGAAAAGCAGACTTACGTTTGTGTTGCAGAGTTTATACTGCTTGTAGGCACCAACGCACACAATTGCTGCAGCCCTTTGAGGCTGGGGCTGGCCCTGGAGGGCCTGGTGTGACGCAGACCCGTGATGGCTGGAGTCACTGCTGTGAAACAGGCTCTGCGACACAGGGAACGATGATGACTGATAAACTGAGGGTCCCAGGACTTGATGCCCAGCCTGAGCCCCACTTTCTTCTTGATAAAGATTCCCATGTTGAAGCGATGGACTAGCTGCCTGGCTGTAAGCATTCATGAGGCTTGGATTCTGATGAAACACGTGGTTCCTTGATGACTGTCGCTGCCTCCGAAGTTTCTGAGGCTGCTGACCAGTATCAGTTTGTAAAGGTAAAATGTATGGCACTTTTCCATATCCATACTTTCCTGGACCGATAGGATTTCTATTTCTGCTTCTAAAAACAGAGAAAGTGAGAGAAAACAGTTACTGAATTCATAAGTGAAGGAGCAGTTAGAAACTTATATGACTTCTTATTTGTCAAAGTTATTCACTGCAAAGCAACAGGTAACACAAAATTTCAATCTATTATACAGAAAACATGCCCAAGCTGTAGTCTTGCTTGGCATATTGGGAATCTCTGAAGAAGTCTACTGGCTGAACTAAATCCTGGGCCCTCTTTGGCTGAGAGTCACGTGGGAGGTCAGTGCCAACTAGCAAGGGCAAATGGTTAGGTGTGGTATAAAGTAGGGGTTTGGGGAGCGGTGGTGGTGGTTCTTTTAATCCCTAGGACTCTCCTTTAACATGGAAATTCAGACAATCAAGGCTGTATATTCCTAATATACAGAGCCATGTTTCTGAGGAGCTCGAGATACATAACAGCAGGAAAACCCTACTGTGGACTTGAGTAATGACAGAAGAAAATTTGACTTCAGTATAGCAAAGATCATTAACCATTTTGTATCCATTTAAAAGGCCTCCTGTGATTCTGCTTCATTTGCTACTTAAGAAATAAAAACGGAGACAGAAAAAGGATAAGGAACATCAAAATATTAATGAAAGAACTCTGGAAAAGATGACAAATGCAGGAAAATACTACTGTTATGGTACACAGTTTACTGTCTCTTCTCTGGCCAGCAGATTTAATCTTTTTTATTTTAATATACAAAGTGTGGATTAGCACTATATTTGATTAATGAGCCGTGAGCCCCCAGTTTGTTGTCAGGATAAAAGCCCACCCCTTGGTGTACATTACTAAAACATTACACAAGAGCTTGACAGCCCCCAGCACTAATCACAGAAGTTTCAGGTCTGCCTGCACACAGATCTCTTCTCGCTTACTGAAGACCCGGTTTTGGACCGTATTACACCTGTATCGGCACTCCCAAACAGCTGGTACTCCCTGGAGGGTAGTTTTGTCCTCTGCACACTCACAGCAATGCAATGGACTCACTCTAGAAACTCAGCTCCAAATTACAAGTGAAAAATCACAAAATGAACAGTACCACAGTTGGGTCATATCATTCAAGAGAGTTAATCCTGGAGTTTTATCTGCAAGAAATAGGCTCATTTGCATTTGCTTTTCATGCCATCCTCTACAGCTTAACATTGCATCAGGCCATGGTTTCTAATGCTGCAGTCTGAAGAATAAGTTGGCAAAAAGGATTTGTTCCAGTTCAGACCAATGCGTGAATACAGCTGTTTTGGGTAACCTTTGTAGCTCAGGAAGGGAGACACCATTAAAAGAAGGTTATTTTCTATACGTCCATAAAATATATTTATATTTTTTAATATATATAAAATAGACTTGAACTGCAGTGAAAAACAGAGGTTATAAATTGACATACTTATTTTCTAGAAACTGAAGTATTACAGATATCAGCCAGCCACCAGATCAAAGAGACTTTTCTTCAGGTTTGTTTTTTCTTGTGTTTATTTTCTTCGCAAGTCTTATATTCTCTTAAGACTCCTCTTACATGGGAACCTTGAAAGTCATTTACTTAACATTCTAGCTTTATGGCCCCGTGGGGCTTTTAATCAACCCTTCCTGGCTCAAGGATGTGTGAACAAGAGTGATGATTTACCCTGGCAGATAAGCAACCAGCACTCTTGAGCTGTTTATACCCGTTAATCTGCTCTGTGACCATGATGGTCATTGTTGGGGTAAGGTTTGGGTAGTTACAGTAGAGAAAAGTAGTATAATGGGGTTTGGCATTAAGGGAGGAAAAAGCGCCATGGTAGGAATATGCCTCTGTCCCAGCCTTCTGAACACCAAACTCTTTGCGCAACAAGCACTGGACTCCTCCAGAGAGGAGCCTCTAGATGCATCGTCCAACCCACGCGGAAGAACTGCTGCCTGGCAACTTCAGAGAGGTCATGCAAAAGGTCAAAAATGAGACTGATGTTTGACTGTTAATTTCCAGTTCAGGGTCATGAATCTGTACTGAAGAGAACCGATGGACATGAAAGAAATGGTGACATAACTACAACTCTTCAGACTGGAAAAAATGATGAAATGGGCACGTAGTAGTCTTAAACACAGAATGGCTAGTAGCTGAAATAAAGACCCATGGGTGAAGGCAGTAAGTGTCCAAAAGCTGTGGTAATCTCATCAAATTATTTGCAAAAATTAGAAAAACTTAATTTCGAGGGAAGCCAGACTTTTTTGTTGTGAAATCGTTGATTGCCACAACAAACATAGAACAGCACCTAAGAAGTGAAGGCAGTAACAACATTCCTACTGTTAGTTCCTGTCTTGTCTTGGCTTCTTTTTCTCCACTGTAACTAGGAAGCGTTGTTTGAGTCACCACTGATGAAGAAATGAGGCCCCATTTCTGGTAGGCTAAGTTTCCAGCACACCCTTATGAAGACATGCCCATGGCTGCAGCAAGCTCATCAGGGGCAAGTTCTTTCCTTTGCCTCTTCCCCCATAACAGTCAGGGCCAGAATAACCCAAGACATTGCCGTGTACCACTGAATGCAAGTTTCGGTTTGCTGAGGTTATGCAGTAATTATGACCTGGAATTTTCATGGAAACACACTTTCTCTGAAATGGAAGGTTAACTTTTTTTAGCGGGGAACATCACATTTCTTTCAACAAATAAACTTCTGGAAAAAAAGTGTAACACACAACCTCTAATTATTAACATTTTTATCAGTGTTCATGCATTCATTTGAACCAATATTGCCGGGACTGAAACTGTTCTGAACACTGTCTGTTTTGCTTTAAAGCATCTTTCATTCACACTTGGCAACATCCTTATAAATTAGGAATGCAGTTTGTTGCAATGTAATAACGAAGCTTGTAAAAATAGCTTGGTGGTAATTAACTTTAACAATTCTTAGGGAGTGTCAGGCAGAATTTATGATATCATGCAGCAACGAGGGAGAGAGTGTTATGTAGGTCCATACACAATGAGAAAACAATGGGGAAATGAGAATCAGGGAAAGGAAAGGGGGAAGAATATCAGACAAAATCTGCCATTAACTTAAAAATCAGAATTAAACTAACCTTGCTGACACCATTTGCTTTATGCTAAATCAATCCAGCTTTGATCTGATGGTAGGAGAAGAAAGTAGGTCAAGCCCTGATGGCTTCTTGTGAGTTTCCAGTTGCCAGCAGGACTTTTTCTTATCTGTCAATCATTATGATTACCTATATTCATTATAAACCACATAACTCACTCCTCCCCACAGCATGGCTTGGGAGTTCCTCCTTATTGGTCTTTTTTTTTTTTTTTTTTTAAACGCACAGTATCATGACCCAGGTCAGAGTTGAGATGCACTCTCACTTAATGCAACAAGTAAAGGAGGAAAAAAGAATTAGCAAGTAACAGCACACCCCTAATCCTTGTGCCTACTTAGCCAGACCTAAGCTAGAGTGAGATTTTGCAGCATTAGACTTCACATATCCAGGTATGCTGAAAACCAACAGAGTCATCCTTCTTAATGTAGCAATGGTTAAGAAGAGCGTTTGAACAGGATGTTGAGTATGTGTAGCTACAGGCATGAAGTTGAGTATACAAACCACAGTCAACAGCCCTCAGACAAACTCTGAGGATCCAATTTGAGCAAGATCTGAGTTTTAGACAACTTTGACAAAGCTTTTCCAGCAAGGTGTTAGATTCTGTCTTCGCAAGTCCATGGTTCCCCAGCATTAGTAGAAATAATTACAAGAGTCTGGCACCAGAGTGGGGCCCCATTTGCCTTCCACCAGCAAAATTCCTAAAATAGCCGTATTTACAAAGGATTCTAATATATTTCCAAAACCTGCAACATGCTGCACTGCACTGACATATAAGGTTATGACTGCGTCAATACAAATTCTTCACACAGCCTGTAAGAAAACAGCAGTAATGAATAATGCTTAGGTTCCTTCTGATAAACACAGTCCCTGCAGAGCAGATACTGTTTATAGATGGATTTACTCAGGTATTAAAGGCGTAAGTTGGAGCACTGATCGTAAGAATGATTGCAGGGTAGAATCCCAAAAGGTACGAGAAGTCAACCACTGGCACTAAAATACCAGCATTATCACACTCACAAGTGAAGCTGTTAAAATAATACTTTACTGCTAATTTAACTATGCGATAAATAGTTAAAAATCAAAAGAGGCCCAAGTCCCAGAGAGGAGAAAACACCAAATGTTTGAAAAACAGGTGATGGGACAAAGAAGCCGGGAACTTTATTCTGCAGGACTACTCAGTGTTTCTCACTTGTGTAAATCCAGTGCTCTTTTTGCACACGCTTGAGCAAGGAAGTTATCAGTTCCCTTCTACATCAATCTTCTCAAAAGCAGTCTCTTTTTCAGCTGAGTCAAATATGACCACATTAGCAGAACAGTCATGCTACTTTTCCATTGCCTGTAAATTAATCTTCATAGTCAGAAACACAATAGTTTGTCAGGTGTACTTCCTTCCCAGGGTCCATACAGTCCTTGGGTGTGCAGAGACAGCTTAGGACTGGGGAGAGCTACGTTCACATCCTACATCTGTTCCATTTAGAGAAGAGCTCCTCCTCCTACATCAGCCAGATCAGCTCAGGTAGAGAAACACCATGCTCCCAGGCTTCTCATATGTTAGGCCAGTTAATTTTAAACAAGGGCTTTTGGCAGCATATCTTTATGTCAGTCAGATTTCTGCCACTCCTGATCCACTTGTGTTAATAAAACTATTTAACATAGACCAAGCCTTTTATTTTATTGCTTCTAATAAAAAGATAACAATCAACGATTGCCTACAATACTTTGCATGGAGAAAGGTCCTAAATATCCCTTCAAGAATTACAAGCAACAGAAAGGAAGAAGTGTCAAAAAGGCAAGGATAAGTAAATCTCACCAGCTCCATCACCTGTTAGGCCCTCTGGCTAAATTGTCTTGTATATAAAATAAACGCTTAATAATAAAACATTGTTCAGTTCTTTATGGGACTGAAGAAGAGAAAGAGGGAAGAAGAAGAGGAAAATAAAGTATTCAGCAATATTTGTAGTCAGTCAGGATGAAGACTGCATGTACTACGGATAAGTAAAGGGGGGGGAAATGCCACCACTAACAGTTATCATCTCAAGGTAAATTACTGCTTAACAGAAAAAGATATGTTGAAAAGTAAGTAGCTGCATTACGTGTTTCATGTCAGACCATAGCCAGTAGACATCTCTGATCTATTGTGCTCATCTCAAGTAGAGGCATAACAGCTGTTTAATGCAGATCTGGCAACCTTCTTTCTTTGGGCATAATTCTCATAAGCACATACACCTTCCTGATTGTTCAGACAAATCTGTTTAGCACTTTTGATAACAAAAATGATGGGCCCCTTTAAACTTAAGCCAACCTAAATATATTCTTGAATTCAAAAACACGTTTGCCCAGACAAGTTTGAAAATCAGGTTCTGTGCTATTAGTGTAAGGATTGTAGCAAGCATTTTAAAACAATTATTGTTAGCTAGTATTCTTATTGGTCTAACTACTAACAATTTGTCTCATGCTGAGGATAAATCAGCTGAGAATAGTGAGAACTGGCCCCTCACAGCACACGGAGTGACAAGAAGGAATTTTGTTGTAGTAGCTTTTTCTAATTTTAGCCATAAGCCTACATGTGCCTTGGTCGGCAAATAAATGCATTATCGCTGCTTCATAGAGTTCATGCTAAAAATAATGCTTTGAACCTTAAGAGTTCTTGAGGTTCACTAAGAATGAAGTACTTTCGGAGCTGGTGGGCAGGTTATTTATATTGAATAGAAACCCTCTTTGAACCAAGGATATGCAGCATCTTTAAAATCCACAAGTAAGATTACGGATTTCCTGGGCCTCTACCTGCTCTCTTAAGTGCTCTTTACAAAGCCTCTCTCCAACACACCTTTTTCATTTTTTCCCTTTTTTCATCACTTCCTTGCTCCTTACATTTCTCCCAGCATTCTCTAAACAGAGGTTCCCTGGCTCACTTCCAGCTGAAGCATAACTCCTTTTCTTTTTCTTCTGATGTCAGACAGAATAAAGAACGCATTTCACATGAGCTCTGCAGTATCTCGTTCAACTTATCTCCTAGTATCAAAATACTACTTCTCTTGTAAATGAGAAACTGCAAGGTTGAACATTAGCAAAAACTCTCTTTTACGACACCACAGAAGACTTGGTGTCCTACTGTTGGAATGTTTTCTTAGAATGAACCCGAAGAAACTGCCAATTTCCCTCATTTTCAATTCACAACCTTTCACTCCGTTTCTCAAGGAGTAATGTCACATCCTGGGAAGGTAACAGCCTTCAGCCACCAATTTCACCGGGTATGTGAAGGAAAAACTGCACAAGAATTGCAGGCTTCATGATTATTATTTTTTTTTTGCAAAATTTTGTCTTGTCTATTGGCAGAAATTACTCCGCAAGAGAGGAAGACAGTTTTTTTTCCCTGCGTGCCCAGCCACATCAACCACCACAACGAAAGCCAACAGAATCTCATCACAGAGCACTTGGACAGCTGTCAAACCAATGCTTTCTTTTCATTTTGTTGACAGTCTGATAGAGTTTGAAGGTTTTTTTTTTTCCAAAACCTTCAGAGGCTTGCTTTACCAGGAATCCTGTCCTGGAATTAACAAATAAGTCTTCTAATATGGTAAGTAAATCATGTTACCAGTGAGCCTGGTCTAACTGGACATGTAGCCTGATTCTGCTCTGGGTGCTCAGGACCCAAGCATTCTTCAGGTTCTTTTCTATTCTTCTCACTTGGGAATTAAGCAGATGCCTATAATCTAATCTCCAAAGTGTTGCTGGCTGTATTTTTGTCCTGTCAACACAGCAATCAATCCACAGCTAGCACTACTCAAGCTGAACTTAACAGTGATCCATCATCAGAAACAGAGGTTCTACGTGCAAGAGAAAAGCGGGAGAAAAGACATAAGAAAGAGTACGAATATGATTTATAGCTTTATTTCCCAAACAACATTCCACATTACATATCACTGCAAAATGCATTTTAAATTATACTGATTTGTGGTTCTGCATTGCAGTTACTCATTTCTATTAAAAAAATGCTCCAAAAGTCCATTTCTTTGATTCCCGCTAGAAACTTAGTTCTAAAGGAGCTCAATCCCCTTAGATCCTTACAAAAGCTCTTTAGCTTAAATTTAAGTCCTACTACCCATCATGGTTTTAACAGGACTATCCACATGCTTGAGTTAGTAGGCCAAATCCTCTTTAACTAAATTAATTATCTATATTCTAACTTAATTAAATCTATTTCTGTGGATAAGTATACCAAGATCTAACCTAATATTTTAGATCACAGCAAAATACCTATTTAGCAGCATTACTGTAACTGACAGCTTTTAAAGGATGCTACCCATTTACATACAGTTCAAGTATTTAATATAGTTAGAATTGCCTTGATTTTGTTTCTGAAGACCTGAAAGTGACTGATTAGCTATTCCTGTCAGCAATGAAGTTATTGAAATATCACTCCAATATTTAAAATGTAATTAAGAAAAAAAAATAAATGAAGACTGAACCAAGACGTCTTTGCAGGAAAAAAAGAGGTCCTAATTACATACTATTCTGTTAGCAAGATAAGTACAGGTATATATATATTTTTAACGTACTTTATCATTTTTATTACTCCTAAAATAGTATCCTTAAAATAATTTTGGATACACATTTTTAATCCCTGGTACTTCCTCCATAATTGAAAACTGTAAGTGGCCTAACAACTGTCCAATTCAATCATTTACTTTCCACAGCCCTCCTCCTGCTTTTAGTTTTCCTTCAGGTTTTACATATTTTTAGGCACACACTTAACAAGGTTTATGTTAAAAAGACTGTCCACCATGCATTTTTGGCATGTTTAAGTCACAAAATAAACTGTCTTATCCTGGTCATACCTGCTATCAAGTTTATACCTCACAGTATTTTAGTAGATTCTTTCACAAGAATAATTTTTAACAAAAACAAATTATTTACTGGTTCTGGGAACATATTCCCATCTACTCAAAAGGGAGAGCTCTCAGCAGTCTGGTTGATTTCTCATCAAATGCCACTATGTGTCGCCTCTCGGTACTGTACCACAGCCCTGTGCAGCTCTGCATTCCACGGACTCACTTTTCACCAGCTTTAAATCAATCTGGAGAAAAATCACTTAAATATGAATGAAAGAAGGGAGCCCTTTGACTCTGTTTTCTGTTATGAAAATGCATGCCTATCTGCTCACTGACCTAGAAAACAGTCTTAAAGCGGCGAGCAGTTATTTTTGTCAAATGTTTGTTCACGTGAGTTAAACCACACCCTCTGAGAGCGTATCAGGCATTGGCAAACGGAGCCACCATCACAGAATTCTTTTGCCACATTATAGCATGTTATTCACATGACATCAGCACATTGCAATTAAATCAGTAGAGGCATTCACTTCATTTTACTGATTTTCATTATGGAACTAAGAAGTTTGGTTTACACTTCTGGTAACTTTGGTAACCACCAGCATGATTTGTGGTTATTCACGACTTCCCATGTATCATATATGCATAGGAGTATTAAAACTACAGTGAGCGTATTTGACCTAAAAATTTCAACTGCTAGAGGACACAAAGTAACCAACTATACCTAAAAAGTGCATTTTTTGTAGGAAAATGGGGTAATTCTTCTCTCATTTCTATATTATATTAGGGGCAAGAAATACTTACATTTTTCTGACAGAGTAGAATCAATTAATAAGGTCACTAAGTAAACTGCCTCTTGGGAACAGGTTTAATTAATTGGATTAATATGAGAGAGATAGATGTGGACTATCTTACATGAAATTTTCCATCCTCATAGATCACCACTAATACCCCGGTCTAGCACAGCTGCAATAGGCCCAGTACAATAACTTACTATATTGGCCTTTGCTGATCTCCCAGCAAGTGCTATATATAACCTCATTTATGTCACTTTCAACACTGAGACAGGATTCCAGAATTTGAACCCAAATATTACAGTCCTCTCTTCCTATAAGTTGAATAACACCTCAGATCCCAGGAAATTTAGTTACAAGTCTACGAGTTCTTCCCCTTCGCTTCATCTTGAAGGTTTGATTGAATAACGTAACCGTGCAGTTGGCAGGTAAAACAGCAGAAACTCAACGCAAGTAACCACATAACTGCTGAGCTGCATTACAACTGTGATGGGAGCTTTGTTGTGTTTCTACCCCTTACTGACCGGGCGGTAACTCATCAGTAAAATGCAATGTCACACCTGATGGAATGGTTGCAGTGTTCTCGCGTCCCCTCTCTCCTCCAGCCACCTCGCTCCAGGAAGGGTTGAAAGAAACATTCAGCAGTAGGATTAAGAAAGCTTCTCGGGTGGCTTCCAATTATAGTATCACATTAGGTTTGCGTTTTTGGTAATACCATGCAAAGCATGCTCACAGTAGCATAATAAATACTGATACTAAGTAGGTAATAATAAGTGAGACCTAGAGCCCATCAGGGGGATTAATAACCAGATGAGAGGTGGGAGAGCACAAAGTCAACCTGAGGCCACAACCGCCCCAGCTAGCTATTCATTTTGCCAGGAAATACCTCAAGTGGTCTTTACTGCTATTAGAACCTGTTTGGAATTTTATCCAGAAAGAAAATAAACATCTCTTTCTCATATGGCTTAAAATCCCCATTGTGCTATCAAAATGAATTCTTTGATTACTACTGCTGCTGTTGGATTTCTGGAAAATTTATCCTCAGAAAAGGATCAAATCCTCTCCCTTTGTCTTCCTCCTGCACGCACACCAACCCCCAATAAGCTTTTATAACCATATTGGGTTTGGGGTAAAATGCATCACATTTTCATTCTATTAGAGAAATAATAGAAGGAGAGATGGCTAAGTACTTGAGCTGGGTTTCATTCCAAATATTAAGAAAAGCAAGCACCCATGCCAATAAATATAAAGCCTCAGAACTTGAGAAAATAATACCTTCTTGAACCTGAAGGTCCAGCAATCATACATTTGTCCACCTCTGCAAACTGGAACTGAGTAGAACAGGTCACAAAAATTACACCAGAACATGGAGCTAATAATGCTTAAACTGGTTAAGGAAAGAATTGTCCCTCTAAAGGTTAGCTGTCGACCTGCCAACTGAGTGACCTACATTTGCCTGGTCAAAGCATCTGTGAGAGGGGGCAAAAGAAATACGTTTGGAAAGGAAATTCTGTTTTGACGTTAAATGATACATTTTTCCTTCCCATTGCTCACAGGCCTAGAGATGCAAAGTGACCCTATACAGGGTACAAAGCAGCACAGCAGACTTTCACGTCAGCTGCTGGCAGCCAAATAAAGACCACAGAGCCATAGCCGTGGATAGAAGGTGATGATTTTTGGATTATTTCCTCAGTGCAAACCTTTCCTCTCATTCCTCTTCCAAATACAAAACGAGCCTTAGGGAAGCCTTTTCCTTATTAACATTTCTTTAGACTTGCACTATTTAAGCAAGCCTGCTTTACTTATTTCATTATTCTGGTGATAAGTGTAGTTTTTTCTTTCTGCTCCTAAGAAGCACATATGAAGTACACTGTGCCTTGAGAAGTGGACACAGAAGCTTTGCTGCTCCGACATGGAAGTCAACTTGTAGAGAAAGTGAAGGCGGACAGTTGTAAGCATCCTAACACTCAAGACGTCTATGTAAAACTGCAGGTTTGTCTTCTCTATCACCAAAACAGAGAATCAGAAATGCAACATTTAAGGAATACTAAAACCTAGTCCATGAATGATATTTTCTTTTGAGATGTGTTTTCTCTCTTAAAGCACGTTATCCTTTTGCACACCCTTACTACTTTTCCATATGTGCCTCTCTATAAAGATTTCTAAATGCTTTGATATTTTTTCCACTACCTCCTCATTCCAGTTTGTTCTCACTATAGGGTATGCTCTATGAATTTTTTATCCAGGTGAAATGAAAAAGAAGGCTGTGCTAATGGGAACTCAACTCTTCGAAGGTGAGAAGAGCTCCCTCTCGCCAAGACAACCCAGCGGACAACCCAGCGAACCATCAGCGTTCTTCTTGTGTTTCCACCCTCATTCCAGTGACTGACTATTTCCTAACACATTTCAATTATGCAGGAACTCTACTTAGAGCACTATGACAAAAAGAGGAGCGCTTAAAATTTTTAAATTAGGCTTCTAATTGTAGGTACCTCGAACGTCTTGCTCCCTGAGCTTCATGTGCAGCCCTAGTTTCTAAATGACACGTGAACTGCCTTTCAAAAGCTGAAAATGTGACTATCCTCTTCACGGACAAGGTATGTCAAAATTTATGATATAGAAATTATAATTTGAATTTTGCTAAAGGAACTGAACAGTTCTTTGTCAGCTGCCTGGAAGCAGGTAAGAGAACTTTTCCACTTGTTGCTAAATGATACAAACATATTTGGCTGCTCTGAATGACTGCTGTGGCTGTCAAAATGTATTTGCCTTGGAAGCCATCCAATTTCATCTTACCATGCTATCAAATGTGAGCTTATCTCAGACACAGACATCCATTCCTCTTTTATTGTTTTATGGAAGTCTGCTAAAATTATAGCTTTTATATAAAGTCCAGTACAGTAAATAGGAAAACTCCAAAAAGTTTTCACTGACTACACACTGTGAAAACACAGATGGGTTGGGGTTTTTTTAATAGTCTGACACAAATTTCCAATATCACCCACTTAGCAAACATTGAACATTGTTCTACAGTATGAAAATCATGTTTAGAGTAACTTTCGTTTTGAAATCAATTTTCCATATATCAGATAGGACCAGTAATCTCCTTTGTAAAGGAGGCTTGTACTCTGGGTTTTGTAAATTAAGGAAAACTATCAGGTTTGTCATTCTAATAATTTCATTTTCAAATAACGCTTTCTGTTCTCATTCTGTTTTTACAGTCACCACCAAAGAATCTGAAAGTTATGCAATACAACAGGCTTTAAAGCCACCAGGGTCCCTCCTAACACAAGATGGAAATAACTTATTACGCAAATGAGATTAAAACCCTGACCTTGAATCCACAGTCTTTTGCCAAGGGGCGGTGTGTGCATGTGGGTGGAAAATCAGCTGTGGTACAGAAGCTTGCACTGTGCTTAGGAAAGCACAGGAATTTTCAAAAGCAAAGGCCTCCATCATACAGGAAAGTGGAGGCACAGCAGACATTATGATCATTTTAATATTTCATACGGCAAGGCATTTATTAGGAAATAACATAGCTTCACTTCTGCACACAATCAATCTTATTTTGTGCTCATTGTCCTCTCGTATTTCAGCCATAACTGCAGTGGAACAAGTTTGAGTGTTCCAGTCTCGCCTGGCCTGCAGAGGCCACCAGAGCAGCAAGGGACAGGCGGCAGGGATGGCCCCAGCAACGCGGGATTCCCTCGGAGGCGAAGGGTGCCAAGGGGATGGAGCGAATAGGCTTCGAAAGGCTTTGTGCGGATGGTTCAAGGCCAGGCTTCCAGTTTAGTAACAGCTCATCCATATACTACAGCCTGCATCCGTTACGCTGTGCGCTGAGAACAGACGTGCGCTACAGGAAATGATTAAGTGGGAAAATAGAAAAAAATATATAACTTTTGTCTCAATGCAGTCTTGTTAATGCTGCTACTAAAAGCCTGCCTCTGGCATTCTCTGAATTTTTATAAGATCATCAGTGCCGTATCGAAGTTATACTGACTGGGCCGGGGCTATCTGTTTGCACGGGTTTGAAAGAAAGGCAAAGCAGTGATTAGAGGAAATGGCCAACACCAACACCTAGGGACATCAAATCTGAACAGCTGGTCCTGCTTCTTGAAATCTATGCTTCACTGAGACAAACAGGAGGCTAACAGGTTAATTTCTATTTTCAAATATTCTTTTAGATGGAGAGAATTTCTTGCAGGGGCTGAGGATGTCTTTATCACCGGCAACAGAGAGTCCTACTGTCTTATTCCAGTCAGGCTGGAATATTGCCTCAAGGTAACATTCTTTTATTTTGTTTGGGTCAGCAAGACGTTGTTAAAAAGGGAATTACAGCTGACTGCTTCACCTAAGAATCTTAAAGAAGCAGATGATATGAAGGAGGTTTTTTTTGTTTTGGGTTTGGGGTTCTACTTTTGTTTAGCTTATTTAGGGTTTTTTGTTAACTACCCAAAAAAAAAAAAATCTCCCCATGCATCTCCCAGAAGAGAGCTGAGAGGCAAAGAACCAGAGAACCACTGGAATACATATTCTAAGGACAGACAGACAGAATAGAGATGTTTCAGGAGCATCCTCCCAGGGGATCTCCATGCCCGTTTCTCCACAGTTTCCAAATTGGAAACACATCTATTTTCCTTTCATACATATATAAAAAGATCTGATAGATTTGTATCTAAGAAGAGAAAAAAGTGTTTCTCCAGAAACTGGAGAATTAATTGTAACAGCACAGTTCCACCCAGCCTTAAAGATTGAACAGCTAATATTATTAAATTCATATAAACATATATGGTGTTTAAAATATTCTATGTATTAAACAGCCACGTTTTTAGTTTCATCAAATAGGAAATGTTGCTAAAAGAGGTGGTAGAAAACAAAAAAGGGAAAAGAGAAAACAAAAAGCCTATAAACAGAAACTCTGAAAAATAAAAGAAGTTTTGACTAGAAAAAAGTAAACGGACAGTTGGCTGTTCTTTATGAAAAAAAGTTTGATTAACCTTTTTTTTCAACCAATTAAAATCAGAATGGCTGTTGAAGTTCAGAGCTATTACTTGTTCTGATTTTTATTACTATGGTGAAGATGTAAATGTCAAATGACAGTGTAGCAGAAAAGGAAAAATATCTCAATAAATCATAAAACAAATCTTAAAGGGAAATAAGGTAATCTGCCTAGTACAAGTAAACAATAATTATATCTGTCCTTGGGTATTATCATATAAGTAGTCAACAGGGAGGGTAGCCTTCCAGAGAAGATGGTAAATATTGTAAAAGTCAGTCTTAGTCTTTAATAACTTCTCCTTAAGTACTAAAAAAATATCAACTCTGATCTGACATGTCATTCTTAAGATACATCATTCACAGCAAGGCCAAAATACGCGCATCGACACATACCTCTTCTCTGGCTTGGCGTTCTGCCTCTGGGACTGGGAGTGCCTGCTGCCCCTCAGCGCCCCTCTGCTCAGCTGGCTGCTGTTTCCACCTCCAGAAGGAGCAGGGGCCCGAAGGCCAGCCCAAAGCTGCTCCTCGTTCCTGTGAAGTGGCACAGACGTGCGGATGGCAGAAATGACATGGCCAGGATAGGCAGTCAGCGAGTCCTCATGGTGGCGGGCATTCTGATGAGCCAGAGTCCTCTCTGAGGCTGGGTACTGCCGGCCCGGCCGCCGGTAGCCCCTTTCCCGGTAATAGGCTGGGAGGCATGGCCGTGTTTGCTCCATCACCCCACCACTGCAGCTCCGAGAGCAGGCAGACCAGGGGCCCCAGCTGCCCCACATGCCTGGGATTCCCCCGCTGCTATCCTCCGGTGCATCACTTTGCTCTTCTATCCTCTGTGGAACCTGCAGACACAAGAGATTGACTTAGGAACGAGAATTCACACTGTAATACCAGGAGAGCACTGATATCCTTTTTAATCCATTCACAAGTGAAACTGAAGGACATGGGAAGTAACTTGTCTTATTCATTCCCTGTCAAACAGCTGCCTGTTCTGCCGGTGTAGGAGGAGGTCTCCTACAGCCACCAGCCATTCTGACCAAAAGTATTTTTTGGACTATCTGGATAGGAATAGATTTCCTTTAGTTCTCAGCAATGGAAAACATTGCATAATGCAAAGCTTGGAAATGTAGAGACTGAAAACTATTATAGTATTAGCAAAGTCAGGAAGTAAGGTCATTTTTGGTGACGAACTTGGGTCAACAGACGCTGACTGCTCTCTTCCACTCTGATGCCTCAATAATGGAGATTGCTAGGGGTTGCAATAGTATTTCAGGAACTCCCATCTAATGTGGAACTTTTTAGGAAAGCAATAATGTAAGAGGACAGGCTGATTTCCAACCAGCCAAAAATACTGCAATAGTTATCTCTTATATTACCACTTTTCCCCACCCCCCCATATTAATGCTTGGAAGAAAAGAGCTACTCAAGGTGACCCACCCAATCCTACATTCACAGAAATCCCCATCAAACTCAGTAAGACAGGACAAATTGTTGGTCTCGGGTGCTCAGTGCCACTTAGCCCACACTCACCATTCAGCAGCACAGGGAAAGCAAAACAAAGAAGAATCCCAAAGAGAAGGGGGGTTTCTCTTGAAGGAAGCTAGGAAGGATCAGGAAGGGCAAGGACTGTTACCATAAGGAGAGTTAACCTCTCAAGCTGTGGCCAAATATTCAAATATCCTGACCTTGCGGCTGGCAAAGTATCAGCACAGCCTAAAAGTTACAACCACCCATCCCCATCTCCTGCAGGCTTGCGCCCCAAGCTTTACCCATTCCTGCAGCTAGACACAGGCAGGATTTCTCAGTGTTTTGTGCTGGGCAGAGTGCTCAACTTTGCTGAGTAGAAATTAGATCCATTTTCATTAAACACTTAGTTTTTCCTGTGGCTTCCCTTGTCCAACTGGCTGAATCACAAGTTTTCAAAGCAGGCTTCAAATGCCTGGATTCTCACAATTATTAATATATAGAACATTCTTTTAAATGAGCATCCTTTAATAGCTTATATATGTTCTGAATAATCTTTGTACTGACAAGCACACATGCATATCAATTCAATCAGGAGACAAAAAAAGGCACTGTCCACAAACAAATGCTTGCCATACCTCTCCAGACCCAATAATTCAAGTGTGTGGCTATCTCAAAATGAGCCTTGGAAAGACACCCTTTTCCATCTGTCACTTCTCCCCCCTTCAAAGGATGACCTCCTCAAGACCTAACTTCCATTCACAATTTTGCCTCAAACATGACTGCGTAACAGCAAAAGGTTAACATCTCCATACTCTGCCCCTGGCCGCAGATAACACATGCAGTCGCTAACCGAACGGCAGAGCCCCTGTGCCAGGGAGCTCACCTTACCACGGGGCTGGCCTTGGTGGAACGTGGTTTGCAAACCACGGGCTGAATACACCACTATAACACGAAAAGGCAAGCCAGCGTGGGGTTTGTGGTGTGGCTCTGTAATAGTCAGTTGAGGTCTACATAATCTGAAACATTTCCCCCCTCCGAGGTTGCTCTCACACTTTCATCACCAACCACAGAAAAAACTGCATTTAACTGTAACTTGTGAATAATAAAAAGCATCTGCATTGGTGTGATATGTTACCCATTTCTCCAATGTTATTTGAAAACAGGAGCAGATGTCTCTGTATTTAATATGCCCTTTTTCTGTGGATACCCCATTTGGCATCAACCTTTTAAATCCAATAGCTGTACAACCTAATACCGCATAATGTCAAAATTACGAATAACATGCACCAAGGTCTTGGTTTCTGGCTGTTACATTTGCTTTCATATCCAGGAACAGAACACCACTGGCTCACAATTTGACTAACTAAACAAGCTATTCTTCAGTCTGATTTTTTCAGTGAATATTCCCTGTTCATACTTACACTACACAGTAACGTAGCTCTACCACAGATATAAAGTTACAATGGTTATACACAGAGACACTCTTCTGGTCTGACCTCGGTTTGCAGTAAAATTTACTTATTATAAAACTAATAGTCCTTTGTTATCAGCCAAGTCAGGTTTCACTTGCCTGAACTATTTCTCAACCATTTCTATGATGGTTCAGTACACCTTTTTTTTAAAAAGCCAAAGACTCTCATCCAGGCAACAACTAAAGTCTATTCGTCTGCAAGCAACTCAAGTCACCACCAACATAAAAAATATTTCATTATGCAAAAATAGAAACTGATATAACAGTGACAAGTGTTGACCTGTTGCAGAGAACTTTCTAGCTGCCAAACTTCATTGCAGCAAGAATTGTTTCAGATAAAATAATATTTTAAATGACTGAAGGCAATGTAAAGTAATTTCACACCCCTTAATCTTCTCAGTAAGAGCTCTAGACGTAGCATAAGAAGGTTTAATCTAGCTAGTTAAGTAAGAACATAATAATAAAACTAATCAGATATCTTATACGGGTGTACAAATTCATCAATACTACTTAGTTATGAGATGCAAAATTCTGAGATGGGAATTTTCAGTAGCAACTCAGGTTATGCACTTTTATTTTTAATTGAGGTCTCTGTTTTCTTACTTTGAGAAAGATGGGGGCTACAGATGAAACTTTAGAGAAGATGACGTGATTAATGGCATAATCTACACAGTGAAACCTGCTACGAAAGACTGAATAAATTGCAGCTGCTTAGTTTAAGGAATGGAAAACATAGGGAGCAATCATGAGTCTTCCAAACAGATTACATAAATAAATACAAAGAGACATTCGTTGTCTCTTTGCAGCAAGTTTTCTCCATGTCTATAGCCAACACATGAGTAACAGTGGATTTAAATTTAATCGGAGGTGATCCAAATTAGCTACTAGAAAAAACTACTTAATGGAAAGGCAAACAAAGCTTGGGAACACATGGCCTGAGGAGATCCTGGCACCACGGAGGCCGACCCCGAACCTCTCCCAGGAACAGTTAAGGCATAACTCATCTTTCCCCAGGGCAGAGGAGCTGAACAACAGGACTCACAGGTCGCTCCCCGTCCTTCCGTCCTCTGATTTCCAAGTTACTCTGCAGGCAGCAATGAATTCTACCGCAGCCCTAGGATATGGCTAAGGAATTACTGGTAGCTACAAGAGACAGCTGAAGTATTCCAGAACGTCTCAGAAACACCACGTATTCAGAGATACATGACGCTAGGTCCCTCCTGCTCTCCCTTTAAAAATGACCCATTAAACAGCACACTTTTGAAAGGAAAGAGTTTGAGCCTGCAATGGGAAACAAGTGAAATGTATACTGAATTTTCCTTGCCAAGTCATTGAATTAATTTCTTTACTAGAATCACACAGCCTGCAAAAGGGAGAGATCAACTAAGCCATTTAATCTACTTTCCCATAGTTCATGATTGATTCCTTCTCTAGGTGACCTAGTAATATTCATTCTAACTATAAATGCACCAAAGAGACTTCTATCTACTGCAAGTTAATCAACAACCAAATATTTTGCTTTACAAATTCAATCTGTTTTTTCCCCTTAATTCTAGCCCTTTCTCTCTTTCCTATATGTTTTCAGTTACTTGGCGGGGCAAGGTTTGTAAGTGGCAGTAATACATTTCACTAGGTACAGCTGTAGAGTAAACAAAGTAAAGAAAAGTAAGGCAAGCTTTCAGGCGTGCAAGTGCTTGCAATTTCTACATCTGCACTAACTCCTATCACATTGCTATCAAAGATTCTTTAAAACGGAAAATTTCTTCATAATGACAGTTATGCACCAAATATTTTCCAATCTGTCACCTTCCTAACAGTGAGTGGCAAAGTGAATCGAGGCTAGATTTTTAGAAGAGTAGTTGCAGGGTCACTCTTCTTCCTTTCCATATCAGCATTCTGCATCCCTTTCTGTTCTTTTCCCACAGTTTTTCTTGTATTTTGCTGGTTTTCTACTTTTGTAAACAGGAGCTGCATTACATTCAGGCTTCATTCTGACAGTCATCTTTTTCAAATTAGGCAGAGTTTCTAAAACAGTTCGTTGTTTGGTTGTTTGGGGTTTTTTTTTTTTTCCAAAAATATCATTCATATATATAATAAATACATGAGGTCAGTGTGTAAAAAGTATATAAAGACTACAACTTCCAAAAGAAAGTACTTTATTTACCTAAATAAACCTGGCTGAACGGAAAACAAACAAAAAGCCAGAAAAACACCCTTATTTTAAACAATCTCAAATTGTCTGATTTAATCAGAACCTGTTAGAAGCTCAAAACTTCTCAATATTGAGATCATTTATTTAGAAATAATATAAGAGAAAAACATCAATACCAGCCCAAAGTCTGTTTCAGGTACAGTGAAGCAGTTAAGAGAATTCCCAAAAATGTTAACAAAAATACCGCTGTGGGCAGGCAGTCTATGGAACAATGTAATTTCAATTTTATTTTTTATCTTTCTAAGAGATACTAAGACTCTCCCTGTTTCTTGGAGGTTTGGTTTTTTCCTCCCTGTTTCTTTGGGTTTTGTAATTTATTTATAAAATTGGTTTGTTGTACAAGACTTGTAAGATAATAATTGTGATTTCAGTTACTGGTTTTGAACACTAAACAGAGCAAGCTAATAAACTTATTAAGACAGCAGAAGTCAACACAGAAAAGAGGGAGATGTTTATCCACGTGGCAGACAAGAAAACAAATTCTAACTCCCCTGTTTTCCTTAATTTTCCATAGGTCCATACAACATGCATCGTACTTGCTGCCTTGGGTTAACCAAGTTAAGACAGACAATTAAAAACACACCACCAAAATCTTCTCTCAAACGAACTGTGTATAACTCCCAGGGACTGAAATGCTAATTAGGCATTTATTTTGTTCTGCACGCAAAACCTTCAACCCTGATTCCATGCAGAACTAAATAAATGCACCGGGAATATTTAAGTCCATGGAATGTAATCCTCAATGCAGGACTAAAAATCCATAACTAGCATTCAACATTGCCATGAATTGTAGAGGAACTACAGTGCAATTAAGTTTGCTCACACACACATTTTACTTATCTTCAAAGCCACAGGCATGAGTATGTAGATTACACAGCTACTAAAACTCTGTATATCATGGGTAATAAATTGAAAAAAAACTGAAAGCAGAATACTTTACAGTATATACTTTGAGGCAGACATTCTCCACTAAATCACTGCTTAATGCCATAGTTGTCATTCCTGTAGCTTTAGATTTATGACAAGCGTTGAGTCTTTCCTCACTTTTACACTACTACAACCTTAGATCTTACTGAACTAAACATGCAACCAGTAAGGTGACACAGATTGCTTTTTAAACCGAAAAATAGTTTATCTTGAATTCATATAATTCAGCAATCACTCTGATCCTGAATCAAAAATTCCAGCAAAAACTAAGAGTGCACAAGCTATTGAAATAGAATACAAATTTCTAGTAATAAGATCCGCATCTCGGGATTTCAGCAACAGTTGTTGAAACTATACTATGCAAGAATGTCCCTGAAGAGGAAATATCACTAGAACTGAAAGCCACAAATATTTCAAATGTAGCTAGTTGTGCATGAAAACAATGACTGACAATGCTGTACTCATCTGACAAACACTGATCTTAAATACTGTGGGATACTTCATCCTATTAAACTATAGCTTGCATACAAATTAGAATTTCAGAAAAATGGGGGGAAAGTGGATAAATCAGAGGCCCATTTAACCCAGCACGATCTTTCTGACTGCGTGGAAAGGTTTAGGGAACCTGACATGTTCAGAGACATCCATGGACTCTCTGCTTCCAGCTAATCAGTAATTTAAGAGCCTCCTTCAGCTAAAAATCATGTTCAGATTGGTTTTAATACCAGCTACTGGACTTAATCTCCATGAGTACAATTAATCCCTTTTTTAGCATATTTCTAATCTTGGCTTCCAAAAGATTGTGCGTTTTACACTGGAAAAGTGCTTCCTTTTCCTCTGGTTACACACGCAGCCTGACAATTTCACTCTCCCCCCCCAAATTTTTCGATTGTGATAAATGAAGGTGATCATTCTGTATTCTCCTTCACCATACCATGATGTTTGATTTGAAATTGCTAACACAGTCCAACTCCAGGCTCCCTCTGAATTTCAGCAGTCCTCATCTGTTCAGTCTCTTTTTGTAAGGAAAACAGGCCAGAGTTTGGACTGTCCTCATTCGCAGCACCTTTTCCACTCCTACATTTGACATGGGTGTGCAATGCTGCATGCAGTACTCCAAATGTCAGTTAATGACGGACTTCCACAGTAATAATGATTACAATGCTTCGTGACAGTACATACTTTTTAACCAGCTACAAAATTAAGTAAGCTGCCATAGCCACAGTCAATGTTATTAAGTATTTTGCAGATACCAAGCATGTTAAAGCAGTCCAAATGCAAAACTGAAAAGGGATACAAGACAATGGCAAGCTTTAAACCTGGAGATATCTAAACCAAATCAGACGTTTTGGGTTCTTTCCAATTTCAGTTTAGATACAAGAATGTTATATTTCGTCAATTTAATTTCTAACGTGCTATCCGGTAATTCTTTTTTCTGGTTAAATGTCCTGAATTTAAATGGATTCATGAACAAAGTAACTACATCATATTCCTAATGATACATCTGAAAGGGATTTAACAGGCATAAATGTATGTTTTACAAGGCTTTATGGTATTACTTTAACCCAAAGGAAAAAAATTGTATTCAGAACAAGATTTAATTACCTGCTCAGAAAAATGCTACCAATGACATTCACTCACTAAACTCATGTTCACGTGCTGGATGCAAAGTGGAATTAACAGAAGCCATCATGCCATTTTTTATTTTAAACTACTACTATCATACTTGTCTTGTGCTTCCCAGAGCAAAGAGCCCTAATCCTGCTAATATTCCTCAACACCCTTCAGGCTTTAAGCATTTTTTCATAATCCCTTCCATGGTCCTTCTCATTACGCCACACATGGTAACCCATGCTATGACACCAAATTGTCACCGTCATCACTGAAGGAGTGTCAAGGCACTTGGAAAACATGATCCCTTCTTATTTATTTCACTACCCCAGGGTCACACCTCCTTTATTTTATAGTTCTGTCTGTCTGACGATTTCGCTAGGGCCCAGCCTGTCGCAGAAGATGCGCATGCAGCTTTTATCATGGCCAGGCTCAGCCTGACCGACGATTCAAAAAACCAGTATAATGGGATATTGTCATTACTAAAAACACGTGTTTCATATTTAGGATGAGTTGAACACAGCATTCTTCATGAACATTCACCATCTTCCTATATCAATGATCGATCCAACACAGTACGAGCTAGTCTTTGCCCTCTTAAAATTTCAAGAGTATAAAAACAAAAGCCAGGGGACTCGGAGGAACTAGAACTGAACGGCAGTTCAGAGCAGAGCATGCCAAATTTTGAATGGGCTGAGGAAATTATAGTTTAGTTTTAGAACCTGTTCAAGTGTAACGTTATCGTATTTCCCTGCCAGTGCTGTAAACACATCCATGGAACTGGTTTAATTCTTTCACCAGTCTAAGCATCTTAAAGGAATATTCTTCCAGTATTAGCTCAGCTGATTTCCAATAAAGGCCATACTTATATAGCCATGACAATTTCCTAGCAGAAAGTCTTTACAGTCCGTTTTATAGATGTTCATTTGCAACAACCGTATTTTTTATGCCTCTTACAAGAAACATGTGGAACATTGGTGGTTTGATAAAAAACAATCTACCAAAAAAATCCCTAAAACTTGCAGATAACAACTTCTCAGATCTCTCAAGGCTAGCAGAAAAATGGAGCAGAGGCCAAACAAAACATCATGACACAATGCATACATGTCTGCCTGGTTAGTACGCTCAGCTATTTTAATCCTTCATTGCATTTTGGAAGCCTTTAATCAGAGATGTAGTACACCATTCAAATTTTACAGTACGTGGTAAGTGTAAATATTACCAGCTTAAATGATTTGGGTTTCCGTTCTTTGTATAAAAACTCTGTCTGAACATCTGTGCCTGTGAAGATTAAAAGGCTAAAAAGCCTGGAAATAGAAGACCTTTGTATTCGCAAATCACTGAAGGGAGTTACAATGCCTGGAAAGCTTAACTGCCCCTTCAACCAACTTCGACCACATCTGAAGAAACTTCAACATTATTTAAATAGCCTAGAAAGTAAACAGCTCTGAAAAACGCTCAGAACAGGTTTTGTGCCAACACAGCTTTTCACATCAAGACCACCTCCATTGTGCTCTGTGAGCCTGATGTTTCAAGGAAGACGTTTCTTTCCATTTTTCTGTGAGACCATGAAGTACTTCCAAGTAAACAGATGGCTCACTCCTCACCTCACGTCTACGTGTTCCATACAATCGCTCCTTATCAACAGTAGGATTGGTGCTGATTTACAGTAAAGTAATGATAATAAGCATCAGGCCCTCACTATATCACAAGGCTTCTTTATTTTAATAAGCAATGTCCTCATCATGGGCTATCATCTGTGACCTGAGTTACTCAGCTTGTACTACCCTTGGTAGTACAACAAGGGTACAACAGCTGCAGTTGTACTACTACAACAGGTAGTACAACAGCTGTGACAAAGCTGTTGCCATTCTATCATATTTCTACACTTAGAAAATTCTTTGGGATCCACATGTGGTGGAAACATGGATTTTGTTTATTCAGTAATTGATGTAACACCTCTCAAGATCTCTCAGTGAGTCATCCACCCGTACTCAATAAGCAGAACCATAAAACAGAAAGCAGCATTCCCCAACAGAAGAACTCTGAAAAGCTTCTCATCTTTACCACCGCTCTGATCCAAAGCCCGGGGCAGAACCAGCACGCAGCACTGCTCTGAAGGAAGATGAGAAGCTTATCTGTGACCTTGGTAAGCTCACCTGCTCTGGAATCCAACTGGAACAAAGATCCTTTCATTTTTTTCCAGAGAAACACAGAAGGAGCTTTAAGGCCCTCATGCTCCAAGCTTATAGAAGTTAGTATTTTTTAATTAAAAAAAAATAATTAAAGAATTCAGATGTCCACAACAAAGCAGGTTAAAAATAACAAAACCATTGGCCTGGATTTTTCAAAGAGTATATTTGCATAAAATACCCCTAAAAATACCCATAAAATCTCCTTTCCCCAAACAAAGAAGAATTTTATTTCCTAACCATTTTAATGCACAACATCAAGGACAGGGAATTAGTAACAATGCAGAGATAGCAAGAAAATTCTTTCATCTGTTGTTCTAAATATTCTGTTGCATTAAAAGGCTAACTTTAAAGGAAAAGTCTTGGCACGCACTAAATAATCTGTCCTGTTTCCTAAAGATCAGTGTAATTAAAATAGCAACATTGTTAGCTTGAAAGGCTCTATTTAACCAAAGTTTCAATGAATGAAACAGCATGCATAGCTATATAGTTAAAGTCAAGCAACGGTGCAGAAGACAATCAGATATACCAACGAGGGGAAAACTGCAAGAGGAATACAGACTACGTTTCAGTTGGTATTGTTTTATAGAACTGATGTGTATGAAGATACAATGCTAATGGACAGCAGTTACAAACAATTAAAACATTACAAGATTAAAAAAAGTGTGACACCTGCAAATGTGTTGCAGGGAACACGTACACAGCAGCTGTATGCAGATAGGCGGTGACTAAGCTGCTCTAGTAGAATTCAGCATAGCGTAGGCAGCCCAGCAGGACAGAACCACAGTGACTCTGCAGTAGGCCTGTTAGCAAGAGCTGAGCTCCAGCTCGGCAAGTCCCTGCAAGTTACACATTTCAGTCGCTGCTGAGCTTAGGGCAGAGCTTCACCCTACCTGGATTGCAAGGAAGAACACAGCCGTCCCTTATACGCTTCTGCTCCTCAGGGTACATAAAAGCAAGGTGGTGACCAGCTGTGGTGGAGATCCCACAGTACTCCTTACAACTCCTAGGCACCAGCCCTGGTGTCTTGGCCAAAAGCCAAGCTTAGATATTAACTACTTTGTCTAACTCCAGTTTCCTCCAGTGTTTCAAGAATATAGCAAGAGTTCCTTTGTGCTTCACATTTTACTCTGTTAAAGCATGTTCAGATGTATTAGGCAGCCATATCCTTCTCAGTTAACAGAATAGTGACTTTTATAGGGTGTGGTAGGGTAAAAGAACAATGGGAATGAAGAAACATTGCCATTCACTGTCATTATTACAACATAAATGAAGGTGTAGGATCACATTTATACACAGTATTTCCTATATGAATCCTAAAAATGTTACCATAGTCAGATTTAGTAACCAAATCCTCGTCACTTGAAATAGTACTCCTAAAGTTGTCACCCTCTCTGCACGCTCCTTCCCACTTACGTCTTCACCATGCTCTTTCTACAGCTAACTAGAAGCAATCATTCCTAGCATCTTAAGCCCTTTGAGGTGGTGCAGTATAGCAGAGCAAGCAAGCAAGATTGCCAGGGAAAGCAAACATGGAAAGATAGAAAGATGAAATCAGTAGCCTACTTCTTAATTTTTTCAAAGACAGAAGAGAGCAAGACCAAAACTAGTCTCTTTGCTTTTGCCCCTCAAAGTAGGTAGTCCAATTAACCTAAGAATACGCCAGAATTCCCTTAAGCCTTAGCATTTCATTTTACTTGTCACATATAAATGTTCCATTCCTAGGACAAACTTCAGGGAGGTACATGACTGCCCAGAAAAACATCTATCCTACAGCAAACAAATATAGATGTTAAGCAATTTAAAAACTCTAGATAAGAGCACGGGCAAGCAGAGGAAGTGCAGTATTTTTAAACATCTTGTCCAAAAGCAAAGGAAAAGTGCATAGATCCTCATGGTCAATCCACAGCGACAGATTAATTTGTTTAAAAAGAACTTCTGATAAGCTCCTAATTCAATTTCACATGTTCCGCCAATGCAGTCAACACAGTGTTATTATGTAATGGATTTAAGGAGAAAAAGGAAAACAGAGGTAGCTCAGAGATCACTCCCTCCTACAGGTAAGGAAAACTTCTGTGTCTACTGAAAAGAAACAAAAAAAATACCAACCCCCAGCCCTCCAACCAAACCAGAAAAACCTACCCTCACCAAAGCCCAATACCATACAGATAGGAAACTTGCTCTGAAGTAGATGTTAATTGTAGAAATTCCCTTTTATGAACTGAACTGCTATTTGAGTAGTGATGGGTTTTGGCCATTGCACTGCATGGCTACTCAGGCTGCACTTCCACAAGTAACTGAACTGCTCTAGCAGCTCAAGGCAGCCAAATGAAGGATCTTGGCCACCCTTCCCTTCCCTCCGATCCTCTCTTTTCCCTCAGCTTCTGCTCCTGATCCTCTTCCTTATTTCTCCTGACTTAGCAGTGCAAGTCAACAGGCATATTTGAATCGAACACAAGGCGGGGGGGGGAACGGAACGACGACGACACACAAAAACCCCAACACCACACATCATAAAGCATATTCATCTCCAAATTTTGTGGGGAGTACAGCTACATACACTTGATACGCAGATGCTTTTCATAGAGATGATGTGTGTCTGATAGCAAGAGATAACATGCAGTTTATTTCTTCTTTAATTTAGAGCCAGCATAAAGAAACAACACTAAGCCCAAACAGGCTCAAAATTCTTCAACAATATTGTAGTGCCCCAATGCCTGTAAAAATAAATCCTGACACTTCTTCCATACACTGAAAATTAGTGAAGATATCGTACCTCCACTGAAGTCAATACTAATCTACAACTGAGTGACAAAAGGATACGCATAAATTCAAAGCAACTCCATTGCTTCAATGCTGCTATTTAATGCTATAACAAAAGCAAGATGTTTAAACAAAGCAATATTTACATCAGGAATTTTATTTGGACAAACTTTACTACTATTTATGTTACCAATTTTACTAAAATAAACAAGGGATAAATATAACTACAGCTTACTTTCTTAAAACAGCAACATATGATTAGAAATCCACCCAGGAATTACTTCTGAAAAATTGGGAATACAGACTTCAGTGGTTGTCTGGGAGAAGGACTGTTATGTTTCATAGTTTAACCTTCTGTTCATCACAGTATGACACTTATCAGATAAGGTTAAATAATATTTATTCAATAAAATAAGCATAGGGAGAGAGAACAGAGAGCTTGACTGTATGATGAGCAGCAGGAGGGCTGTTCATATATCCACTGCTGATGGACAAGGAAAGTTCATTGTTCAAATATTAAGATTTCAGTTTAACCAGTTTCAGACAGCTCGGTTGATTTTTAAAATGCCAAGTGTCAATTATGTGGTTTCATATAACATTTCCTCCTTTTTTGCTAATATTGATGAGTATTTTGGCCTTATGGAGGAATACACTTGACATTTAGAAATTATATACTATGAATGAGGAGTAGATCACAGAAAAAACCAGCCTCTACAAACACTACAACCCCTGTCTTCAGCAAGAAACCATAAAAGTATTTTGCATAGGAATTTTTATTTCTATCTAATGAACATATCATGTTTAATGTATTTGTATTACTGCCCAAACATGTGGTATTTATAGAGATAAGATTAACAAACAGAGCAGTACCATAAGCTCAGATGTAGGAAGATGTAAAGATGCTCTTTGTTTTCAGTTTTTGTGCACTTTTGACAGGAGAGACAGCATTGCTTAAAGTAAATAAGCACAAAAGCTACTTCTACATAAAAATCAGGTAGCCAGGTATTTCTGAAACTCGAAATTCTCTATCGGTCAATTCTGGCTTTGTATGACAGACAAGCTTCCAAGACTTTAGTTTCAAAATTATAAAACCTAAAAGCAGAAAACATTGCCCAGTCAAATGTTTTTCCCCCCCAAAAAAGTATCTTCTTACTAGCTAGTGTTCGAAACATTTTTACTTCAATAGCCAAGCTTAAGTTTCCCCAGAATAACAAAAGAAGGGGAACTGAAAGGGAATAGTATTGCATTTAGTTGTGGGGGAGGACACTCCAGAAAGCGGAAAAGTTACAGAATAAACTGCAAATCAGAAAAAATAAAACTTTCCCATTTGACCATGTCACACACACCCCACCAAGTCTTAATTCCAGTATCTGTACTTCCCTGCTATGGAAGTAATTTGGCTCATTCTTCTAGCTAATAGTCCCCAGACTGTCATGCCAGAAATGGATTTTTATGTGTGCATCTGAGGAAAGCAACCTGCTGAGCTCTCCTCTTCCAGATTTTGTTGATGAAATTTCCCCTTAATTTTTTTTTTTTTTTTAAATTGCTGCTTGATAAGATAAACTTCCTTCTTCATGTTACAGTCCTCAACAAATGCCATTAAGTCAAGAGTAGCTAAATGGCACTTTAAGTAGTTCTAATATACATGAAGCTAAATGAAAACTCTGACAAAAGTTCGGAAACGACAAACAGATTTTTGTTCAAAAATCTACATTGTGTCAGCCTCTCTGAAACTAGTATGACTTTAAACATGGATTACAAAGAAAGAAGAAACAAAAGATGAAAAATCTAGCAAGATTCTAAAATAAACAGAAAATAGTATTCCCTGATGTTTATAAGTGTTTTTAAGTCCTAAAAAACCAACATCTCAGCTGAACTGTGGGTGTCTAGAGGCAGTTACAACTGGATTTCCATCAACTGCTTTGGGGACTGTCCTGGGGTTTATTTCATTTTCCCAAAAGTTTTAGTGTAAGAAAATAATCAAGACTATTTGGAAATATTTTAATGAATTACTCAGCCAAATACCCAAGTCCAATTCTCTGATTTTACTTCCCTGTCCATAGCTTCCAGAGTAAAAATAACTAGATGCAGGGTGCAAAAGACAGAATCCAAACACTCTGCAACACTGCACATTCAAGCACCAGTTGTGCACATGTGCTTAACTTCAAGCTGCAAAATAAACACACGCTAAGGATTGGGGTATAAGCTAATGTTTTATTTGAAATCCAGCTCTAGTTACTCAGTCTCCGCACATTGTACCCTCTGAGCACGATATGAAAGTTACCAACCACCACTTTTGTTATTCACTACGTTGTTAAAATTACATATTGTTCATCAAATCCTTCCCTCCTCCTCCTCTCTCTTTCTTCCTGCAAAACCAACCTACTCTCACACAGAAGAAACTCTGCCAAAGAGCAGCGAGATCTGTGCAGAAATACACAGGAGATACTGGCGAGGGATGCCAGCAAACACATGGCCGGGTTACTGCATAAAAAGAACGGGAACAACCTCCAGAGCTACAAAGCTGAGCACTCACACTCAGAAACACATTGGTCTTGGCCTTCACCGTTCCTAACGGCCCCTCTTGTCTGGAGCCGATAGGTGGGTCAAAAGGTTTCTGAAAAGTTTAATAAATGCAGACTTCCAGTCTAAACACAGTTTGGCATGAATAGAATCGTCTCCCGTAGTGTAAGAGCTGAGAATGACAGCCAGCCCTGGAGCCTGTACGAGATGGTCACTAGGAAACCTCTGCTTCTCTTGTTTTCAGTAAAAAGAACAGCTCCAAGGTGGTTACCGTGCCCCTTAGTGCCATGCCTCCAGCCCCTTTAACGGGTACAGAAGACACTCCAGACCCATGGCATTTCTCATTCAACTGAAAACAAAGAATCTGATTTTATCAAAATTAATTCCGGAGCTTCAGAGAATGAAGCAATTGTCTCTCTGACTTTCTCTATTTCAGTTACTAGATTTTTTTCCCCTAAGGCCATTTGGAAGCTGTATTGCAGCATCTCTCCGCTGTCAACGTTACAAAAGAATGTCTAATTAGACACAGTACTGAAAACAGAGCAGCAGCGTGACCATCTCAACTTCACAAGAAAATGGAAGAGATCTAAAATAGGGAAAAATACTATGTTGTACTCAGGTTTAGAATTGAGCACTTGGGCAGCTTGAGAAATGCTGCAGACTGGACCGTGCCAGTTTCAGACTGCATCATTACTGACCTCAATTAATTTGTCTTACAATTAGGCTGCACAAGGAGCTGAACACGACAGCTACGTTCTTCAGGAACTATGACTATCGGATGGCTTCAGGTTTCTAGTCCGTACCTATGGAGCTACTGTCCAAATAATTTTTCACCCTAAAGACAGTGCCATGTCCACATAAAAAAAAGGAAACCCTGAAAACATATGGTTTAAAAATAAATACACATCTTCCATTATTATTTAAAAACCTATAGTGAAAAGCAATTTTTTTTAAAAAATATGTTATTTGATACCTTTAATAATGAATTGGTCATGTTTGAATACCAATTAAGAGATGAGAACAACACCTACATAAGGTCACAGCCCATAAAGGGCAAGAAGAGCATTCAACGGGTCTCCCCTCAGGTCTCTGGAAGAATCAGCAATACGTACACATCATTCCTGACAAACATTTGTCCAACACATTCACAGAGACCTCCATCACGGAAATTCTGAACATTAGCCAGTCAATATGATCTATTCTTCTTTATTACCTTACCGTGAGAAGTTTTTTTTAACATGAAACCTAAGTTTCCCTTGCTCCAGTTTAAATCCATTTCTTCTCACCTACTCCACCACAGACAGAAAGAAAAGCCTTCTCTTTAGCACTTGTATTTGGAGATTACATCTGCTTCCTCCACCAGTCTTCTAATCTTTAGACTAAACAACCTGAATTCATTCAAACTTCCCTCAGAGGTAAGATTTTAAAACCTCTCGAGGATAATCACTGCTGCTCTCTGTTTCTCTCCAAATTGCCCACTACTTTCCTGAAAAGCAGTGCAAAAACCTAACTTAAGTAGTCCAGCTGAGACCTCACGAATGCTGAGCAGGATGGATGGCGCGCAGGCTGCAAGCCACCTTAGACGGGCCGATGTCTGTGAGTGAGCCATTCATGAGAGCACAACAGGAAAGTTCAACAGTTTCCAGCTCCGATCTCTAGCAATTTAAATCTAGCAACGGAGTATGGTTTGGGTCCAACTTCTATTTCAGACATCTCCATCTCTGTAAGAGCCACCTATGAGCAACCAGACGCTTCTGCTAATCACTCCATGTTTGAGCGCTGCTCTCGCTGATGTGAATTCTTCTTCCCCTTGGTCTTACATGATGAAAATACTCCAAAGCTTGAGTAAGCTGACAGGGACCTACTTGTGACCTACAACACTCCATACAATTACTCAGCTCATTAACCAGATGAGCATCTTTTAACCAAGTATCTATTCATATTAAAAAAAAAAAAAAAAAAACCAAAACCCACACACAAAGCAAAAGCCACATTATTCCCAGAACTTTATTTAGATTGCATTGCTTTATGCATCTTACTCTAAATGTTTTCTACATTTACCTTTAAGTATACAAAATGCTAATGCATTCCAATGCTTACCTTTCTGTGTTCAATTGAAGGCTGAGGGATGACAAACTGAAATCCCAGCACTGCCAAGGAACTGAGAAGTCTGAAAAAGCAAATAGTGAAACAGAAGATATAATGACCACTAATACCAACCACACATCCACAATCTATTACAGGGCTTCATACCGCAAGAACTTATTTAGACACTTAAATACCATTACTAACAAAAGCAGACTCACTGAACTATATGAAACTTTCTTATGACATTCTCTTCACAGCAGGCAGTACCAGGTACATAGGTATATTTGCCCACCTACACAGCAGAAGTGCACCAAGTAGAATCCATTGATAGTATTTCACATAACTTTATGTTTAAATTAAAATACTATTGGCAGTGCACCTTTTAACGTCTCAGCATTTGGTATCAAACTGACATACGCTCTGCAAGTTTTCTAAAGCACTAAGTAAGAATTCACCTATCTGTGGACTAAGTCTGCTTCTAGCTCCTCATTTTACAGGTGAACGCTCCACCTCCAGCACACAGGAAACATGCAATGAATCACCATGATTTTGCAGAAAATAGGTTCTTCCCCAGTTGCCTAATGCTTGTGGAAATTGAATAACCTAATGGGCACAGAAGATGGAAAGTGGCGGACACAGCTCACCAGAGACTCGGGATAAGCAGCCACGCATCACCCCAGACCCCACACCTTCAATCTGAAAGGAGTCATAATGGGAACCAAGCCCAAACAAACTTTGTTCTGTCAAGCCTCACCACCATAACGACTCCTAGGAGCCCATTACAAGTTAGGCTCAGTTAGCTCAGTCTTTTGTTTGCTATAATTTGCACTGGGGACTGGTTTGCCCCCTTCTAGCAAGCCCCTTCATCAGAAAACACAGAAAGGTATAAGAATTAGGATCAAAACGTCTTTATTTCTACCAAGAGTTTGATTTTTTCAGTCTACAAAGAGGATGCTTCAGACCCTCTATAAAGGGGAAAGCTGCTAATGATTTGCCAAATTTCAATGCAGAAGTAAAACTGATGGATTTGGGCACAAAATCCAGCTGCAAACTAATGGACCAGACAAAATCCAGCTGTGCTTCCTACTCACAGCTCCTTCCTTTGCTCCCTACACAGTAACGCTTTAAATATTTCTCATTGTTTCAGGTATTTTCAGACAGACCTCCTAAATAGAAAGAAGGCTTTTTTAATACTAAGCATTTCATTACCACCAATACAAAAATTCTTCTACTAAGAAGAATGTTTTTCTTGAGTTTCCTGTGTTTGTTCTTGCTAACATACTGCAAAAGGAACGTTAGGTAAGTATTGATTGCACATGGCCTGTCATCACCTCATCACCATAGTCTATGCCCCTCTCTCTCAAAGCAATAAACCCTTCAAAGGCAAGAAAAAATCATTAGTTCCTTACTTGCCACATCAATTTAGAAAAAAAAAAAAAAACAATTAAAACACTTCCTTCTAACAGACTTTTAAAGTATTACATTTCACAAAGCTATCATTTGTGATAAAGCCAAACAGAGGGGAGGTGGCTGAAATCAGAGCCAGTGTAAGGCACTATAAAGAAACCACAGCAGGAGTCAAAACACACAGTTCAGAGCAAGGTCCATAGCACAGCAGTGGATGGAAGCCAAAGGCATGAACGAAGAAACTGATTTGCCAATCACACCTGGAATCAAAAGTAGAAATAGAACTCAGACCTCCAAACTGCAAAATGACAGCATCAAGTCCGTCTTTAACTGACCTGCATTTCCCTTTTTCAAGTGCTCAAGTGATCTCCTAACTATTCTCAAGGAAAATATGACAAGCTTCTAAGTAGGTAGAGCGCAGTCTCTGACAGGCCCAGTCTACATCTTCTGCAAATTATATTTAACTTCCTTTTCAGAATCTTCCTACCCACTCCCTGCTCCCTATAATCCCTCAGAGCACGTGAAAGAAAGTTCAGACTTTGCATAAGGAAATGAATGCTTTCATCCTCAACAGGACAGGATTTTTCTGATCAGTCTGAAGGACTACAGATTCCTATGCGTAAATTCTTCTGAAATCACGCACAAGGTTGGGAGTTCTAAACCGAGTGAGAAATGTAATCTTCAAAGCAAATTACTTACCAGATTAAAGTTTTCAGTTCTAAAATGCAAACTTTCAGTATGTGTGTGATTACTCCGTGCCAAGCTTTTCCTGACCATTCTTTAATGAGGTTGCACTGTAATCACCATCTCTATGTATGTGCTCAAGGACAATGAAGCTAGTTTCTAAGTTTGCTTCTGTATCTGCAATTGGATCTCTCAGAAACAACAGTATCATCAACCTACTATTTCAAACACATAGGAGATCTGCCAGGAATACTTAGGCCAGCCTGAGGTAAGCCTCTAGCTTCAAATCAGTGTGCAGCAATTTAATTTTTTTAATGTCATTTCCTTCAGTAGCTTGCTTTGGCTAACTTCTCTGGACTAAGCTTTTTTATTTGTCATGCTTGACTAACGTTAGGCCTCCCAAGCTACAAAAATAGGCTTCTCCAATTTCAGTGGGCTTGTTTCAGGTATTCTTAACTGTACAGAAAAACCAAAAAGAACAAGTGCTCCTCAAAATAAGGCAATTCTTTTAAAGTATATGTGAATGGGTCAGATACCAATTGGAGCTCATTGATGGCTATTTAACTTGGGCTCTGTGTAAGAATCTTGCTGGTACAGACCACACTTTCACAGCTATGGCACTATTTGGAGCCAAGTACCTAGTTTAAAGCAAAGACAGGTGTTAAACTGTCAGTCTATCCAAGTCACAAAGAACAAACATGCTCACTTTCTTTAACTGGCAATTTCTGTTTAACTGGGGAGGCACAGAGCAAAGTGAAGTAGTATTAGCTCCATCACAGAAGCAGCAAGAAAAAGTTTGCTATTTAACACCTCATTTAGGAACACCTGAGTTCTTCCTCTGTCATTGCAGTGAGTATTAGCTCTCTGTGAATGGAGCTGCATGGTACCAAAATAAGATTTCTTGCATGGCTGCTGTCTCTTAGTAGTTGTACTTTATGACAGGCTATCACGGCCAATGTGGATTGTCCAGATAGGAGTGAAAGTATTTTAGCCAAGTGATTAGTACTGACTAGTGCAGTATGGCTCTTGTCTCATATTCCTGACTTCCTCACAAATGAAAGTCTGCAGAACAGCCTGAGTATGGGACAGCCTGGGAGGAGCTATGCAGGGAAAAGTCTCAACAGGAAAGATAACACAGGTAGTGTCAGTAATATGCGACAGATCCATTTTGATGTGGAATCTGCCCTGGCATAGTAGGATGGTGCCAGAACTGCAACTCAAAGATTGATGTCTGAAATTCACAAGAATGAAGGTCAGATCAGAGCTGTTACTGACAGCACCTCCGTACAATGAAAGACCACGCAGCTGTCATTCCTCGCAGGAGATCAACTGCTGTTCCTGTAGCATCACAGCTGACTGTTGTCTCTGAATCCAACTACAGAACTGGACAGACCAGCTTAGAAACAGCTAAATGTTTCCTTTGTCAGGAAAGCTGTTTGAAAGGTCTTTCCTATGTTTGCCCACTGGCAAACTGTTTCAGGAATGCATAGTATAAATCCCTGAATGAATTGCAGCACAGGTACTAAAACATGTAAACCAGTAATTTAAGCCCAGTGACTGTAGTTGTACAGCCTCATCAAAAAAAAAAAAAAGAAACTGGCATACACTAACAGATGCTCTAAGCATAAACAAACACCGAAAACTTTCTTTTTTTACTGTCACCAAAGAATCCTATGTCTGGTATGCACATACTTGATTATTTGGTCTTTGAATAAGATTTTTATTTATCCTCCTGTTGTGGTTTGGGCTGGGCTGGCCACTAAAACGAACAACAGATGCCACTAGTTTCAGAGGGTTCAGTTAGAAGAGACTTAGCTGAAAAGTAAAATTACTGAAAAGAAAATTGGTTCTGTTTTACCTCAAACCAGGATGCCTCCTATGTTACAAACATCTTTAACTCCAAAGCAAGAGAAAACCAAATTGATAGTTACCGCAGTGTGTTAAGAGCATATTAAATAAGATTTTAAATGTTTTATTGCATCACTTACCTCAAAGAAACTATTAAACTGTCTACCATGATCCTTTAATGCAAGGTGTCTTGAAGTGAAAAATACCTCTTCACTGTAGTGCAGCACAGTGCCGATCACACACAAATCCTACAGAGAGAAAAGAGGAAAACATTTAACACTGCTTATTCAGTGTTATCCAGGATGCCTGTGAAACTGGATACAGATCTACATTAGTCATCTCTACCTCAATTCTTGGGACTTTACAGCAATTCAAACTGGCAATCCAGTGTGTTACATGAACAGAACGGACACACCCCATTTTTTGCAACAGGACTTCAACAGTGCCAAAGTGCTGTGCTGAAAGGCTGTGGGATGCAGAATCTTGATTTAATTCCCAAGGATGCGAATCTGATGTTAACCTTACTTGCCTTTTTATCTCACATTCCTGGTATGTCGCTCGTATGACAATAAATCAAACAGCTTTATTTAACATCTTGTGTTAATAGAATTCATAGAACTGAAACTGGATTACCCATTTCTACTGTATAGTAATAATATTATTACACTCTCCATTTTGTGAGCAATGCAAGAGTGATCCTCTTGTGAGTGCTCATACAGTCTGCAGAAAAAAAAAACAGAGCAGTGTTGTTCCCTCTCTATTACAGATGGCAAAGGCAGCCACAACGAAGTTAAATGCCGTGCCCACAGTCACAGAGGAAATCTGGGGTTAAACAGCATTCTGAATACAAGTTCAGCTGATCCTTATTTCTAAAGTCCTATCACTGCATCATGACTACTGCAAACGCACAGAGGCCCTACCAGCCCTTGAGAGGGTTATTACCTACGTACACTCTCATTTGTTTGGAAATACTCTCAAATGTCCAGACATCTGGGAAGTCCTTATTTTGGTAAATTTGTAATCATATATGGGACACCTAAAATGCTGCACCGGTATTTTCAAGCGGGAAAGAGATCCTTGCAGTAGGGAAATACAATATAAATTGCGGGGGGTGGGGGGAAGAAGGGAGGGTAAGAGGAAATAAAACACTATTAGGACTGAACCTAAATCTATATATTTCAGAGCTTGGTCAACCGCTGCCTGTATCTTGCCATTTACAAGTGATTACATGTTGAAATGCAGCGGAGTGAACAGAAACAAGAGAACACTGCTGTTCATAGATAAAGAGCTCTCAATTTCTGTCAGGCAGCCAGATAATTACAACCGGCCTCGAAAGGGACAAGACTTACAAGAACTTAAGAAACGTGCAGTTAGAAAAAGTACAGATCCTGCCACTAGAAAATGTGGATTGTTTGCAGGTAACTGGACAAGCTAAATTCACACACACCAGTAAAAAAAAAATCAAAGAACAAAATATTTGTTTTAGGAAGTCACAAAATACTTCTGACAACTTTAAAAGAAAATTGCTTTTCTTTTTACTGTTTGATTGTTTAGCTTTTTAAATGGATGGCATTAAAGTTGAGTACTTGGGAAAGTATGATGACAAAAGTTCTGCCTGTAACAGGTTTAAGTTAGTCATGAGGAAGAAGCATTAGGGCTCAGCTAAACTTCACCCTCTCTTTCTGCAGTTCCATGGCTGGCAGATCTAAGAGGCTTTATCAAACTTAGCAATTTCACTGCTTAATGCCATACAACTGTTTTTTAAATGATGGGCAGCACTTCTGAAAACAGATTTTTAGTCTAGATCTCCTGCAACACTTTACACTATTTGAGGTTTTAGCACACAGTTTCAGAAAAAGCTATATTCCTTTAAACATTAGGCAAGTCCACATATACAGCACTAACACAAAGCATTCAGACAGATCCCCTAGGATGCTATTTACTAACAGACATGTTGAATCGCGAAGGAAACAAATGTCTCCCTTCCTGCAACCTGACTCTTAATTACCAGACACACTGAGGCAATGGTCTTTTGTATCACATATTGAAAATGAAGGATACGCACATAACATGGATTGTAAACAACACGGTTTCAAGTTCTTATCATTAGTTTTTTTCCAGATGTACTCTCTTTCAGTTTTTTTTCACTCCAAAATAATCTTTTTATCCAGCATCCTTGTATGGAGGGACACAATCTCAGCAGAACACTGTTACAGGATACAAACCCCCAGAAAAAGAAACGTGCGCTCCCCTAATCCGCTCTGTAAACTGCGCCTCATTTGGAAAGCGGAAAAGATACTATTATAGATCTAGTTTTGCGAAGAAGCGGGGAAGGAACCTCTGGTGTTTCTGGAGATTGTTCTTAAAAAGAATGCTTAAAGTCCACGCATATGTTTTCAATTTTTTCAGTTCATCTGTATCTTCATTGTCAATGGCAGGCTGCATTACAAACTGAACTTTCAACAGTATTTCAATGCCTTTTTCAAAACACTTCTTACTGCAACACACAGATGCATTCTTTTGCAGTATCATTTGTAGCACAGTGTAAAAACTGCGAAGTACCTAAGCAACTTCAAAGCTTGTTTTCAAAATTATTTCAGTGCTTAGGTGCTTACAGCCCATTGAAAGAAATGTCATACTGGTGGTGGTGTTTTTTCATAGGAAAATGTGCAAATGTGACAATCATTTTCCCTCCAGAAGATCCAGGGCAAAATGAATATCTGAAATGGCTAAGCAGTTAACACTAGGATTAAAGAACACGAATTTTGGCATGGAAACTTTCAAAAACCTGATGAGGTGTACTATGTGCTAGTCACTGCAGCAAGTCTTGCAAATGTAAAAGCCAAATTACCTTCCCAGAAGGGGCTTAAGAGCACTATAGACCTATTTAGCAAAAGACTTTCTAGTAACCCTATTTACAGCAGAAGAGATATGAATATCTCAACTGGAAGAGCCCACACTCCTGTACTTCAGCAGAGTTAGAAAGACTTTCTCCCCTGCATTAAAATATTTGACATTTCAGCAGTCTTCCCTATTTCACCTCCAAGTAGGGTGAAAACAAAATCCGTGAAACTGGGTAGGAGAAAAAACAACAAAAACAAAAAAACCCCCAACCATACACACCCCAAAAAAACCAAACCAACCAAACCACCCATCACATAGGATGGAAGGATCCTGGAGAAATTCAAACCCCCTTCTCCAGAACAACCATGGCACAAGAATCAAAGGGAGAGGTGTTTCGGTGCACATAATACAATGTGCATCAGGTCACAGAAAATGAGACTGGAGAATAAGATCCTGGTTAAAGTCTCCTCCCTTTTCACACTGCAGGTGAGTGATCCTCACACCTTCAAACTGCTGCTGCCAGTCTCGGCAGTTCTACTACCAAGTTATCAGCTGATCATAACCATCCTTTGTCTTGATATTTACTGAAATTGACTCTGACGCTTACTGTCAGCTTTACCTGCAGTCTCCTTAACCATCTCAGCCCAACAGCCCATTTGTAGTCAGACACTGCAGCCCTTAGATGAGCGTCTCAGTGAAATTAGACAACAAAACCACTCATTTGTAATGGAGATTTCAAAAAGGGACAGAGATGGATAATGGCAGCAAATAAAAAAAAAAATAATCTAGTAGGCAATAGGCAATTGAATAGGCAATCCCAGAAATTTGCCAAAATGGATACAGTAAGATTTCTCAGAGAGTTAAATGATGCAATACACAGAATTATCAGGACAGACACCACAGACACTGTACAGAAAGTTAAGAAAGAAGAAGAAGAAAGTCAACAATGAGATTTCCCCCTTGGCTAATTAGCTTAAAGAAACGTCTTCCTATAAAGTGGTTTGAAAATTTACAGAATTAGTTATCCTAACCTCTTAAATATCACAGGACCACTCACATGCAATTTTTCATGTGACTGTACCCTTTGTGTATTGTGAGTGGGTGGTATTTCACTTTCATGAATTCCAGTGTCATTTTAGCATCAACCTATACTTCTTACAAGTCCTGTCAACTCACATATATCCATATGCATCTATATACTAACTGTAACAGAAATTTCTTAACGTGCATGTGTATATTACCTACTGAAACAATCCAAGACCCTCTATTTCAACTCACAACAAGGATGTGAGACACACCATGTAGAAACAGACACTAACTCAACTAAGTTCAGAATTGCTCTGAGCTTTTAGCACATTTTATCTTGTTGACTTAAATATATAGCAAGCCAACTTAAATTTCTTTCAATATTTGTCTTTCTGGTGGGATTATGTATCTTGCCAGCTACCAACAATGGCAACTTGAAGTAGCTATGAAACTTAAGCATCATTCTGAAGTCATGTTTCCACTGATGTGCAAAGTTCTCTTTCTGTATTATCTAGGAAAAGAAATCATAAGTAAATAATACTTAGGAATGCTTACAGAAAAAAATAATATACTCTTTATAATAGAGTACTCTCTGAATCTGTTGCCTTGCACATTGGTATAGTGTATCAATTAGTTTAGTTGTTCACACCTACTAAACGATGTTCAATGCAAGTCCTTTGGATTGCATCCAAAACTCACGACATTCACAAGACTCTGATGAAGCACCTCACAGTGCACCGGGTTTATCTAGCTACATCATTTGTGCGTACATCCAGCAGCTTGGACTGCAGCTGCTCACACCTACCACTAGTGTTTTAGTGTCTTGACATATTCATTAACTACGTTAAAACATCCACTTGTCTCTGAAAGCTGCATAACAGAGAAATCTAGTGTTAGATCTGCTGCTTACATGGAGCAAACAGTTTCATTAAAACAAAAATTGCAAGTTACTCCACCTAACCCTGAAGGTGCCTCTCTGTTTTACTTTAAATGCTTTGAAAACTTTAAAGTTCTCCTTCTGGGTGTGTCCAGAACTACTGCAGTTCAAGAAAGCTCAGTGCCTGTCTCCAATCTAAGCTTGATCAGGATCCAGAAGCTTTCATTTCTTTGCCCAAAATCTCACAAACCCTCCCTCCCCAGTCCAGTAAGTACACTCCACAAACAACAACATAGACAGAGACACGATCAAGCCTCTTACATTCACAGGTAAAACTACTTGTCTTTTAAACATCGCCTCTGGCATCATCTGCTTCTGCGTAACAGCTGGGTGACTCACCTCCCGCGATGGGCAGCCCTGACTCAACAGCCTCTGCCCCAAGGAGGGGGGCACTTGGCACTCCCTGGTGCCCCAGGGATGCACCTTACCCTCTGCTCACTGACTCTCTATAAAGCTGTGCTTCTACACAGAAGCACCAAAGCCCCTAAATAAAACAATAATCGTAAAGGTTGAGGGCCATCCCGGAGTAGCCTGAAATTTTGGTCCCATTTCTAGAGCTGTCTCTTCATTCAGCGAACATTCCACTTCTCAAAGAACAATTTCAGCTCATTTCTTTGGAATTCAGGGGAAAAAATGTGGCATCCATTATTTGGCATCCATTTCTATTACATTTAATTGTCCTCTGAAAATCTAGGAGACAAACTCAAAGTTGGTGAAATCCAACAGTGACCATACACACAATTTCCCAAAATATCCATTCACAAGACGCAAATCTTGGCTTGTAAAAATATTGTTATGCTGGAGGGTGGCATAATTCAAACAATTTTGCTTCAGTCTTTTTTGAAGTACACACAATTTAATTAAAGATCTACCAAGGGTTGTGACATTAATCTTGTGAGCAAAGGGGAGAAGCAAGAAAACGCTTGTTCATAGTGGAGAGCTGCAGTCACTTTACATAGGACTAGTAGGATTTGTTTCTTTAATTTTTCCTCTAGATTTCATTTTTCTTAATCTTTGTTCACAACACTGGTTATGTATTTGCTGAATGTGCATTAGTAAAAATATCATAAAAGTGAAAATATTATAATAAAGGAACCTGATCTAAAATTCACTAAAGACCTCTTAAACTGAATAATAGGTTTGATTTAACACCACAGTAATAGTTTCGATAATCAAATAAAGTATATTGTTGTGGCATGAATTATGACATATAGTTAGTTAATTGCGATCAATTGGAAAGGAAGCGTGCTGGAGTAGCAGTGCTAAGTTGATTAGTAATTCTGATTTATCCAACCTTAAAAGAAAAAAAAGGAACAGAAAACACAAAATCATATTGAGTGCCAGGAAAATTGAATGAATTGTTCTTTTTTACTTCTTTGAAATAATAACCCAGAAAGATGACTCTTTCTCAAGATTCAGCCTGCACCAAAATTGCCGGTTTTAGTCTGATTTTGCCCTCTCTTTCACCTTTTGAAAGCATTAGATAGTTTTCACAAACACTTACTGCATTTAAAGTTCTCATGTGTGGCTTCCAGGCAGAGGACAATTATGTAAAAGGTAAAATGAATCACAAAAGTGAGATCATATCTCTCTCCAAATCGACAGAGAGATTCTTGGGATGTAACCGTGTGGAAATTATTGCAAACCTACCTTAAGTTCATTTCAAGATTTCAAATTAACAGGCTGTGAAATTTTAGCCAAATCCTTGGCATTATTTTTAAAAGTATGCTTAGTAACTACAATTTTTAGAGGAATGATTTCTTATGATGACACTGTAGACGGACAACCTCATTTCTAACTGAACAATGTTTTGTCAAGAAATTACACTCAAAGTGCATCTTTCAGTTTTTGAATCTATGTTGCCTTCTACAACAACTAATTTACAAAACATTATCAAGTTCCAAATTAGAGACCTATAGAGCTTCATCGGGTCCATTGATCTTTCCCTGGATTTACTGTATTATTGTCTAGGGAAAGTTTGAAGTCAAGGTAACATTTTCCACATCTTCTACCAAGTAGTAAACCCAGATACTGTATTTTACTGAAAGGGTTCCTCAACTCTTCAAAAGCCTTTGTAGGCAGAATAAGAGGAAACTAGAAAACACCTCCAATAAACAGAGGATAGACCAACTGGTTGCAGGGTGTATTTAGTATTCTATTTTATACCAGTTAATCGGTATTACTGCTGAAGGAATGGATACAAAATATGCACTCATGTAACTGTAGGTATATAAAAAGAAGCCCGGCACACAATTAACAAAGCTAAGGTAGCCAAGCTACATGGTGGTTGGGTTTTTTACCTTCCCTTCTCTCTCTAAAGAGGCTACTATAGGAATCTCGATACCAGCTCGTCACTATTCACTGATTTAAGGAATTCCAACTTTTGCCATGCCTGTTATATATCACTAGTGCAGAACAAACTGGATAGACCTTATATAAGACGAGTATGTACGGACCAGAGCAATTCTGTTCCCATCTGAAAGTACTTACTCAACGTTCAAATAGTATATTCCACTTGTGTCATGTGAATGTGGCTGCAAATTCCCTTTGCTCACAGGTCCAGTAACAATCATCACACGCACAACCACTAAGAGCAGCCTGTTCCACACTTAATGAGCCCAGAGAACTGAAAGAAGTTCTAGCAGTTTCAGCACCTGAAAACTATGAAAGGTGCTACTTTTCACAGCTCTTCACATTAGAAACCATCACCTCTTCTAAGAAGACGCATTCCATATACTTTTAATAAATGTTGCTCCCCTTTTAAAGAACTTTTTTGCCACAATCTGAGTATTCCAAACCAAGAATGTAGAAGGTACTGCACAGGTAAGAGGGAGGGGGAGACGACATGTTCAAGACCCTTTTCATAAAACAATCTTTCTTAACCTTTCCATCATCCTGATCAACTCTAATCTGATTATTGATATTGAAAGATATGGAAAAAGGAATGGTTAACAGCCTAAAAAGTCAGGTGGAAATACCTGACATCCCTACAAGCACCAATTCAAAACGCAGGTGAATCCTTCACTGTTATGACAAGCAAGAGAAACAGACTTGCGTGAACTCTGCTATGATTATCAAACAGCTACAGTCTTGGCTACAAAATGAGCAGTAAGAGCATGAATTTATTTTCAACAAGTTACTGTTCTAGATACTTTTCTACCAAGCGTAAGTAGCCAGAGTGGTTATTTTAGATCTAGTTCATACACTGCTTCGAGACCCCCTCCATGTTGTGGAAACTCAGGTAAAACCGTCTGCTGTGACTGGTACTTAGAATGCCCTGGCTAGAAATATTTCATTGAGAGAAGTAGTACGGATGAAATGTCAGTCTCCAAGTATATTTATTTAGTAAAAGTCTTAACAATACTGATATTGCAAAGCATATAACTGCATTTCAGAGCAACCAGGAATACCAGAAATTTCTTAGAACCTCTTTTAGCCATACTAATTTCTTTACCTGTAAACATCCCAAAGAAAATGAGTTTTTCTTATGCTCCTTTCATGACCTGGTTAATGAAAGCTGCTTTCAGAACACAAGGCATCTCTCTGAAATCAAAGGAAAGCTTCTAACTTTCAACCCATCTCAGCCCCAGTTTCTTCAAAACATAGGTTTGCAACGGCATCCAAGTGGAGTTTACATCAAGAGGCAGATGATGGTTCTGAGGACCTACCGTCTTTTGCACGAAAACCAAGGACTGACCAGCCTCACTCAAAGAGTTATAACACATCCTATTTGAAAAGGTCACAGAAAACAAATATGTCAGCAAAGCTAATTGAAGGCACATGTACAAGGACAGTAACACACAACATATTTCAGCAGTATAATCAGCTGTTTCTTAGTAATACAGCTGGGAGACACCCCTCTCATCAAGTAAAAATCACATATATTACATAATTATTGTGCAGTTAGAAGACACCTTCCTTTTGCAAAGGGAAAACATTGTTCTTCAACCGTCTGTTTAATATCGGCAGAACACAAGTCTTTTTTTCATTTTTGTAAACCACTTACCATGAGAATTCACTTTCACGCTGTTCAATAAGTATTGTAAACACATGCCCAAGCATCAACATCCCCCACACAGAAAAAAAACCAAAATACAGGAGGCCATGCTTCAGAGAATAAATTTTTTGGCGTGAGCATTAGGCAACATTCAACAGCATACACAGGTGAAGATCAAGTGGTCCTGGTGAAAAGGTACCCTTCAAAATAAATACTTCATTTACTGGTAAATAGAAGTATCATTAGCCTGCCACAACTTTTTGCATGGCTCCAACACAAATAGAAAACCTGATGGGAAACTGCCCATTCTCTACATCAGGGCCGATTCACATTAACAGGATAGTATAAAGAGCCAGCAATGCCCTGTGAACACACAGAAACATTTCTAACAATATAAAAATCCTGACCTTCACAGCTGTGATTTTCTAAGGAAGAAAATAAATAGTAGATGAATGCTTAAATCTACCCCTGTCCTCACAAAACACAACACAATGAAATTGGTGTCCCTGTGAAGGTACTACCTGAACACGTGCAATCTCAAAGTATTAACTTACACAAAGGTCCTTCTGTTTTGCTTGCAAGATTTCTGAGGTGCTTGGGGTACCAGTGTTAGAACACAACAGGGAAGAGAGTATGCAATGGGGACTGGAAATCTTTGCTTGCTTATTCAGAAACAAAATATTTTCTTTGGAGTATGAGTGGAGGAAACATCTCCCTGCATAAGCAATACCTCCAAATAACAATGCTTTCTGGGAATACTCATACATTCTTCCAGAGCAGACAAGCGATAAAGCTGTATTTGTACAGGGACACTCCAAAAGTCAAACTAAACCACTTTTGAAACTTGTTAGCCAACCTCTAATGGAAGCCTTCTTAGTCCTCGGAAGAGATCACCATAGATCATCCAAGTTACCAGAGGGAACAAAGTCTTGTCAAGACTGCCTAAATATTTCTCTTCTGGGTAGCTATTCATATCCACTATTGTCAGAGATGCTTAATTTTCTAAAGTAAAACCCTATGCAGCAGAACAGATACTAACTGGAACACGTATCTATAAATATAACACAGGGATCCATTGAAATTACCATTAAGATCCTTGGGGCTCAGTTCCAAACTTTGGCTACAGTGACTCCAAGGGCTTCTGTAGTTTTATTCTTTGCGTACAGAACTATAAATGGGATAAAAATAATTCCCAGGGAACTTCAGAGATTTCTCTGCCTGTTATGTAGTTCTCTGGTTTGGGTTAAGTATTCTAAAGAAAGGCTGGTGTTCCCTCAAGACTTGAGGGTGACTTTAACATAGGAGAACAATTAAAAAAAACCAACCAAACAAAAAACCCCAACTGTTTCTTAGTACAGGTAAAAGCAAGGCAATTCAGCGTCAGATTATTAGCCCATCTACTTACAAAGAAAATACATTTATAAATGTATATGCCAGGCCACAGTCAAGTAAGTATCCCCCTCCCAAGCATTCCAGCAGCAAAGGAAGAAGGTCTTGGTAGTCCAACCACTACACCACTGGCTTCCTGATCTCTCTCTAATGGAGATTAATGAGGACATGAATCCCAAAATAACTCATCCAATCCTTTTCTACACATGTTTTCAAGGACAAGTGTCTTAACATGCATTTCAATACTGCTGTAACCGGAGGGAAAAACAACAGCAACTATCTACTGATGTACCTTTCCTACGAACCAATGTCCAAAAAAAAGTGACCAGGGCTTTCGTAATACACATTAAACATGACGAAAGTCCTCTTCCCTTCAGTCCTCTCCTGCAATCAGCAAACCCAGCTACTTTATTCTGGCAAAAAGAAAAGATTTCTTTCTTCCTTCATGCAATTCCCATCTGAATTGAGCTCCACTTGAATCAAAGCGACCAGCACTGCTCAGGTAACAGTATTGCTGCAACCCAGCTGCCATTGAAAACTGGGCAATGACTTTAAGGGACTGTACTGTACTGGGGTATGGGGGAGGCAGAGGTGTACCATCTTCTTAAAAGCTCAAAGATTCAATAGAGTGTCCTCTAAGATCTGGGAGAATTTGGGCAATAAACACATCCTAAATAGGTGCGGTATATGAGAACAAGATAGGCTTTCAACTGGCTAGTGGCGAGATGCAAGGGTGTAGAAGCTTCTCAGAAACCCACATGGGGATATGTTTTAGGTACCACTGAAAAATAAGTGACATATGTCCAAAAAAAAACCAGTGCTGTGATACTATGGCATTCGGATAAATCCTAAACACACCTTTGCTGAATAAACAGTAAGAAATCAGCTGCTCTGGTCTGTTCTGAAGGAAATTTCATATACCTAATAGCAAGACTTGGGTGCTTTATTTTTAAGAGGCAGTACAGATAAGAACTGCAGATCATGGACAGAAACACAGCTCAATGTGCAGCTTATGCACCTTGCTCCTGAAACAACTTGAAATTAAGATTATTAAATTAAGTTACTTTGTTATTAAATAATACTATAAGAACGATGACATTCTGACTTATTTCTCATTAAAATCCTCTCTGATATGAGGCTCCACACATCCTGGTATGGAAATGCAACAATGGAATTTGAAGATTTATTGTTTTCTTTTATGTTCCTACATAATGATGAATAATAGCTCTAATGAGAGGTCTTGCAAGAGCACTGTGAAATTAAGTACTTCTTTCATAATTTTGAAACAGAATACCAGGGAACTTAATCCCAACATGAAAAAATAAATTATCAATGGATCTCTGACAGCCAACTGGAAGAATGACAATAAGTTGCCTTGTAAATCTTTTGCAAATATTAAATTTTGTAGGCAAATAGATACAGGTATAACTCGGAGAACACACTGAAGAACGCTGTGCATCTCTTCTTTAAGGGAAGAAGATGTTAATAAAAGAAAACGCTATGTTACACAGCTTTAATTAGTAAGGATGACAAGCAACAGTATCATTGTGTCTTTTTAAGAAAGACAAATTAAGATTCAGTATGATTAGTGGCAGCAGCAGAAACATAAAATTCATATGTTGAGAAACCCCGTAACAATTTATGATCTCAATTCTACTTCTTGAGAGTGAAGTCACTGAATATCGTTTTCTTGAAGTCCTTACTCGGTTCAGGTTCGGTTCAGACTTCCAGAAGTATCCTAACACTTGTATTCGTCGTACCTCCATGTGGTGAACCCTTCAGCCTCCTGCATTTTAAAACTGAACTGCAAGACCCTTTAAGGGTGGGGAGTGGGAGCTGTTTGTTCTTATCCTGCCAGCCTGAAAGGGATTTTAGACATCCTACAAATCTTGTCTTGCTGCTATGCCTCTTGTGTTCTGGTGGTCTAGATGACAGTTAGTATTTCAGTCCCCTTAATGTAAACTGCATAAACTGTTACGCTCCTACAGGAGATACCAGTCCTTGACACAAAAACACAAAGATAATCATACATTCAAGGAATCTCAGGCTATCAATCACTGAGCAGCAAAGTTGAAACATTTCACTCGCTGCAGATTAAAATCTCCCTATTAGGAAATATATAGTTTGGCAGATGCCATCCAGTGGCCTCTGAAGAATGAGTTTACGGTTGACAGATAAAAGATACTAACCTCACAGAATCACCAACAACCCTTGTCACCCTTGCTAACAGCATTATGCAAAAAGCTAAACTAATGAGTCAAGACGACTGTATTCCTTTTTCACTTCCAGTCACCCTTTCCAGGTTAGGTTCTAGTCTTGAGTTTTTCTCAGCCTAAAGTAAATCTGCTACTGCTTTCAAGAGAGGTTTGCCTGACAGTAGGTCTAAGGCTTGACTGTATAATCTGACCTTGAAAGAACCAAAACGATTTTGCTACTTGCGAAGTCATTCACTGGAGCTGATATACACGGGTACCTATTCTCATATCTGCAAAAGCTAGAAGGGTTGAAGAGAAAAAACCGTAAGCAATACCGTACTTCTCCACAACTCCTGCACAGGCTTGCTAACAAAGGTAGTTTAATGGAAATCCCCTTTTTAACAACACCGTGGAAACCAGCAGTACAGTTAGCCACAGCATAGTCAAAAGGTGACTGTATCCTGCCTCCCCATTCAGTCATATACTACTTTGTTCGGGATAAGCTAGCCCATTCACAATCCCATCTTGCAACACAGCAGTTTGGGCAAAATTATTACACTTACTTTTGAGGGACCCTGCACCTCACAGCTCAATGGCATACCTGGATTAGGAGAATACCAAGAGCAGGAAAGTGCGTCTACTACAATACAGGTCTACTCACTGATGGCACATACAGCCTTCTGGCTGTATCCAAAAGCAATTATGACTTCAGATTAAAGTATTATTTTCTCCCTATATATAATGAATGTTTTAATGCATAAGCATCTTTGCTCACTATCTCTGTTGATCAGATGTAGCTTAGAAACAGTGCTTAATAGTAGTTTCAGAGTTGGTGGCAATGCAAGTCAGAATAAAATCCACTCTCACCTTTCACTCTTATTTTCTGACCACAATAAATGATGAATCTAGTTTGGTTTATCGAAATCATCTACAATGCAGAAACCTCTGCCATTATCATACCAGGCTTAGGGAACTTTCGTGACCTCAAGCAAACCTATTCAAGTGGCTGGGACTTGGCCTAAGTAAAGCCATAGTGAAGAATTCTGAATAGGGCCCTTATTGCATCAGGTAAAAAGAAATCAAAGGTCTTCTCTCGGCACTAGAGCCTGAACTTATTTGTGCTCTAGGGCAGGTTATTACAGTGCACTGACCTTCACCTGACATCACTTAGTGCTTTAGGCAAAATATCCATGTGTCTACAAACTGAAAAATGGGGACTTAAAATGTGAATGAGAGGCTTCTTGTATTTGCAAGACAACAAAAACGGACAATTACAAAGTGCTGGCAAAGAAAACAGAGTTGGTCCTCCAACCCTGTAGACTTCAGTTGCTGCTTTAAACAGCCCCTATGCCACAGGCAGAGCATGCAAGATCAGTGGTGATCTTTAAAAAAAAAAAAGGTGACTAAGTTTTGTATGTTTATTTTTTTTTAAATTAAGAGTCTACTGCTGTTGCGTATACTGCTTAAAGTCAGAAAAGTAGGGTTTTATACCGTGACTTGCAATCTTCTACTTGAGTACTCATTGTTGGAGATAGGTGAAGACTTGCTGAAAGGAATACAACTCAAATGTAATTGCTCTTCAGTCACTGCTTGACACTGTCTTTCCTGGTTAAGTGTAAACAGGAATTTTGAAAAGTTAAGCGTAAAACCTGTATGGTCTGAGTAAACAGGAATTTTGAAAAGCCCTTCTAACATAATCTCAAAAAGTCAAAACAAAAAGCAGAAACAAACCAACCCTACCTTCCTGAACCTTCAATTGCCAGCAAGATACATTTGGAAACAGTTTCTCCCCCTCTTCCATTTCAAAGCAGTAGAAACAATCACAATTTAATCACAAGCAGCAGGGTTCAAAAGAAGTCAGATCAGTTTCTGTTCAATTCTAACAGCATGAAAGCGGCAAAGACGTTTTAGTCCTTTCGTGCCCTCATAATTCAAAACTGCATAGGGATTTTTTTCCTTGTTTAAAATAGTTATTAATTATTATTATTTAAATTTTAAACATGCTCACAAACCATCACTCTGCATTCAGCCCTGGTGTGATGAATTTGGCCAGAAACAAATACAGGCAGAAGGGACAGCATTATGACAACTGATTAATTACAGCAGCATTGTCAGTGCCTAAGTAATAAATTTGAACCTGATCCTGCAAAATTGTAAACATTCCCATGAGAAGCATCAAAAGTACTCCAAACTCCTCAGTGCCAATGTGAACAATCCTCTGAACTGTGAGAGGAAAAAAAAAGAATGACAAAAAAGAGACAGTCTTTTTGATGTGCAAGATATATTAACAGGTACAAGCTATGCCTGAAGAAGTAAAGGAATATAGGAAATTACATCTTTAACGGCTGCTTATCGCTACAAAAAAAATCAAAACTGACATCCTGCCTTAACCCCCGTGTTTCAACACACGAACAGCATTTCCTGGGCCATCAAAGCTGAACAATACTAACAGTTAATGGTTAACACACTCTATTCTTTTAAATCCTTAGTCTTATGCTGTTCTAGTTAAATGCTTAAATTCCACATGCAGGCCCTGAAGATCTGCAAGGAGGTTTGCCCGCTGTTCCTCACTCACTTCCCCAGTGAATGTAGCTCCATGGAACTACAGCAAAATGAGACAGAGCTCTCATTGCTGCCAGATTAAGTAATTGCATCCACTCCATATAATTTATCATCCTTTTGGGCAGCTTGTGTCATGGGATGTCATTTTTATTGCAATTATACAGGGTGGGATTGGACAGGCTCTTGCTTCTCTTTGCCAATCTGATAAGCAAAATCATTTCTTCTTTTTACTTTCGTAGAAACTACGTGTTTTAGATAAAAATAACCAAACAAAAATACAAGTATAATATACAACCAACTAATAGCGGCCTGATGTTACCAAGCCAGGACTACAGCAATCACCTTTACCATGGAAAGAAATCCAGGACATCTGAAAACTTTCCAAGTCAACATTTACTCTATTGTCAACAGTTTCGCTGAATTTGCCATTTAGAGAGAGGTTTGTCCTTCCATGCAGTTCTGTCCAGCTAATCCAAATGGAGTATCAGGGGAATCCGCTTGATTCGGGACTACAGATTTTAGTCATAGGATACTCGAGTATCTAAGTGACGTTTTTCTCCTGGAGGAGTAGTATTCCATGCTCACACACACCCAAGCGCAGATCCAGCGAGGCCAGGCACAGCAAATGTTTTTCACCAAGATGCAGCCTTCCTGAAGAAGGGCTTTTAAAAAGGGCTTTTTTATCCATCCTCTTCGCAAAAAATTGGCAGAGAAAACACATGCCAACTTGGGTATCACATAGAAGTCAACGAGCAGGAAACCCCAGTACTTCTACACAATGTACGGACAGTATCCTTAGGCTCACAACAAACATTTAACCCAGGGCAGACTTCTCCTCCAGTTCTTTTATCTCGCTAGGTCATGCAGTCACAAAGGACAGACCTTGCCCCACCTCTTGGGCAAGCAAGGTCCAAGGTGTACGTCAGCCCTGCTTCTACATTGACAGAGACAAATTTGGAAAGGTTCTGCTCTACCAAGTTCCCCTGCTAAACTTCATTCGTCTACAAGAAATAGTCAATGAAACCCTCATAGACAGATAAAGAAAGTTCAGAAGTTGAAACTTCTGTGGCCACAACAGTTGTCCCTTGACTTTAACAAAAAGAAAATATTCTTCTCTTATTTATTGTATATTTTAAGAAGTTTAGGTTTAGGAAAAAAGCACACAATTAAGTGAGAAAAGTGAAATCAACAAAAACGCAGGAAAAAAAAGTAGCTTTCTGAAGAACTGTATTTCTCTCTACACTTAATGACCCATAGCTACAACTTGAGAGTTTATAGCACTCTTAAAAGAAGGGAAATACAGGATCATAGTTATGAACATGTGGGTCCTCTGCAAAGGGCTGAATTTTATCTACCAAGTCCTGTAATTTAAACATCTTTTTTTGGTACCCACAGAGTCTCCCAAGGGCCCCAGTTCCAGGAACTGACTATACGATAAGCATAACTCCTGTTAAAAGAAGAATTTACTAGGTCTTGTACTGTGAAAGAAAAGACTGCAAACCCTAAGGGCTCCAAAAACATGACATCAGATATATTCATTTTAGCATTTCAGGAATTGTAAGCCAATCTAACGACTGTGGGCAGACTTACCTCCTGATTCCTAAACGCTCCATGAAGTAGTACTGCACACTAACGAACTGCCATTGAACCACAAACGTAGCTTTTGTGCCTCTGCTAAATGTCAGCACCCAATCAGTAAAATTTATTTCCAGATCTCTGAAGCATAGCCATTTCTTTCCGCAAATCAGATGAAGACATTAAATATATCTGTGCTGATAAAGCATCCCTCCCTGCTCCTTTTATAAATACATTATAACTTGTCAATTTTATTCGTTAAAATTCACGATTCTTATGTTATAGGCCATTCCTTATTCCTGGTGAAACAGAATTTAATTTTGATTTCTGATCACAGGCAGTTGCGCTGAAGTGATGATATGGAAAAATGTTTGAGGAAAGGAGGGCTCCACACCTTAGGTGGGGCTAAACTCCCAGATCGCAGTCATATCAGCACTTGAAAATTTTCATGTTTAACACCAACTGATTAATGCAAACAAGGACTATGAGCCAATGCCTGAGAACAGTTGCATTCACGTGTTCTGTCAAGTCATTCTACCAGCAGAGAACGAGCTTTTACCACAGTTCAGACACAGCGCTAGTCCCATTGGAGAAATAAAGAGCGCTGCCCGCTTGTAAAACCAGGAGATACACAGAAGTAGTTCCTTACATGTGAATGCGAGCATATCAACAGAGAGGCTTTAAAGAAATACTGAAACGATGGTTTAAAATGCCACTAAGATTTCATGGCTGACACCAGCGGCTGTTCTTTCCAATGACAAGGGCACATCACATGGGAATGCCTTGATCCAAAAGCCACTGAAGTTACTGATAACCTTTTCCTTGACTTTATTGGCCCTTAGATCAGAGCTTTAAAGAATAGAGATAGCAGCTCTTGCACTTACTGAGGAAAGAATCTACAGAACCAATGGAAAAAAAGTCATTTTTTTTAAATAAATTTTTCCATATAAGGAATATGGAATCTTCCTGTGAAGGGAAATTCCAAAACCAGGACCAAAATAAATACTGAAGTGGGATGCCAAGTAGCAGCAGCACGGGACTGATGTGAAATAGCCAACAAGCAAGTCCTTAAACTGTGCTTTGAAGAAACACAGTAATAAACCTATAAGGCACATACTACATAATTTGATTTTGTTCATATACAATAGATACTTTCATTCCAGTGCTTTCTTTTTTTTTTTCTTTTTTTTTTTTTTTAAAGCATACAACACTTTGCATGCAAATTATCTTCAGGAAAGTTAACAGTTGGCCAATATCCTGTAATTATCATACCTTGTTCAGAGATAAAGGAAGTGGAACAAGATGCCAATAAGACTTGATCAGCAGCACACAGCAGGTCAATGGCAGTGCTGGAAACAGAAGTCCACATTCCAGCAACTCACACATATATCACCTAACCAAGACATAAGGCTACTTTCTCTCACAAGGATCATACTGAGATCATATCAACATCTGAATATTTCAAGTGCAAGAACAGTTCCTGCCAAGAAGCCCCACATTTAACGCTTGGTACTACCATTTAAAAAAATATGTAACGGATGTCTATACATAGTGTTGACAAGTGCTCATTGTTTAACAGCAGCCAAAATTATGAACACTGACCCGTCTCTGGGAATGCCATAACCCTGCAGGGAGAAGCTACACAAATTCGATGTGTGACATGACACTCATGAGTCCCCAAGAGAAAAATGGGTGGGACAGAACATTCCAGGAAGAGATAACCAAGTTGTTTTAAATTATAGAATTTGTATCTGTTATTGTCAACTAACACAAAGAACAAAATAAAAAAATAATCAGGCAACATAGTTTCAGCTATGCTCACCTTATACAGAGTGAGATATGAGGCCAAATTCAGTGCCCATCAGATCACTCTGTTAATCAGTCTTTTGTATTTATATCTGCTTAACATCTCCCTAATTAATCTTGTAAATGAAGTATTAGACCATGCATTCTAATATATGTAAACAGAACTTTCTAATGTAATGTACTATCCTGAATGCAAGAGAAGTTAATTGAACACAAAACACACAATGCACTTTTACTTAACCTACTGTAGATTAACAATGAAATCACGTCCATTGATCACATATTTAAACCACATAATTTTATAGCTGAATTAGCTTTACAATTGCCTGATTCGTCCTCCAAACTACATTTCTATCCGGTTAAGCTGCTTTCTGAAAAGAAAAGAACTAATAACTGAACTGTGTATGCACCTACTTAAGGGAACAAGACGTTCCATAGGATACGGTCTCCAGCTAGCACTATGACCATGGGAAGTGTTTCACAATCAAAAGCTACAAAATGCTTAGCCTGTCTACAGTGGTAGAAGTGATACTATCAAGGTCCAAACTATTTAAGTTGGTCTGGTACACAGTAAGTTCTCTGCTCTTACTTTTTTCCAACTTGCAAAAAAAAATAACAACCTTCTAAAACTGAAGCCTGTTATGATAATACAACACTACAGGGGACACAGTCAAAATTGCTTATGCATGGTTGACGCTGAAGTTTCCTGGGTTTTTAAGTGCTTAACCATTAAACCTTAATTTTCTCTAACAGAACAACCCAAAGCCCATGCCACATCACAGAGAATTGACACTACTACGTGGAAAACCAGCTTTTCTGCTGCCATTGCCTGCACAGACCCACACACTCAGGCCACTCTCAGTCTTCAAGACGATTCTGTTTATTTTTGGTTTGCTTTCAGGCTTTGTTTAATGCATGCTTGCCTAGCACAGTTATCCACTTTGCTCTACAGCAAAAGCAAAGGTTTCATACTGGGATCATCACTGCCTACCAGCAACCTAATTAATTTTCTGCAATTAAATCTGCTGGAGCTCTGAATGAACCCCTTGTATGAGGTGTGAAAAGACAGAAATCTTGCACCATGCAACACCCCCAAGTGCTTCTGTGAGTGAGAGTCAGGAATCAGAAGTTGCTACTTCAATTCCAATGGAGCTGTTTCAGATTAGACTCATCATCAGCAAGACGCGGGATTAGCCCTGCTCCAAAATAAAACCTGACAAGCTACATACAGGGCACAATTATGACAAATAATCCATGTTTCCTACCTACACTCATTTTGAAGGCTTCCATATGATAACCCAAACCAGCTCACCTCCTATTTCTAACTTTGCTAAAAATTCTCATTTTACAGCACTTTTCTCCTTGAAAGGCAGTCTCTCCTCCCAGTCTACTTAACTCCATTGTCCCACTAGATTCCCTGGGAGAGAGGTGATGGAAAAGAAAGCATCAAGAATTACAGCTGTCTAAGGAATTTCAGCAGTATCAGGTTTCATTTTAAACCCCTGATGGTACTGAATGGGTGGAAATCACATCAACCAGTAGATTACTACTAATTTTATGCCAGAAAGAAGTCAGAGTTGGCAAGCCACAGCTTGATAGATCAAGTTGGTAGGATTGCATTGGCAGTTCCACAAACGGCACTACACTCAGACAAATTTGGGCTATTTTCAGTTCCTGCTCTTGCCACTGCAGACAGAAGAAACATGCAGAGCAGACTGACAGAATATTAAGAGCCCATTAGGTGACTATTTCATCCATGGCATTATAGACTTGTATTGAGCTACTAACAGCTAGTTACTTAGATAGCGGTTTCTGATTATAAATAGAAACCACACTGATTCATCAACAGGTGACCACACAGTGAGCTACAAATATTTTTTTATTTTTACTATTACTTTTGTTGGCTATTCACCTCACCGATGCCCTGACTTAAATCCGCTAGCAGACAGCATCATGCTGCTATGTAACCCATTCCGTACTGAAATCTTGAATGTAACTCTTAAGTTTTGCTGATCCCTTGATTAAAAAAAATACAAAAGAATAAAAAAATACAGAAAAAGGTGATGACACTGCCAAGCGATACAGAAGAACTAACATGCAAGAAGTGCCTAAAAAGCTGAGAATTCTTTAGCTTGGAATAAGGGATAATTGAGGTGGATAAAAGAACACAGACCTGAAATAGCACAAAGATAGTGAAGAGAGAACAGGTTTAATTCATTTTATAAGGACTGAACAAACAGCACCAGGCAGTAGACTGAAAAGAAGCAGAAGGAAGTCGGTTTTCCCCACAACATTCCACACCTGTGGAACTCACTGCTGCCAAGTTTTCTAAACCGTTCATGCTTCTAGCATTAAAAAAAAAAAAAAAAAAAAAACAACAACATTTAGACGAATTAACGGCAAGTGTGTCAAGGGATATTAAACACACAAGCGTGGGCACACTGACAGTTGAAAAAACGTAAAGGTATAGCTGGGGGAGAAGAGGTATTCTGAGGCTCCCCTCTGCTGCGGCGCGCACCCCCGCAGCCTGACAGCCGAGCAGGGACAGCTCGAGTGCCGCGACAAGTTAAGGGCAGGGGAAAGCGTAACAAAGCCAGAAGCAGGAGAGCGTGAAGAGAAACGCCGAGCACAGCTCAGGCTTTGCGCGCTGCGCTTCCACAGACCGACAGAGCTGGCCCCAAACAAGCCCAACTGCGACACGCGCTCTCCGCGAGCAGCGTTACTCACGTCCTTCACTCCCTCATGCGCGCTGCCGGACCGGGCTGGGGCTACGTGCGGTTACGGCTCCTGCTGGGACACCCGGGCAAGGCGACGCAGCTCCTCGCACACCCTCTGCATGCAGCCCCTGGAAACCGAGCGCGCAGGGAGAGCGGCTTGGAAATGGCTCCTCTCACAGCCAGAAACCAGCCAAAAACACGCGGCGCGGAAGCCCCGCCGGAGGGACCGGGAGCCTCTCCCGCAGCCGGGACAGCGAAGGCTCCTCGGGCCGCGGCCCCCGACGCACCCCCAGCCGCGGCCCCGCAGCTCCGGCTGCCCCGGGGCACTGCCCGCACCCCCGGCCGCCGCCGCCCGCCCTCTCCCCGTTCCCGCCGGCGGGTCGCCTAGCCCGCCCGGCCGCTCGCCGCCCACCTGGCGCGGGGCTCCCTCCCTCCCTCCCTCAGGGCGCTGCCACCGCGGGGGCGGCCAGGCCTGGCCTCACCGCGCCGGCGTTCGTCCCGTCCGCTCGCCCCGCGACGAGGCGTCTCTCCGTGCGGCGGGGAGGGGAGAGGGCTGACACCCGCATGGGAGGCGGCGGCCCCTCCGCCGGGAACGCCGGAGCGCGGCCGCAGGTCGCCCCGCAGGAGGCGAGGCAGGTTCCCGGCGGCGGCGGGGCTGAGGGAACAGCCTCTCCCCTCGCCTCCCGCGCAACGGCGGGACCTCGCCTGCTGCCACCTGGCGGCCGCCCCCCGCCCGGGCCCGGCCTCCCTCCCGCCGGCGGCCGTCCAGCCCCGCGGCCCCCCGGGCCCGAGCGAGCCGGCGAGGCGGAGGTGGGCCGCCGCCTGAGGGAGGCGGGGGATAATGGCGGGGGGCAGCGCAGGTGCCGGTAGGCGCGGTAGCACCTGCGCTCCCCGCCCTCCCCCCGCCCACCCACGGCAATAACGGCACGGAGAAGATGAAAGACCAGCTGCTTCTAGCCAAAATACTCGCTGCGAGAAGATAACGCGCGATGCCGGCCAGTCGGGGCAACCCCGAGCATAACTGCAGGCTGGGCGGAGAATGGATGGAGAGCAGCCCTGAGGAGAGGGACTTGGGGGTGCTGGTGGCTGAGAAGCTCAACGTGAGCCGGCAATGTGCCCTCACAGCCCAGAAAGCCAACCACATCTGGGCTGCACCCCCAGCAGCGTGGGCAGCAGGGCGAGGGGGGGATTCTGCCCCTCTGCTCCGCTCTGGTGACACCCCTCTGCAGTGCTGCCTCCAGCTCTGGGGGCACCAACATCAGAAGGACACGGAGCTGTTGGAGCGGGGCCAGAGGAGGCCCCAGAGATGATGAGAGGGCTGGAGCCACTCTGCTGTGAGGACAGGCTGAGAGAGCTGGGGGGGTTCAGCCTGGAGAAGAGAAGGATCTGGGAAGATTTTAGAGCCCCTTCCAATACCTAAAGGCCCTACAGGAAAGATGGGGAGGGACTCTTGATCCAGGAGTGTAGTGACAGGACAAGGGGTAACAGTTTTAAACTGAAAGAGAGTGGATTTAGATTAGATACGAGGAAGAAATTCTTGACTGTGAGGGCGGTGAGCCCCTGGCCCAGGTTGCCCAGAGAAGCTGTGGCTGCCCCATCCCTGGAGGTGTCCAAGGCCAGGCTGGATGGGGCTTTGAGCAACCTGATCTAGTGGAAGGTGTCTCTGCCGAGAGCAGGGGGGTTGGGACTAGATGATCTTCGAGGTCCCTTCTAACTCTAACCATTCTATGATTTGCCCAAAAGTCTGACCTTTGAAACCATGCCAGTAGCAGTGATACACTGGCACTGTGAAAAGCAAACCACAGACAAGCACGTACAAGGAGGATCTTGATAACTTCTGAGTCAGCATCTGCAGGAAAAATTGGATTTGTCTTTCTGTTCCTGCTTTATATTAAGTAAGTATACCGGACCTAAGATCCCTAAGGGCCTTTTTATTGAACAGTGCAATAAAGTGTCCAGCAGGAGCTCTAAACCTTATAACTGGATAGTCACTGGCAACAGTTCATTGCAACATTGAGTTTTATGCTTTAAAAAAAAAACCCAAAACTATTATTCTTGAGCTGGAACTGACCCAACCAGGTGAACCCATTTGCTTTAAAGCACAGCAAAACAGGTTGTTTTTTCTTGGCAACATTTTGGGCTCGATTACACTTGAACCCAGCCGAACCAGTAAAAGATGATGTGTTGACTGTGGTATTCATTGCACCAAAACCACTATTCCATTCCCAAGCTCATGTGTAGCTACAGGCTCTAAGCAAAGATTTACTGCAGAAAACTTACTTTTCCCTGTATTCTTACCAGGCAATTGCCACAGCGTAGCACTCACAAGCAGTTTCAGATGCCTTGTGGGCACCATGGCTGATCTCAGTTGTAAAAAGACAGCTGTATACAGCTGTATGTTAAAGATTTCTCACAGGCAAAGAAAGGCTGCATTACAATGCTACGAGAAAGGTAGCTACGCTACCTCCAAGAGATCGAGGTCTCACTTGTACTAAATAAATGGGTTTGGAAAACACAGATTTAATCTAGAGAGAATTCCTCCAGTCCCTCCCGAGTCATGCTGTGGTCTGGTACCAGGTAGACCTGTACCTGTGCTTCAGAAACTAGACCGAAGCCTGTTTGGCCCTGGTAGACAACCTAGCAGGAAGCAAATGCTGCACTACTCTGGCTGTGATCTAATAAAGTACATAAGTGACTAATTGCTAAGCCAGGTAGCATGTGGGCAAGAATAGCTCTGGCAGATTACAGTACTTTAGTTCTACTGCAGAGTAGATGTTCTCCTTCATCTACTCTGCCGATTATATGACTACTGTTTGCTTCTGGGAGAGACACAACTGTGGCCAGATGGACTAGAGACAAGAGTTTCTTTTCAAGAGCAAAGACTTAAGTACTTAGGTATAAATAAATTACTTAATATATTTAGCCAACACGGTGGGATTGCTCTGCTTGAGACAGTTCCTAACTCCTGATATCAGGGAAAGATTACTTAACCTGTACCAGTCTGAAAACCAGCTACCTAACTCTATCAGCCCTCAGGGGAAGGAGAACTTGCTTCTACCTTAAGGGAAGCTGAACAGCCTTAGTCTCCACCCTGGAGGCCCCAAAGGCCAGTTCAGCTGGGCGCTAATAGCATCAGATGAGTTGGAGCCTTGGTACATTAAAGCAGAAACGACAAGGAGGCCTTCTGAAAAGCCAAGGAACATACACCTGTCCCTGTTTTCCCTTTCTTTCTCTTTTTCTGCCTTTAATTTCCCTAATCTCTCTCTTGTTCTCCATTTGACTTTTGGAATGATTGCTCCCTCCCAGGGGCTAATGCAGAATACCTCCATCTCCTCCTCCCCTGGCCAACGAACTGTTGGGAACAGCAGGCATGGTGTTTCCCCAGCAGTGCAAGAGGAAGCCGTTGCCGTGCTGCTGAGGGGGAGAGGAGCAGTCCTTCCCACACCTTACCTGTGCAGCTGACACACGATTTGTTCTGAACAATTGCAGAGCTACGGGTCTCCCCTTCTCATTATATTGCAATGTTATCTGAAGTCTTTTGTGGTCTCACATAACAAATGGGGCTATCCAAGAAAAAAAAAAACCCAATATGCTCAGGCTATTGACTGCTCTTTTCTAGGAGATGGACATGAAGGAGATGATTGTGAAATGGCATGGTTCTTTTAAATAGAGAGCAAAACAAAAATGCTTGAAAGAAAATATCATTCACTAGGAGTTTAAATGTAATTTTTCCTGCAGTAATCAGAAAGGAAATGCTTGTTTAAAGTTTTAATTTGCTAGCAGAAGATGCAGTAGAAAATAACGCATTTGAGGGAGGTGTCAACTCACCAAGCAAAGAAAGATCTGGGTGAGGACAGGAATCGACCTACTTCATCACTTGTTCAGCACATGGTGATCCAGCCACATCTTGCCTCCTCCTGTAAGGGCAGGGATAGCCACCAGCGCCACTCACCCAGCAAGCTGCAAAGACTCAGGTTTGAGACGCAAAGGGTATCTCAGTATTTTTACTTCCAAAGCTGCAAGACTTCCCTGCCCATGAACCAGTTCTTTGGCCAGCTGCCTCAGTGAAAGAATAGGAATCCATTTCATTAAAATTCTCTGGGTTACAGCAGCCTGGGAACAAGACATTAGTGCTACTTTGAAAATTCAGACTAGATTACAGCATAAAATGATAAGACTGGTGAACAGATAACGGGGTAGAACAGGGGTACGCCCTGCAGGACTGAACTGCGTCTCACTAGTCACAAAGAATCACCTTGCACCAATGGTAGGAATGAAAGTGTGTGAAAATCCCCGTTGGGATAAGGAAGGAGAGAATCTGAGAAAGATCAGATTGTGGTAGAGTAGGAAGCTAGAGTTTCCCTCCCTTGAATTGTTTCAGCCATGTATTATTTGTTTCAGTACTTCTCTGTGAGCCACTAATTGTCGCGGTGGGATCTTTCTGCTTCATTTCCTTCTCTTTGTGAGAGCAGGCGTCAACATTGCAAAGAGTTAGAAATCTGCTGCCTAGTATATAGAAGACGATGTCAGATTTGCAACATGTCCAGCACAGGTCAGTAGCACAGTTAAGCCTTGGAAAGTGCCTTTTATACAAGCATTAGATTTCGAGATCTGGGGGAAAAAAACCCACACTATTGCAAAACCCAAAAACAAACAGGAAAAAAAAAAGTTAAAAATGGAGACATGAGTTAGCTTGCTGGCCTGGAAGAAAGACAGTGTAGTTTTACAAGTTTTCTCTTCACCCCTAGGTCTGTTACTCTTTAAGCAGGAGTACTAGAAAGAGTACATGACACCAAAGGAATAGTAGCTAGCTCAGATACAGCTTAGCTATCCTGAACAACAGTAGCATTTTGTATTTTGCACCCAGAAACTGGGCTCAGAAAAGCCTCCGTTTTATGTCCCCTACATATGCCTTTCCCCAGAAGTCAATCATCCCTGTCAGATCCTTGCCTAAGAACAGCAGAGATGCCTAGAAGATGGAAAGTTTTTCAATTAATATGTCACATTACAGAAGTGGGAGAACATGCCTGGTTTATACTTATTCAACGTTGCACGTGAGGGCGAGTTCCAGGAATGGCACTTCCCTGGGACCTGCAGCCACTCTGGGCACTGTCTCACTCGTAAGGAAAACTCCACAGCAGCACAGCAGGGCAAGCTGGCTTTCTAGCCAAACAAAAAAGGACTTCCCCTTTCCTCCTCCATACCAAATCCTTTTCTTTGGTCACACTGGAGGACTTCTCCAGTTTCTCCAGATAAGCACCAGCCAGATCATGTACAACTACATAGACCACGTCCCTTGCTCTTACTACTGTGCTACATATAGATACCTCAACAGTTTTCTTTATGTGGACATACTCACTACTCTTTTCCATTGCTAATCACCATCTTTAGTCCGTTAGAGCTAGTATTACAAAGTTGGTGTCAAATAACCTGTCTATACACATCTCCTGCCTAAGCCTTCCTTAACACCTTCTTCACAGCAGGAAATACGAATGAAAGACAAGCAGAAGGTTACATAGATTTAGGTGAAGCAAAAATATGCATTTAGGAAAACATGAGAGTCATTCAACTGAGCAGCCTTTTTAGCTTGCGTTTCTTATCTTTACTATCTCATAGCAAGACTAGACCTCCAGCACACACAGCATGTGCTGTTTTACATTTCTTTTCCTTTGTTGTTTCTCAGCTGCATAATTTAAACCTTCTTTCTTTTACTGTATCTAACTACAACACATTCTAATATTTACAAATGGAGAGTGACTTGGCACAATACTGGGTGCAGTCTGTCTGCCATCAGAGAGGCATTCTCCAAATGGACCTGCCCGCCTCAAGAGCTGGGAGATCCGACCTGTTTGTTTAAAACCTAACTTCCTCCAAAAACAGCCATGCACAGCTGTAGGTCTATTGACACCTGTTAAAGAACTGGAGATTTAGGCCAAAACTCTGGAGCAGGGTTAGAAACCTTTCAGTGACCAATTAGATATCCCGTGGTAAGTGGGAGCAAAGGGTGCCCAAGTTGTTTGGCAAGGAGCAGCCAGAAGCAAGCCACTGTGCTAGGCAGCAAGGCTATTAATGCTTGATACTGCCATGGAAAATAAGTGAGAGCTCAATGCTTGGAGCTGAGAAATAATCATGGACTTTAGCATCTTTCACAGGTGAGAAACTGCAGATGGCCAGTCACCTTCAACCTTTGCCTAAGACATCTTTATTTCCTCTGGATGCAAGGGGATAGTTACAAAGACCCAAGAGTAAGACTCAAAATGTCCTGTGTTCTAGCTAGGAAGCAGCTATGGGACAAAGGATAGGAAGTGCTGAGTAGGAGAGCAGTTATGAACACCCAGCTCCCTCAAGACGCTCCTAAATCAGGGATTTATTGGTGGGAAAGCATAAATAGCAGTGTTTGCAGTGCAAACATGCGGTACTGCTTGTTACAATGGGCACCATGTGGCTAGAAGCCTCCAGTAGAGAAGCTCTGCAGCCAAGATAACCACCTCCGCTAAGCGCCACAAAGAGGGTGGGGGAAGAACTCACACACCGGTTCTCCTTGCTCTGCTACTCCTCACGGATTTGTGCTTTTCTCCCCACACTGGAGCTCTGCAATTGAGCCTTTCTAAGCAGTGTGAGAATAACAGGATGATACTGAGGAAATTGTTCTCAAGCATGAGCTTTGACCCTTCTGGGCAGTGAATATGAGAGACCCGGGCTGGACAATCCCTGGCACATTAGCTGCCTTTGTGAAGTTATTTGCTGATTCAGAGGTGTGAAACTCTACAAAACACTGTGGAAGCAATGGCACTGCTTGTGGTACTGAAACAGCATGGATTCCTCCTGGGCTGTTATGACTTCATAAATATTGACTTTGGATAAATCTTCTGACAAAATTCTGGGTGTTGGGTTTTTGGTTTTTGTTTTTTGTTTTTTTTCTTTTTCCTCCCAAGTGGATTCCCAGAGCTAATTTGCTTAAGGCAACATACATGACACAAGAATAAGCCCTTTGAATAGTGATGCAATTGCTTGGTCATGAAATGAAAAAAGGCTGGATTTTGATTGATAGTTGGAGTTCATGCTGTTTGTTTGATTTACTCTGGATTGTTTGTCACCCCAGTGCTATTCCTGCCAACACATGTCAGAGCACTATTGATTATGGGCTGCAATACTGGCTTAAAGTGTTTTTTGAATTTACACTTACAAGTTTTCCTTTCTGTTTTTTTTTTTTTTTTTTTCCCTGTACAGAAGCAGTGCAATTTTACCCATGAATCTTTTTTCTCCAAGAAATCTTCTAAGCTACAACTAGCCACATGCCTGGCTTCATTCTTTTCTCATTTGCAGCAGTATGAAAGTTAAAGCAACATAATTTACTTCAGTGAAATGATTCCTATGCAGCTTATTAGAATTAGTTCTAATATACTTTAGGAAAGCATTATTTCTCCCTCTGTGATGTGATTACAATTCCCTTAGTGCACTGCTATTCTGGTTGGCAGCAATTGTCACAGCTGTCACCCCATCAACACTACACGGTTCTCCCCGTGTTATACAGGAAAGCCCTGATCCAGTGCCAAAGCGCCAGGAGTTTACAGAGAAGACAAGTACGCCGAGGAACTGACTGTTTCCCTGCTTTGGAGGGAAAAATCAGACACTACTTCCCCTCAAAAAGTACTTCAGCATTAAACGTGCTTATGTGTTTTGCTGAATTGGACTCAAATTTCTCTTCTTTTATTCTCAACAGAACAGGTTGAGAGAAGAACGAGGGCAGACATAACTACAGCTGAGGAGACAGGAGATCAGATATGACATCAGGCACTTAGTTGTGCTCTCCCTTGGCAATGGCAAAGGTAGCTTGGTAAACTCCAGCAATATTTCCAGGAATGCAAGAGTCAATCATTAATATTTAATTTGTACTCATTATTCCTTGCCCCATACTTCAGTACGCATCACTGCACCTGTATCAGGCACACACACACACCCCCAGACTGAACTCAAATATCTAGCTTGGAATAGATGCTGTTTTCAGACAGTTTTTCTCTTCAACATTACCCATTTTCCCGATTTACTGATTCTTGGCTGAACGTAAAATTATCTGAAAACCATTGCCACTGAGAAAAACTTCAGTACACGTACTCAAGCACACGCTGAATGTCTAACCTGGAGAACAACGTCCAGAGATCCAGGCTCTGTGATATGGCTCTGATCAGATACGTGAATGCAAGTCATTGGCAGGAACACTCCTATCATCATTTCTTGTCACGCTGTCTGCTGGCAACTTGATGCTAAATAGTTTAACATTTGTATCAGCAACTCAATCAGGGTATTAATTTGAAGCAGAAGAGAGTTGTTTACCAAAAATAAATAAAAGGCTTATGGATGATGTAAGTACGGAGCTATGGGGCTTGCCTCCCCATACAGTAGACATGCCTAGATGTTTTTCCCCTGATTCATGAAAACAGTTGGACCACAGGCAACCTGCGTAGTGATCTGCAGGCAAATCTTACGTCAAAACATCGGTCTATCCTCAAAACGTTTCCAAGGCATGAGGAACAGCATGAAAGCAAACGCTGTGGTTGCCCCCTCCCCTGTACCTCCCGAGCATTACTAGCTCTGCATCATCTTTTACTCTCACTGGAGGGTGTAAGCCCTCATACAGCCAAGCTTTCCATTCTACTCAGAGAAGAGTAAAAACACAATTGAACATTGTGTACTGACTGAATTATTAGGTTATTAAAGAGAGAACAAGACAGGACAGTGGAAAATGGATGTGTGCTCAATTTCCCTTTTTGAAAAGAAAGTTGTTTTAGGATGAGGCATATGCACGCAGCATTTCAGGGAGGGTATGTACAAGTTATCCTTTTACATCAATGGTCACGGCCAAGCCTATCCAGCTGCTTTGTAACACGCTTTCTACACCGTGAAAAGTCATCTTTACAGCCAAATCCCTATGAGCATAATGTGAAAAAGATTTTATCCTGTCCTCTGTAGAAAGAGGGAGTCATTTTGGGGCAAGAAACCAAGACATGTTCCACATAACTCATGAACAACAATTCCCTCATCTAATAAGCCCACCCTCAGGGTTATTCTTGAAAAGTTTACCAGCAGAGTAACTAGAAGAAGTTCTAACACACTTGAATATATTTTCTGTGCTAGAGATTCAGACCATAACTTTAGCAATATATAATCTAGCAGCTACAGGATGCACAATTTTTAACTGCCTAATGTTCAACATTTGAGTTGAGTTTGATTAACCACAAGTGCCAAAAACTTGTACAAAACACAGAATCTGCCTTTTATTTCAGTTTGGGCTCTTAAGAAGCATCAGGCTGTAGTGAGTTGTTAAAATCCTGCCTTTTATTTTCCTCTTTATTTATCCCTACATAGAGGTGTAAAACATGTGTGTCTTCTTCCTGCTTTCCTCCAAACACCTCACACAAATAACAGGTATTTCATAGCAGGACGAATCTTTTCCCCGAGATGATACAGCATAGTTGAGCTCCGTAAGAATGTCAGGTGGCACAGCCCATCCAGCCTTACCGTGTTCTTTCATCCAGCCCTGCAGAGCCCCATCTCTCTCCAGCTCGCTCCCTGGCCAGGCGTAGCACAAGGATGAGCTGTCAACATGAAGCTTGACCCAAACAGAGCTGGACTCCGCACAACCAAAGGCTCAGCCCCAACGATAATCCCTCCCAACAAGCTCTCTGCCTGCCCTCTGAAGTAAAACACAATCTGGCCTCTCAAAAAAGCTGTTGCTTCTAAAACTTGAATCAAATCTAATTTATCTGCTACAGTGAAACAAAGGGAGAAACAAAGGGGGTTGGGAGGAGAGGGAAAATATTCTGTTGCATTTAAAGATTAACATGAGGATAATTTATTAAACCAGACTTCATATGTTTTCTTTCTTAGTGCATAATGTAAACAGAACTCGGCTCACTTCAAGCAGATGGTCCATAGACTCCAAGCACTTGAAAGGAGGGAGGAGAACAGGCAAGCACAAGTGGATGAGGAGGACCAGGGTTCTGGGAACATCTCAGTGTAAGCATATTCTTAGGGCTATTATACACTACATACCGCACAACTAAACACCCAAACTTTGCTCCACTGATCTGCCTTCCCATAAAACCCAGTCTACATAATAGCAACATCTGTTCAGCAGGACAATTATACATGTAAGTATATTTATATTTACATATATATTTATACACACACACACATAACCTCAGAGTAGATAGCTTCTTACATTCTATAACAAAGTAAATAAAAGTAAGACTGTGGAAGGCACTTTTCCCATGCCGTAAGAACAACTTAGAGATGTTTAGAGAGTGAGTGCAATACTCCCCACTATCTAAATATCTCTAACTCCCAAATTCCTTAAAGTAGGCATTGATAATTTTTTTCAGGAAAAATATTTCCTTATGCATTTCAGCTGCACAAAGAAAAGAAGTTTGCACGTAGCTTTGAACAGATGTGTTTACAGGCACAAAAGAAGAAAAACATAACCTTACAGCTATGTAGCACTTTTTCCATTTGTAGTGTTCCTGCATGTTAACTTTACAGTTCCTGTAGTTTATTGCAGTTCTGTAGGGTTAATTAAAATCCTTCTACAAAATCAGATAAACAAGAGGAATGGGGGAGGGAAAGTGTGGATTTTATGTACTGTCTGTTCATCTCGAGTGAAGCCTGCCCCATGTGTACAATCAAACATCTGTGGAAAGCCTGCACTTCCACCAGAGCAATCACTCTGCATTCCAGCTTTGGTAGCTGGTTCTTTTCTTTAATTCTGTGTGTATCTACGCATGCACACATCTGTGGTTTGAGTACACTTTTCACAAAGCAAAGAAAAAAGTAAGAGAGTTTACATCACATTTTATTACTGTAAAAGCCAAAAAAGCTTCAGTCCTTACATTGCAGACAGCTAATGTTTTAGAAACTTCTAGGCTGAGATTTTATAGGAATTAAGAAGTCAGTCATATGTACCAGTCACATACTGATGTGAGAACAATCAATAGAGTCAAATAAATCTAGATTATATTTACCCTCTACATACGTACAGAATCTTCCAATACATGATCCAAAATTGAGTTAAATCAATGAAGAAATACCATGTGGAGTTCAGCCAGCTGGGTCAGACCCTTACACCGCAAGCAAGAAACAGTTTACGTTCAACTTTTAAGTAATCATTTTATACAGAAAGATGGGCCCATGGTTGCTTAAAAGCTCATATTGCTCAGGGCCCTAAAGAAGACAGTTTGTTCCCTAGTTTTGGTATCTCCACCTGTCAAAGTCATTCATTTTGGTAATTAAATGTTACTCCTTCTGATGGAACCTGGCATTTTACTCTTCTCAGGTAGAACTTGCAAGATACAGAATACAGGACAGCACTGATAAACTCTGAATGAAATTTCTTTACTCCCACCAATATGCTTGCCTTGGGACTTTGAGAGCTGCAAGATGCGCTAAACATTTCAGGCAACTTCACCACGGAGTTAAGAGAATCATACCCATAGAGAAGGCACAGCTACTTCTGGCTGAGAAAGAAGAACCTGCCTGGTTCTCCATACGTGAGCCTTCAACAGACAGATGCGAAGAGCTACAACGAATTCTGCCTGTCCTGGTCTCATTTGTCAAGTCTGAGCTCCATCCATGGGTGGCAAGAGTTCCACACCTACATTCATGGCACATCACTGTGCTGTGGTAAACACAGAGCAGGTAAAACGTCTTCACCGCAATAGCGTTCGTGCGCAAGTCAGCTGCGCAGTTTAAAACAGAAAAAAAGATTATGGTAGCATAAAAGCATCTCTTTGCATAAACAGGTTTTTAGATACTTTTAACTGAAGTCAAAACAGATTTTTCGTGTTGTTGAGAAGACAAGAGATTTTATTTAAACTCTGAAGATTTTTTTTTTTAATAATCATTATGTGATAGGATGCTGCAATTCCCTTCATCCAGTAGGACACTACCACATTCTGAAATGACTCAAGAACCAGTAAGAGAATCTGCCTCCTCTAACAATCTCTGCAGCAAGAGAAGTAACAGTTCTGTAGTCTAGCATCTCAGATAACACACAGTGGTTTTGGTACTTACATAACTACCACGTAGATTACAGCAAAACAGACTGTTTTATGCGCTATTAAAATTGCTCCAAGTCACTTGGTTATTACTTTCCATATTACATAGTAATTTACTTCCACTATTTCTTTAGCAATCATTGCATCTTTTGGAGCATTTTGCAGCTCAGAACCAGAGACAACTGGACCAACTCCCTAAATTCCATATTGCACCACTGAAGCATCTGTACGTCTTGCCTACCTTATGTCATGTTCTTCCAGGGTTTTATGTTCATCTATAAAAACCAGTATATTTCCATTTATTTATCTTTCTTCAACAGCCTTTCTTTTGAAAGTTTAGCATTTTCTACTAAAATTATGGATGTAATTTCAACTTTGAGAAAGCTAGAGAGAAACCTACCTCTCTCTATATATTATACACACTGTCTGCACAGTGAGTCAGAGCCTCAGCACGGCTTGTCAACGCAAGTACCTACAGCCAAATCATAACCTCCACTTTAAGGTGTGGACTAGATGAAAGGAAGAGAAAATGCATTACAATGTCCAGAAATCTGTCAGTCTTCAATCTTAACTAGCACTGTGCTCTGCTTCCCATGTTCCCAGGGTACTTTGCGTTTGGGAATTCCAGGTTACGGTGGGGTGTAGCTGGCTGGAGGGGAAGTGTAGCCGGAGAACCCTGGCTCTGCACAGCTGAGGTTTTTGACACATCCATTTAAATGCTCTGCAGAAGTAACTCTGAGTCAACTACGTTTGTTTTTCTACCTGCACAAACTCACAGCTCCCTGGTACGTGCAGTGAAGACTATGAAGCTGTTCAGCTAGGGCATTCTGTTTTGGATGGGACAATCCCCCTGCATACTTGGAGATCTAGAGAATTTCCTGACAGATTATGAAATAATTAGTTGGCCAGAGATGCAGCCCTGAGCCCATTCAGTAGGAAGGCAAACTTTATTCCCTCACAATCTCTGACTGGAGCTGGATAGAAAAGCTGGGTTTTTTTAAACCCTATGGGAAAGTTGATAGTTTTGGGCTGATGGGTTTTCCAAAGAAGTTTAAGTTACAGTGAAAAATTATAAGTTTCCTATTTGTTTTTTCTATACTTTTCTGGTTCTCTCACTTTTGTCCTACAATTTCTTCTAGAAAGAAAGGAGCTGGGGGGAAAGGAGGTTGGGGAAGGAAGAGAGAATGAAAGCAGTCCTCCCCCCCAACTAGTTTTCATGTATTTAATAAAAACTGTTTCTTAATAGGAGAACAGATGAAGATTAGTAAGAAAAAGCGTTAAGTGCGAAAACAGCCTTTTTCTAATTGCTAAGATAACCCAAATGTAACCCAGAAGAGCGTCAAGATTCGAACTGTAAAGTACAATCCATCAAAGTCATGAAATGCAAATAATTACAGAGGTTTTGGAATTCCAAGATTACTGTTAGTACAAGGTAAAACCAAGCTCCCAAAGAACTTCTTTAGCAGCAGGCAGAAGAAAACTTATCATAAACTGTTGATAACCCAAAAAATAATGAGGCCTTTTGAACTTTGCTGACACCAGATGGAAATATTTGGGAAAAAAAAGAAAAAAAGAACAACCAACAAACCAAACAAAACCTTAACACACACGATTCAGAAACACTCCTGCTTTATAATCACAGTAGACCGATGCAGAAAATACTATAATGTCGTAAGGGATTAGAATTTCAAGCAATGGAAAAGCAATGGGAATACAATGTTCCAGAGTTATAAAACTTGAAATAAAAGGATTAAACAGAGTTAGTGACAAAATTATTTTTAAAAGACACTGGGGTTTGCCTGGGAGGGGTGTCTACCAGAATGCACTATACAGTCTTTTAGAGCCATACCAAAGACACTGACGGACGTCATTTTGTGCCTAGGTCTGCAGTCACATGTGTTAAAAAGTGGGAAATAGAAAGTAGGGCAAAGAAATGAAGTCAGATGCAGGCAGTTTCATAGTAGGCACAACTACTTTTAGGTTTCTTTAATCAGATTAATTCTGATTCATATTACTTTGAGCTTGGACAGCAACATTAAAAGTTACCCTAGAAAGCTCAATTGTAAGAAGTGCTAGAATCACTACTGTTGAAAAATGAGAATATTGAACTTCAGTTGCTAAGAAGGTTCAATATCTTCCAACAGAAAATTTCACGGTGTCTTGCAAAATTAGGTGTTTCAGTGGATAGATAAAATTTTTCCAAATATGCTAAGATAAGGTATTTTTTACCTGGTGGTAAACGAAGTTCTATACAACTTCTACTGATGAGAGATCAAGACAAAATTTACGGCTATCGATCTAGGTAATAAAAGCTGTGTTAGTTTGCAAACACATTAGTGTCCTTTGCGTTGTTCAAAATTAGTTCAAATTAAATGAAATTCTTTATCTCATCCATGATTGTTCTGTTGAGAGCATCTTTTTAGCCAGGAAGTACAATAGCCTAGTATTTCAAAGGCATTTATCTTAAGTGTGTTCTGTACACGCACTGTTCAGAGATGGGCAGTACCTAAATAGTCAGACAGCAATTGTACAAGCAAACTGAATTGTTCTTCACCGGCTTCCACAGGACGCCCAGCCTGCCTGTGGAGCTCAGGTTCTCGAAGGCCCTGCCTGCTCTCCTCCAGCTCTCCTCCCACACCAAGTTCCTCTCCGGAAAGATGACTCTCTGAATCCCATGGCAATGGGTAACCAAAAGCGAAGAACATGAATCAGAGCAACACCTCTACGATATTGTACCTCGCTAGTTGCAACTGTAGCAACATCACCTGTAAGAAAGATCATTGCTCAAGTAGGGCAATAAATCAGAAGCCCACATACCACAAGTAATAGTGCACACATGATGTAGAAGCCAGTTATGCAGATCCTAAAGCACACCTTATGAGGAGTTCCACACTCTTCATTTACCAAGAAAGCTACTGCCTCCTCACTTCCTTCACCATGAAGTTACAGGATAACCTAGCAAACACCACCTGCTCATCCTTGCACGTCCTTGCAGACCAAGATTATGGTCACATGCAGACATCTGCCTGAGATATTACTTAGTTAACTAGGTAAGAAATACAACATGGAACTCATCCTGCTATAACAGACGCTCCAACAGCATACACCTTCTAGAATAGCTTACAAAATACCAGATCTTGACATATTTACTGGCCCATGTTTTATCAGAAAAGATCTGGAATATGCATTACTTAGAAGAAAACACCTTTATAATAGAAAGAGGAAGATATATCTGTGTCTCTTTTTACAAAGAGAACAGCTATTGTTTGAAGATGCTCATAAACTTCAAAAGCTAATAATAACCTTTGATGGGAAGAACTGATAGGAAGAACCTATAAAAAAAAATTAAGCCTTAAGACTAACTGTCAAGTCTGTTTCAGGAAATAATACCATTTCACTGCAGGATACAGGGGAACACCAAAATCTGTACTGCATCTATGAACACCTTCGTAACCACCACAGAAATCAAAGCAGTGGATTTTTTGACAAGGTGGAAGAACCATCTCTTCCTAGAGCCCTGTCTTCAAGTGATCCCAAACCCTGCTCAGCTTGGTTGTCCGAGGATGGCTCAGTTACTAATGAACTCTAGGAAATAAGATACACATTCCGTGAGACTGGAGGATCTCATGGCCTGTGATGCAATATCAACACAAAATTGAAACTCAGCATACCACTTAATCAGATTTACTCCTTCAGATTTTTTTTTTTTTTTTTTTTTTTAACTCTCCCTTGGAAATATTTCCCCCCAGGAAATCCAAAATCATTCTAGATCTTCTTTCTTCTGTTTCGCTTTTCCTAGGGGCCTGACCTGTAGAGCCATCAGAACAGTTACAAAAGGTCTCTTAGCTAAAAGGAAAGCAAGAGAACTTTTCCAGGGACTTCTTAAGAGCAGTACTAAGACCTGTTACATTCAAGACACAACCAGTGACATTTATAAACACACAACATCCAACTTTTTAAATCCTTATGGCAATGCACAGGGTTGTGAGAATCACATATTGATTGACACTCGGCATTCTCACACTTCTTTTCGTGACAGGATACCAAGGCTTGGAATAACAGAGCACTTTTTTGTCTGTTGAGGAAGACAGAAGGGCTGAAAGTGACAGGAGATGAAGTGAGAAGGAAAAAGTCTTCCCTAGACTAAATAACGTAGAAAAGATTCTTCTATTCCCTTTTAAAACATAGAAGGCTTCAAATGTGTCCATTCTATTACAGACATTCACAGCTGCCCACACCATTTTGCTTGGCTCATGGCACGTAGCAGTGTGTCATGGGAAAGAGGAGCACTTACAAAGCCCAGCTGTACCATAACAAGGTGAGTCGTGACCCAGATACGTATCCCTGATAATCACACACCTCGAGGGAGAAGCCAGAGCACCGAGAAGCAGGTGAGAACTGCAGTCCCCTAGGTGCTAAGGGGGAGTTAAGCAGCAAGTCAATCAAAAGTAAGTGACAGAAGAAATCTCTATCTGCTTCCTCCCCTACTTCATTTCCCATGGACAGATTTGCACCCAAGGTCTGATGCTGTCAAGAAAGCTTCTGACAGCTCATCTTGAACAACCACCTTGCTTGAAATAGGAAAAAAAAGAAAAAGTTCCTAGTTATTGAAAGCTTTCCAGGGTGCCACCATTAACTGTCAACTCTTGTTGAAGTAGTTCCCATTTCTTAATCCTGTGCTTCTTTATCCTTTTTTTTTTTTATCCTTTATCTCTCTCATAAGGGCAAGTGCTTAAAGAAAAATAAAATAGATACATACATATAAACATACACACACAAACAGAGACACAGAGTCTATTCCTAATCTTGCCATTGCTGCAATCCTTTCAGTTTTGGAAAAAGGAGTCTGGACATATTTTAATCACAAAAAGCTGATTAGATAAATCTGGACTGATTTGTTGTTTATATGATAAATTGCTGCAACAGCTTCACCTACTATGGCCCATGGCCAGCGCTGGCCCACAAAGTGGATGTGCGTGCCAGCTCTAGCTCACTCATGCTCCCGCCGCAGTATTTACTCCAATACTCAGTCCTTCACCCTCCCTGTTCTTCCATGACTGTGGGTACTCACTGTCATAGGACCGTTGACATGGAAAATCTTGATGCTATAATTCTTGTTCTCTTACAGCGCTGTTGCATTTGTTTGTTTGTTTTGTTTTCAAACAAACAAAGAAACTCACTGCTGTTGCCAGTACAGACATTTCAACAGGTTTGTTTCTAACTCCAACACATTGTTTTTGACTCCAGTGCCCTGCTTTACCAGTCAATAATGTGTTCATTCACCCCTAATGAAGGGTCACAGAAAAGTTCAGCAATCAAGGGAGAAATAACATCACTTATCCCCTCCTCACAACGGCCAGGTAATAGATGTGGAGCTTGTTGTCGAGTCACCCAGTTCTAATAAGGCTTTCAAAAACCACCCCCTGCTCAGCACTGCCCAAGTGCGCATCTTACCCATTTTTCCTGTACTCCGACTTGTTATCAAAATTGTGATGTGTGAAGATAAAGCTGTTCAAAAATAGCATGGACTTTATGTTCAAGCCAGGAGTTATTTCTCAAGCCCTGTAGTACAAAAGTAGTCCTAAATATCAGTTGAAGATTATTATATAATAAACTACACCCTGAAATGTGACTTGAGAAATTTGATGTGTATTTTGCAATACCCCTGAAGAGCAATATGCTATAGGAGCTTAAGTCATCAAGTCAGCCTCCCAGTGCCACCATAAATTGTGCAGCGTTATGCCCTACTCGGGCACATAATAACAGTCACTGACAGAAAACCCTGATGGAGGTAGGTCATTCCTCTGCCCACCCGAATTGCTCCTATACTACATATTGTTAGTCCATTTTAGTTTTTAAGTCTCAAGGAACAGGAGCAATATTTTAATTTTGCCGATAAAACTACCCTGACTCTTTTCCTTGTCTTCAACAGATACTAAATTCACATCCAAATTCACCTCCTTCCTGGAATTTGTCTAGATGTCATCAATCTAAGGAGAGAATTTTGTCACAGCTGGAGTTAGTACGCATCAGCTATAGACAGAAAAAAGAAATAACTCCCCAAAGCTTATGTGCAGACATTCTGGCACCTAAATGCAGACTAAACTATTTCTATACTGTCCTTGCAATCTCACTATATTTCTTATATTTAATCAAACTAGCTATAATTTTCTTAATCTCTTTAAATTTATGACTCCTTGTCTCTCTAGTGTCTTCATTGGCGTCTAGGTCATTAAATTGCCCAATAATTCTACTTCAAAGATACGTTGAATAACCAAACCCACAGAGGCTATGAATCTTGTAATCACAGCATCATAGAAAATGCTAAAGGCAGGGACTCTGGAGACTTCTCTTCTGCCCCACAGCAGCAGCAGATCTACCTGACAGCTACCTGTTAGAGCTCTTCTTAAAAGCCCAAATTATAGAGATTTTACCGTCTCCCAAGGAAAGAGTAGTACATTATCCCTAACTAAGCATCAGCCAAAACTAAGCAGAATTTATCTTATTGCAACTGAAGCTCATTATTTCTTTTCCTATCAAAACTTGGAAACACATTATTCTTTCTACTTTGCAGTAGTTTTCTAGGTATCTGAAGGCATTACTTAAGGAGGGAATTTTTGTTCTCTCAGTCAGAGAATTTAGTTTTTTGAGAAAGCACTCTCACTATTGGAAGATGAAAGAAACACATTTAGACCCTCTGGGAGTGCCAAAATACTGATTTATGTCCTAGCGTATTTGACACAGCTGTTGCTACACTAGGTATTGAGTAGTGACCAAGTACAAATGACATAAGTGATCTGGACCACACCAGAATTTCAGAAGTGACTCACTGCTGCTTTTCCTTCTATGCACCTGAGAAATCAGTAACTTCTAGTATCTTCTTATTTTGGGTTACTCGTGTAGTAGTCCTTTGGCACAAGTCAGAAAAGCATGTTGTACAATGGCACTACAGGGTCTCTGAGGAGCACCTGGAACACTGAAGAGCTGCAACTATCTCTTCCTTCATTTATGTCCTATCCTTTTTTATTCTGGCCAATGTAAGGAGCAGGACAGAGCAAACATGGATATCGGAGAACTCTGTGCTGGCCATCAGAGCACAAAAAATAACTGTCTGGGGAGAGCACGGGTACATCGTCGTATTTGCACGCTCTGCAATTGAAATTTAACATACATGAGTGAATGATGACAAATACATACCCTTATCTTTTCCCCTTCTAATCTTCCCATGCTGTGGTTTATGATACATACGATTCTCGGAATGTTAACGATGTCAAGCCTTTTGAGAACCTAAACAGCCAAGAATCGTTGCCCTGACTATTTGTAATTCAACACAGCAGATGACAGCTTTCTGACAATAACACGCTCTCGCTGTAGCTGTGAATGTGTACACCAAGCAGGGAGAAAAACTGTTCTCAAACTCTGTCCAGTGTTGAAACAAGCCAAAGTCAGACACCATGTTCTGTAAGTCTCAATAAACACAGTCATTGGCTTCCATTTCACTCTAGCAAGAACAAACGTGTATCGATGTTCTCACAGAACCCTTACAAGAATTAAAAAGCAATTGCATCTTGATAAATTGTAACAAAACACCAATATTGATCAGTATGGATAGCACCAGTGAACCAAATCCTGCTGCCCTGAAACCAGGGAGAGTTTCTAAACAGCAGAGCCAGGTTGCAATCCTTATTTATAAGCTTTTAAAAACTGAGCATCTGTAACTTGCTGCCCTAACATGCTGCGAAGCTTTAATCTATGTTAATAAGATGAGTACTGACCAGGAATTTTAAAGAATAATTGCTTTGCAGAGTT